>VIBL01000023.1:2029935-2706580 GCA_008271625.1 Lutraria rhynchaena
GCTGGTTAGGTGAACCGGTCGCCGTGTATGACTGAAAAATTGTTGAAAATCGGCATTACAGGCATTGAACCCCAGTGACAATAAGTCACATAAGATAAAAAGAAATACCATCTTTATAATTACAGCGAGTGGTTTGGAATATCTCAAAGGGAAAGGAATCATTCACAGAGATATTAAGCCTGGGAATTTAATGAAAAGAATCGAAGAGGATGGAAGGTAGATATCAGATTTTTTATGAACAAAGTACAGTGTTCCACGTTTCAAACGTCCCCTCGGAACCAATCAAACTCACAAACATTATGAACAAACTCATTACTACGTTGTTTATTGTTACAATACAATATAGAGTGTACATTTTAGTCATATCCATGTTTATACACAGCTGACTTCATAATCAAGCTATAATGTCTCTTCAAGTTGATCATGATAAATAAAAGAAATTTCCATGTATGCCTGCGATCATATCTATATTTAAAGATATCTGCGCATTTAATATAAGTATTTTTAGCAGATATCTGTCATTATATAAACGCTATATATGTTTTACCTACATGCTTTTATTTACAAAAATAAGAACAACATCTAGAACAATACATGTGTGTTTGTTGTCATGACAACATTCTAGAATTGTTAAATTCTAAATAATGTTCTAGAACACATCCATTAAACATGCAATTCATTGTTATATGTTTAAATCATGATTTGTTGAAACTAAATAAATAGATCTTACATCTGAAGTTCTACATAATTTATTAAAATGGAAAACCTTTTGATGCTTCAGTAATAAATATGCATAAAAGTCTCCAATAAAGTTATATATTCAGTGCAACCAAACCAAAGCAACACCCTTTGGGAGAGAAAAAAAACGCTTAAACACCCTGTCAAAGAAATTAGTTTAAATCTACCATAATTATAGAATAAAAAATCCACCCTATGTCTTTCGACTTCTCAACCAAAATGTTCATGTTTAGATGGTATATTTTTACAGTTCTGTGTATCTGCTGACGGATTTTGGAGCAGCTAAACGACTAGAAGAGGAGGAGGAGACGTTTATGTCCATATATGGTACCGAGGAATATATAGTAAGTGACTGACTATCATGAAATCAGTGAACAAGTCAGGAAGCTACTGTTTGCTTGTTTGTTTGTTTGTTTGTTTGTTTGTATGTTTGTTTCACTGGGTTTAACGCCGTTTTTCAACAATTTTTCAGTTATATACGGCGACCGGTTCACCTAACCAGTTTTCCTGGGCTATATACCAACCAGTACTAACTTACCCTTCCACAAGGAGCCGGCAACTTCTCCACATGTGGAGGAAAATCGACATTTTTGTCAAATTTCCATGGAAGGGTATGACCTGCCGCGGCCGGGATTCGAACCAGGATCTCCCGGTTCCAAGTCCAGCGCACTAACCACTGGACCAAGGCCGCGGCTTTTCAGGAAGCTACAATAAATACCATTGCGCTTTATATCATATAGACACATTCACGTTATGTCACTACTCAACTTTTATTCTTATATTTTGTCTGGTTTTGTAAATACTTATCTGTTAAATTGGAGATTACTCAAAAACTATGGATCCCATTGGTCGTTCTGTTTATGATCCCACAGTGGTCCAATGACAAAGTAGTATGTTATGTCTAATCTCAAACAAAATCACTGGTCCAAGAATCTGATACACACTATTACAGAAATAGTACCCACATACTTAGTACTTTCCAATAACCAATTGCTCCCTGTTGCAGAATGATTATACAATAAGCGTACAGCACGTTTTCGCTATTGCCAAAAGTTAAATAAAACCCTACTAGTATTATATAATAACATTTAGCACGTGTTTACAAGTGTAATTATTTTTCTTCTAATATGCAAACTGTCATACTCCTCCTGCTCTTATTAATTGTAAAAATTTAATTGCTCAAAGTTAAATGTAAAATAGTTTTTAAGTCTTACATTATAACCTCGACCTAATTTACTGATAATCTAGCTATCAATACTGTTAGACATTTTTAATTGTCCTTGTTTCCAATGTAGGACATGTTTAATTGTTCTTGTTTTCAATTATGAGAAACATAAAACTTTAATGACAGTCGTATAGTTGACTCGACCATGACGTAATTGATCTGGGCGTTATTTGGGTGATAAGTTTGATGTTATATGTTTTATCATTTTAGCATCCCAAAATGTTTCAACGAGCTGTTTTAAAACAACCAGGACAAAGCCAATTCACAGCCTCTGTTGACCTTTGGAGTCTGGGGGTCACCATATTTCATGTAGCAACTGGCATGCTGCCATTCCAAGCTTTAGGCGGCAGAAGTGATTCTTCAATGATGTAAGTATGGTATGCTGGGTGTAATTTTTTACATTATAGTCGAAAAAGTTTCAGTGAAATAAAGTGTTTTTGCAAGTTTTTCGTATCTTATTTATCATTTCATAGATTAGGCATTTTAAAACTGGTATTCACTATAAATGTTACACATGGACAGTAATCTAAATATGTAAAGAATCAATGGTAAATTTTAGTATTTTTGTATTTGTATCTTTGCATTTGTTTTACAACAGGTATAAGATAATATCTGAAAGAAAATCAGGGGATTTATCTGGCATTGAAAGACTAAATGGTCAAATAGAGAGATCTAAACGAATACCAGATACTTGTTATCTGTCAAGGTAATAACTCGTGCAAAAATTACTGCATTTTTTATGACTAAAAATACAAATCTTTAATCAGAATCCATGAAATACCAAGGTCAATTTTGTACTAACTGTATTGGAATGATAAAAAATCCTGATTCTCGCACCTTTAGTTCAATTGGAAACTGATTACAGCAGCAACATTGAATTTGAATCTCTCCATCATGATAATTTTATATAAGAATGTACGTTAATGATGTAATCTGAATTTGAAAAACATAGAGGAGGCAGTCTGAACTATAAGTGAACTATACTGTTGCTGAACAAACCCTGACAATATTTTGAACAGTCGCGATGCCTCGCTACAAATTTCCAACTTGTTTTATCGCTGTTTTAATCATTTCCATTTCAGTGGTTTAAGACGTTTATTAGAACCAATGCTGGCTGGAATATTTGAAATAAATGAACATGCTGTCTGGACATTTGAACATTATTTTAAAACTGTGAACAGTATTGTTAGTATGAAAACATTGGACGTATTCTATGCACAAAATGGAACGAATATGAAGCTATACCTTAGTAAAACTGATTGGTAAGTAAGATTTACAAAATAATAGTCAGAATTGAGGCATATCCTTCGTTCCCATAAATGCGACATTAAGAAGCATATATCAATGAAATTATCTCTTGTGCGATCATGTGTGAGATTTGAAATCCAACCGTTTATCAGCATTATTTTAAAGGTAAATTTATAATTTTGTGAAATGATGTAACAAAGGATATTTCCACGCACGTTTTTGATTGCCATGTGTTTGTATGTATATAGACTGGAGGTCAATTTTATTTCATTTTGATGTCTTGGTGCTAAAGAATGTTTGAAGATTTGTGTCTATTATTTCTTATTATTGAAATATTGAAATTACTGTATAATATTTCAGTTATCGTAACATACAAGAGAAGATTGCATCACTGACTGACGTTCCAGCTGATAGGCAGCTCATCCTGCTGTCTCATACTGAACTAGAAAATGTTGTGGAAGCCAACGAACAAATCCAAACATATCCGAAATCAGTCCAGATAGCTCAACTTTATTTATTTGAGAAGGATAATTATGATTGTGGAAAACTGGTTGATTCGTACCTACGTAAGTATTTTTTTAAAAAAAGTGGAGCTAGCAACAAAGGAAACTTTGCCGTAACAAACACGGTCTTCATATTAAAACATTGTGTGGAAATTGATTTCCTATTGGAGGATTAAACAAGAGGGTAGGGATTCAATTTTGTAACTAACAGTGCAATGTCACGTATCTACCTGATGTCTAGTAACTATTTAATCAGTATGTACACGTATGTGGTTCTGTCTTTGCCTTTGATAAAATATTGCCTTCATTAACATACCTCGTTATATTTGTATCTGTATTATATAAACAAATGTTAACTGGATCAAGTCTTCATTTAAGTGTAACAGAAATGCATGTAAATTGAGTTAAAATTATGATTTCATGGATATTACCTCCGGAAAAAAATAATCACTGATGTATAAATTGTTGAGAAAAATGTCTTATTAGTGCCCGAGTTGAGCTAGGATCTTGATAGACATACATAAGTGCCAAATGTAAATAACGCGCAAGTATAATCATTGACATGAAATGCCTAACCTACCTTGTCTTTCGAAAAAAGGGTATTGTATATACGAGTACAACGCAACCTCTCCAGGGCGGTCCTCTTGAGAAACAACCTCCCGTCAACAACAGCACAATTTTTCCCACTGTACGAATTAACTACCAATCTAATCTCTCTAAAGCAGCACCCTCTTTTAACAACAACATAATTTTGCTTCTCCCGAAGAGTGTTGCTTTGGAGAGGTTACACTGTATTGTGATAAAATAGGATTTGTTTCGAACATGTTGGACCATAAAGCTAGTGTTTGATTTTTATATTTTCTGTTTATTTTAGCACCATTTCCATCATTCTCTATGAATGCATCCCTTAGCAACGATAGTTCTGTTGGCAAGCAATGTGCTGCCCTTTCATGTTTTGCTGAATGGCGAACATCAGAAACACTGAAATGCCAGCGCTTGTTGATGGATGCAAAAATGAACATCAGGTGAGATACTTTTTTCACGATTTGTCTTATACGTCTATAAATATTGGTAGCCTACAATACTATTACAAGCTGTTCTTGTTATTAAGCCGCGACTGTGGTCCAGTGGTTAATGCGCTGGACTTGTTACCCGGTTCAAATCCCGGTCGTGGTAGGTCATATCCTCCTATGAAAATTTGACAAAAATGTTGATTTTCCTCCATATGTGGAGGAATTGTCGGCTCCTTCTGGAAGGGTAAGTTAGTACTGGTTAGTATGCAATCCAGGAAAACTGGTTAGGTGAACTGGCCGAGGTATATAACTGAAAAATTGTTGAAAAACGACGTTAAATCGTATTCTTGTAATTCGTCATGTTCAACATTACTGATAAAACGTTTAACCTTTGAATCGGTCAACATTAAAAGTTCGTTATTACAAGTTCTTACAGTGTCGTATTAATGGGTATTTTATTTGTATTTAATTTCTTTACGAAGTATTTATCTATCAACCAAACCTTTAAGTGTCACTCGTTATTATTGTCTTCTTCCTTGTTTTCAAAAGTACCTGGCGAATGAATGTTAACATAAGCTGTAAACAAACATTTACCATTGTTTGGATAAAATATCTAAAAGGTCATAAGTACTCTTAAGTTGATTGCGCTTACACAAAAAACACCGCTCGGGGGGGGGCTTTTATTTTCTTGATTTAACATTCCTACTTGTATTTAATTATACTGAGGGACCTTATTTACTCATCTTGTTTACTTCCGGGACCTCGGATATGCCATAAAAATCACAATTCCCCAATGTGATAACCTTAATGAACCAAGAAGTAAGGATCTCGTAATTCAGATGAATTTTTATCTTGTTTACTAACTATATCAATAATAGTTTGAGGTAAACATGTTGTTTTGATGAAAGAAAATAGTTAAATACGGTATTGGATGTATGTAAATATTTCATTGAAGAAATAGGTCGAGAATGTTGTTTACCAATTTTGAATATGACTCAATGAGTTGATGTTTATGATACATTATTCATGTAGCGTCATTGTCAATATTTTGGTAAATGAGTTGAAATTATAGGGTGACTATCATACCAATACATGTCATATCACTGATGTCATATTTCTGATTCGTGTGTATCAAAATATTAGCCTTAATCAAATGATACTTAAGCATAAACAAGTCAAGATGTAAACACGCTTGGTTCTCTTTAATATATTGGTATTATTGACATTTTACGTTCGGGAAAACAATAGATATTTGTTTGATACAATAAAGTTCCGCTGTTCAGACCACCGGGCGGACTGACAGAAAGTCATTTCATAAACTCTTTAAAGTTAAATTTCGATTATCATTTAAAGTGTTCCTTTAACTACTAATACAGTTGAAAGAATAAAACGGAGTTTTTTTCTTGTACAGGATTTTGATGAAATGAATATTTTGCTTAAAAAGCTAGATTAGCTCTGATGCGTCCATTTAATCTCCCCAGTAATGAGAGCAAGAGATAAGAGAAGACTCATGTTACTTTTTTATCAAACTTTTCGTGTCTTTTATGTAGGCTGTATGTACAAAGTACGCTATCTCCATTGGGAAAACTGACACCAGAGTTAGAAAAGATGCTGGAAGTTACGAAGAAACGTATCAGTTCAATACGCACCTCCCAAACAAACATTAACAATTTTAAGGTTATTCTTAGCCTTGTATCAAACAGTCAAATGGTGAAGAGGTTTTCTACGATGGTTGATTCGTTCTGTAAAGAAGATGGATTTATAGATGAGACTATCAACAAGGTACATACATACTTACAGGGGAAAACACCGTTCATACACTCTATTAAACGTATCAGAGTAAAACTGCTTGATTGGCGATTTTTTTTGGACTTCCTCATTCCAGTAATTATTTTAAATCACGTTTACATACAACGAACTTCCGCCAAACATACTTTTAAAACAATTAGCCAATTTGAAGTTAACTGATGCGTCATGTAGACGTGTAATTACTACTTTATGGAATTCGGGAAGTAAAACTTGTTTTATTCACTGGTTAAATAAACATTAGGGACAATTATATTGCACACAAAAGTTTAAATGCTCTGAAATTGTTGTTAATCATGTCAAATGTACTGCTAACATAATGCAATGAATTACCGGGAGATGCAGCTTTCAATTAAATTTTAAGCCTTTGGGAGCATTTTGCTCTAGTGTTCATAGAGGTATAAGGTAACGTTCTTGAATCGTCTTTTAATTTAGGGTAAACTTCCCAGCCAAAGTCAGATTCATGGGTCCAAATTCTCCAGAGGGCCTTCATGGTTTCTAAATTAGCTGTGGTTGGTAACCAGGGAAACCACTGTCAAGGGAAATTAGATATATCTGGTTTCTTAATCAACGGATGATACATTTTAACTTGTCATTTTGTACATCAAATTTAAATTCTTCATGTGAGAATGGATTTGTTGGAATATATCATTAACAGCATGAAATACTAGTACATGTGAAAGGTTATTAATCTTTCGTTCAAATGATGTTTCTCTTTTGTGTCTTTAGATGAATCAACGCATGGAGGAGATAAAGCTATATTTGAGCGTTTTGTTACAGCGTTTGTATGAACTGTCCACACCTCAACCAGCTGATCACCTTGGTTGTCATGACGATGACCACTGGTAAGTTCAAGTCTCTTGTATTCAATGTCCAGTGTAATGATAGACCGTCTAGGTAGGCTTCGCTTGAGATGAAAAACGGACTGTCTTTCGAACAATTGAAAAATAATTTATCTGTTTTTTTTCTTGAGGTTTGGGGTTTTTTGGTCGAATTTATAGATGGAGCAGTTCCGACTTGAAAATCTTAAAAAGACATGAATGGAATGTTTGGGTTTTCGTGTCGATAGTTTCATGGCTACGCTAGTGTAACGTTTGTTATTTTTCTTTTTTTCTGCGAAGTATTCTGATACTTGTATATAATGTATAAATACGTGTATATAGTGTATATAAGGTGTATACAATTTGTCAGGTTACTAGTATACTGTTTATTAATTTATATCAGCAAATTAAATTTTCGCGATCTATTTTTCGCGAACTACCGTGGGATATTTTTATTTTTATTATTCATTAAATTTTCTCGACTTAATTTTTCGTTATTGTTTTAACTTGCGAGTATTGAAATTAGATAAACCCCTCTATATATAGCGTATAAATTGTGTTTGATGTTAACAACAAAGTTTCAGTTTCAGTTTATTCTGAATAATGTTTTAATACATATTATGATCAAAAATGATCTTTGAACAAACAAGACGAAAAAGAAATATTTAAGTATGGTTCAAGATAGGATAGAGCACTACAAATTTGACATATTGTAATTGTTTTTTTATAACAAATGACACGTAAGCAACCTATTGATAAGTTGAGATTTTTGTCTAATTACGTTAATTATTATAGGATGAATAACCGCATCTTTAGATATTATTACTATTATTGATGTTTTATGGCGAATGATCGACAACACAACTAATGGTCATAAAGCGCGTATCAAAATAGAAGGGAAAGCTTTAGCTATTAAAGATCTAATAACGTGCTGTAGAGTAAGCGCTTGAAATGTTTGAGGAAGTTTATTTTGAAGAGTGATGCGGATTCTCATCAAGCTGTTTTTGTGATTTTCTCTGCATCAGCTTGACGTAAATCAGATTTTGTGTATAATCATCCTTTTGATGGTTTGTAAGAGGATTCTGTAGCATAAACAGTTAATAGTCATTGTGGATTTTATGGGTATAAACAAACTTTGTGCTTTATCCTGAAATTTAGACCTGGGATATATGATAATATTTATAACGTCAATCCTGAATTCACGCTCATGTTTCATTGTGTTTTTTATGAATTTGCACTCTATGTATTCTTTGTCATTTATACAAATAAACAAATGGATGAATTGAAGTAAACATACACTCCTTTCTTCTTTATAAAAGGCTTAAGAATTTAATTAATATTTTGATGCATTCATTGTGTCTATATCTGAACATCTATGGTACCAATTCATGCGAATAAGTTGTGAATACCCATTTATTCTTGTAAGATCATGCTATCATTGCATTATTCATATCTAAAGATGCATTATGTCAGAAATCATTGTCAAATAAAGGCTTTATACAACTTGATATATAAAATGTTTATTCTTTGAAATGACAATACGAGCTAATTCATGGAATCATGGGGAGATACTAAGGGGAGTGTCCATTATATACAAGTACAGTAAAACCCCAATATTGAGGTAACCTTCACGAAAATAGGTCATTATATTTAATAAGGGTGCCTAATTATCTAGTTGAATTATAGGGTAGTCATTGAGGCCCGGTCCGAAAATAAGTGGCCGTTATAACTAAGTGGTTGTAATATTTAGGTGGTCGCTTTGTGAGGTTTTACAGTTTATTTAAAATATCAGTTTTCAATAATGGTTGATTTAAATTTGCCTGATTATGCATGCTGAATTATAACAGTAATAATTATTATAAGAAGAATAATAAACAATTTTAGAAGGTTACAAATTGTCTAATATCATAATTAATGAAGTGAATTTATTGTTTTCAGCTTGTCAAAGATGGAGCACGTGAAGGTGGGTGTTCAAACAGTGATGACAACATTCTGCAAGCACAAAAAATATGGCAATCTTCATCCACATGAAAGATTTATCCATTCTGTGGAAAGGTAAGAATACCTCACCTAATAACCTTCTTATATCTGTATAGTAGAATTTCTTAGAACACCAGGCTATCTTGAAAAGCTGGATATAGTCATTACTGTCAGTAAAGGTCGCTAGCGGATGAAAGAAATATGACGTATAAATAATTCTTTGCATTATAAATTCCCCGTTTCTATTTGTAAAATTTTGTTTTCAACAAGTTCAGAGGACTGGGTACGTTAATATGCGGTATCAATTGGTGCTTGTCACATTTTTGTCATGATTTTAAACAAATGCTTAACTCATGTTACGTAATATAATTTTATTGACATTTATGACGTTCATTCACCGATCTTATTATCATATCGACTTCCCATTATCCATTTTTGTCATGCGCGTCAGAATGACTTTAAGTTATGAATTTGTAAACATTTACTTACGTCACTTGTGAACTTTTAATATCATATAAATCTAGTATTTCTTGTTTTTGTTTTTACATGTTTAATGAAGAATTTTCGCTTATTTATTACTTCGCTATAACTGTATTCAATGGAATACATAGGGAATTTCCTTAAAGGTCGACTCGGTCATGTCAAACATACCGCTAGTATGCAGCTTATTTTATATAATCCATTCACAAACTTATTATGTCGAAATTAAGCTTTTAAGTTATATAACGTTGTATCATCTAAAGACTATCAAAGGGCTCGTTTTGGTGGACATATCTTACATAAAAATCAGTTAAAAAACTGTAAAATATATTTGCATGTAAATCTATCCACAATATGGGTCACACATTCATGGCTCATCTCTATTTATAGATTATTACTTGGGTAAACCCAACGCGTATATGGTATGATATGTGAAAATTTTCCAACACACACTGTACGCAAGTGCACGCATTATTCGTGGTGCTATTGAATAGTCTGTGTTATTGACCGGTAGTGTATAGAGGCGGTTTTTTTAAATAATTTTCCGCTCACGTTTATATCTGTGACAGAACAAGAATTAAGCGTGAGTTAAGGCTAAGAGAACTCTAAATCTGTATTTGTTTTCCTTATTTTGGTGACATTGATTCACTTGTTGGTCTGTATTATAAAATTATGGAAGAGAAAAACGCGAATACCATTTTATTTCTATTTTTTACGGAACGCACCTTTATTTAAAAAGAATAGAAGTCATAAGATAGGTCTATGAAGTCATTTCAACCTTGATAACTTAAGATATGATTCATATGATTCACATGTACAAGTGTATATCTGATCGGGGTGAGGCGATAGTTCTACTCAGCGATAGGCACGGGTCTGGTATATAATAAATTCGATTACAAAATTATACGTGCCTAGTTCAGACTGACGATGCATTGTAAAACAATGAGATTATGCGTGCTCATAGAAATTTTTTACCGTCAGTCATTAACTATGACATTAATTCATATAACATGCATGAATGTCCTTGAGAACATAGCTACATATACAGTAAAACCTGATGTAACAACTACCTCATAATTAAGACCAGTCAAATATTACGATCACGTCAGAATAACAATCACTTGTTTCGGACTCGTTTTTTGATATTCCTTCTCTATTTCAACCTAACAATGAAACCATTTCAGTATTAAGACTGGTATTTTTGCTCTAAGTGTGGTCTTTATATCAAGGTTTTTGCTGTAATAACGCACTACCAAAAGCATTGATACATGCTTCCTGTTTCATGTACAGACCTGGGTAATAAAACCATCATCGGAAGAGTAAAATAATGATGTATAATGGTGCTGGTCTTTATTATAAGGTTTATATAAACAATAAAATTAATGTTTCCAACAGAATAAAAACTTCTGGTTGATACAGCTGGGTGGACTTAATTCACGTCTAGTCTATATCACAGGTTTGACTGTACAATGTTCATAACTTGCAAAGTAAACTAAATTCTGCAAAAATTGTCGGGTATTTACTACGGTGTCCGTTACAGTCAAATGATTGATGTAACATTTATATGAATACAGGTACATGTTTGTATGTATGTATGTATGTATGTATGTATGTATGTATGTATGTATGTATGTATGTATGTATGTATGTATGTATGTATGTATGTATGTATGTATGTATAATTGAATTTTCTCATTTGTTTTCTTAATTCTATTGCAGGAAGAAGATGGAGAGTTATTTGGTAAAAATTGCTGGGTTTTATGAACATTGCACGCAAAACTTGAAGACTGTTCATTCAGCGAGTATTAAACGAATCAGGTGGGTGATATATGTAGTCTTAATTAAGTATTGCGAGTATACAAATGCTATAAAACAACAAAAAAACGTACTAATATTAAAGTGGTCTTATTATTAAATTGAAATACTGTGGAAATTTTGAAAACGGATTTTTTGCAGTGACTGATTCATTACCATGTATGATGTTTATAGTACATCAGAATTTATAAGTATACCATCATGTGATATTCACGTGGTACTTAAATACACTCATGCATTAAGTGATCGTGATATGGGTACTAGAGTTGAACTTGTAGTTCATTGTCTGCAGTGCAATTAATCACACCATTCTATTCGTCCACTCACAGAGATTTATATAACTGAAATGTTTATTTTAGGCTTTATGTGATTAATTTTATGTCAAGTGCTTGTTATGTTTAACAAAAGGTAGATTTTTGTCTAAAAATATAACTCAAAACTGTTGTCGGAAGGCCCTCTTAACAGCGTTAAATGCCACCATTGTTGTTGTTGTTGTTGTTGTTGTTTTGTGTCCATACTTCTTGTTTGAAGACATATGACTGCACCATTCACTCGTGCATAAAATGATAAAAGCCAGCCGGTGTCCATAAAACAAATGATTATAACAAAAGTTGATATTTACGTATTTCATATAATTTATTGTTTAATTTGTCATCTCTGTAATCTTAATTGAATGATAATTTAAACTCTATTTCTTTCCCAGCATCGTACTCAAACACATGACCAGGAAATCCAAAGTTGAGGCAAATTTGAAGAGTCTGATGGAGTGTCAAAGTCAACTTAATGGGAAACTTGACAAAGTAAGTGCTCGCTTATTTTCAGAATCAATGTAACTACGGACTATGCTTTTAAACCACTCAAATTTGACATAATCGTTTCCTGGTTCTGGTTAACCAGCTTAGTTTTTAACCTTTAAGGCTTACGAATACAACGCACGACACGTTGAACTATTTATTTATAGATAATTGGGTTCTATTACACGTCATTTAATAACACGTACTCACATGCAGAATTGAATGTACTGAAAATGGAGCAGAATAGAACAGAACATAACACAAGGTGTATTAATCATAATGAGGCGACTAAAAAAACGCAAGGACATCTGACTGAATTATTTTCATTATACGTACGCATAATACATTAACGCGTGTGCACTAAATGTGGCATGAAATGGTAATCATACTTTGTCAAAGCACTAGCACGATTCTTGTTTACTTTTTTCAGATAGACGAAAACTATAGACGAGTCTCTGATTTGTTATCTTCGGCAGTGAAAGAAATGTTAGCGAATCCCGAACTCATAAAACTCACTAAAAGAACGAAGCCGGAAGAAATGACTGAAAAGTCTTCTGTTTCAAGTAAAAATCCTGAGAAATCTCTGCTGATACAGCAACTGCTCACTCAGTATGTATCATTTTGTTCTGTCATTTTTAACTAAGAAAATGACTTGAGACAAAAAGCATATACAATAGGTATACAAGTATACGAATGATTCTTATACATAGTTGTTAGTATAAGAAATGTTTACTTTATACAATCAATGATTAACATTAATTGTAATAATTTAAAGTCAAGAGGGAATGTTTTAATGTATGTACTAGTATATATTAACACAGAGTTATTTTCTTGTGACATGTTAACATCTAAATACATGTACTAATACTGACCATCGAGGTAAAGAGATACAATTATGTAGGTATTCCATTTTTCAAGCGCTCGGTATTAGGGGACCGTTAATTGAGTCCAGAAGTTAACAAACTTGAATTGAACACGTGATCTTTGAACTATTATGTTCCCGCTCTTCATATATCATTGAAGTTAAAGTACAGTAAAACCTCGCGTAGCAACCGTCTCATCAAGACCACTTTAGTATAATGACCACTCATTTTCGGACCTCAGTATCAGGACTGATACATTGAGCCTCAAATATGGTCATAATATTAAGGTATTACTGTAAGTTGATTTATTTGACGGATCAGTGATGTATAGTGTTAAATCATTGTTTCAGAGTAACAGAACTACAGTCGTCTAAAGCAGAGCTGACTTCCATTTTGGATTCCAATTCTCAATCTCTGCGGGAGCTGCAAGAGTAAGTTATTCATTAATCCATCACAGTGACCTTTACAATGAAACTTTACTTTGCTCATATAATGATTAAAATATTATAGATCAATGTATTATTTGCATCTATGGCGATTTTCAATATTTTGAATTTTAAACCCTATCAATCCAATTGTGCTATTTTTATGATTTGTTTTCGTTTCTTTTCGTGATTACTACGATAGTAAAATATAGTTTTGTAGTTTGCCAGAGAAAAAAATAGTTAATGTATTTAGTTGGAAAATTCGCCCTATTTTTGTTTGAAATACACATTTTAGTCGACAATTGACATTTCGATATTCTGTTACCAATGCTGAACACAGATATGCTACTTTTGATATGAAAAATCTTGTAAAAATAAAAGAAATTACTGGATTTGAAGAAATAAATTACATGTTTGATGGTTTAATGGTTTACTATTTAAACACAGCATTAAAATATATTGATAATTGATTTTGTGTTGTTTCAGAATTCTGTCTGATACAGAGAATGTCAGTTCAACGCCAATGAATCAGGATAGAACTTCTGTAGAATGCACGGATACCTCAGACTTTAACACGGGAGCTTGTGGTTATTCTTGACCATGGCTGAGACATACATAATCATGCAACATGCAACACTCACCACCAAAAACATTTTCCGCAATTACCTTAATACATACCAGGGCTAGAAATTCGTTCGCAATCGTCAAACATTTGTTTCTTCTTGTCTGTACTAATTTGTACCAACAGTTGTTTGCAGTTAACTGTTGGTATATTCTTTATTTCTTTTCTTCAAAATAGTCCTCATTGTTATTAGTTAAAGACATTCGTAAGTGATTGGCACTGCTTATGTTATATGTTTAAAACACCATTAGGGATATCTACGTCCTCATTAAACCAATGAATAGGCTTTTTATGTTATTTAAGCAAAATATTTAGTTATTGTAATGTACCATCTATGACTACAACAAGCTTCTTCATTGACTTACACCACCATCATTAGGATGAAAAATAAAAATAACTATATTACAGAAAGAAGATGCATTAAGTGATTAATACTCCCTAAAGCAGTGCGTTGATTTTGATGACTGTATACATATTTAATCCAGTTGTCACAGCGTCTATAATATACCTGAGTGCCTTTATAACATACAACCTGTAGCCACACCTTCACCAAGGAGGCGGCACAATAATCAAATAGGATATTTTGGAGGTGGTGTGATCTGTTGGTTATCTATGGTGACAGGTGTAATGCGTGTCTTACGATGATATCACATATAAATAATCCTCTTTAAGGCGCCCCCTTTCTCTAAG
This sequence comes from Lutraria rhynchaena, assembly GCA_008271625.1. Taxonomy (NCBI): domain Eukaryota; kingdom Metazoa; phylum Mollusca; class Bivalvia; order Venerida; family Mactridae; genus Lutraria; species Lutraria rhynchaena. The sequence goes on from VIBL01000023.1 coordinate 2,044,959, forward strand.
GATCTGTGTTGAAAATCCCTGTTCTTAAACAACCTTTTCTAGCGCTGTTTGATAAATTATTCTGTCCATTCTGCGGTCTAACTTCATGTAACGGTTTCCAGATTTTTCTATATTTTTTGTTCCACAGTTAGCTTTAGATTTAAAATGTACTGTTTTAAATAATAAAAATGTGCCTACGCTCTTTTGTAAAAAAACTTAACATAAAAAGCATCAGAAAATGTCAAACAGAAGTCTCAAAATGTATTTTATACACGTAGGTCCTGATGTTGCAATATATATATACATGCACATGCATATATATAGACACACGATAAAAAGCAATATGTATCCCATCGCATCAACAGGACTACGCGGATATAAGAACACAGGTTTAAGTATGCACACATTTGTGCTTAATTATATACGTGATTGTTTCTTTATACAATTGTTGGTGTTAAAGTTAGCATGTATTATGTATGTCTCTTATAACATATGTTTAACCGTGTTCAAATCATGTACTGTATGTGTATTTTTGAAAATATTTGTTTGTGACTTTTTACTTACTCAGTATGAAAAGCGGCTAAATAATATAATGTAATATAATGTTAAGAATAATTATCAAGTATTTTCAAAATGTCTTGTAATTAGGCTGAAAATTCATACTAGCCTGCGGCCAAATGCTAATATGACTGTCTTAACCAAATAACCAGGCCATTATGAAAACATTTAATTATTGGCAATTTTATCAATTAACTATATATGCATGTACAATATTTGCAGCAGTTTTATGAATGCCCAGCTGGACAACCAATCAGAATGACCGAATCTCATCATAGCCGAGTTTTTTTTTGAATAAAGCCTCCGTTTTTTTTTTCATAATGGTAGAGTTTTGTGTTCATAATGTCGTGGTGCACTTCATATCGGCCCTGAATTTGATATGAAAACGCGCCAAATTAAGTAAGTTATATAATAAATAATTTTCACAGGCGTTGTTCTAAGGAGACCTCAAATACAGCTTAATTAAGTCATGAGTAATTTTATCACTAACCTGGCACGTGCTCTTACATTTTGCTACTTGAACTTCTGCAAATATTGTTATGCTCTTCATTTTTTGGAGGAAACAAAAGCATTTACTATTACGAAGACTGTGATACTAACTGACTTTATTACTTCATCAACAAGATCTTTTGTTACATGATCATTTCAATTACTAAGTTATGAGATTTTTCAAAAGGATAATTTCCCCATGCGAGTAATTATTCACCTTTCCTAAATTCGCACAAAATGTCATATTGTGATATACATATACTAGTATTTCAGTTAAATTGTGCTTAGCGACCTTGTACTTGAAAACAAAATTGGCAGCTGTAATATATCTTTAGTTTAGTTTTAGTGTTCCGACGTTTTAAACACAAAATTGATCTTCGTATAATTCGGGGGGATTTCTACAATAAAGATTTACTTAAAGTCTTGCCGATAAGGCCATCATTACAAAATGTCAGCTTGTGGTTATGCAATTATCAAGAATCGTTGAATGAACTCTGAAGATGTATATACATACAAAGATTTGAGTTGTATAATTACCAATTAAAGTAAATAATAAACCACCTAGTATGCATGTATCATGAGCGAATCAGTCACGTGAGTTCCAATATTCAGTGCGGCACATAACCCCGTGTCGATTTAGATGGAGACATGTCCTAAGTCATTCGTCCTCCACCTCTGATTCTAGTGATTCGCGTGGAGATGTTGGTATGTACTTGTGAAGAAAACGATAAATACCGGCACAGACTCCGGGAAATCTGGTTAGGTTAACTGGTCGCTGTTATATAACTTAAGTATTGTTGCACACAGGCATAAAACCCGGACAAAACAACTTTCTTCTCCATAAAAGAAGGTCAAATTGTGTTCAAAACGTCGTGACTATAAAAAATTGCACTATGTTAATTTATGTGACATTTTTGCATTAAAATCATGCATTATACATCATGTTGTTGTTACTGCTGTTGTTTGTTGTTGTTGTTGCTTTATGAATAAAGACAGACGGACGGACGGACGGAGTATGGTAGTGCTGTAAGAGCGTTCGGAAATGTGTCGTTTCTGTAGTTTTATCAGCGATACTGTGTACAATGCATACTGGTAATTATAATGTACAAGAAGTATTAATACCGTGGTAAGGAGTGTATACAAAAATAATTCCCTTAACATTAAGAAGAATTTAAATGATGTCACTTAAAAAATATGGTCATAAACCGTCTTTTTAAGGCTATTTAAGTCAATGACGAAATAAAGGTGACAGGACCATCCCATACACTTTAATTGTATTGACAAGACCACTAAGGAATTTATGAATTGCAACATTTTGTAGATTTTTTTCTTGAGCTCATAGTTAACCAAAGAATAAGCAGCTATTCGAATATCTTTATCCACTGGCCAATTATATTACACTACTGGAAAACAGAAGTTTCCAATGGTCATTTCCTGACTGGGTGACAAGGTAGAACATGGATATTTAAAGCTTTGTAACTTTTAAACAGTCACTATGCATGTACGATCACGTATTTAAAACAAATCATGAGTGATTATGAGGTGGCAAAATACCACATTGATTGCGACACTTGTGATATCTGATAATGAATGGTGCGGTAATGAAAATAATGACTTGGTTAACATCCGAGTTAAAAGAGAAACGGGATACATAGTTTTACCGGAAGTGGAATTTCCCGGCTTTCGAGGAAAACAAAAAACGCAAAGTCAAGTTAAAGTGAAATATTTAAACCTCTTCCGCCGCAACGTCCGGGTATAGGCCTAATATAGCCTTCTCTACACAAAATATCGAAAGAAAGCAACCGCAAACAGTTATTGTTTAAACAAAATATTTATAATTTATATTATATAATTTGGTTGAATAAACGTCAGTTGAATTGCAAAGACCAACATGAATGACATGTCGCGAAGTTTGTTTACTAATTACTTTTATAATATTTTGTTTTAAAGGCACAAAATTATCAACATATCAGAATGAAATACATATACATAAATACAATATATATACATATACACATACACATTTTAAGGGACCAAAATCTACATTGATATTTTTCATTCAATCAATTTGATAGAAATTATTACATGTACGAAAAAAATAATTGTATATCATGCATTTTGATGCTACCGTTATCTATAAACACACACGCACTTGCTTAAATTGGGTCTATGGGTATGTAGATAAAGATCTATAGCATTTGTCATACCGTAGAAAACTGCTAACGCGTCATTACGATTTTTTTCTAGCGCCGTGAAAAATATGTTCACCATGGTTACAAAGTTTTGCACGTTCATATTGCATGATACAAAAAAATCATTAACCCATGTACATTGGTAAAGATAAAAGATACCATTATGCTGTTTACGTTTCTTGCATCATATGAATTCCTGGAAAGTACCAAGTGCTTATATCTGGAGAGTGGGCAATGTTTCAGCCAATCATGGCCTGAATTCTAGATAAATACGAGTACTGCGCATGCTGAACAATGATGCAAAAGTTACGTATGTTTACATGCACATTCTTACTCGGATCGGATCTTGATGGATTTAATCTGACATCCGTTCAAATGATACTTGTTTACAGTTTGCGTGACACTTGATTGATTAAGGTTAAATTCAATGACGGAAAGTACGCAATATTTCAATTACCACGTTTTGATGACGGAAATTTAACGCAATATTTCAATAACCACGTTTTGATGATGGAAGTAATTACGCAAAATTAATCGAACTGTTTCTGCTAGAACTAAATACATGTAGATCAAAATTCATCCTCCGTTTAATGTGTTCAATATTTAACACAAAATACACCGAGAGGTAATGAATAAATGATTAAATCCATGATGAACGAATTTTATGCATGGAGGAAATACTGGCGTATCATTTATTGGATTTTAGGTAACGAACAACGTATCAATAAATGTACTTGAATATCAAATCGACGGAGGAACCGATTGTTTTTAAAAGAATTCTCCAAGATTTGCGCAAATAAATCTATAAGATTTATCATGGATTCATGATACCCTTGTTATACTGGTTTCGATCAAGGATTTGGCATTACATTAATGTTACACTGCATAACACGCATTCCAATTACACCCAAAACATAAACAAATCATACAACATAATGGTTTTATTTTTTTTAATAGTTGTCTGGAAAGAAACCCACTTCACGAACTGTTCATATAATCTGATCCCAGATAACGTAGTATGACATTCCAGCTTATCTGAACAATCCTGCTTCATCAAGAACAATATTACACACCGATAATATTTCGTTTGCGTAAATACTTGTAAGAAGCACTCACTGTGAACTGTTTAAAGATCTGTATCTTCCGGAACCACTCCCTGTGTAAATTGAACGAATAAACAGCGTAAAAGTTACTAAATATCAAATACCGAAAATGATGAGTTTATCCGTCAATTAAATATAATAAATCCTGGTGTCCGATTACTCCTACGCCCTGAGAACAGTTTTTGGCGTTCTTTCAATGATCCCATATCGTGAATTGGCACCCGTTGAGGGTATGACTAAACAGCGGATATGGGCTATATCCGCGGATATGAGCGGATATGACTTTTACTATCACTGTATGCGCAATTACAGATATTTCTACTCATTATTATTGTAGTTAACAGATTTATTTTTAATCCGCTCATATCCGCGGATATGGCCCATATCCGCTGTTTAGTCATACCGCCCGTTGACCCTGGTGTCTATGGTGCACTGCAACATGGAACGGGGACCAGTTTACCGATATCGCTGTCATCTAAGAGAAATAAATCTTACAAGTTCTATAAGTAATACCTAACGAGTTATCTTTCTTAAGAAATCACAACATTTTATTTAAAAGTCTGGTTGATAAGGTATTAACAACATTACTTGCCATATAATTCACTGAAATTTTATTAAAATAAAATAAATAGAAGAAAAGTTTACATTTCCGAAAGATTGACTGGAATTGTTTCAGGGATTTGGGTCGAAATATCTTCGGTCTAGAGGCTTTTAGGTCGAAATGGTCTGCTTCTAAAAATGGCGACCTTCATGCCGTTACGGCTTTCAGTTTGTAAATTATGTGGTCATCCGGTGGTGAGGAATTGTGTCAGTATATTTAGAATAAACAGAAGGTAACAAACATGTGCAATATCTGTATACGATAACTTTATCTATAAGTTAGGCTAATGTGCTCTTGAAATATACTATTGCAATAACTAGAATATGAGCCGGATAGCACAGATTCGGATAATGGAAATGTTAATTTTTAAATAATTCTGAGATAATTATTTTCTGTTGTTTTTTAAGTTAGTTAATTAATTGTTTTTGTTTGTATTAAAAGAGCTGTTTTTTTTACATTTTGTCAATCAGTTTGAATGCTTCCGTTGTTGAAGCCCCCAGCTTTTCTAATTCAATTTCAAATCAATTCATCTTTTAATACAAAATAAAAATTTTACTTTTAGTTGGTTTGCATGGTGAACAATAAACATTACCTATGTATAGCTATAGGTCAACATAACTTTGTATGAATATGAGCCTTTTTCCAACAGCCTTACAGTCAGGTAACTCTTAACAACATAGTTGAGAATCTGCCTGACTCCCTGAGTTCAATCCCTGGTTTCGACCAGAGACTTATCTCTCCATAAGTTTTCTTTAATCCTATCATCCCCTCTTACCTCATCATCTTCAGTGTTGAGGCCAGAGGTCTGTATAGAATGCTCATGAAAAGTCTAATGTATTTTACTACCTGTTATTATGATGAATACATATGAGTATTATTTGTGTTATATACATGTTGCTAAACAGTTACCCAACTGTGCATATATATATACTTAAAGGTTTAAATCTATGAAACAAGAACAAGCAGAGACAGTGGCGGTATGGGAACCAGTGATTGGTTTAGAAATTCATGCTCAGATCCAAGCAAATGCAAAGCTATTCTCTGGTGCATCATCTATGTTTGGAGGGCCAGTCAACTCACAAGTTTCATTCTTGGATTCTGCTCTGCCTGGAACTCTTCCTGTAAAGTATTTACTATCATCTTGATGTAAGGGTGCTTGTTATGTACATATACCTGACAGTCTGAAAAAATGCAGACAATGGATTATTGAAATGATGTAATTGAATATTTTGCACTTCATTGACGTGGTAAAGTAAGAATTTAATGTCAAACCTACCAGTTATACAGGGTCTAGAGAATCAGAGTTTTTTCTACCCTTGAAAAATTGCTCATTCCCTTAAATCGGTTATAAACATTCCAAAATAGGAGCAATAAAACGTTCATATAATGTACAAATGCATTATAAAGATAGGCCTTATTGTCAAAAGTTTAACCATTTTCAGATTAAGGGACAGCTGTAGTGTTTATGCATTCATTTACACATGTGTAAGTGATTTCGATAAGTTCATGCCATAAAGTGTTGAGATAAGCCATACATTCTTAAATATATGATTTGGTTTTGTTTTAGGTGTTAAATAAACGTTGTGTTGAAGCCGGTGTGATTACAGCTATTGCTCTTGGATGTACTGTAAATAAAGTGTCAAGATTTGACAGAAAACATTACTTCTATGCTGATTTACCAGTAAGTGACTGAACTTTTTAAGAGGCAATCAGATATTTCAATTTTAATTGGTAATTTTTGAATACATTAATAGAATTTCATATGATAATTTTTTTCTTGTTCAATACTGTTCTCACATACATTAGATACCATAAGATCGGTTGAAGTATTATTAAGAATTGAACGTATATATACATGCATACCTATGGTATGAAACATTGCTAGTGTCAAGGTTTGAAGAACACTTGAGGTTGTTTACTCATTTTGGTATCAGAATATGAAGAAGTAATTTTCATTTTTTATGTTGATTGGTATCCAACAACAATAAAGTTTTCAATGTTGCTTAGCTTAAATAATGCTTAATTAGTAACCAGAATCTACACCGAAATTAATTGAGACCTTGAAAGAGGAGGTTGTAAAATCTGAAAAAATTGCTCCGAATTAAATAGATTAATTTCCAACACAAGTTTATTCAGCTTCAATTACTTATTTCTCTTCATTACAATTATTTCCATCAATAGGCTGGTTATCAGATTACACAACAAAATCATGCTTTAGCAAACGATGGAAAGTTTAAGTACCTTGTTTATGGGAAGTATGAGAAAGACTGTCAAGAAAGAACAGCTAACATATTACAGTTACAGTTGGAACAAGATTCTGGGAAGAGTTTGCATGATGAAGTTGAAGGCCGTAGTTTAATTGATTTGAACAGGGCAGGTACTGAGAATAAATTTTTATTTAGTATGTAAATGAAATAAGCATAAAAAAGGTTATATGTTGGCAGGTTTTGCTTCTTGCATTTTGACCCTTTTAGAAGCTTCTAATTTCACCTGCACTTACACAGGTATTATTTTCCAGCCATATGTAAACAGATTATCTTGCACATTGTGTTTCTTAAAACTTTTATTTGTAATGCAAAAATTAAAACAGATCACTAGGTAATGGTGTTTTGCTGTATTGCACATGCAAGACATTCACATGATGCCTGTATCTATATGACTTTACAACTATAGTTCTAAATGTTCCCTAAATTTCCTGTAATGTTCTGTATTTTTCAATGATTTTGCTGATTTACACAACTGGGGACTTAAAGTAGACCCGAATGCTTTAATGTAGACGATAATTAATGTGGATTAACCATTTCAGTGGTAGAGAACAGAATTCTGGTGGAGAGATATATATAATGTTAATAAGTTTAGTCTGTGCATAAAATAGTTACTTTTCCTTTTTTTTGGATAACATAACCTTTGATTTCAAATGTAGGGTGTGCCTTAATGGAGATAGTTACAGCACCAGATTTTCACAGTGGAACTGAAGCTAGGTCATTTGTTCGTGATATGAGAATGTTACTGATCACTCTAGGAACCTGTGATGGGAAAATGTCAGGTACGTATGTATAGGCACGTGCTTGTAAATGTAGTTATTTTATCAAACTTTTTGTGCTGGTATGGTAATTAAGCACACTTTTTCATAATCTACATGTTAACCCTTTGCCTCATAATACCGTATTTCCCCGCATCTGAAGCGGACGACTTTTGAAAACATTGAGGCAAAAGAAGCCATTGCTTGTAATGAGTAACTGCTTCTTTTGTCAAAATGTTTTCCACTCTGTCAGAGAGTAATAACCCAAATTTCATAGATAAATTGATGTTTTGTATATTTGCTTTGAATTTGGAAGAGTCCAAGGTATGCTTATGAAGAAAAGGGTTAACTTATAATAATGTGTAATCATTAAAACACTCATGCTTGCAGAACATTTTTACAATTATCACACATCGACTGACAAAAACCCAGTACATGTATTAATATTTGATACATATTATACTTGCCAAGATTTAGTTTAGCTTAAAATGTGCATTTTTTATATGTGTAAGAAATTGCCAATTATCAGTCATAAGTCAATACCTATGTTACATATTCAATTAATATTCTGTATCTATAGTTTCAATGTTCAATATTTATTATTCAAACTATGCATAAGTCTCCTATTGATTATTTCAGAGGGATCTCTCAGAGTGGATGCAAATATATCTGTTCATCGACCTGGTGAACCTTTAGGTGTGAGGTCTGAGGTAAAAAACCTCAACAGTATGTCAAGTGTAATGAAAGCCATTGGTAAAGAAATTTCTTTATCTCGTAAAAATTTTTTTTTCATTTGCAGCAAACTGACCTAGATTTTCAGATATTGTTCATGTGAATTATGCATTGATTTTTTAAAATTTCAAGCCAGCAAATTACTTGTTGATGTAGTTGGTTATGGCTGCAATGGCCAATGGAGTTATTTATGACTTAATAAGGAGTAAAATTGTGTTAAAAAAAATTTAAAAGTTGTATGTTTTTTCAAAATTCTGTCTTATGTTTTCTCATTGTTTATAAATATCTTGTTTTAGACTTCGAGATTCAGAGACAAATATCTATACTTGAGAAAGGACAGGAGGTTGTAAATGAAACACGATCATTTGATATTGAAACTGGGTAAGATATCCTTTTAAAGAACATTAATGGCTGCAGAACTTGTTGCATCCTATTTCTTGATATTTATGCCAGAAAATATTCATTTTCTGTAATTAATTAGAGAAATTATTCTTTACAATTTAACCCTTTTTATCTTGCAGAATAAACCTTATCTTTTAGAGAAATACATATTTTTATTACTCAAAAAAGTTTACAGAGAATTTTTACTTCGTATTCAATACATATAGATATGCTACATCATCAATACTCATCTGAATTGTATATTTTGAGAAATGAAATTATTTTGGTTGATTTTGGACCATAAGGCTAGAAAGTCCTGTTTACAGTTACTTGAACAAAAAAATAGTGTAGATAGGTTGCAAAACATTTCTTTTATAATTTTGTTTATAAACATACCTTTCAAGCATTTTTGTACTATAGCGTTTGCTGTTAAAAATGAAGAACTTCCTTTGAGGGAGTATGGAAGAGGTCTGTTTGCTTAGGACTGGAAATATTGACCAGGTTTATTCATTTGTTGCCTTCTATATTTCAGTGGGTGATAATAGGGTGTACTTGTTTTGTATTGCAGACAAACATTACCAATGAGAGACAAAGAATCCAAGCAAGATTATCGTTTCATGCCGGAACCCAACCTCCCTCCATTACATTTACACTACACCACTGAACATTCATCTACTGGTTCCCAGAATGTGGTATATGTTGATGAATTGGAGAAACAGATGCCAGTGTTACCTCAAGTTGAAAGAGCACGCTTAATTGAAAAATATGGGTTGAGTATTGTCCGAGCTAATATGATAGTGGTAAGGATTATAATGAATGTTTATGCAGTATAATCAGTATAGGTTTCACTTGCAAGTATATATTATTCCCTCTAAATGGTATGGAAATAGTTGGTGTTACTCATGGTTGAAATATATTTTACTTTCAGAATCATCAGCCATAATTGTTAGACAAATCTTTATCAAAATTTGAATAAATTTTAATGAAGATACCTTATAAACATGCATTCTAATAATCCAGCCTACTGTACAGACTTCCTTGAATTAAATCAGCCATCACCTGTGACTCCCAAATAATTTTCTCCTTGATATTGAAGAAATTTTTATATATTTAACAAATTCCTCACAGGCCTTAAAACTAATTAGGTTTAATTAGATGACAAATTTACCATACTTATCAAGTAAAAACGCCAGTTTTGAGTTGATCTTAAATCTTTTAAATATTAAAATATATATATATAAATATATATGTATAAAATACATAGATTGAATCTGAAAAAAGTCACCTGAAAGAAGTAAAAATCAGATCAAAGAAAACTCATTAATATTTAACTTGTTAAATATTGGTATCTACACATACTAGGACAATCCTTAAAAAATTTTGGTTGGCAGTTCCCCATTTGAAACTCCCACCTCTAAAAAATTGTAGCAATTTTGAGAATTGTTTTTTATTCCAGTATCATTATTATAATATGAACAGTAAAGAAATGAAAAAAACTGCTTACCAACATACCCGCTGTTAAAAGTTTGGTCATGTAACCGCAAACCATCATTTTGTTAAAGTTGGCCTAACCTGATCTGTATGTCTGTATTTCTAGAATGAGGGACTAGTTGAACTCTTTGAAGAACTTGTGAAAGGAAAGAATGTAAAATTGTTCTCCGACTTTCTGAAACATCAGTTTCTTGATCTCATCATTGAACATGATATATCAGTTGCAGAAAGGTTTGTCTGTAGTATTCAATCTTTTAGAAAGAAAGTTTTGGTAATTAAACTAGTATGGGCAATACCCCTTTGTGGACCACCACAACAATACAGCCACCTCATTAAAACGACCACTTACTTTTGGACTGGTTTTTAATATTTCCTCTATATATCAACTTGATAGTAAGACCACCTTGATATTTAGATAATTTTTTCAAGGTTTTACTGTTGTCTCTCGATTCAATTTTTAAAATCTATTAAAACTTTATGGAACAAATAAAATATTATAGTGATAGTCATCAAAGAACTTAATCATCTAGAAGACAGGTTCATGTGCTTGGTACTAAATTGCATACGTACAAAATAACATTTAGTACAGAGTTGCTAAATATGTCTTTGACATTTGACATGTCTGGTAAAAAGTAATTTGATAAAAATTTGACAGAGGAGATTTCTATTAGTCTAGTTATGGCTGACGCAAAATGGCACAGTCTATTATTGTATATCATGTAAATTTTAGTCACTTTGTTTGTTATTCTACTTTTATCTACAATATGGTGTCACATTAAGGCTTCAGAATTATATTTTTCTACTGATTGTTTGATTTTGGTCTCAAACTACTGGAAACTAATTTTGTTTCTCAAGATGACAGTCTGTGTTTATGTTTTAAATTAGTTTCAGGAAATTTAAAGTAGCTGGGGTTTTTAAGACTTTTAACACAATGTTTAGAATTCTGCAAAGATTGGGCCCTGAGTTTACATAAATTAAGAACATTTTCTGAGCTTAAATCTTAAATGTATTTCAGCTGAATACATGTAGCTGTTTAATGCTTAAATACATCATCCGGTCAATTATGCTGTCAGAATAATGTTTTGTTAACATTATCATTGCTTTATCATAATTAACAAACTTTGCAGGATAAAAAATGAGATTTAAACATGGAGACAAATCTCAACTTTAATAACCTCAAACCTTGTATTACAGTAAAAACAAAGTAGAGTTTTCAAAATAAAAATCATCAGTATGAGTGATTTTTTTCTAAGGACTTTGAAAATTATTTTTGTGTGAATTAATATCATGAAATAGTAAGTATCTCTTGCAGTTTTTATCTTCACTGTAGTGTAGTAATTTATTATTTGCTTACAGTAATGTGTCTGCATCTGATTTAACTCTACTCTTCAATTGGTTCAGAAATGGAGACTTGTCCAGCGAGAGCATTTTCAAGGTAAACCATAGTCTAACCTTATTGCGGGGTCAACACGTGAATAATTTCCACCTTTCAGAGGATATTTATTGTAATAATAAACCAAGTTAACCACTAAATTATGGCTTCAGTTTTTCAATCACTTTCATATCCTTTGTTCACAAGTTTGACAGTAGATTAAAACAATGAAGTGGAAAATGTATTTATACCAATACTTTAGAAAAATGAAACAGAACAACTAAAGCTTGTGGTAGAATACTGAGTTTCTGTATTGGCTGAAATTGAAATGTGTCAGACCATGGCTTCATGGAGGTTGAAACAATGCTCTCAGTGATCGCCATTTTGTCATACCTTACTCATCCTTTTTATCCATTGATATAAATTCTACCAAGATCTGTATATTTCTTCTGCATTTATTGAAAATATTTTTAATTCATTATATTGTAATATTCAACCATTTGTTGTAAGCATTTAGTTCACATTTGAATGTAGGTATATTACATCAGTAATAATTTCAAATATTTGTGTTGGTTCTGAGCTGACTGGACGGATATTTCGCAAACTCGTTACTTGTATTTCTTCTTCACATATTGCTTTTTATCTTCTTAGGCTAGATAAAAATAGTCATGTTTACAGTTACTTAACCAAAAAATCGGTTGGGTAGTCTTTCCCCAAAAATAAGGTACCCATAAACACTAATATTTCTTACTGATCTAATTATTACACAAGTATTACAGATAAAAGTAACATTAGATTTAACCATTTTTAGTGCTGTGTTTTGTAGATTGTTGTTGGCCTGTTTGAGAAACAAGGGGCAGATGCTAAGGAATTGGCTGGAAGATTAGATTTGTGGCAAATAAATGATGAAGAATATCTCACTAATCTCTGTGAACAAATTATGCTGGAGAATCCGAAACACGTAAGAAATGTATAATACGTTACAAAAGTGCTTATTGACTGGATTTGATGTTATTGTTCACAATTCCCTAATAAGGGCATCCTTAGAAAATACTGGTTTGCACTCATGTGACCCTAACTTTTAACAGCGAGAAGGTAGGTGGGCATTCTTTTTAACATTCAATGCCTGAATTGAAATGAAATGCTGGAATAAAGAATGAACAAAATTTGTTGTCAAAATTGCGTAAAAATTTTTAGGGTTCGAGGATTTTACGAGTCAGAAGCCGCACTGCAAACCAAATACTTGTTAAGAATGGCCTAAGGCATGTAATTTGTATACCGGTATAATTTGGGAATCAGTCTGTGATTGTGATATACATGTACATGTATTTAATTTGAAAGAATTGGCTTGACATAGTATTACTGATATGTTTCCTGTTGTTGTTTCAGGTTGCTAAGTATAAGAGGGGAAAAGTAAGAGCTATTAATAGACTGATGGGACAGGCAAGAAAGAAGACTAATGACAAAGGAAATCTTGTGAAAGTCAATAACATTTTTAAACAATTAATGAAGAGAGACTCTGAATAGTGCTTTCTATTGTTGTAACTTTTTTTAAAATATATGATCGATGATAATAAAAAACTTAATGAGTGTACTGTCAAGATTTTCGTTATACAACTGTTCATACATGAACTATTCATTCTTGTATTAAATAAGTTTTGTAGACCACCAGCCAAAACACAGTATTAGGCCAATAACTTTAAATTTTAATGATTACAACCAATGGACAAGCTCATGTGCGTGTATAGATTACTGTCCCTGGGATTCTGTACTTAACAATCAGATTTTTTTTCTCTACGGGATTTTGTTTTTAGAAAAGTTGGGGAAAATGTATTTTTTTAACAAAGGGAATAGGGTGAATACTGGTAAAAAAAATGACTTATTACCAAAACAGGCTTAATAATGGCTTTACCACAAAGAACTCTTGTTGATACTTGAAACCACTGATAACAGACTACTTCATCCTCAACTAGTCAAAAGAAAATATAAATAATTTCATTTTTCAATTTTAATAATATTTTTATGTATATATTCCAAAATTAGCCCCATGTGCCATGGTGTGAAAATTTGTTACATTTCTTTGCTTTGGAAATGTATCTTGCACTGATGTGCACATCTACGGTCATATATAATTAGGCTAGAAAAAGAACTAGTCATGTTTACAGTCACTTGACAAAAGAATAGGATGGGAAGGTAACAAAATTTCTCTTCCATTTTTCTTCTAAACATACCTTCCATACTTTGGAGGTAAAATTTGCAACCAAATTCTTTCATAGTTTGGATTTTGCTATTAGAAACTTTAAGAGTGGCACCAACAAATTTTGGGGTGGGAGGGTAATCGTTAACAAGATTATTTTTGGCCATGCCAACACGGAGTGAGAATCCAAGGTATCAATTACATTAAATCACAGCTCACACTATTTAGCTGCATTCTTCCACATTACCAAAATAAACAGGATTTGGACGTAATTAAGGGTTGGTCTTTTTAGATGCCTGTATGTATGACTTTAAAACTTTTTTCCAGTTGCCATAATTGAAAAAGTCCAGCAAGATTTTCAAAGAAACTTCAGTTGAAAAGTTAGAATTCACACCCTTGGTATGTGATGACCTGAAATAGATTAATCAACAGATTTAATAACAAAAAAAATAAAAACAGAATGAGAAAATGATACATAAACGTAAAAATTACAAGAGAAAAACTGTCCTAACAACACAGCTAAAATTTGCAGTGGCTCAACTTGTGAGGTATAATACTGACTAAACGATACAATATATTCTAAAAACAATTAGAACTAAGCCATAAGGCATGCATACATTAATTCTAATTCATAAAATATAACGATCTGAATTAATCCTATGGATCAGCAAAACTTATCATCATAAGAAATATCTAATAACATGCATCACTTCTAGTTACAAATGTAAGGTGAATACTAATGATATAAAGCATACACAATCATTATTTGTACGGTAATAATTCAAACATTATCTGTACGATAATAATTCGATCATTTGCATGGTAATAATTCAGTCACTATTTGTACTGAAATAATTCATTCATTATGTGTATGGTAATAATTCAGTCATTATTTGTATTGAAACAATTCATTCATTATTTGTATGGTAATAATTCAGTCATTATTTGTATTGAAATAATTCATTCATTATTTGTATGGTAATAATTTAGTCATTATGTGTATTGTAATAATTCATTCATTATTTGTATGGTAATATTTCATTCATTATTTGTATGGTAATATTTTGGTCATTGTATGGTACAAATTCAATCATTATTTGTATGGTAAAAATTCAATCATTATTTATATGGTAAAAATTCAATCATTATTTGTATGGTAATAATTAAATCGCAGTGCAGTCAAAAGAAAACACTGCAACATATTAGCACAATAAAATAAATAATATTCATAGAAAAGACCTTTGTAATAACGAAGTGTCTACTTACTTGAAATAATATTGCAAGGGAAATGATCTACATTCAATACCAAGTTCAGCGGCCTTGATATAACTTGCTTTAGGATGTTGAGAATATTTTCCAACAAGTCCTCCTATTATATAAATCTTATTCCTATCAAACTTGGAGAATGGTCTTCCATTGGGACTTAGATAGACCAGTTTCTCCCTGGGATAAAGATCAATGAAATGTTCTTGGTAGAATTCAGCAACAACATTATCAGAATGTTTCGATTCTACCATACTTGAATACAGTGAGTTTTTATGAACACTTGTGAACTGAAGGAGAAGAGGGTTTGGTTTACTCAGGTTCCAGCCTAAAAATTGTTCAAGCTCATTCCGCAAACTATTTTCTTCTCTCACAGTCAAATCATAATCCATGTCTACAATCACAGGATATCCGTGTAAAAGAGTTCGGACTTTTCCCCAGGATTTTTCCCAATGCTGCCTGATATGATGCGGACAAATAATGCTATCTTCAACCACATGAGTATCGGTCCTTTCTTCTAATTCCTTCATTTTTTTCTCCCGTAGATCATGCTTTCTTTTAGTAAAATGATGATTTTTCATACACAACTGTTTACAGTATCTTTTCACCGATTTACGACTAGCACTTTTTTCTGTTAGCATTATTTTCATATCAAGGGCACTGATATGTTCTGGAACCTAAATCAAAACATGTATAAATAATAATACAAAATATATGAACATGGTAAATGAAGTTCTCAACAAAGAATCTACTTGATATACTCAACTATGATTAATTGAAAAATTGTCATTTATTTAATAATTTACATTCATTTTAATAAGATATACCTGGTAACAGGGTACATTTGGCAAACTCTAGATGATGTAATTACGCAATACTCACCAAGACAGAAACACCCAGTGTCAGAGGCCATGACCCTGGTATAGGATATTTACATTTTTAGGATGACTGGATATAAGGTATGCGTTGGTCAATATATACTTATATTGTAAAACTGAATTGAACTGGACAACAATCTATGTTTTACGAAGCTTAAAATATATCCCTAAGCTAAAAGATTTTTATTTTTCAATTTCTTCATATTAGTCACAGTAAGTAAGACCATGAATATACAAAGTTATTCTGCTGGTGGAAAAATGAATTATAACAGCATCTTATTACGTATATATAAGACAAATAATGAGATATGTAATTACAACAGAAACAAGATGTTGAAAATGAAATTTGAGCTCAGAGACTGGTTTATAATGCCATAATTGACTCAACTGCTTTCATTTTCTGACTCATCTTCTAGTCCCAATATGTGACAGTATTACAAGCCCAAGTCTGCTATAACATCACTTTCTAAAACACTTTATAACCAGCACAAATCTACTACAGGGTCACTTTCTAAACAATTCATGGAAAATAAGTGACCGATCCATTCTAATGTAAATCACATGACTGGCTGTTCAGTATGAAGCAATATTTGAGCAGAACTCTTGGACATTTATGACTGATTATTGCATAATTTTTTTCAAAGCAGTCATCCTGACTATAAGGAATATGAGGATAGTGACAGTCTTTCAAAACAATATTTTGATAACTTTAGGCAATTAAATCACACTTGTAAGCAAATATAACTCTTAAAAAACTTCATGGCTTGAGAGAATTTTACGAACATTGCCAAAAGAAAATTAATTTTTACATTTATTCTAACTTCACAGCATGTTTGATTCACTATTTTTTTTTCAACAGAAAAATATATCTACCATTGCATTTTCTGTCTTTAAAGATTCAATGATAAATTCTATCATCAATTTCTTTTCCTTCATTTCTTCTGAAAGTGAATTCAAGTACATTTCTGCATCTGCATTTCTTTTCTCCCCTGAAACAAAAATATAAGAATGGTTTTCTGTTTTTTTGAATGGATAAATGCTAAACTACTTTTAGCTTTGCAAGCTCAGTCCATAGAATGCAGGACAGCTAAGATGTGTAAAACTTGTTCGTTTCTGGTTACATGCTCATTAAAAATAGGGTAGCTAGGGAAACTTTTTTGGAAGGGGGTATTATTTTTGAAAGTCACTATTGAGATGGTTTCTGTGCAGAAAGGTAAAAAGTGAGACAGTGGAGATTCTGTTCCACTGGCCTAATAAAATATCTAGGTTTCCAGTAAAAAATTAATGTAGGTCAGGTCACCAGAAACAAATTTTAATGCCTCAAGAAGTCATGGGTCCAATACAAGGGAGGGGTACATGTAGAAACTTTGTGACACACTGATTAAACATATCACTTTCAAAATCATCATTCTTATATATTGCACGATTTTTAAGTATAAGTGCCATCATACTTAAGATACATCAATAAAAAGACATTCTGCTCCAAAAATCATTTAATAACATTCTATCATTGGTTAGATTTTACCACACATCACAAATTGTGAATTATACACATGTATGCGTACAAATAAGTCAAGACCAGTCAACAAGAGGAAATAAAACAAGAAATGATACATGTTACACAATAAATAAAACATCAGTTTACACTAACCATACAGGGTACTGGAACATTTTGGAGGCAGGTCTTGTTTCAACAATTCTTGGCTTCCAGATGTAACATGGCCTGAATCTGATGCCTTATAAGGTGAATGATCACAAAATTTTACAGAAGATATTTTCAAACAGTAAAAGTTCCGGCATTGAAATGGAGCATATTTTACTGCCCCATGACAATTGTTGAAAAATGAGCTGCAAAACATTTTGCTATCAATTCATTAGCCTTCACCTGAAATAGACAAAGATGAAAATTCTTAAGGTGTATATAGCATGAAAACATCTCAAGTTTTCAAAGAAATACCGGTAATACGTAGCTTCCTCTTCATTAAATTGTACATCAGACTAAGTTGAAATTTAGACTGGAGTGAACTATGCAAAAATCAGTTTTTATTAGCCCCAAATGATCCAATCTTTCTTTGTTCCAAATAAAATTTCATTTTTTACCGACCCTCAGCATTTTTAACAAATCAGGGCAAGCAAAACAAACACAGCATACACTGCAGGAGCAGATTTGTACATAAAATAAGCGTACACAATTCAAGTTTATACAGCTCCTGATAACAAAATGAGTATTAGTTTGAGTCCACAAGAAAGGCACATAAGCTCACTAGAACAGTTATAAACTTGTATTATAACCTTATAAGCTCAATGATCATGTTGTGAGTCAACTTCACAACTTTGTGTGGATGTTTTGCATTTGTCCATGTACTGTATGAATGTCCCAACTTGTTTTTACTTTGTTACTTGTACTATAGTCTGTTTCTTTTATATTAATAGTCATTATCATTCATTGATTATCATATCATTTATTGTAACAACAATGTTCAACAATCAACAATTCATACTTGGCCTAATGTCATACACCACTGGTTTTGGACTCGTGCGTAAGACTGTTTCAACAGTCAGTTTGTTTGTCACTTAGCTGATGTACACGTTTTACTTTTGTGCCATACAGGACACACAATATTGATACAATCAGGACAGGGTCTTGTCATTATGATTACATGTGTAATAGGAGGCAGAAAATAAAGTTTCCAATGCGGTGCATGAACCTGCGACCTTCTGCTTGCAAGACAGCTGCTCTACCAACTGAGCTAATCGGGCTGACAGGCATACAAACTACTATAAACACATATATATACAACACTGGTACACATGTAATGTCGAGTCCCTGATACAATATATCTTTCACATAAAAAGACCTATAATTTAAGCACCTAGTATGGGTTCCACACTTTCATCAATTCTAGCATTTTAACTTTCTGAGAACTCTTAAATATTCATAAAGAAACGCGCAGTTAATTTTACCAATTTTAACAGCTCACCCTTTTTAACAGCATAAATATATCCGAAATCATAAACTGTCCGAAAGTTGATGTATTCTGCCAATCTGGGAGAGTTTCGTGTCAGATAAAGATTGATTCAAATCAGACAATCTGTTTTACGCATTTCAAAATGAGTCTTTCACAAAGAAAGGTCGCAGGTCAGGAGAGACACTGTAAAACTCATGTATAAAGAGTATCTTACTTCTTAGACATAGTCAGATACCAAACTAGAGAGATAAGGAACGACCACTCTGATTGTGAGAATTTGCTGTGTTATCCAATTTGAATTAGTTTAATTTTAAAATTTCAATCAGTAAATGAACAAATCAAATCTTTTATACTGATTATACGTGGAAAGTTTAATGATAACGTCACTGGTAAATAGATGACGCGTTGAACTTCTAAAAAACTCTAACTAATGAATTTGTCATGCTATTTCGCGACATTGTCTTTGTGATTGTCATATAATTTCGCAATATTGGCTATTTGTATGACTGTTTATTTTCATGCACTATTTATCATATTAGTCCTTTCAGATTTTATCAGTAGTCAAGCTATGTTTCTCAGCCTGCCAAGAAAATTGTTTGCTAAACCCAGGTTGAGTTGTGTACGAGGTAAGTCCTACAAGCCTTTTTTTAGACTGCTCTGTGACAATATGTGAAAGTTCGTTTTGATGGGGTGCTGTCGGAATTCAGTTTGAAATCAACCAGTTGAATATCCGAAATAGTTAGGCTAGAGAACTGCTAAACAGCTAGTTTATGTCAGAGACTTTATACATAGTATCGAAGACATGTTGTTTTACATAATACTTAGGGACCACAAATGGGGATTTCCCTGATGCAGGTTTCTTGCGTCCCTGACGCGATTTTCAGCCAAGTGACCTCCGCATTCTCGGGACCCCTTTCGACTCGGAATTTGCCCTTGGCATTTGCTGTGTGGGACCCCCCCCCCAAAATCTCAAGGGACCCCTAAAATGTTGGAGATGGGAGTCCTGGGGACCCTTAGGTGAAAATCTTAGGGAAAACCCTGCACAATGGAAATAAGGATTTAATTCCTTTCTTGTGCTATACCTGTATTTTGATGTTTTGACAAGTTTAAACCTTTTTACACTATAAGTTATCATTATGCCTTTTCACTTTATCCTCTTAACGATTTTTATAAATTAATATTACCTGGGACCAATATTGGTCCCAGATATTACCTGGCTTTTGATTTAGTTAAAGCACAAAATTTGATCTTTTTAATATAATATACTCATTTAATACATGTATTTAGTACCAATATTGATGATCTCACTGTGATTTATAATTTGATCATTTCATTGTTGTTTAACAGTCTTGTTTTATGTATATTTATGTTATTACCATGTTGATTCAGTATGGTACGAAATAAAAAAAATATATAAAATAAATAAAAATAATTGACTATATTTATAATGCTTTCGGTAATAGAGTCCCTGGTTGTGTCATTGAGTGTATATGTATTCTTGCATGTGTGTGTGTGCATGAATGTTTTATGAAAAGTAAGCTGTGGGTGTTAACATCTACATCTACATGATACTCCCGATCAATCAATTCTGATTATAACTGGGAGGCACTTGTCAGGAAAACTGTGTTAAAAAGTATTAAGTGCTCAGTTAAAAGATAAAAGTTTACAGACTAATGAGTGCGAGGTTAAGATTAAAAACATATAGAGAGTTAGAAAGGAGCTGTCTCCAGCCTTTCCTTGAAGATATTTAGGCTGGGACTGGATTTGACCTGGTATGGGAGACTGTTCCAGTGCCTTATAGTTCTAGGGAAATAGGAGCTAAGGTGATACTGGGTACGTGATTGGGGGATCAGGAAGTTCAAATTTCTAGTTGGGATGAGGTGGTTATGATCAACATGAACAAGGTTGTTCTGGATTTTGTAGAGAAGTATAAGAGAGGAATGGAGTCTGCGGCTTTCTAGGGAGGGCCAGCCAAGATTGTGTAACATTTGTGTGACACTACTTTGGAAATCAAAATTATTGCAAACATATCTAGCCGCAGCTCTTTGTACACTTTCAACTTTAAAGGTTAGATGTTTCTGCCAAGGGTGCCATATTATTGAGCAGTATTCTAGTTGCGGTCTAACATAAATTACATATGCCAAAGTTTTGACTTGCCTATTTTGGGTTTTGATGTTTCTATGGATAAATTTTAGGGAGGTTTTTGCCTTGGAGGTGATGTTATTTATATGGTGGGTCCAGTTTAGTTCTTTTGAGATAGTTACTCCTAGATATTTAGCAATTTCTGCTGATTTAAGTGTTTTTCCATGAAGGGTGTATGGGAAGATCACAGGGTTCTTTTTTCGGGTAACCCTAAGCACCTCACACTTGTCTGGGTTGAACTCCATAGCCCAGTCTCGTTCCCAAAGTTCTAGTTTTTGAAGGTCATTTTGTAATATGGCCGCATCTGACTGTCCTTTGACTGTCAGGTAGACTATTGTGTCATCGGCAAATAACCTGGTCTTACTCTTGATTGTTTCAGGCAAGTCATTAATATATGCCAGAAACAGGCAGGGTCCAATGACTGAACCCTGGGGGACACCGGATGACACTGGCAAATGGTCGGAGGTGTGACCTTCAACTGCAACTCTTTGGCTGCGGTTGCTTAGAAATGACCTAATCCAGGTGGATACCTGTTGATTAACACCCATATTTTTTAGTTTGATTACCATAACATCCTTGGAAACCAAAGAAAGAACAAAGGCATTACAAATTCATTACAAAAAATGAATTGCTCAGAATTTGGTTTATGAAAATATCTAAAATGTTATCAAATTTCTATTGAGTGTCACTGAATAATGGTTGATTTAGTACATAAATGATGAAATCTTAAAATATGATTGTGCTGAAAAGGCTACGGGTTAAAAAGCATGCATTTTTAATCACCATCACAAAATATCAAGTAATTGTGTACAGCTATAAAAAGATCAAAGATCTGTGTTATCATTAGTGTCTTTTAGTATCCCAAATTCAGCTTGCATTAATTTACAGTATTTTATCTGTATTTTATATATTTCACTTTACTTTTATAGTCAGATAAAAGTGTAGATCGTATCAGTAGGAATCTGAATAACAAAATTGGTCAAATTGTCCTGGGACTCTACATTACATGTAGAGTCCCTGAATTGTAAAATAATTTTCATCAAATTGTGTAAAGATATTTGTCCAAAAATCATATGTACCACATTGATATGGCCAAAATTGATACTTTTGAGAATTACATATCTTTAAACATTATTTTCAGTGAAGCATTTTATGAGAACATTTAGTGATGACCACTTAGATTCTTTTTTTGATGATGAAGATAGAGATCTTGTCAGAGTTCGGGAGGAAAGAGCTAAGGTTTTCCTCAACAATTTAGATGATGAACTTAAAGAGAAGAAGAAGACAATTGAAAGTTTCATTAATAAGTTGTGCTGCGAGGATAATATATTAGTAAGTAGATAAAGATATACTTTGTTGACAACATTCAACTTGAGTTAATTTCTTTCTTGCAAGATCGTTGTGTATATTCTGTCTACATTTACTGTAGCATCATGAGTTATATATTCAACAAGAGATGATATATACAAAAGAGGCCTACAAATAATTAAACAGAATGTTTTAGCGAGGTTACAATATATAGAACATACATTCATTATCAGTTTTGCAGTAAAACATGAAAAGACAAAGGATAAAGGCTGTAACAGTCAGACGGACGATTGTGTTTATTATTACTGAAATTACCCAATGAGATTTTCTTTAGAGTAAAGTTAAAACAATGTTTACCTGTGCAAAAAGTCCCATTGTTATTGTGATATAGTGGCCTTATGTACTGAAAATTATATCTGAACAAAAAGTGCTTCATGAAATTGAGTGTCTGAAATTCCCACTTTTATTATCACATAACAGTGATTTTTTTGCAATTTTGGGAAAGGGTCTGGGTCCAGTCTAATTGGGAAAAAATGTGTGGTGTGATGCCAAAATTTGGAATTTTTAGGTTGGGGATTTGGAAAAAATGTCTTTATTTTCGTTTACTGGACCCTGTTGATATTTTATCATTTATTAACTCCCCATGGTATGTTGGACACCAAGTGATTTGACATATTACAAATTCCTGACAGAGAATTATTACTGATGATTGATACTTGATCTGTAACATCGCAGGAGCAGATACAGGATTTAGGGGGGGGGGGCATAAAGTCCAGATGTTTTTGTAGAATGTGGACACAATCAGCACCCAACAGACATTTTTTTTACTTAAGATTGCCAGATTTGAATGGGGCACACTCTGGCTCCACCCCTCCCTTAATTCCACACTTCCATCACTTTTGTTTTACTGATAATGTAACTAAAAATTAGATACACTGGAACAAAGCATGTGCCATATTTTGTATTTGAATCTGTTCTTTGTGAATAAAAATCAACAGTTAACACTAATTTTGATTGTATGTGTTAACCATGGATAGATTTACCATAGAATATACATTGTACCTGTATTTCTCATAATGTTTTTTTTTCTAGGTTCCGGACAAACTTAGGGCTGATGATTGGATGAAATTATTACTTCAATGTTCGACAGAAACACAATTTTCAAAATGCTTGCATTCTGTTGTTAGGAAAGAAAGACGCAGATCTCTGTACATGATGCAGAAAATGGAAAATAGAAAGCTTATAGAGAAAAATAATGAACTGTTCGATCACTTGTACCATTTGGACGCAGTAAGAGACTTGCATATACACGCCTGGAAAAAACTTATGGCCTGGAGATCTGAGAATCCAATTGTGATTGATTTAGACTTTCCAGAAATTGAAGGCAGGAGGGAAAGATTTACTATTCAGGACATAAAAAATGCAATAAATCTAAACCTACTTTCTCCTGAGCCATCAAATATTCATTTAACAAGTTTCAGAAACTTTGACCAAATGACAGACTATTACAATGCTAAGTCTTCATTACTGGCTTGCACTTTTTGTGAAGATCATTTTTTAGATTTATTTCCTCGGGAGAAGATAATTTATTTATCTTCATATGCGCCACCTATGTTGGACTTTGACCCTGATGCTGTTTATGTTGTTGGTGGACTCCAAACAAGGGGATTAGAAAGGCTTAAATTATCACACACAAGAGCTCAAAAGTATGGTGTAAAATGTGCGTCTTTTCCATTAATGGATTTTGTTAGGTAAGTAGTAATTTATCAACTTTGCTTATGCTGAAGCCCTTATTTGACCATTTTGCTGGAGCAAACAAGCTTACCCTTCCACAAGCAGTCGGCAGCTTCTCTACATGTGGAGGAAAATTGACATTTTTTCAAATTATCATAGAAGGGTATGACCTGTCATGACCTGGATTTGAACCTGAAGTTATGAGTCCAGCACACTAACCACAGGCCACTCACCATTTTGGGGCCCTGGCCTCGCTCTGAATTGATTCAACGATTATTTAGCTTGTTCTGTGCAGCTGTTTTGTTGGTTTTTATGTGACATTATCACTGGGGTTTAATGCCATTTTTCAACAATTTTTCAGTTATATAAGTTTGTCTAACCAGTTTTCCTGGACTGTATACTAACCAGTACTAACTTACCCTTCCACAAGGAGTTTGCAACTTCTCCACATATGGAGGAAATTTGACATTTTTGTCAAATTTTCATAGAAACCAAGACATGGATTTGGACTCAGATCTATGGGGTTACAAGTCCAGCGCACTAACCACTGGACCACAGTCATGGCCCTGTGCAGCTTTCAATTTATTAAAAAATATGGAGATTATATATGCCAGTATCATATCAGTTGTTGTATTTCTTCAACCCTTAGACTCATTATGAAAAAAGTAACCCGAACCATGGTTGAGGTCAGTTGATGCGACTCCCATGCCATATTGAAATATTGTTCATTTATACCAAAATATGGTCATGTATGCAAGGGTATGAAGATTATAAGTATAACATCAAAATGGCTTAGATTTCTTTCTTTTTCAGATTGAAAGTATCGTCAAGTTATACTTTATGCATAGATACATCTGTTAGTATCATTAACAGTATGTACCTTTTCCATTGTTGGAAAAAGGCATTTCGTGAATGTTTAGATCCTAATCTTTATAGGTTTCTTGATGAGAATGTTGTTAAAAATCCCAGAAGGGCAAGAATGGGTTCAAAAATACATTTACAGACTATCAACGACAAAGTTTTAAGTAGACTTCAAAAAATTACTCAGAAAATGGATTAAAGTTTACAGAATGCTGCAACAGTTTGTGAATTCTAGTGTGTGTCAATATTAACTTAAATTGTGCCTAATTGTATTTAAATTAGGCCTAAACATAAAAAGGTTTGTTTCTGGTTACATGCCCCAAAAAATACGGGTCGGTAGGTGGGGATTTTTTTCTTGTTTTTTTTACATATATCAGCAACACTGTTGTGAAAATTACAATATTGCACTAAGATTTTGATGCCATATAGAAATATAGGTAAAAGATGGGTTGGTCAGGCAAGCAGAAACAAACCTTTTTTTAGGCCTTAGTTGAATATTGTTTCATTTTTTTATATAATGGTTTTATAACAGTTTTGATGTTTGTATTTACTACACAATCAATGAAACTTCTTCCACACCCTGGTTCCATTTGAATATGTTGATGAGAAATGTTTACAGTGTTAAAGTTTTACACACTTTCTAGATAAAATTCAATATCTTTGTGTAATGATACTGCAAAAATTATTTATGGTTCACTGATAATAAGGTGAATTGTAATTGTGAATTGTGTTTTTTTTTGCATAATATTATCAACCCTTGAACTATTTGAAATATCTACCAAATAGCTTTAGAATATTTGACTAGTATATTTAATCACTTTTGGTGACTGAATCCTGAGTGGAATATTGGAACCTATTAGTGAATGCAGCGGTATCTCGCAAATTCTGGATTTCTGACATGCAGATAAAGAGCCTAACCCTCAGGCTGGATCATTTACATAATGCAAATACATCTGGATCATTTACATAATGCAAATACATCCAGTTGCTATTAATGAAAATTGTACTTTAATAATGATTGAAGAATAAATAAAATCAGTGTAGTAATTGTGCTCACACTGCTTGAGGTTTTTTTGTTGTTCTTAAGAATGGAAACAAACATCTTTATTGACAGCCAATCTAAAGAGTAAAATCTCTCAATGCGACCACCTCAGTATTATGACCACCTTGTTATAACAACCACATATTTTACAGACTGGCTTTCAATAACCCTATAATTCATCTTGATAATGAGACCACCTCATTATTACAACCTGAAGGTCTCAATATTAAGTTTTTAGTGTAAACAAAAAAATCACTTGTTAGGTATGTGATACGTCATAACATTGATGACAAATGTTCTCATAATACATTTATTACAGGTGCAGGAATACTTCTGATTGACTGGTAATAATTATAAGAACACATAACTATTACAGTGTGTTTAATATTGTACTTACAAGTACACAGTTTGTGAATTTATCAATTAGCATAAACCTGAGAAATTGAATTAAACTTTCATCTGATGTCAACAGACTCCTTAGATAGCTCTCATAAGCTTCTACAAAAATACAGTAAAACCTTAATATCACAACCACCTTTGGAACCTGAAAAAATGTTCTGATATCAAGATGGTCTTATTATCAAATAGAAATAAAGAGGAAATATTAAAAACTGATCCAAAAGTAAGTGGTCGTTGAAATGGGGTCATCTTATTCAGGTGGTTGCTTTGTCTCAACTCAACCACTTCATCAACAAATTGGCATTGAAATTGTTCAAGACAATTCTACATAAATTGCTGACATCATTCATAAGTTGAGAGCATACACTCCTAGTATGTATGTGTATGTATGTATATGCATGTATATGTATAAATATATATATATATAAGGGTTTTAATATGTCCTCTTTACATATTTTTGCTAAGATAGCAGTTTTTGACCTTAAATATCATGCAAATGGTGTGTATATCTTTCTGACAAAAACAGCTGACTACAGATCCCCAAAACAATAGATGGCATAGAGCACTTCTCATTGAAAAACAAGGAAGCAAGATTTGTTTCGTTCAAAAACACAAATGTTAGCGAAAAGATGCCTATGATACAGATCTCAACTATCTAAACAAAATGTAAAACTCTTAAAACCTAGAAAGGCAGAAGTACACATTTTGAGGACACAATTTTTCAGATTAATAGGACAAACTGTGAATCATAACTGTACGATGGTCATTTCACTTTACCAATAAATGATGCCAACCCTAAAACGCATGTTGGCAAGACACATTCACAAAGATGATTATTTTTCTTTTTTTTATAGTTTTTTTTTATAGATCATTATTCATTGACCAAGTTTAAAAAGTTGCGATTATACATCACATAATTTCTTTCAGTCTCCTTAGTCATTTTTTTTTCAAACCTCCGTGTAGGTCTATCAAAAACTGTGTATTTCTTTGATATCAAACCAAACTCAAAAGCAGACTTCCAGGAGTGATGTAAATGCATACACTGCATAATTTCAATCACTGTATTAATGTTCAAGTTTTTTCTGGCACTTGGTTCCAATCTGAAAATACATAAAACACGTATACTTGTAGTGTATCCATCAGGCCTAACAAAAAAATAGGTTTGTTTCTGATTACCCGACCAACCCATCTTTTACCTGCCGACTCGGAAGTTTTTACAGCATCCAAATCTTAGTGCTATACTGTAATTTTGACAACACTAATGCCAATATATATGAAAAAAAAAAACGTAAAACAAAAAAATCCCTACCTACCGACCCCTATTTTTTTGAAAATGTAACTGGAAACAAACCTTTTTTTTGTATAGGCCTCATCACATGAAGACTTTCAGGTGATAGTGTGTAGGTTGAACCAAAATGAAAGAATATCACTGAAGCAAAAGGATAAATGATCCTAATTTTACAGAAAGCAAAACAAATGTTAGAAAAAATGTAACAATCATTTCAAAGTCATTCCAGGAACCTTTGAACAGCTTAACCTAGAATGACTTTCATAGAAGAATTAATCAGATCCTGAAAAAATTAGGAATTTAACAATGAACAATTGAAACATGATTTTTGCGCGTCTGTTATGAAGAAGGAATGGGGCTATTATGATCACTGGGTCATCCTTCTTGTCAGGCAAAAACTTTACGCCCATTACTCAAACACTATTAAAGATATCAACAAGACACTGTGACTTGGAATACTTAATTGTCATGACAAGGCGCAGTTGCATTATTCTGAAAGCCATATTTTTAGTGTTATGCCCCTTTTTAACTTTGACTTTTGGTTAAAACTGCTTATTAAATAAAATTATTTGAAAACTATAGAAGGTATCAACACAAAACTATGAATGTGTTATTAACAGTTACTCTTTATATCTTGTCGTTTTTTCAAGCTCAAAATCTCAAATGTGGCCCCTGTTGCCAATATGTTAAGCAGACGAGCGTGGCACTGCTTTGCAGAGCTCTCTTTTCAATTTGATAGGCACTTGACTGGCTGGTACATTTTAATTCAACAAACAATATCATGTTAAAAGGATAGTCCAATAAAATCACTTACTTAGTGAAGTGGTACAGCGGTAATGACCCACACTTAATTCCAAGCTTTTTAGCAATCCCATAAGTCAATCTTGTCGCACCACCCCTGTCAACTAGACCACCAACAATGTATGTCATATTGGGGTCCAATTTCATAATTTGCGGTCCATCAGGAGATAGGTAAAACAACTGTTCACGTGGGAAAATATCAATAAAATGTTCCTCATGAAAATATACAGGTGAAGAAACATTGCCCTTACACATGTCTGCCAAATAGTTGTTCCGATTAACACTTGTCATATGAATTTGCAGAGGTTGGGGGTATGAAGAGTTCTGTCTTATAGCCATATTAATTTGAGACAAAGCAGCTTTCTGCTCCCTGTGACTTGCATCTGGAAAGTCCATATCAAGAATGATAGGAACATCAGACTGCCATGCTTTCAGTTTATTCCATCTGTACTCCATTCTCTCTCGTTCTGGTATATGCAATGACACTTCCGGAGGGTATGCACTTTCAGTTTTATTTTCTTCCTTTTCAAGACGTTTTTTTTCTTTTTTCTCCTTTTCTTTCTCTTTAATGAACTGCTTTTTGAGCAAGAATTGTAAATACTTGAAAGCAACATGGAATCTATACTTCTCAGTTATCAAGACCATCCAGTCCTCATCTGAAATTGTTTCTGGTAACTGTAAAGGGATGGAAATAGTTAATATTATTTCACAAGTATTCATTATATTTAGTAAGAGTTTATAACAAGAAGAGGCAATCAGAATATGGTAAATGAAAACTATTGAGCAATTCAAGCTGTTATCCAAGCATGTGTCAAAAAAGGAATTATACGTAGGTGTAATTATTAAATCTTACCAAAGCCCAGACTTACATACACGAGGGCCACACTGGCACAAAGTCTCTCAAAATATCAGGTGTTGCATTGCTCAAAAAAAATGAAAAAAAACAGGCAATGTAAGAAAGTAGGGAAAAAGTGACAGAGTTAACACTTTCCTCAACCAATAATATAAATACTGAAATTAAACTGATAATTACAGGCATGGTACTCATTTATTTATTTTGTATAATTATTTTGATAATTTTGTCACCATGATTCCATGTAACAGTAACTAGATATAATATGCTAGCCCAATTGGGTAATTATAACAATGCTATACAAGACTAATATATGTAATAAATTATAAGATAAACATTGTGAACATCATTCAGTTTTCTGATTGGCTAAGATAAAATGTCCCGAAAATCACACTGTAATCTGATTGGCTAAGATAAAATATCATGAATATCGTACCACATGCATTATCTGATTGGCTGTGTGTGACTTTGCAAACTTAAGTACAATCAAATAAAAACATCTTGCAAAATAGACAAAAGATTTTTAGATGAACACTAACATTAGTTTTTTTTCTGACTGAATAGAAATCAGGCACCATTTCTTCATTAGAAAGGTCTATTTTTTCCTCTATACTCATGAAAAATTTCCGTTTACATGAATATTTCAAAATCAATGCCAAAATTTCTTACCATTATATTTTCACCCCTCCAGGTTTCAATATACTCTTCAACAGTCTCCTTCCTTTCCTTGTATATTGGATTCTTGTCAACTCTAGCCATAAATTCTGCAGCCCTTTTTTTCGTGTAGTACATCCTTTCTTCACACCTAAGTACAGCAGAATGACTGATACATTGCACTGAAAGCACACAGAATTATCATTATGCGCCCCTTCGAAGAAGTGGGGTATATTGCTTAGCTTTGGTCAGTCCGTCCATCCATTCATAGACCAGACTTTGTCTGATCAATAATAGTGAATGCTTAGGCATATGACTCACAGATTTGGTCTGGAGGTTGGTTGTGTCTTCCAGATGACTCCTATTAATTTTTTGGTCAGTTGCTCAAAGTTCAAGGTCACCATGTCCTTGACCACTAAAAGCTTGTCCGATCAATAACTAGTAAACACTTTGGCCTACAGCCCACAGAACCAGTGGAAGTTGGTTGTGGCCTGCAGATGACCCCTACTGATTTTGTGGTCAGTTAGTGAAAGGTCAAGGTCCCGGTGTCCATGACCACTAAAAAGCTTTCTGATCAATTACTACAGAGTGCTTTGGTCTACAGACAATATATTTGGTAGGGAGGTCTGTTGCGGCATGTAAGCCATGGCCATGGTCCATTGGTTAGTGCACTGAATTTATAACCCCGAGACCAAGGTTCGAATCCCATTCACAGCAGGTCATACCCTTCTATGAAAATTTGACAAAAAATGTCGATTCTCCTCCATAAGCGGAGAAGTTGCCGGCTCCTTGTGGACGGGTAAGTTAGTACTGGTTAGTATATAGTTCAAGAAAACTGATTAGGTGAACCAGTTGCTGTATATAGCTGAAAAATTCTTGAAATATGGTGTTAAACCCCAGTGACAATGTGGCATGTAAATGACAACTACTGATTTTGTGGTCAGTTGGTCAAATGTCAAGGTCACCATGTCATGACCAGTAGATGACCCCATTTGATTTTGAGGTCAGCAGGTCAAGATCAGCTTAGCCCCGACCACTAGAAACTTGTCTGACTGATAACTAGAGAACACTTTGGCCGCAGCCCCGAGATTCGATAGGGAGGTAGGTTACTATAAATAATGTGCAGTAAGCCCCGTCTCCTTTTGTTTCTGTACACAAATTCTGTACTCAAGATAATAGTATGCAAAAAACGATTAGTAATGACAGTAACCTTACACTCAGCACAACTTTTACAAATTCTGAAAAAAAATATTTGGGAGCCCAGAATGAAACCAACACAGTAAAATAGCAGACCCAGTTAGGTTCAATTTGGAATGCTCTTGAGTTTCAAGTTAATCTGTCAGAGGAATATGATGAATTTGGTTGACGTTAGGGGGCATACATGTCTCACTAATATCTCTTGGTATCAATTTTTTGATTAATTTTATACCACATTTCTACATCACATTTTTCATATAACAAAATATGTAGGAAAAAAGTGAAACATGTTTAATAGCATTCATGCAGAATAACACAATAAAACATGGTAAAAATAATCTTAAACAGTAAAGACATAAGATGTGCTTTACAGGTAATAAATAAATGTGCCTAATAATAGTTTATAGTCAAAATGTATAAGTACCTGTCTGTACTATACAGCATGACAGATATTAATAGATATTGTTCAATGAAGTCAGAAACTTGTAAAGGACCATACATACATTTTATTTGTTAGTATCTTCACATCATACTAAGACTGAAAACAAGCACTAATAGGTATTTGATTTGCTTTAAATTCATGATATGGGATAAACCAAATCAATTCTGTTTTAGTTAATATTCAGCCTTCAATATTTCAATTAAACAACAAGAAATGCCAGTAGAAAGTGACACATGCCAAGCCTAAGTAGTCTGTGAATATAAAGACATAAAATCCATCTATGAATGATTAAGTACAGACTGAACAGGGATGTATAATAAAATTCAATGAAGAGTGAAAATTAAAAAAGAAGTAAGATAGAGTTAGAAGCTTGTACGACTGCACTTCATCCCAATGTCTTCTATCATAATACTCATTGCAAGCAATGGCTTCATTTGCCACAATGTCTTCAAAAGTCATTTGCTCCAGATGCAGGGAAATGCTGTATTATGAGGCAAAGGGTTATGTGTGCCTAGTCTATTCAGAATCCATCCATGAGGGACAAATTTACAGAATTGACACAAAATCCAAAGAAAAATAAATGAGGGGAAATAATCCAGGTAGGGGAGATATAGCAACATTTCTTGAATGCAACACATTGTCATGACTAGCTGATCATGAGTGTTCAGTCTTTTCAAATTCATCCACAAATGATAGAGTTACAGACCAGACAGAAAATCCAGACTGGAAATCAATAAACAGAAATAATTCTATTATAATACAGTATCATATAATGTAAATTCAAAAAACCATTTATGGCCACACTTTATACACACTCAAGATATTTTTAAAACCCTACAACACTTATCTATACAATGTAACTACATGTATTAATTAGCATAATTAATATTTCATCATAAATTTTGACAATTATCAAACTGTCTAAAGTCCTCAAAACACCCACGGTTTTTACTGGACCGTTTTGATGACTGATATTCCGTTGCGTTCCGAATGGCAAAAAGTATGTTTTTTCCCCAATTGCAAGGTGGAAATTCTCAATTCAATGAGAAAAAAAATTAATTTACAGCACTTAAAATGTTTATTGAATTCCTAAACCATTCAAATATAACAAAGTTATCAATATCTAAATACTAAAATAAACATAATATTCGTTATTTTTGGTTTTATTTGATTATTTTAATCTATTTTTATACTGCCGGATTTTTTCCAAATTTGTTCAAAATGTCATGAAAATTCCCAATCCCGGGGGTCGGGTCATGTTCCCAAAATCCTGAGAAAAAACACTGACACCAATCCCAAGATGTTGCAAACTACAACTAAATGTCTAAGTAATACAAAAGTTATAGCAGTACCGTTTAAAAATGGGCTCCATTTCAACAGTAAACATTTCCTTGACAAACATCGCCCTACCATAGAAGCCATTTGATATCCTGAAAAGTATCAAATTTTCGTAGAATCATAAGTACAAAAAGTTTATAAAGCAGTTTCAAAAGGTAGCATAGATTTTTTTCAGTGATGTCAGGACATCCAATGTTTCAATTTGTTATGCATAAAATTTGAATGAAAAAGACTGACACTGCTGTCAGTATATTTTCAGCATGGCCAACAAGCAAGCTGGTCTCTTGACTCAGAAGCATTGCCTCTATCTTACACTTTGTCTTTCATGCGGCACGTTTCAATATAAAAGACAAACAAATAAATACTTTCTGGAAACACAAGCACTCTGAAACATCGTGGTCAAGTAGAATGTTCGATCTCTGATTCGAAGGTCCTGAATTCGAATCCCGGCTTCGACGGGTTTTGTTCATGAACTTCATAATCCAATTTTTCAGACGCAGTACTGATGTAGCATATAGGAAGCGGACTGATTAAAGGTGACCAAAGCAAGTCTTTGACATACCAAGATAAAAATGAAATTGCTGTGGCCATAGATAACCAAAGAAAGTCATTGATTTACTAATTTAAAGACGATTTACAGTGGCCATAGCAGACGATAGTTTTATCATACACATACATATAACGGGCGATATAATTTAAAGGTGTTTAACAGTCACCAACGATACTTGGAAACAAAATAATTTCCCGACACGCAGCTCGAACCCACGACCTTCTACTTGCGAGTCAGCTTGTCTACCAACTGAGCTATTCGGACAGACTGGCATACAAACAACTATAAACATATATATGTGCATCCCTGTTACACATAAACTAATTTATCAAATATCATGAATATATATATCCAGCGAATCGGTAGCGAAATTACATGACAATTCACATAAACAGCAAAATAACATTATACATAATACTATACCGTAAAAAATGTGTTTATTGATCAATATGATGTTGACTTCCCGTTATAGTTAATGTATAATAAATGACGATCAAAGATAAATTATTTTCACACGACCATACTCGTGGAAACATATTCTAAAGTCAACTTATGTATAGAAAGGTTATAGGCCACACACCAATAAAAGTGTTACGGTATGATTAAAATACGAAATGGATATTCATTGAAGAATGTTACTACGGTACTGTCATGGTAGCAACAAATGATTCTTTTAAATCACGACTCAACAGTTATTTTCATACCATATTTATATGAAAAAATCTTACTAGTATCATGGACTCTACATAAGTAACTGTATTATACATAGACCCGCAATTAGGCCCGCAGAATAAACAACTCTCTGAAAACTCACGAGTTCAAAGACAACAAAGACAGAATATGCGGTCCTAACTACCTGAGCACCCGATTAATTGTTTTTGTTGAAACGAGACAGTTAATATTCCGTTGTTAGTGTTAATATATTATAATAACAATTATGATCTTCAAAATCAGCGGACATAAATAATATTTATAAGCCCAAATTCAGCAGGAAATCAGTAGAAAGTATATAGAGCCCCGAAACTGGAGGAACTTATAAATATGCATTGTTGTTTTGGTTTAATGCGCTTGTACTCAGTGGTTTCATCAATGTTCATCTACAGCCAATGTGTTGCAGCGACTATCAATTTAAATGTGTCGTAAAACCTCTGGCATAAAATGTAATAAATAATCAAGACACCAGCATTTTTTTCAAGGGAGCAAACTCTACAAGTAATACGTTCTTATTTATAAACGAATTACCTCCCTTGCAATGTTAAAAATTATAGGCTTCAGAATAAAAATAAATGATGTGGTTAAATACTACTATCACTAACATTGGACATGTACCCATCTTTTAACTGTATTTTCATAATTGATGAGTATTTACAGATAGTAAAAATGATTTGATGCAATTACAAATTATTTTATACCCTCATTAGGTCGCTATCTGAAAAAAATCAGCCCAGTTTCACTTTCATAATTAACATCTTCTAGGATAAATAATTGTCATTCAGAATACATCGACCAATTCTGCTGAATTGTCATCTTACCAGTCAGTATGGTTAACAGTGCCACAGACAGCCGCTATTATGATAGGATTTTACTAATAAAAATAATAAGAACTAAGCTCTGAAACCATCATAATTTTCAAATCTACAGATGTAAAAATCTATTAACAACTAAACCCTCCTCTCCGGCACTTCTCTAGTTACCCTTTATCAATCATCCTTTCTCGTTTCTATCCCCTCCATTTCCACCCCGGCATTCCTTCTGAAATATGCATGCTTTTCGGGAACCTCGCTTTAAAACTTGGCGCGCTACAGCAAGAGTGAGGTTCCCGAAAAACGCAGGCATTTCAGAAGGAAAACCAGGACCCAGGCTGGATACCAAATTGTATAATTGTAGTAGACTGTTTAAGATTTTTACATTTGAAATTGATGTTATTTTGCTTTATATGATATTAATCAAACAGTCCATTTAATTGTTATGTGATAATTTCTTACTGTTGTATTTATTTTGTGTTAAATTTATAGACATAGTATGAGAGGTTCTATTTTCATACCAGTATTATATCCTTCCATGCACCAGTATTTGTATATTTCCACCATGATCATTTTAACGTTCAATCAACAGTAAATGACTGTCTGACAAATCATTATGTTGTTTTTTATTCCAAGCTTCAAACCTGAATAATGGCTGCGACTGTGGTTGAGTGGTTAGTATGCTGGACTAGTAGCCCAGCAATTGGGGTTCAAATCCCAGTTGCGGCAGGTCATAACCTTAAATGAAAATTTGACAATAATGTCAATTTCCTCCATACGTGGAGAAGTTGCTGCCTCTTTGTGGAAGAGTAAGTTAGTACTGGTTAGTATACAGTCAAGGAAAACGGGTAATGTAAACCTGTCACCATATACAACTGAAAATTGTAGAAAAGCAGCTTTAAACCCAGTGAAAAAAACAGATGAATAATGAATGTTTGATTACAATTTCAAAGCTCTGCTAACGGCATATTTACATTTCAATGTGTAAATTATTCTGCAGTATCTACAGATATTGAGCCTAACAAGAAACAACAACTCAAATGTACAAATTGAACAAACTTATATTTAGCATTCAGGCATCATATCGAAGCAAAATATGAGACAACATACCAAATGTATTCATTTTAAGATTATAGGCCAATGGACCACCAATATACATATATTATACATACAATATATATATATATGTATTCATTCAGTATCAACATAAAACTTGATTTAAAACATCAAAACAATATTTGCATTCGCAAGTCACATTTATTGGTACAACAGTGGGTAGCAAATGTACAGAAAATCATTAAATATAAATTACAATCAGCACTCATTATCTCAACATTGTAGGGAACAGCAAAAACATGTTGACATAACAGGACTAGATAAGAACACGCGAGTACCTCAGTACAGCCTTCATGTATGTTGCAAAGACAGTGCTGTAATAATAGCACATAACATTATTCACCATGTTATTGAAAAGCAAAATGCAGAAACTAGATTATTTTACCCCCTTTTCAACTTTTTTACACACGGTTGATTATTTCTTGGCATAGGATTTGGCTGTTAATTTTCTTTGTATGCATTTGGATCTAGTGGCTGATCCAGTTATCCTCCCGGGATTTAGACCGGGCCCTTCACTGGATTGCTCAGCCAATTCAAATGCATGTGTTGATCTCCCCTCATCATTTCTGACAGTGGTGGATTGGTTGTCATTATGACTGAGGTTGATTAAGAAAAATATTTTTATACACCAACTTATTCACTCAAATTTATGTTTCTTCTTTAGTGAAAAAAATTATTTGCTGTGACAGAAATCAATTACGTGAAAACTTGTGAAAACAGTGTGAGTGGCGCTTTAATTATTTCTGCTCAAAACTGTTATGGCCCCAAAAATGTACATATAATATACAGAAAAAGATCCATACTTTCAAAATATGTTGAGACAACAAGAGCCAACTGTATGTAGATACATACATACAATGGAATAGTAGATGCATATTCTATGTTTGACTAAATACATCAACAATTAGTGTAATGAGAGTACAAAATACTTGTATCATATACTCAGCATTCGAAATAGGATTTTCATCAACAAATAATTTGAACAGATACAAATAACTGCTACCACGATGATTCAGCTTAAAAACCAGAGAAAAAACTATATGAAAGAAAAAACTCTGGAAAACTGTGTCATCGTGTAGCAGTGAACAACAGTACAAATAATTATCGTCTACCACAGAGTTCAACCAACAGCAATAAATACAAATTTTCTGAGGACAAATAACTGAATTTTCATTAAGACTGCATTTATCAATATATGCATCGCTTATATTACTTATAAAGCAACAAACTTTAAAGCTTTAAAAGCATGAAAAGTGACTGACAAATTTTATCTTAGTTTCTAAGAACAAAATACAACATGCATCAATATAAATTATATGACAGCAGCTGAAAAATTGTTTAACCACTTTCAGAATAGAAGCTAAAATTAACAAGTCATACAATAGACCAGCTTATTGTTGATTGAACATTTCTGTGTAGTAACATACATGAAAGACAGCAAAACGGTTTTGTGATATTCAAACATTCGTACTTCAAATTACAGTGCCACTATGCATATGAAAAAAGCCTGTCACCAAAGAATAAACCCCTTTATCATAAACTGACCCTACAATAAATATGATGTAAACAAAGAATAAACCCCTTTATCATAAACTGACCCTACAACTAATCCTTTCAAAGTGTTTCTAGACTTATAATTCTAAGGTGTTGGAATTTACAACACAGTACCATCACTGAAAGTCTCTGGCATCTTAGAAATCAATAGTGTCAAAATAAGGCCAGATTGAAACTGAACCATGTCTATACAATAACACGTGCTGTATCCAGTTCTCCAGTAGCGTATCTTCTTGTGATCAACAAAATAGTTGTTCATGATGACCAAAGTCAGTTTTGTCTCAATTTCATCATTACAGACAAAAGCTGATCTATTTTCAACTTTTGCCACACTGTCAAAGTTCCTAGACATACCAATGGAATAGGAAAAGGCAGACACCTTAGAATTGTCCTTCACTTAGGCCAGTGTGATAAATGATCTCATCAGTTTTCTTATTTTCTTCTATTGAGAAACACATAAAAGTTGATGATTCCTTTGTTGTTGTTATAGTTGAATGTTCACTTATGGGTAATTTCCTGCTTAATTCATCACTCTTCAGAATAAGACCTGCTAGTTGCATGCCTCTTCATACTTTCATTTCCTGCTATTGGCACTAATATCTCTAAGTGGCAATTTCTCTGAAAAATACGATATTTAAGTGTTTATTTTCATGAAATTTGAAGGACAATATAAATGAACCTAGAACAGAATTCAGTAGTGGATATCTTCACCTACTAGCTGCAGTCATGTTAGATGCCGATATTAAGATATTATGAGACAAAAATTTGGTTTGAATTGCCAGTATCTTTACAACGATTGAAATTAAAGTTAGGTTTTTGTTCAAAAGACATTTTTATTTAAAGGATTACACCTGACAAGATAAAATGGATGGTACACTTAAGATAATGATTTGTTTTAATATTGACGACTTCAGTCCCTTGCCTGCAACAAAAAATGAAAATAGATCATACTTACCATAATATTTATGTTCTCTGAGCAATTTAGTTCAGCACCTTCGTCTGTAGTAAAGCATTCAGGCTGGCAGTTTTCCTCATTTCTAAAGAGCAAACCAACAAATTATCAGTGGACTGCTAATGAATATGATTAGCATTGATTGACATTTGCTATTTGGTAAATATTTTAAGCCATTTTCATCTTCATTGTAACGAAAAGTAAACCACCATTATTTCGTGAAAAGAAAACTAAATAATTGGATTTTTTACCATATGACACATTTTCGAATGGCTTATTTCGAAATACGAATTAAGAATTTTTGGTTGGTGGATATCACACCATTTTTTATCTTTACATGTTACATGCCAATGGAAAGATTACTTAACCAGTTTTCCTGGATTTGCACCAAGTGGCAGAGTAGGAATAGATTTTCATACATGGTCCTCTGCAAAATTGTCACTGAGAACATGGGCCATACTGAAAGTTTTAATCCAAAGACTTATGATTTTAAGTAGTACATGTACCTTGTTGTGATGTACAAATGGCTTCCAAGATTAATGAAGTTTTGTCTCATTTTCATCATTAGAAGCAAGGTTGATCTTCCATCTTCAATTCTTTTCTACACTGTCAATTTAATTCAATATTCTCCAGAGTTGCATGCCTTTTCATACTTTCATTTTCTGCTGTTGGTGCTAACATCTCCAGTGGCAGCATCCTAATGACAATCAACCAAAACAGTGACAAAAATGCG
The DNA here is from genome assembly GCA_008271625.1 of Lutraria rhynchaena. Classification (NCBI taxonomy): domain Eukaryota; kingdom Metazoa; phylum Mollusca; class Bivalvia; order Venerida; family Mactridae; genus Lutraria; species Lutraria rhynchaena. The sequence goes on from VIBL01000023.1 coordinate 2,084,673, forward strand.
ACATCTTTCACATTAATGGTTTGAAATGAGGATTTTGTTCAAAAGACATTTCTGTTCAAACGGTAACATCTAAGAAGATACTTCATAAAATGACATTACCGTATGTCATATGAATAAAATATTTTTTGTTGGAGAATTTTAAGCTTTAATTATGTTACATGCCAATGGGAAGGCAACCCAACCAGTGTTCCTGGATTTTGTACCAGTACTTAATCTTGATCTCCACAACTTCACAAAAATCACAAATCAGTGGTGAAGTAGGAATAACTTTAGATACATGGCCCTCAAAACAATTGGACAGGGGCCATACTGAGTGTTTTAACTCATAGAACTAATGCCCTCCCTGCAGTTATGCAAGTAAACTGCTTATACATAAAGTGCAGGGTGAAATTTGCAAAAGATCCATGTTATCCCTCGGACAATACATGGATAGAATAATAGACGGGAAACAAGGAAAAATGACAGTACAATACATATCCCCACTTCTGAGTCAATACATAAATCATTAACATAACAACAATAAAAATTTGATCAAATTTGCTCAAAATTAAATCTTTCCTCATTTTAAAAAATAAAACTGAATAATCTGTAGAACTGTGAAACATAGGAAAATGATAAATGTAGGAAATTTTTCATGTACTCTTTATCAGTCTGTCGTCCGAACAAGTGTAGGAAGGAATACAGTGAAGAGTTGGATCGATACAAGAAAACAATGAAAGGGCATGGTAAATTTGATATGAACTTACATCTTTTACTAGCATTGAGGTATACTCCATCCACTAGCATTGTGTCCCACTTCACAGGAATATATGACGAAATACCATCAGTTGTCTAACAGCTCCATCCACCAGCATTGTGTCACGTTTCACAGGAATATATGACGAAATACCATCAGTTGTCTAACAGCTCCATCCACCAGCATTGTGTCATGTTTCACAGGAATATATGACAAAATACCATCAGTTGTCCAAAGGCTCCATTTCACCAGCATTGTTATAACATACCAGCATCATTATGACATACCAAATCAGTCATTACCATTATAATGAATTAGCACAATCAAACAATAAAGAAGAATTTTTACTTACAATTAAAAAAAGTTAATGAAAATCAGAAAATGTAAAAAAAGTAAAATTATTAGTTTATAATTAAGAAAACCAAAAAATATAAAAGTATAAAATACTTAATGAATCTGTAAGTTCATGTAAATTGGACAAATGGAAACAAAGGTATAAATAAATATACATATGTGTATGTCAAAAAATACAAATAAGAGTCAGAATGTATAAAAACATAAAATACCAATTACAAAAGATCTCCTGACACAAGAACACACCTACATCATGAGTTCTTCACAAAGTATTCTGAATTTATAACCACATCACACAAAGGTAAACTGATTTCTTCACAAAGCATTCTGGGTTTCCTACCAGAGCCAACCAAAACGTAACCAACAAAAACAGATTCAATCACAAGGTGTTCTGGGTCTACCAGAATCAACTAAATCTGTTCTGCCTCATCAAACCAACTGGCTCTCATTCCATACGTAATGCAAAACACATGTACATCAAAACATAAGGCCAAAAACAGTACATTAAACAAAGACAATCAAACACATATACATATATTTAACAACAAATTAATGTTAGTTAGTTTCGTACCAGAAGCAACCAATCCTAAGTAACAAAAACTCAATCACAACATGATCACATCAGTACAAAATACTCTGCTGTACTATACAGACACATGATTTATGTATTGCTCCAAAAGCTACCTACACTTAATATACCACAGACACACTCGGCAATATATTCAGAATTGATATTATGCAGATTCATCAAATTTTGTTGTTTTTATCTGCATAATCAGGCCATGGATTGTTAACATTTTATCACAGGAACAAGATGCTAAGACAGCCCCCTAACAGAAATATACTAAATAAAAATCCAATGCAAAAAAATGGCAGACTTAGTGCTGAATCACCACCCCAGAAGGTCAGACCTTCTGTTGCCCCGGGAGGCTTTGACACTTGGGTCTCCAGTACTTATTATGTCAGGCTGTACATAGCAAACTTATTCCATTTGCACGAGTGTTCAGACAAATAAGAAATAACGCCAAACTAAGCTCTTAGATACAACACATATCATTGCTTGGAATCCAATACAGCAACTGAAACAATCTTTATTCCATAATTCCTGGGTTTCCTACCAGTATGAAATAAATCTGGAACCCTCTGGAGCAAAAATTCTGAATCACCAACCACCACAATCAAACCTACTACCTCAATGTCCATAATTAAAACACCTTCCAAGAAAAAGTTCTGGGTTTCCTACCAGAATCAACCAATCCCAACAGATTCAACCAAAAACAGATTCAGTCACAAGATGTTCTGGGTAAACTAACCAGAATCAATTAAATCAGTTCTCCCACCTCAAACCAACAGATTCTCATACCATACAGAAGGCAAAACACATCAAAACATAACAACAAAAACAGTACACCCACAAACCTAATAACTAATTACCTGAAAAGACCTCCTGAAATAAGGAAAAATTAGTTATTACATAAATATGGTTAGAAAAAGACAGCTCTCTCTTACATACATACATACATACATACATACAAAAACAAGGGGAACAAAAGTTAGTGAGTTGGTATGACTATGCATAACATCGGGCAGGGCCGTCATAACTCCCTGAGGCATTACTAAATAACACCCGCATACCCAATAATCAATTACATGAAAAGACCTCCTGAAATGAGGAAAAATAATTAGTCATTAAATAAGTTTGAAAAGGACAGTTCTCTCTCCCCAAAGCTTTTCCCCCGAGTAGCATTCAAGGCAATCTGGGTTTCCTACCAGAGCCAACCAATCCGTAACCAATAAAAACAGATTCAATACCAAGGTGTTCTGGGTCTACCAGAATCAACTAAATCTGTTCTGCCTCCTCAAACCAACTGGCTCTCATTCCATACATAATGCAAAACACACATACATCAAAACATAAGGCCAAAAACAGTACATTAAACAAAGACTATCACACACATATATATACATTCAAAAATAAGGTCAATAAAATTAATGTTAGTTAAGAGAGAGCGTCACATACATGTACAAAAATACGTCAACAAAAATTAATGTTAGTTAAGGAGAGAGCGTCACATGTTCGTCCAAAAATTAGGTCAACAAATGTTAGTAAATGAGAGAACGTCACATACAAGTCCAAAAATAAGGTCAACAAATGTTAGTTAAAGAGAGAGAGTGTCACATACAGGTCCAAAAATAAGGTCAACAAATGTTAGTTAAAGAGAGAGAGCGTCACATACAGGTCCAAAAAAAAGGTCAACAAATGTTAGTTAAAGAGAGAGCGTCACATACAAGTCCAAAAATAAGGTCAACAAATGTTAGTTAAAGAGAGAGAGCGTCACATACAGGTCCAAAAATAAGGTCAACAAATGTTAGTTAAAGAGAGAGAGCGTCACATACAGGTCCAAAAATAAGGTCAACAAATGTTAGTTAAAGAGAGAGCGTCACATACATACATACAAAAACAATGGGGAACAAAAGCTAGTGAGTCGGTATGACTATGCATAACATCGGGCAGGGCCGTCATAACTCCCTGAGGCATTACTAAATAACACCCGCATACCCAATAATTAAGTACCTGATAAGACTTCCTGGAATAAAGACAAAAAATTAGTCGTTACATGAATATGGTTAGAAAAAGACACTTCTCTCTCCCCAAAGCCTATCCCTCGTGTGACGAGGGAGGTAAACAGACTCCTTCACAAGGCATTCTGGGCTTCCTACCAGAGCCTACCAATCCGTAACCAATAAAAACAGATTCAATACCAAGGTGTTCTGGGTCTTCCAGAATCAACTAAATCTGTCCTGCCTCCTCAAACCAACTGGCTCTCATTCCATACATAATGCAAAACACACATACATCAAAACATAAGGCCAAAAACAGTACATTAAACAAAGACTATCACACAATTATATATATACATTCAAAAATAAGGTCAACAAAATTAATGTTAGTTAAGAGAGAGCGTCACATACATGTACAAATATACGTCAACAAAAATTAATGTTAGTTAAGGAGAGAGCGTCACATGTTCGTCCAAAAATTAGGTCAACAAATGTTAGTTAATGAGAGAACGTCACATACAAGTCCAAAAATAAGGTCAACAAATGTTAGTTAAAGAGAGAGAGCGTCACATACAGGTCCAAAAATAAGGTCAACAAATGTTAGTTAAAGAGAGAGCGTCACATACAAACATACAAAAACAATGGGGAACACAAGTTAGTGAGTCGGTATGACTATGCATAACATCGGGCAGGGCTGTCATAACTCCCTGAGGCATTATTAAATAACACCCGCATACCCAATAATTAAGTACCTGATAAGACCTCCTGGAATAAAGACAAAAAATTAGTCGTTACATGAATATGGTTAGAAAAAGACACTTCTCTCTCCCCAAAGCCTATCCCTCGTGTGACGAGGGAGGTAAACAGACTCCTTCACAAGGCATTCTGGGTTTCCTACCAGAGCCAACCAATCCGTAACCAACAAAAACAGATTCAATACCAAGGTGTTCTGGGTCTTCCAGAATCAACTAAATCTGTCCTGCCTCCTCAAACCAACTGGCTCTCATTCCATACATAATGCAAAACACACATACATCAAAACATAAGGCCAAAAACAGTACATTAAACAAAGACTATCACACAATTATATATATACATTCAAAAATAAGGTCAACAAAATTAATGTTAGCTAAGAGAGAGCGTCACATACATGTACAAATATACGTCAACAAAAATTAATATTAGTTAAGGAGAGAGCGTCACATGTTCGTCCAAAAATTAGGTCAACAAATGTTAGTAAATGAGAGAACGTCACATACAAGTCCAAAAATAAGGTCAACAAATGTTAGTTAAAGAGAGAGAGTGTCACATACAGGTCCAAAAATTAGGTCAACAAATGTTAGTTAAAGAGAGAGCGTCACATGTTCGTCCAAAAATTAGGTCAACAAATGTTAGTTAAATGAGAGAACGTCACATACAAGTCCAAAAATAAGGTCAACAAATGTTAGTTAAAGAGAGAGAGCGTCACATACAGGTCCAAAAATAAGGTCAACAAATGTTAGTTAAAGAGAGAGCGTCACATACAAACATACAAAAACAATGGGGAACACAAGTTAGTGAGTCGGTATGACTATGCATAACATCGGGCAGGGCCGTCATAACTCCCTGAGGCATTACTAAATAACACCCGCATACCCAATAATTAAGTACCTGATAAGACCTCATGGAATAAAGACAAAAAATTAGTCGTTACATGAATATGGTTAGAAAAAGACACTTCTCTCTCCCCAAAGCCTATCCCTCGTGTGACGAGGGAGGTAAACAGACTCCTTCACAAGGCATTCTGGGTTTCCTACCAGAGCCAACCAATCCGTAACCAATAAAAACAGATTCAATACCAAGGTGTTCTGGGTCTTCCAGAATCAACTAAATCTGTCCTGCCTCCTCAAACCAACTGGCTCTCAATCCATACATAATGCAAAACACACATACATCAAAACATACGGCCAAAAACAGTACATTAAACAAAGACTATCACACAATTATATATATACATTCAAAAATAAGGTCAACAAAATTAATGTTAGTTAAGAGAGAGCGTCACATACATGTACAAATATACGTCAACAAAAATTAATGTTAGTTAAGGAGAGAGCGTCACATGTTCGTCCAAAAATTAGGTCAACAAATGTTAGTAAATGAGAGAACGTCACATACAAGTCCAAAAATAAGGTCAACAAATGTTAGTTAAAGAGAGAGAGCGTCACATACAGGTCCAAAAATAAGGTCAACAAATGTTAGTTAAAGAGAGAGCGTCACATACATACATACAAAAACAATGGGGAACAAAAGCTAGTGAGTCGGTATGACTATGCATAACATCGGGCAGGGCCGTCATAACTCCCTGAGGCATTACTAAATAACACCCGCATACCCAATAATTAAGTACCTGATAAGACTTCCTGGAATAAAGACAAAAAATTAGTCGTTTCATGAATATGGTTAGAAAAAGACACTTCTCTCTCCCCAAAGCCTATCCCTCGTGTGACGAGGGAGGTAAACAGACTCCTTCACAAGGCATTCTGGGTTTCCTACCAGAGCCAACCAATCCGTAACCAACAAAAACAGATTCAATACCAAGGTGTTCTGGGTCTACCAGAATCAACTAAATCTGTCCTGCCTCCTCAAACAAACTGGCTCTCATTCCATACATAATGCAAAACACACATACATCAAAACATAAGGCCAAAAACAGTACATTAAACAAAGACTATCACACACATATATATACATTCAAAAATAAGGTCAACAAAATTAATGTTATTTAAGAGAGAGCGTCACATACATATACAAAAATACGTCAACAAAAATTAATATTAGTTAAGGAGAGAGCGTCACATGTTCGTCCAAAAATTAGGTCAACAAATGTTAGTAAATGAGAGAACGTCACATACAAGTCCAAAAATAAGGTCAACAAATGTTAGTTAAAGAGAGAGAGCGTCACATACAGGTCCAAAAATTAGGTCAACAAATGTTAGTTAAAGAGAGAGCGTCACATGTTCGTCCAAAAATTAGGTCAACAAATGTTAGTAAATGAGAGAACGTCACATACAAGTCCAAAAATAAGGTCAACAAATGTTAGTTAAAGAGAGAGAGCGTCACATACAGGTCCAAAAATAAGGTCAACAAATGTTAGTTGAAGAGAGAGCGTCACATACAAACATACAAAAACAATGGGGAACACAAGTTAGTGAGTCGGTATGACTATGCATAACATCGGGCAGGGCCGTCATAACTCCCTGAGGCATTACTAAATAACACCCGCATACCCAATAATTAAGTACCTGATAAGACCTCATGGAATAAAGACAAAAAATTAGTCGTTACATGAATATGGTTAGAAAAAGACACTTCTCTCTCCCCAAAGCCTATCCCTCGTGTGACGAGGGAGGTAAACAGACTCCTTCACAAGGCATTCTGGGTTTCCTACCAGAGCCAACCAATCCGTAACCAATAAAAACAGATTCAATACCAAGGTGTTCTGGGTCTTCCAGAATCAACTAAATCTGTCCTGCCTCCTCAAACCAACTGGCTCTCATTCCATACATAATGCAAAACACACATACATTGAAACATATGGCCAAATACAGACATTAAACAAAGACTATCACACACACATATATATATACATTCAAAAATAAGGTCAACAAGATTAATGTTAGTTAAGAGAGAGCGTCACATACATGTACAAAAATACTTCAACAAAAATTAATGTTAGTTAAGGAGAGAGCGTCACATGTTCGTCCAAAAATTAGGTCAACAAATGTTAGTAAATGAGAGAACGTCACATACAAGTCCAAAAATAAGGTCAACAAATGTTAGTTAAAGAGAGAGAGCGTCACATACAGGTCCAAAAATTAGGTCAACAAATGTTAGTTAAAGAGAGAGCGTCACATGTTCGTCCAAAAATTAGGTCAACAAATGTTAGTAAATGAGAAAACGTCACATACAAGTCCAAAAATAAGGTCAACAAATGTTAGTTAAAGAGAGAGAGCGTCACATACAGGTCCAAAAATAAGGTCAACAAATGTTAGATAAAGAGAGAGCGTCACATACATACATACAAAAACAATGGGGAACAAAAGTTAGTGAGTCGGTATGACTATGCATAACATCGGGCAGGGCCGTCATAACTCCCTGAGGCATTACTAAATAATGCCCGCATACCCAATAATTAAGTAACAGAAAAGGCCTCCTGGAATAAAGACAAAAATTAGTCATTACATAAATATGGTTAGAAAAAGACAGTTCTCTCTCCCCAAAGCCTATTCCTTGTCTGACGAGGGAGATAAACGTATTCTTTCGCATGGCATTCTGGGTTTCCTACCAGAGCCAACCAAACCGTAACCAACAAATACAGATTCAACCACAAGGTGTTCTGCGTCTACCAGAATCAACTAATCTGTTCTGCCTTCTCAAACCAACTAGCTCTCATTCCATACATAATGCAAAACACACATACATCAAAACATAAGGCCAAAAACAGTACATTAAACAAAGACTATCACACACATATATATACATTCAAAAATAAGGTCAACAAAATTAATGTTATTTAAGAGAGAGCGTCACATACATATACAAAAATACGTCAACAAAAATTAATATTAGTTAAGGAGAGAGCGTCACATGTTCGTCCAAAAATTAGGTCAACAAATGTTAGTAAATGAGAGAACGTCACATACAAGTCCAAAAATAAGGTCAACAAATGTTAGTTAAAGAGAGAGAGCGTCACATACAAGTCCAAAAAAAAGGTCAACAAATGTTAGTTAAAGAGAGAGCGTCACATACAAATCCAAAAATAAGGTCAACAAATGTTAGTTAAAGAGAGAGCGTCACATACAAACATACAAAAACAATGGGGAACACAAGTTAGTGAGTCGGTATGACTATGCATAACATCGGGCAGGGCTGTCATAACTCCCTGAGGCATTATTAAATAACACCCGCATACCCAATAATTAAGTACCTGATAAGACCTCCTGGAATAAAGACAAAAAATTAGTCGTTACATGAATATGGTTAGGAAAAGACACTTCTCTCTCCCCAAAGCCTATCCCTCGTGTGACGAGGGAGGTAAACAGACTCCTTCACATGGCATTCTGGGTTTCCTACCAGAGCCAACCAATCCGTAACCAACAAAAACAGATTCAATACCAAGGTGTTCTGGGTCTTCCAGAATCAACTAAATCTGTCCTGCCTCCTCAAACCAACTGGCTCTCATTCCATACATAATGCAAAACACACATACATCAAAACATAAGGCCAAAAACAGTACATTAAACAAAGACTATCACACAATTATATATATACATTCAAAAATAAGGTCAACAAAATTAATGTTAGTTAAGAGAGAGCGTCACATACATGTACAAATATACGTCAACAAAAATTAATGTTAGTTAAGGAGAGAGCGTCACATGTTCGTCCAAAAATTAGGTCAACAAATGTTAGTAAATGAGAGAACGTCACATACAAGTCCAAAAATAAGGTCAACAAATGTTAGTTAAAGAGAGAGAGTGTCACATACAGGTCCAAAAATTAGGTCAACAAATGTTAGTTAAAGAGAGAGCGTCACATGTTCGTCCAAAAATTAGGTCAACAAATGTTAGTTAATGAGAGAACGTCACATACAAGTCCAAAAATAAGGTCAACAAATGTTAGTTAAAGAGAGAGAGCGTCACATACAGGTCCAAAAATAAGGTCAACAAATGTTAGTTAAAGAGAGAGCGTCACATACATACATACAAAAACAATGGGGAACAAAAGCTAGTGAGTCGGTATGACTATGCATAACATCGGGCAGGGCCGTCATAACTCCCTGAGGCATTACTAAATAACACCCGCATACCCAATAATTAAGAACCTGAAAAGACCTCCTGGAATAAGGAAAAATAATTAGTCGTTAAATAATTGAAAAAGACACTTCTCTCTCCCCAAAGCCTATCCCTCGTGTGACGAGGGAGGTAAACAGACTCCTTCACAAGGCATTCTGGGTTTCCTACCAGAGCCAACCAATCCGTAACCAACAAAAACAGATTCAATACCAAGGTGTTCTGGGTCTACCAGAATCAACTAAATCTGTCCTGCCTCCTCAAACAAACTGGCTCTCATTCCATACATAATGCAAAACACACATACATCAAAACATAAGGCCAAAAACAGTACATTAAACAAAGACTATCACACAATTATATACATACATTCAAAAATAAGGTCAACAAAATTAATGTTAGTTAAGAGAGAGCGTCACATACATGTACAAATATACGTCAACAAAAATTAATGTTAGTTAAGGAGAGAGCGTCACATGTTCGTCCAAAAATTAGGTCAACAAATGTTAGTAAATGAGAGAACGTCACATACAAGTCCAAAAATAAGGTCAACAAATGTTAGTTAAAGAGAGAGAGTGTCACATACAGGTCCAAAAATTAGGTCAACAAATGTTAGTTAAAGAGAGAGCGTCACATGTTCGTCCAAAAATTAGGTCAACAAATGTTAGTTAATGAGAGAACGTCACATACAAGTCCAAAAATAAGGTCAACAAATGTTAGTTAAAGAGAGAGCGTCACATACAGGTCCAAAAATTAGGTCAACAAATGTTAGTTAAAGAGAGAGAGCGTCACATACAGGTCCAAAAATTAGGTCAACAAATGTTAGTTAAAGAGAGAGCGTCACATACATACATACAAAAACAATGGGGAACAAAAGCTAGTGAGTTGGTATGACTATGCATAACATCGGGCAGGGCCGTCATAACTCCCTGAGGCATTACTAAATAACACCCGCATACCCAATAATCAATTACATGAAAAGACCTCCTGAAATGAGGAAAAATAATTAGTCATTAAATAAGTTTGAAAAGGACAGTTCTCTCTCCCCAAAGCCTTTCCCCCGAGTAGCATTCAAGGCAATCTGGGTTTCCTACCAGAGCCAACCAATCCGTAACCAACAAAAACAGATTCAATCACAAGGTGTTCTGGGACTACCATCAGTCCAAAATACTCTGCTGTAGTATACAGACACATGATTTATGTATTGCTCCAAAAGCTACCTACACTTAATATACCACAGACACACTCGGCAATATATTCGGAATTGATATTATGCAGATTCATCAAATTTTGTTGTTTTTATCTGCATAATCAGGCCATGGATTGTTAACATTTTATCACAGGAACAAGATGCTAAGACAGCCCCCTAACAGAAATATACTAAATAAAAATCCAATGCAAAAAATGGCAGACTTAGTGCTGAATCACCACCCCAGAAGGTCAGACCTTCTGTTGCCCCGGGAGGCTTTGACACTTGGGTCTCCAGTACTTATTATGTCAGGCTGTACACAGCAAACTTATTCCATTTGCACGAGTGTTCAGACAAATATGAAATAACGCCAAACTAAGCTCTTAGATACAACACATATCATTGCTTGGAATCCAATACAGCAACTGAAACAATCTTTATTCCATAATTCCTGGGTTTCCTACCAGTATGAAATAAATCTGGAACCCTCTGGAACAAAAATTCTGAATCACCAACCACCACAATCAAACCTACTACCTCAATGTCCATAATTAAAACACCTTCCAAGAAGAAGTTCTGGGTTTCCTACCAGAACTAACAAATCCCAACAGATTCAACCAAAAACAGATTCAGTCACAAGATGTTCTGGGTAAACTAACCAGAATCAATTAAATCAGTTCTCCCACCTCAAACCAACAGATTCTCATACCATACAGAAGGCAAAACACATCAAAACATAACAACAAAAACAGTACACCCACAAGCCTAATAACTAATTACCTGAAAAGACCTCCTGAAATAAGGAAAAATTAGTTATTACATAAATATGGTTAGAAAAAGACAGCTCTCTCTTACATACATACATACATACATACATACAAAAACAAGGGGAACAAAAGTTAGTGAGTTGGTATGACTATGCATAACATCGGGCAGGGCCGTCATAACTCCCTGAGGCATTACTAAATAACACCCGCATACCCAATAATCAATTACATGAAAAGACCTCCTGAAATGAGGAAAAATAATTAGTCATTAAATAAGTTTGAAAAGGACAGTTCTCTCTCCCCAAAGCCTTTCCCCCAAGTAGCATTCAAGGCAATCTGGGTTTCCTACCAGAGCCAACCAATCCGTAACCAACAAAAACAGATTCAATCACAAGGTGTTCTGGGACTACCATCAGTCCAAAATACTCTGCTGTACTATACAGACACATGATTTATGTATTGCTCCAAAAGCTACCTACACTTAATATACCACAGACACACTCGGCAATATATTCGGAATTGATATTATGCAGATTCATCAAATTTTGTTGTTTTTATCTGCATAATCAGGCCATGGATTGTTAACATTTTATCACAGGAACAAGATGCTAAGACAGCCCCCTAACAGAAATATACTAAATAAAAATCCAATGCAAAAAATGGCAGACTTAGTGCTGAATCACCACCCCAGAAGGTCAGACCTTCTGTTGCCCCGGGAGGCTTTGACACTTGGGTCTCCAGTACTTATTATGTCAGGCTGTACACAGCAAACTTATTCCATTTGCACAAGTGTTCAGACAAATATGAAATAACGCCAAACTAAGCTCTTAGATACAACACATATCATTGCTTGGAATCCAATACAGCAACTGAAACAATCTTTATTCCATAATTCCTGGGTTTCCTACCAGTATGAAATAAATCTGGAACCCTCTGGAACAAAAATTCTGAATCACCAACCACCACAATCAAACCTACTACCTCAATGTCCATAATTAAAACACCTTCCAAGAAGAAGTTCTGGGTTTCCTACCAGAACTAACAAATCCCAACAGATTCAACCAAAAACAGATTCAGTCACAAGATGTTCTGGGTAAACTAACCAGAATCAATTAAATCAGTTCTCCCACCTCAAACCAACAGATTCTCATACCATACAGAAGGCAAAACACATCAAAACATAACAACAAAAACAGTACACCCACAAGCCTAATAACTAATTACCTGAAAAGACCTCCTGAAATAAGGAAAAATTAGTTATTACATAAATATGGTTAGAAAAAGACAGCTCTCTCTTACATACATACATACATACATACATACAAAAACAAGGGGAACAAAAGTTAGTGAGTTGGTATGACTATGCATAACATCGGCATTCAAGGCAATCTGGGTTTCCTACCAGAGCCAACCAATCCGTAACCAATAAAAACAGATTCAATACCAAGGTGTTCTGGGTCTTCCAGAATCAACTAAATCTGTCCTGCCTCCTCAAACCAACTGGCTCTCATTCCATACATAATGCAAAACACACATACATCAAAACATAAGGCCAAAAACAGTACATTAAACAAAGACTATCACACAATTATATATATACATTCAAAAATAAGGTCAACAAAATTAATGTTAGTTAAGGAGAGAGCGTCACATGTTCGTCCAAAAATTAGGTCAACAAATGTTAGTAAATGAGAGAACGTCACATACAAGTCCAAAAATAAGGTCAACAAATGTTAGTTAAAGAGAGAGAGCGTCACATACAGGTCCAAAAATTAGGTCAACAAATGTTAGTTAAAGAGAGAGCGTCACATGTTCGTCCAAAAATTAGGTCAACAAATGTTAGTTAAAGAGAGAGAGCGTCACATACATACATACAAAAACAATGGGGAACAAAAGTTAGTGAGTCGGTTTGACTATGCATAACATCGGGCAGGGCCGTCATAACTCCCTGAGGCATTACTAAATAACACCCGCATACCCAATAATTAAGTACCTGATAAGACCTCCTGGAATAAAGACAAAAAATTAGTCGTTACATGAATATGGTTAGAAAAAGACACTTCTCTCTCCCCAAAGCATTTGAATGATTTAAAAATTCAATAAACATTTGAACTGCAGTAAATTAAAATCTTTTTGGCTTTTTTTCATTTGCCTCGGGAACTTTCGCCTTGCAATTGGGAAAAAACAATACTTTTGCCTTTGGAAACGCGACCGAATATTGGTCATCAAAACAGCCAAAAAAAAAAAAAAAACAGATATACATTTAGTTTGGGTGGTTTGGGACCATATTAATGTCACCAGAGAATTGAAATTCAGTTCATCAACTTAAAATATAATAACACCATAGAACCAATCAATTATTTCTTCAAGACAATGATAACAGACCTGAGCAACTAAAAATAATTGTGCACTTCATCACATCATTTTTACAAGCAATGTTCATGTAAAATACTTGCAACACATTTCATCCAGCATTTGTGACAAACCAAAATTATTAGTCCAACCACCTGTATCTAGAATCAACATAAAAGACTTCCCATACAATTAAATGACCTAAATGCTATATGTCATCAAACATGTCTCTTTACAATGGTGTTAACAAAATATGACATGTAAAAATGTCTACAGACTATTCCATGATTAATGACCCACTTCTAAATTAAGGCCCCCACCCCACCCTTTTTTGTGAAAATTTAAATTCACAATGTATGTAATAATCATCAAATTGTATCCTATCATTTCTAAAAACCATTACAACAATGAACACACAAATTCAAAACAGTTATTACATATTACAATCAATAGATACAGAGGGATGTAATATAAAAAACTAAACTAAATGTAAAAAGTATAACTGCTTACCATTTATGTCATCTGCTTCTACAATAGGTGGAATTATTTCTATCATCTGCTTCTACATCAGGTGGAATGGATTTCTGTCACTGCTTTCTGTATCACATCGAACAATTTCTGGGGCAAACCTCAAAACACCTGCCAAAGAAAACATTATGACGTAATCGCAAGCTCAGCAACAGTGTACACATCTTGTAATAGATAATAAAATTAATAAAATATCTGAACAAAAACAGAAAACCAAGAACACAAGTTGTAATATCAACAGACTAAAAAATGCACCTCTGTGATTCTATTGATAAATGACTATAAAAAACACAGAAAAATAAAATTTAACAAAATCAACATTAAATCTTGTCTCAACAAAATTCAACTGCTGGTCAGCCATTGGATTTGTTGTATTTATTCGTCTGCTTTTGAAAATAAAGTCAAAATTAAATGGAGTCTAAGGAGTATTTTTTTAAAAATGGACAAATATGGACAACTTCAGAGAAAAACAAAAGAACTAAGACTCACAGCATTATTAGATAAAATCTTTTTTTCATCTCTTCTTCAGTACATTGTGGTCTCCCAATTGGCCAACATCTAATATGTGGAGTATTCTTAAAGCATTATGGAGTTTCACTCAACTGAAAATATAGAATGTGCATAAGCATGAAAGTTTAGTGGTTTATAATTTTCCTATTGATAGTCAACAGAACCTATTTCTCTGGTGCTGATAATTACATCCATTGAATACCCCACCCACTTTCAAATAATTAAAATTTTCTAAAGCAGCATCTATAATACAGTTTTAGCATGCGATTGATAAATTATACACAATGACATGATTTATTAATTTTCAAAATGATAACAACCGACAATTTTCAAAAAAATTTCCTGCGAATTCTTGCAAGCTTTGAAGCAAAATGTAAAGATTCCGAAAATTGGGTTAGGTAAAACACGTAAAAAATCCCTTGACTCTCAGGTTACTGAGCTGCAACATCAAATACCATAAATGACACATAATTTTCGTAATTTCAAAATCAAAAGCAAAAAACAAGTACCTTTGAACAAAATGTCTGCCTCCACACGGTCAATGCCAACATAACTTTGCGGGCTTTTGCGCGCGGCGTCATGGTTCAGAGGTGACAATCAGCTGGTACTCTTCCTCACATGATACATTTAATACATTGGAAGAGCGAGCGGGAAACAGATCATGTCACTCGCTAAAACAACTGGTTCTCATTCGCAGGAGTTTCTGAAACAGAATTACCGGCAACCAAATCATATTAATCGCTAAACGCATTCTATTATAGAAATGCATTCACACAGAGAATAATGTATTTTATACTTATTAGTGATTGCCATTTTGAGTAATGTGTATACACACGGGTCACGTGCTACCCACATCAACCGGTATCGCACTTTGCAAGTTTGGAAAGGAACTTTTTAAATCCCAATGTTTACACCAGATCATATCTGTAGTATTTGCACCATATGGCCAATATTAGCCATTGAAAAGTAATAATATAAGGCACATACAGCAATATTCAAAGAGTTCAGAGTCTTTATCTGGTCAACCATGATTTAAACGGCGTGATATCCAACACTACACATTATGTACATGTTTAGTATATTACTTGATTCTGCAACACAAGCGTTGCCAGCCGAAATATCAGACTAACCGACTTCCGTAGGACAAACTGCTACAGAATCTTTCCTTTGCAGTGACAGTTTTATACACTTAAACGTTTGTAAAATCCAAGAGCTGCAGTTGTATCTTCGATCCTAAATCTATAACAAAAAAAATGAAAGTAAAGTACCTGTGTATGATGACGTCATTCAACTTAATTTCAATGAACTTCGATGTAAATAAGAAATGAAAATGTACAGATATAATTGTACATATAGTGCTAAATATAAACTTTGTAATAATTAGTCACAA
This sequence comes from Lutraria rhynchaena, assembly GCA_008271625.1. Taxonomy (NCBI): domain Eukaryota; kingdom Metazoa; phylum Mollusca; class Bivalvia; order Venerida; family Mactridae; genus Lutraria; species Lutraria rhynchaena. The sequence continues at coordinate 2,100,895 of VIBL01000023.1, forward strand.
TTAAAGAAATCAAGCAGCAATATAAAGATATGAACACTCACCTTAGATTAATTTTTTCACTGGGTCCTTAACGCCGTTTTTCAATAATTTTTCAGTCATATATATATACACATACCAGTTTTCCTGGACTGTATACTAACCAGTACTAACCTACCCTACCACAAGGACCTGGCCATCTGGAGGAACATTGGCATTTTTGTCAAATTTTCATAGAAGGGTATGCTTACATTTTTATTTTGCAATTGATTACTTTAGGTACGCATTAATAGGAAAATGTTTTCATTTTTATCGCCATATGGTTATTACAATGGATGTCTGGTAAAATACGTGTGATTACATTAAACGGACCTAAACATGTCCATTTCATCCTGCTGAAGCCTGTTTGCTGGCGTAGTCCTAAATATCTCCATCTGTATTGAAATCAGTTTTCAGGAATTATTAGTAGGCCTAGCTATAAGGTTTGAATTTTTGACTGTCAAAGTTAACATTTAATTCCCCGAGTGCTGTCTGAGTTATTATTGAATATCTACCATCTACATATACAACGGTAGATATACGTAAGTCCCTGTTCATGTGATGTTAAGATTATTATTGAGTTGCTAAAGTAAAGAATTAGCGCGTGATTAAAACTGATTTTGCTACATTCTAGCAATAACAACTTATAATAACATACGATCTGACCATAGTGGTTAAAGTTCACAAGCGTGCATGTAGTTATAAAACCATTTGGTATAGAATTCTGTCGACTGTGCGAGAAATATTTGCTGTTTTATTGGCCTTAAATTATATACATGAACATGTATTAAGAAAGTCTCCCGCCTCTACGATTCCATTTAATAACAAGGAAGGTACACAACTCTGTCAGGACTAGCGGTATATCTTAAGTTGTCTACCTTGGATATGAAATTGTCTATCACAGTCAAACATATGTGTGTCTGCAATCGTAGAATGTCCATACTTTGATACAACAAATCTAGCGTATTATGCAATTATGTTGTTAGTAATTCAGTTTGATTGAAATTGCAAATATATGTATGTTGAAATGGAAAACATGTTTCTCATGTATCACCTTAGTCATTTTAGACAACAAAGTATGTACCTGTTGAGTTGAACAACCATGATCAATAAATGTATGATTTTCATTGTTTACAGCATACTGTAAACCAAGCAGACACATGATTATGATATCAGTTCCTTATTTTTCAAATTATTGAAAATAATACATTTTTAATGTTCATCATACTGGTGATGTTTTGTTTAAAAATGTACAGTTGTGAAAAATTGTTTGTTTCTGGTTACCCAACCAACCCTATTTTTTTCCCCATGACCCAAGTCTTTTGATAAGGTCTGAGGTACAGTACATCCACTGTCTCATTTTTTTACCTTTCTGCTCAAAAATAATCCCAACAGAGGCTTTCAAGAATAAAAAAAGTCATGTTAGCATGTCTTTATATAATATGCAACTTTGATATTTTGCAATGAAAACAATATAGGCTATTAAAGCAGCGCCACTCTTACTTTTATTGTACTAATTCAACAATCACTAATGACTTGAATGTTAAGTTATGAAACCTTCGGTATATGTAACTCAAACTGTCATGTTTTCATCTCTATTATTCTTTATAGCGATAATGTTGAAATAGAAAGCAGCCACATTTTGCGTTGCCGCTTGGTTTTACAATGTTCATACGACAACGATTTTTAATTAAGTACCTGCTGAATTGTTGCTGGTGAACTGCACTAGGTTTAAAAACATGCAAACATGTGTTCTGATAAACAATATTTAGACACTCTGCCTAGAAGCTTTAGATTTTATTTCTGTAGACTCAGATTAAGTTGTCTTCCACTTAGAATACAAACTGGTAGATATGCCAGAAGTAATGTACCAAGAGAGCTCAGATATTGTTTGTGTTGTAATACATTAGACATACAAGATGAATTTCACTTTATTTGTATTTGTCCTTGTTATGAAGTTATAAGAAGAAAATATATCAAAAATTATTACTATGTTAATCCATCAGTTTACAAATATACGCATTTGTTAAATTCTTGCAACAGAAATGAAATTATTAACTTGTCTAAATTTATTCAAGAAGCTTTGGGTATTAGAAATGCACTTATTACAGAAGAAAGATAATATGTTCGTCTTCCAATCATATGTATGTATATGTATTTGTTTTTGCAATTTGAACACCTAATTTGTCACGCGTTATATGTATGTGTGTATATATATATATGTTTTGAAGTCGATGTACTACGTACAAGACTGAATAAATAAATATCATATCGTATCGTATCGATAAAGTAACTAATAGTTTGATATAAAGATCACACTGAGGCAACAACAAAGATGAGTTCATTCCTTCTGAATTTCATATGTGTTCTCCACAATATTACAGAATGTGAATAAAGCGATTTCCAAACGTTGTTCACAGTATGCTAATAACGTAATGTTGCAGAAGTTGAACATTTGACTTTTTGGACATGTATTGTACCAGACTATATATCTTGTAGTATACTATCATTAGCACTATGACCATCATCATCATATCTTTACCTCGATCATCATCGACCAATCATCATCATAGTCATTGTAGCTATTGTGATCATGACATGGTTGTTATAGGGTAATACTTGACAACAATGTAAAGAAAAATAAAATCATCAGTCCTTAATTGCTGAGTTTGAATCCCATCTAGGACCAAAATACACATGAGAGGAAGCTGTCTAGCTAACTCATGGAAAGTTGGTGGTTCTACCTAGGTGTATGTCTGGGGTCATCCTTAACTATTTGTGTGGTATTAAACCCCAGCTGAAAAAAAAAATGATAGAAAACAACGAGATACATTGTCAAAAAATGTTTTATTTTCATATCAGATAATAAATATGTGGTCATTCATGTATGCTATAAGAACACTGACTTGACATAAAAAACATTCTTATTATTTATAAACCGTACATAACACAATCATACAAGGCTTAATCAATATAATAAAGATACATAAGTCGTTACGACTGAATATAAAGTAATACAATGTAACATATACTGGTCTGTCCTCTCAATACATACAACAAGATGACACTATCAGTATGATTTATACAATAAATACAGAAAGATGGGAAAAAAGAATGTGAGAATCAGTCAATGAGCAACAGATCATGTGTTGTGTTTCAAATTTGACTCAAATTCTGTAGTAGATTCAATCATACAGGTATAACTATGTTAATGACTGAAATTCCAGCTTAAAATCGTTTTTCAAATTTACTACTGTAATATAAATCTTTTTGTGATAGTTCATTAAGATAATCTATTTTGGCATTTCACAATAACGAGTGTATACAAAGTGTATTCCTCTATATTTATTTATTGTAATAAAGCATTAAACAAATTAAAATCAAGCACTAATAAGGTATTTTATTATTAATCAACTTTAAGTACCTAAAAACTTGTACAAACCAATTGAACAAGAACAACAATTCTTAATAATATCATTTATAATAATCAATTATATAACAGTAAAACAAGACTGCAGGTATTTATATCAGTGATTTCTCAGTAGCAAGTACTCCTCCGTAATATTCTCAGGACTTAGACATGATAACAAAGACCATGTGTACATCCATTAAACAATGTATAGAAAGCAAGATGGCCCATTGATATATGAGAATCCCATGTACCATGATTCATGTTTTACAATGTACATGTATAACAATATTACATTTGTACATGATAAAGCAAAATAATTTAACCCTGCATTGTTTAAATATAAAACCTATACTCACCATCTAGCCTAAATTTCAGACAAATAACACCAATGAAGTTTAAAAAAAAACACTTTTTTTTCTTCAAATTATTAGCAAAAATGAGAACATCCCAGTACAAGATGCTGCATATTTTACTAAATGGAAAACATATGTTAATTTTTATTCAATAGAAATGTTTTCTTTTATTCTAACCAAGAATTAAAATCAAAATCATTAAAAAAACTACACAATACACTGACTTAAAATTACAATACAAGTGAACTATACAAGTAAAAATGGCAATGATGCCCAACATAAAATACACATTGTTAAAAAAATATTTGTAGAAAAAACATAATATCAGAAACAAGACAGTAGAACATCAGAACACTAGCATTTCACACTCATATGAAGTAACGTATATTGTAAAAAAAACGACACAAGTTATAAAAATCAACCATTTAAACTTATTTAAAAAAACACTGATAAAATAAGTGATAAATAATTAACACAACCAGATGTTACACACAGTCCATTTAAACACAACAACGATAGTAATAAGTGACGGAATTGAGAGTTAATCTGTTAAAAATAATTTGAAACTATGTAAAAAAAATTATGTCACAACCTCTGATATATAGACAGACAGAATTCAAAACAGAAAAAAAAGTGATTTGAAATGAAATTGACTTTTTTCAGATGAATGCAATAAAACAGCACAAAAAAGAAATAACAAAAAAAAAATCTAAAACTAATTGTAAACATAAAAGTGAACATTCACTTAACACAAGCTGGTAACCATAGAAATGTAAAAAATTCACACAACCTAACTATGGACCAATTCAACCTTTTGCAAATGGTTTTGTTTTTAGATAAAAAAAGCTGCGAGTAAAAAAGCATGCACATTATGAAGATTTCATTCATCATTAACCTAAGTATAATAATAACACATCAATGCAGAACCTTGACACACTTAGAAGACAACAGTAATGTAGTTACATTGCAGAATTATTTTTTTTTATCAGTGTAACAAACATAAATGCACATGCCATCAAAGCCATGTCAAACCATGCAATATAAAATCATACATTCCTATTGAGTGCAAGAAACATTCATAGTTTGTGGATTATAAAATACTAACTCCTTTCAGTTTTCAGATGTACACTGTCAACAAACATACATATCTTCCACATGGTTTCAGTCATGAAAACAGAAAGAAATACCAAGCAAATAAAGCTAACATCACCTAAACACATACATTTTATAAACTCACATTGTCTCCCTCACTAACATGGCATTTACACGATACAGTTCATTAATTATGTACAGTTGTAAATAAGCATGTTTAAAATAATAACATCAATGCATAATATCGTAAAAACAACAGCATATATCTACACATAGCACAAGGTATCATAGAAAAATCACAACACAATCCCACAAATACTTCTTTCATAATTCAATGCAGCACCATAAGGGAAACAACTCTTACTACATACTGTTCAAAAACTGAATAGAGATTACTTCCCCTGAATTTTGAAGAACACATCTTTAGAGGAAAGTTAAAACATAATGATCTTTAATTTGTACCCTCACCTTAACTTTTAATATGAATTCTTTTCAGCAGGAAATTTGTTGAAATACACAAAAAGAGATCCAGGTACCAAAGAAATTCTGAACTTTTTTTCATGCATATTAATTTTGTTAACATAGAAAAATATAAATCAGAAAAATGACAAAACTGAAACTCAACCAGCTGCCAAAAAATTCTAAGAATAAGAGAGATATCTACATCTGTCTACAATTTCCAACAATGTCTAAAATTAATACAGGAACAAGCGGAATTAACCATCTAAATAATCGACTACATGCAACTTTCAATTTCTCTGTTATTGTACCAAAATACTAATTTGTAGCACTGGCCTTTAATTAAAATGTAACTTCTAAGTTTACAAGAAAAACTTACTACAAAACAACCCAATAACAGGAATATGTTCTGTTTTCAAAACAAGTAAACAAAGCATTAACGTAATTAACAAAGTCAAGTACTTAATTAAATTTGTTAACTAGATCAGCATGTTTGATGACTGGCTTAACTAAGTGTTACACAATTACAACGTTCAAGTAACACTGCGATAATTTACACAATTTAGTTTTTCCATACTCTGTCCACCATTATTCAACTTCACTGTGAACACATCTGACTGTTCATTATTCCATCTAGCACTTCATTTAACCTATTTCTCTGTGAGACACACAGAAAAGCCCGCACAGTTGCATTGTCTAGCCCATATAATGTAATAAATTCCAGGACAATACATCTCTCTCATGATTTCAAAGCAGCAGCAAGCGCTCACATTACATTCAAAATGGAATAGCTTCAAATTATATACTCAAGAATTTGTAGAATTCCGTTTCCATGGTACCATTTGGTTTCAGCAATATTTATGCATGTTATGTCACAAATACAGTGTATTAAATGATGATTAATGTTACATAAGATGTTAAAAGATCCTCTATAATAATACAATAGTTCAAACTAAGGTAAAAATACTCTGTATCGTGAGAACGTTATGGAGGCACATAAGGTGGTGGTCCCCTTGACTGCTGTACATGCGGGGGTTTATTGTAATTAGAAGAAGTTACTGGAGGTGGTGGAGAGTACAGAGGCGATATCTCTGATGTATTCTCCATTTCAATTTCTTCAATGTCTTTATCTTCAATTGGTTGTGTAGAATTAGAATTACCACTTGTTTCACTTGAAGCTCTCTGATACTCAGGTGGTGGCATTGGTGGTTTTTCATCTTCAAGGATCAATGGGCGCGTTGAATCATTAGGTTTCTCTTCGTATTCATCAGCGAAAATAACAGGAACGCCTTTGTTGTTGGATAACCTGTTCTTTTCCTCCAACTTCATTTTACCCTTCCTTCTCTTTCTGTACAAGCAACAGGCGATAATAAGAGCAATGATGAGGACAATTACAACAACAATGGCAGGTACTACCGTAGTTATCCAAATATCACTACCACTACTTCCAGCTCCAGCTGATGCAACATTAGGTGTTGTTTTCTCTGTTGTTGGTTTGGACGTGGGTTTAGGCTTCTGTGTAGATTTATCAGTTGGTTTCACAGTAGATTTCTTAGTAGTTGTGGCTTCCTCTGTTGGTTTAGGAGTAGACAATAAAGGACGACGAACCATTCGTTTAGGAAAGCTAGGATTGTTTGTGCAAGATCCAAGCGGCCTTGATTCAGCTGCATTAATTGTGTATGGCTGCATTGCATCTTGAGCTTCTTGTGTCAGAGTACCATCTTCATTGAACATTTTGTTTACCAGACTTTTAAGGTCTTCTGTAGGACAATCCTCACTTGCCATAGACCTATTGGTCCAAGCATACACCACTGATCCCCGCTCTAATCTGGTTACGCTAAGAGAATTAGCATTCTTATCACCGAATAATTTAGAGACTTTGTTAGACAGTTCAATCCTATTATCTAGACTAGACATAAACTCATCATAATCTGTGTCAATGGTCATGCTAAGTTCATGGTTTGGAGGTGGACCAGCCATTTCTTCTCCTTCCACCACAATTACAAATGTCTGACTAGCTGACTTACTGAAAAAGTTAGTAGCAGTAAGTTTGAAAGTGTAACTACCAGCATCTGTGTTCAGTGGGTTGGACATCAAAACATACGGCTTTAGTGTTCTCTTGTTTAGTTGTAGCCAGAACCCGCCTGGAAGAGGATCTCCATTACTGTAGGTCAAGGTCAGATCCAACTCGCTAGTCTGTTTGTCATAACAGTCGAAAAATGTATCCTCTGGTACCTTCCTTCTATTTATAGATCCTGCTGTGAAGGTTAAATCTTTGAAAGGATTTTCTACCATTGGTGGTTTCCTATCACCACGAGGTGGACAACGAGGAGGTGACGTAGGTTCTGCAGTAGTTGGCTTCACTGTAGTGGGCTTTACTGTTGTCTCCTTTGTGGTAGACTCAGTGGTGCTAGGCTGAGTGACTCGTTCAGTACTGCTAGTAGTTGTAGATGTTGAAGTAGGCATGATTTTGGTCTCTGTCATCACCGCTGATGATGTCATAGTGTAAGTCTTTGATGGCAATGCCTCAGTGGATTCTGATGATGACTGAGTGGTCGATGATTCAGATGGTTCAAGAGAAGATGAAGATGATGTTGAAGATTCTGTAGTTTTTTCAGGCATTTCAGTAGGAATAACCTCAGTGGTCTTTGTAGGCATTATAGACATGGATGAAGATGACATTTGTACTGTAGAACTTGGTTCAATGTAAGAAGTAGAGGGAGCAGGTGGTTGCTGTGTAGGAGTTGCTGTTGCCTGTCGGCGTAACCTACGTTTGGCCTGGAACCGTGTATTAGTGACATGCCAACCAATGACATCATAACCAATAGCACTACTCATATCTCCATTGGCTGCGGCTGTCTCAACCTGCTGAAGAATTGCCATGTGATCATTAGCAACTTGACCACATCCAACCATCCAAGATACAAGTGTTCCTGCTGTTTTTGGTTCTTTTTGGTTACCTGGGCCAACAACAAGAGCACCACTGTCAAACATTGGTTTGTTTCCAACTGGCATCAATTTTAACATTTCTGGGGCCAGATTTAAATGTCCAACCATACTGTTTAAGAGATCCATCTTCTCCTCTGGGATCATGGTGTCAAGGTCACAGTCAACTACAACAGTGACTAAGGTCTGAGGTTCATCGCTCTTACAATCGACAACTTTTGGAGTATCTCCGTTTTTCAATGATGTTGTACCAACTGGTCCATTTGTACCATCTAAAATATCAATGGCAAAAACATCATCAGCATGGGAGTTGTCATCCCCAATCACTTTGACCTCTAAATAGATTTGACCTTTGTCAAATGGACTGGGAATACCTTTCAATTCTGATTTCAAAGGGTTGAATGTTAACCATGATGGTAATCTATCTTTGCCAGCTTCAGTTATCTGAAAATAAAATGGAAAATAATTATTGAAAACATCAAAAAATAGATAAACACGGAAGTCCACAAAAAAATCTGCATTAAGAGTTTGATGACCGACATTTTATTGACTCAGGTTTGGAAATTTTCATGAGGAAAAATGTAACAGTAAGATAAGAATCAAACACTGAATCTGGAACGTGCTGACAATGCATGAAAAAGTATGAAAATCTGATGTTGAGATCAGCTTTATCAATGATCAGTATATAAATGACATAAAGCTGATGCAATGGAATCTAAATGCACATTGCACATTCCACAACTTGCAGAAAGGCAGAAAAAAATGTCAGAATACAAGGCTCTGGGCAATTCAGCTGGGAGCGTGATGTATACTGGAGAATGCATCTGTTCAACTGCAGATTGTGGATAAAATTAGTCAACAGGAGGTAACTTGGTAGAAAACTATTTCAACTTTTTCTTGCTTTACAAACAGATAGAATAGTTCAGAATCGAACTCTTGACAAGAAAACTGGCATCAATAATTAGAGAACTTTTATTCAAGACCTAGTTAAAATCTACCAGCAGTTATTGACTCTTCGGTGAACACTTAATGACAGGCTGAAATTATTGTGGTAGAATTCAATTATCCCAAAATAAACAAGGATTTGCGCTCCTTCATTATTTTTGGGGTGAAAAACACTATAAACAACACAAATTATTTCATAAATGATGCAAAACTTGACAAGGAGTAATGTTTGCAGATATTGTTTATATATTTCAAACTTGTTGATGCATACTTATAAGTCTGATTGAAATACAAAATGATAAATCGCGGCTTCGATAGAGCAATGCATGTTATAATCTAAGATGAATCTCGGGGGAAATATAGTAAGAACGATTTTGTTTAAGATAATCAACGTTTGTAGAACTTGTGGACAACTTATGTTCAAATAGAATATTAAAATCAATGATTAAGGGTTGAAAACCTTGTGAGAAGATATTTGATTAAGTATGATTGCAACAGAATAATTCTCGCAAAAATATTAGATATTAGAATATTATCTTTATCAAGATGAAGCTGTTCACTTACGTATTATAGAACGGATTAAAAGAAAATAATCAGGGGACTCCTTAGTCAAGTGGTTGGTTATGGTCTCAGACTAACAATCAGTAGCCCCTTAACTTTTGTGAGTTTGCATCCCACCCAGGACCAGAAAACAAGTGAGGAAACTGATCAACTGGCTAATCCCCGGTGAAAAAGCAAAGGAAATAATCAGTGGACACTTGTGTTTAATTCAAGGTTGAAGAAACTAGATTCTAAATCTTTTTTTTTTTGAAACTATGGTAAACAGTTTTCACTCGTGATAAAATGACAAAATAATTGTGTATCAATGTGGTGTTGTGTTATGGCTTAAAATCAACACTGACTTAGATATTCAAATATGTAGAAAATATCGAACATCTAAATATCAGAATAATACAACCAGTCAGCTTTAATTTAGTTCTATTCAAAGAATATCAAGAAAATTAATATTTATGAATAATACTTAAAACTCTTTTAAGGCTTATTGTAAGTATTCATTATAAGATTTTCTAAAGTAAATCTTGAGTTGTGCCCCTTTAATATTTAATAGCGTACCAGACAAACTAATGTATAAAATAATAATAAAGATATTTTTTGCACAGCAATCTGTTTACCTATCAGTAAATGCTGACATTTGTTGACTAAGTGAAATAAACAGCCATATGTTAACTGGAAGCATAACAGATATTTTATCTGGTATGCATGCTTCTTGCTTTCGTTTTTTTTTCTATAAAACCTTGACATCTTAACCTGACCATGAAGGACAACAGACAATTCATACCAGGCTACATTTCTATGGTATAACCTTACAAAGAAGCTGACCGTCTCACACAAACATGTCAGGAGATATCCCATCAATCAAGTTGATCACATTTCAAATGATTGTCCGTCTCAATTGTTTCCTATTTCTTTAATTACAATTTGATTGGCAGCAAGTGCTGGCAATAAGGCAGAAAACCACTCCCATGCTGTTCTTTCAAGTCAGTCATATAGTACATCAAATTCACAAGGACGAAAATCCTCCATGTTTAAATAAAAAAAATAAGATTGATTATCTGAAGCACAAAAGACAAAACTAACACCATAATAATCTTTTGGACTTTTAGTCTGTCATTGGAATTATAGTTATAAATGAAATAAAAGTGATGTCTGGAATAACAATGAATGGGATCACTAGCTGTAATATCATTTAATTTTACAGGCATGAATTTTAGCAAAAATGCTAAAGAAGACATTTTTTGCATCAATCTTAGCACGAAATAAGTGAAAGATTTGTCTCGCACAAATAATAATGATACCACGTATTGAATCTCAAATAAAAGAGTTACATAAAGTACATGGCACAAACACTCGTACCAGAACCAATCAGATGTATCATATACTACAAACCATTTATACTGGCATTTTAAGTACATTTTATGGATGTTATATTAGTCAGCCGACCTGGCAAGATAAAATAATGCCATCATGAAGAAGGGAACAAATAACACAATAGTTTACAGCCTGTTGAACAGTTTCCAAGAATATCAATTATAGATCAATGTTGGCAGTCTATATAATAAATTTAACAAAACATTCATATGTATCTACAATGGTCTACATGAACATGGATGAAAGTTGAAAAATTTGAAAAACAGGAAATCTTCACCTCAGTGCCACGGAAACGATAAAACCATGCAGTACCGTCTGAGCCTACGAATTAGAAAATCCTGGAAAAATTTCACTAACACATGTAATACCCTAATAACCATAAACACTACGGTGCCATCATTTTACAAACCACATGATCTAACAGAATAATATGAGCATTTATTTTCCACCATATCAAGAAAACAACACCATCATGGACCTAACTACAATGGGATGATTGTAACATTTTATCAGATAGAACTCAATTTTGATGTCAATAAACTAAACATGTCTTCTTGTGGCAATATTTATGGAGTCTTAGAACTATAGACTGTCGTACAATACTAACATTTACATACAATGAGGAATGACAGTTTTGGTCTACGGCACAATATTACCGATATTTTCTTCAGTCACAGAAATCAATAAGTTTCCTGTCTTCCACATTCTCTTCATTATGTTTTGGGGTAACATAAAAAGTCTGGAGGCCGTTTTCTAAATTCACAGACTCCTTGAGATGAAAGTGAAGGCGTTTTTCATTCTCAGGTGGTATTTATAAGAACTTTGATACCCAAAACATTAAATTTACATCTCTTAATTCCATCACTAACTCAGTCTGATTAATATAACAAAATCTCTGGCAATAACAACAATATAAATTAAGCAAAATAAGACAAAAAAACTCTTCAGAAGGAGATAAATAAGACGCAATGCTCTCTAGGGAATGGAGATAAAATATAGCAACAGACAGTACTTTTTTCAAAGTTCAGGATTGACTTAAATTGAAGTGTTTAGACCATCAAGGGAAAAGAAATAAACAAAAAACAATCATTAAACAAAATTTTCAACAAAACATTTACATGCAACAACATGTAAGATTTGTACCTCACATTACTTCCCAGTAAACAAACAAAAATGTATGATGAAATGCTCAAGTTATTCAAGTTTTTTTTTTTGCATTGCATGAAGCACATGCCAATTCAACCAAGAATATACTTGAAACTGCGCAATCAGTGAGATGTTTTAGCAATGATAAAAATGTGCCATTAGAACTAGCAGGTCGTATCTTGCTTGTAATGTGGTAAGAAATGATTGGGTAACATTACAGGTACCACTATACACAGTTAAAATGGAGTTAACAATACCCGTGATTAGGAGCAAACAGCCACTAGATGGCACGCATTCTCAGTCACAACAAACAAGGTTCTTTACTACAGTGGACTTTTGTCAATTTTTTATTGTACTTAATGTTCACATAAAGTCAAAGCTCCATACATGAAGCATTGATATGGAAGTTCAAGACAAACAAATTTCCCCCAAAAGTATAGTTGGTACAAAAACTTGAATTCTCCATCACAAATGATCACTCTTAATGATTTTATATTCAGGTTTTCTTCGAATTGTGAAAGCTTTTCACTGAATGCAGTTACAATGGTACACAAGGGAGCTTTGGTAAAAGCAAGCTTCCCATTCCTTTCTGAACAATCACATATCCCACACAATACATACTTAGCTTACATAGATGCATTTAACTGTCTCCACCCATAAATATTTTTAACAATGAGTCACATATGTAGCAAATGTGTTCTCTGCTTAATGTAAACAATAATTTGTCCAATGAGTGTTTAAAGTGACAAGGAATCAAACAAAATAGTTGTTATCAAATGGTTGCTAAGATACCACAGGAATGTTGAGTACCAAATGGTTAGTTTGGTTGTCAAGCCCAAAGAGAACATGAGCACACAATGTACTTTCTTAGATATTTTGCAAAGATAGTGGTTTAGAATCTAGAGTCAAAATTACAAGATTAATTACCAAATGCTTTCTGTATCAGTCTTTTTACAATGAAATCTTTTATAAAAGTCAATATTGGAAGCACTTAGGGCAAATATCTCAAGCATCTGCGTTAGTTTTTGATTCCTGCATTTTCAAAACAGCATTGTAAGCCATGGGAAAATAAGTTTTAAAATTATTTCAGTTTTGAATAAAAACCACAGAGATAGCCCAGGGACTATTTTGTCTATTACAAAAGTAAACATATATCCAGCAAAGTCTGCATCATATCCCATCACAACCTTGTACAATCAATGTCTGCATTTATTCACCATTAAAAATGTCTTAGCTCAGCATTGCCAACACATGACTAGCTAGCAAGCCGACACTTGAGAAAACAACAGAAAATACCAAACATTCTGGACTCAGCGACCCACAAGTATGGTTGATTGTTTGTGGACCTGAGATACACCAACAAGAATGTATTGCCTGTTGTTGGGTAGAGATAATAAAAACAAGACAAGAATAACAATGAACTCAGAGCTGTGTGAAAGTTAGACAAACAACACATCCGCAATTGGATGAAAAATAATTAGCTAACAGTTACAACAAGTACAGAAGTATCATATTATTTTTCAGCATGAAACAAAGAAGTCAGAGCCCTTCTGTCTCTGGGAAAGCACTGGTCTACAAAAAAATCACATAAAGTATGGTAATTTTTAAAACCTTGTTATTAAGACATCTTCATAACCATGACAATTATCTTAAAACTGCGTTGGTCTTTTTATCAAGTACAGAAAGTAATGAAAACCAGTCAGATAATAATAGATTGTGGACTTAATTAAAACTAATAGATTGTGGACTTAATTAAAACTAATAGATTGTGGACTTAATTAATAGTCAAGTGGTAACTATGTAAGATTTTATTGTTAAGATCAAAATGACTGACCAACAGATCATGGTAACACAGACATACAATGTATGGCATGCCTCAATTATACCATGATTGTTGAAGAGAAATAGTAGACCAAATAAATCACCATTCTATGTAACAAATAAAACAGACAAGTAACAGAAAAAGTTGATAAAATCATATAAATCGTGATACAAACAGTGAGAATCATCCCAAAGTTTGTACACTCGAGACTGGTAGAATTTAGCATACAGAAACAAGTACATGTTTTAATAAACCATAAAAACAATGATTCTGTTTGCATGGTAACAAAGGTACATTCTTTTACTAAATCAGGTGTTAAGAGATTATACACTGAGAACAATGGTGAAATAGAAGAAAATGTGAACATTTTATACAAAGTCATAAACACAGAATTATAAACAGATAAAAAGATTTCCATAGGAACTTAACTGCCAAGAAGTAAAATCGCTTAAAACATGGAAACTGTATCCTGAGAAGACAAAAAAATCTTTGTAAGAAAGATGAAATATTTATTACACTCATAATCATTTCCTTGCTGACAGAAAACAATGCAGTAAAAAATGGAGACATAATCAATCATACAATTCTTTCTGAAGATCCAAGATGTTCAAATGATTATATTCTAGCAAATGTAGACCTTGCATCTGAGCTCAAAGAACTCGATATAAGAAAATACCATCTTAAATACTAATCATGATTGACTGATGTTTCTATATCTGTATGTAGACAAAAAAACCCATCAACATGGTAGCATGCTGTTATCATCATTGTATAAAATAAGAATTTTAGTTAACAAAACCTAGGGTGGTGAGAGGAGGGACGGGTTTGGAAGCTCAACAGTATGAAGCGGTATTGCTGTTACTACAGTAGTACAATGGCAGAATTTAGATACCGGGGAAATAGCACACACCAAGTATTGTATGAATACAGATGTTTCTTCAGAAATACTATGCCAAAAAAGAAGTTTAAACTTATTTCTTTAAGCTATTTAAATCAATAAATGAAATTGTTCTCTAAAACAAACACCCTGGTAAAATTTCTCAAGAAAAGCTGCATGTACTGAGTTAACTTTTGTGTGAGTTGGTACAAAAACTGAAAGATATCTATTTCATATTCTAAGGAAACCTTAATTATCTAATATTAATAATCCCTTAAGTTTGTTCCAGTTCAAAATTTTAATTAAGATATACAACAGTCAATCAACATATTCTTAGGGACATCAATTTTTTGTGCCAAATTGAGTAACATAACGACACAAATCTTAATTGAAAAAAATGAAAAAGAAGAGAAAGCCAGGCTGAACATAAGCAGAACTCATAAAACAAGTTTACTAAAAAACAAATATATCAATGCTGGAGAGAGCTTTCTTGTTTTTCAGAAAATATCTTAAATATCTAAGAAAATTGAATGAGTCTCATGACAGAATGGAATGAAACTAGTATTTATGTGTCTATGGGGAATAATGAACATAATTCCTTCCTAACACAAACATGTTTCGTATTTGTATTCAACTTCAAACCTAGACAAATTAATAACAGTATCTGAAACTTCGCAGAAAGTACCAGGTAGTAAGATTTCTCGTAACCATATAAGTTAAAACTTAAATCATGGAATAATCTAATAATTCTGCTGGATACATTGAACTGTAGTCCAGTAATAAAAAACATAGGATTTATATTTTATTGAAGAGTTTAGCGTGTATAGAATTGGTAAAAAAAATGCTGTAATAGGACATTGTTGTTGTAAGGTATGTGTTGTTGAGTACACTAAAACCTCACCTTACAACCACCTCAATATTACGACCACCTTGTTATAACAACTACTTATTTTTGGATTGATTGTCAATAACTCCCCTATAATTCAACTTGATAATGATACCACCTAATTACAACTGATTTTTCAGGTCCTGTAGGTCCATGGTCTCCATATTGAGGTTTTACTGTATATGAGTAGTTGGACATGTTTTATTACATTGTAATACTGTGTGGTAGTGATATGTTGGACTGTTGTTGTATTTATGAATTAGGGTATATCTTAGGGTCTGTGATTTTGTGTGGTAATGTAGATAGGGTGTTGTTGAATATATATTTTGAGGCTGATATTTTGTAATTAAGTGTTTGGTTGTCAGGAGTTTGGCAAGTAACGGCAGGTATGTGTCGTCAGACTGAACTTCAGTGGAGATGTTGGTTGAGTCCAATATCATGAATCATTATTGATCAATTCAATACTGTCCACAGATAGAGACTATAACTACGATTTTAGTAATTCTGTATTAATGTGTAGCTGCTCTCAATGACTTAAAGCAGGTTTATTCATGAATGTAAATTAACAAAGATTGATTCCGACATAATATTCACCAACATGTATCTGCATCTAGAATTTCATGGTAATATATCCAAAATGAATAATTTACTATTTGTTTGTACCAGAAATTTAAGATAGGTACATCAGAAATGATTGCACACTGTTTTATTGAGCACGTGGTCAAGCCAACTAATACAATAGTAAAATAGAAACACAGTACCAGTTTTAATTCAGAGATATAGTTCATTTGAAAATGAAAATAGCAGCAAGATAAGAACTGACTTAGAATGAAATGGGTTTGCAGAAAAATGGGGCCAGTCAGGTTAGTGGAAACAAGGAGCTTTTTGATGCCTTTCAGTACAGGTTGATAGGTCCTTTTTTCTGCACTAAGTCTGTATAAGTCAGAAACTCTGAGTAAAATCTGTGTTTCATGTGCCTTTAATGCATGTCTGTCTTATAGATTTTGTACATTCCAAACAGGTAATGATATAAAAAAACAGGAAAATAATTATCAACACACCAACGCAAAAACAACCCAAGTAATCAAACTCCTATCGCACAATCATTGGTAATAAAAAAAGAAGTTAACGCATACCATACAGATAAAATCAAATAAAAAAATCTAAGATGAATAAATAGGGAATCAGTTTTGTATATATCCAATACAATTTGACAGTAGAACCATCAATAACAGTACATACCAGGAAAACTATGTTAAAGTATAAATAAAAGATAACATAGGATCCATTAAGATTCTCAACAAGACACAAACCAGTTTTAGCAATCAAATAAAATGTAGCTAGATTAATGCAGATAACACCATGATTATTTAATGGTTTCGGCAACTCACAGTGAACGCTCAGTTGAAGAATTGCATGTAGTTGAAAAATCGCATATAAAGTTCAAACAATCTAAATTAACTGTTTTATGACAATAATTCAACATCGTATCCAGTGAAATCATCTGTTTTATGATCTTTCAGGGGATTATAATGATGATACTGAGAATTTATAACAGCTGTACTCAGTTTAAGTTACTGAAATGGTTAAAATTTACGCCTCATAACCAACGCATGATTACAATATAATTGTGTCATCCTAGAGTACACTTACTAACACTGTATTTAGACATTTCCTGAAATTGTAATTCACAGTCACCTAGGAGTACACTTACACCAAATTTAGACATTTCCATAAATTGATAATCCTTAACTTTTAATGGTAGTTACATCGATTAATGACAGAAAAACAACAACCAAAGGCAAAGAATTTATAAATTTGATCATTCATGCATCACAATTCTGAATGAATTGAGGTAAAATTCTTTTCCCTAAGGAGATAAATTGGTAATCAACATTAGCATGTTGTCAGATTGAGTGAAGTTCTATGAGGGAGTTACTGTCTTCCTGGATAACAATTTGGTTGTGGACGTTATTTAATCAATGAAAACAAAAAAAAATTTAGTCTGAACTTAAACTGAACATTTTAACAATGTCCATTGATGCATTCTTCCATTCTAGTATGGCTATCCTTAAACAAATGTTGATAGGCCGTTAAGTGACCAATATATTTAACAGTAATAAGGAAGGTATTTTTAGCTAAAACTTAAAATGGGAAACTGGAATAAAGAATGAAAAATAAATTTGTGCCGAATCGCTAAAAAACATTTTGGGTTGTGGGATTTTTTTAATGAGTTGGTTGTGTGCGTTACTGAAAACCAACAATATCGTCATGATGCCCTAAGTCTGAACCTGTGGTTTGCAAGCCGACAGGCAGAGATGTCACATGCAAAATAAATCATTGCCAAATTGAAGTAAACACTGTTAATTTGCTCAAACAAATTGATTTGGAAAATTGTTTTTTTTTTACATTATGTAACATGATATCTCACTAGCAGCCCAGCAGACAATGGCAAACATTTGACATCATTGTATTACTGACAATAACTGAATAAGCTTACACTTCACCATCTGACAACCATCACAACCAGTCCAGAACATTTTACAGCCTGTATTTACAATGACCTCAATAATAGTGTATCAAACACTGAGATAGGACAAGATTACCTCCCCATAAAACTGAATTTAATTAACATAAGTTGAAATCAGTTCAACAGAACATGGGACTGGTGTTTAAGGCAAAAAAAGTGCTAAGTCTCCACTAACATCCCTCACAAGTACAGCTCTCTCTTCTCTCCTAAGCAACAACCTCCCTTCAACAACATCCTGATTTTTTCCCACTGTACAATATAACTATTAATTTAACCTCTCTACAGCAACAACCACTCAAAAACAACAACAACAACAACATAACTTTTCTTCTCCAAAATGGTGTTGCTTTGGAGAGGTTGATTAATTCATAATGAAAATAAAAATTTCGGCAATAAAAAGTTGGCCAAAGACTGAAAAAATCATGGTAATTTTTTGCTTAATTTGCCCAAGATTTCATTGTGACTTTCTATCTGATTTACATAAATTAATGTCTGAGCAACACAAAATATAATGCTGCCAAAAAGTACAGGATGTATTTGTTCAGTCCATCTGTAATTAATGTCATTATCTCCATAATTAAATCATTTGCACTAATGTTTAGATAATTTTGCATTTCTCAAAATCTTGGCTGGTAACATGTTGTTATTTTAAGAGTTGCGGGAGTTCCAAATAGTTCGTGAAATGAGGCGGAAGTAATTGTTTTTAAGGTCATCGGTAAACAGATTTAAGGAATGTGGGTACAGCCCGGGTCAGTAACCCTGAAGATTCATCTCGATTTTGTGCTTCATATTGACCAAGCAATCCTTTACAAGCAGACAATATGGGAGGTTAGTTAATCGGAAAGATGAGGGATTGTGGGTATTGTCTGGAGAGCTAATAGTCTACAATGGTACTAAACAATGTTATTTCTACTAAATTAAACAATCTGCAAATGGGAAGACCACAACTTGGCACACATACATTGATGTCTTACGGCAACCAGACACGAAAGAATGATAATCATATTTAGATATTCAATAGAGTGTTGTTTATTTTATATGTCATTCAAATTGCATCCGAGCCAAGTGGGACTATTGACCAGTAGTCTAATTATGCCAAATAAATAACAGTATCTAGCTGCCAGCGTACTTATTCTGCATTGAAAGTTATTGCATACAGACTGAATTCTTCATATTATTTCAATAAATGAAGTTAAATTGTAAACCAGATGCAGCAGTACTTAAGATTCAGACGGAGAACAGCAAAAAAACAGAAGTGCTATGCAAGAAGCTACGCAGACTTCTTGGAATTGTGTCAATTGATTATCATAGTTTGTCCAGGCTAGTTCCCATCCTAAAATATCTAGATGTGAGTAAATGTAAGAGTGGAATGTTTGTAAGCAGGACTTATATTCTTTCCTAGCATGTGTCCAGAGGTGTGAATGTAAGAGAGATAATAATATGCTGAGAAGAAACAAAGCAGGCTGACAAAGGGGCAACACAAACTCAAGATCTTTAAAGCTAATACAATTTACAAATAAATACATCTTTCCAAGTACTTGATAATAAACAGATAAAAACAATCACTGAGCATGATGACCATACAGTCTAACACAGGTGTTAAATGGCAACATCTCATATGTTTGTTTTTTTTATAATGAAGATTTACAACTCACAATTATAACCTCCTGCTCAAGTCCTATCACAGATAATTAAAGTCTTTCCCAAGGAAAAAAACCCTGACTAACTTCTTGCTACATAATTCCATTGTTTCCCAGATTATCTTAATTGGTTGTGTAGTGAGTAAAACATTTCACAATGGAATAGATGAATTAGGAACAGATAAGCTTCCAGCTGTTATTATACTTCAACTACTTGGGACAAAAATAAACAAGAATGCAATGAAGTGAATCTTCCACATCCTTAAAACACGAAGTACAGAAGTGTCAGAACCTCAGAAATATCTCATTATATTCATGTAGACAATCTGTGCCGCATTCAGTCCTTATAAATGACTCAGCTCTCAATCCCAACAAAATGGTTGAATGGGGGTTTAAAATAAATGTGAACACTTCCAAGACTAATAAGGCGAACAAAAATACAGTAGTTCAACTAACATGACCAAAAATACAGGGTAGGTAAGCTGGCAGAACTTTTTGAACATATCTTTGTTAAATTCGGATATATAGTTTATATGAAAATGAAATCATATATGAAAGAAAATATTGGCCAAGACTGAAACAGTCTAGGGTCAGTAGAAAAACAATAGGGTTGGTTGGTTAGCAGAAACCAGGAACTTTTTCAATGCCTTAGGTGATAGGAATGGACCAGTGAGAACTTGTTTGAAGGTTGCCACCATCGGACCTTAACAAATAAGGTTTACCAAGAGAACCAAACATTGAGTTTCATTATTTGTTTCATCATGCAGAAGAAATCATTCAACCTTGAGACTTTGTTAAAAATGTTTTCATTCCCTGAAAGAAATTATGCTTAATTTACATGTTTTAGTGTCACAATAGGATTGTTTCACAGCACCACCACAGGAAAACGACATTTAAATGTTTAATTTTTGAGTCTGCCACTACCCAATATAGATGCGGACTGATGTACTGAAAGACAGATTACACAATTGACTTTAACATGAACATTCCCATGTTATAAATGTATACTAGAAGAAAACTTTAAGTCAATTTCCAGACAATGCCTGTTCAGTAACTTCTCAATTTCTGCATTTTACTGTATGCCTAAGGATGAGACTTTTCATTTACTTTCTTTCTTCCCTTCAAATGTTCTAATTTAGTCTTCAATTTTAGTTAAAACTGCCCAAAATAAAGACAGAAAATGTAGTTTACAGCCATTACATCCTTTTTACTCCAGTCAAAGCCTCTTGGATACCGCATTTTTGTTCCTGGTGGCAACTGTAATTGTTGTATCCAAGGTATATCGTTGCTGATATACAGCAATAACAACATTCACAGATTACTGTGCTGATTATCAGGAAGGCTTATCAGCAGTAACAGACCTGCCCAATTTCATTCTCCACTAACTGTCTTAATATTTTACTGGTCAATTTGTCAATTCTACAAGAGTAATCATTTTGTGCTTAATGACATAAGAGAGGAATGTTATTGTACAAACAGTGGGTCAGTTTGGTCTCAATCTTACACAGTGAATAACAGCAGCATAAAATAATATTATCTGCAAAAAGTGGATTAAGATTTAGGCCCTGAGAGCAAAAGGTGAGCCTGGAATAAAACCTTTTATACTAACTTGACCAATTCTAATTAAGAAGCATGGATGCTAAACAGTTTAAAGAAAATCAAGTATTACATCATTAACAGCCAGCTATGTATGGATTATAAGCACAGCAAGGGAAGGTAAAGTAAGGCGCAAGAAGCAAAAAGAAGTAAGCATTTCATCACATAAGCTTCAAAAGTATTTGCCAACAGGGTGAATAGAGTACATACAGAGGTAACAGAGTAAGGAAGATCACTGAGGGTTTAACTCAGAAAGCAAAAATCACTGCAAGTAAAATTTAAATGTATTCTAAATAAATCTATGTCAAAGAAGGTCCATCAACCCTTAAGCTAATCACAATGCACTGTTTATTTGCAGTTCAATGTTGCACCATTGTCATTTGGCAACCTTTTCAGCTTTAATGGTGGAGGAAGATCCTAGGCATAAGCTAGATAGAAGCTACAACCATCCATAAGCTGGCTAGACAGCTTCCTCACATGAAATTTGTCTGGACCTGAGTAGGATTCGAACTCACAGCAAAGAGGAGCTAGTGATTACCAGTCAGAGACAATAGCCATTTAACCATGAAGGCCCCATGTATTCGTAATGACTATGTAGCTATTCATGCCAAAATAATGTACTGAGTTGTACTGATATTCTTTTAACTTGTCATAGGAAGTGTTACTAGTAACTGTTCCTGTATGAAGATAGAGAGATGAAATGTTTGTAGACTCATGTTAAATACAACATGTAATATTTATTGCTCTGACATTTAAAGGAAACATTTTCAGTTACAATGTTGACACTTTGAAGGTTAATGTCAGAAGGCTGTTCTATTCACATAAATAAGTTAAATATAGACACAACCCTGTGAGAAATTCTCATATAGATTTTAAAATGGCCAAAGGCAATTTGTTATAGCTGGTTATGCCAATAAATTTGAATTGAATTGTTTAAATTCAACATATCTAGATATGTATCTGTTCTCATCCTGTAACACAATAATAGTTCTTGAACTGAAGTGTGCTGAAATCAACTCTAAGAAAGAGCAACAAAACCACCCTGGGAATATTAGATCTTAAAGGACACAGGGGTCATATAAGATTTTTACCCAACATGTTGCAAACTGATCAGAGGAGATCTAAATGTTGACAATAATCACTAGAATATAATGTATTTGACTGAAATGGGATAATAAAAAGATGTTCTAACATTCTGAAATCCTGAAAATACTAATTAAGCAATTTAACTGCCAGAAAAACCTCAATTAAGGATTTCAAAAACTTGTTAAAAGTTCCTCATATTTTTTTGCATTAATGAATACTTGAAGGGTGTGTGGCAATTTTTTTACCAATTCTATATCTTCATATCTAACACATTAAAAATACAGCAATTACTGATGAGTCAAACAAGGCTAGTGTTTACGTATATTAGATAATGAAGGTATGAAGTCTATGAGAAATAGGGCAGTGTCCTGTGTTTTTTTACAGAGGTAATTATGTGAGATTACTCTTTGAGATTTATGGCGATCTTGCATTGTTATAAGATTACATAAGAAAATAGGTCCATGAAAGTAATAAGGCAGTATCTTGAATTATAAAAAGGTTAGGCCAGAAAAAAAACAGTTGTGTTTCTGGTTACCCAACCAAACCTATTTTTTGGTGCCGACCCTAGAATTTCTTACAGCAAAATCCTAAATAGGAAAATGTTTGTGAATGACTCATACTTCCAGAGTGTGAAAGGAATGTTCAGAAAAAAAATGGAAAAAAAATTTGCTATTTTTTTCTACCTTTATAATTGTTTGGATACAATTATATAAGATTATGAATACGAAAAAGATTTATAAAAGTCTACACTGTCATATACTTACATCAATATGAACAATATTTCCTTGAAAAGCATCATCAGGCAATGTGTAACTGAACAATCGACCCACATATCCCGTGGTGTCTGCAATACCCCACAGTAACGTCAGCGGCTCATTGACTGGTTGCTGTTTCATCTCCAATGTCAAATCCTTCCTCTGTGTACTGGCCAGGGGTAAGATGCACAAAAATGTCAAAATCACAACACAACTAACTTTGTTTACACTCTCCATCTTTGGTTGATTACAGTTAAACAATTTCTTCTTCATATCTAGTCCAACCACTTAATGTTTCATAATCCTGTCTCACTTTGGGCAGACAAGACACAGTTTGATAGTAAATGTTAGAAATGAGTACCACAAGTCCAGTAAGATTATACCCAGACTCAACTTCTCCTCTGGTGACTGTTTATTTGAAGTCAGGGTGCACACAATGCTTCTCTACAATCTATTGTGAGATATCCCAGATGTTTGAAGTCCTGCAAGACAGAAAATTGAAGCTAATTAGAATCCTCTAGATAATAGCAATTAAAAATCTCTAATTACCATACATTTATGTCAATATGAACAAAGGTTAAATACATTTGCCATAAATACACTGATATTCCTAATGTAATTTGATTTTCCAACAAATGTTGATGTTCATTATCCTATATTCAACTACATCTTCTTCAGCAACTTCAGTGAAAATTTACAGGATAATTTAAACAATATTGAAGACCATAAATGCATTCATCAGAAACAGGAAACATGCCACAATTCCCTCACTGGCAAACAAACCAATCAGAAAAGCCCAGTGGACCCTTAATTCCTGCGAATTCGAACAAACACCTTGAAATGCTGTCTGGTAATCAGACAATTAAATCTACAAAGTGGAAAATTCCTCACAAATCCTACCCTAAATATTTCTCCAATCCCGAGCCTTATCTTGCGTCACAACACATGTAAATCAAATGAGCATTTAACAGCTACAATCTTTGATTAAATAAAATGCTTTCTATACTTCTAATCAAAGTTATCCATTAACTTAGAACCATAATAAATGACATTTATGCATGTTTAGAAATGGTTAACAAATAAATAACAAGACTTTAGGCAAACACCTAGTCCAAGCTTTACCAGTGTACATAATTCACAAAAAAAAATGAAAATATGAAAAGCATAAAATAAAGTTATCCACTGAGCTTCC
The DNA here is from genome assembly GCA_008271625.1 of Lutraria rhynchaena. Classification (NCBI taxonomy): domain Eukaryota; kingdom Metazoa; phylum Mollusca; class Bivalvia; order Venerida; family Mactridae; genus Lutraria; species Lutraria rhynchaena. The sequence continues at coordinate 2,125,576 of VIBL01000023.1, forward strand.
GCCATTTACATAATATTCCGATATAGAAACTTCAATTTTATGACTTTTTTATGAGATTCGGTAATGAGTAGAAATAAATTGTACGCCATAAGCACTTAAAGCACAAGTTCAAAGTCTCAGTTTCTCATATATTACATACATAGTATCATCAAGTACTGGAGGAGTAAGTACAGTTTTATAGCTCCGGACTCGCTATTTTATAGTTCTGGAGTAAAATACCAAGCATTGCTGTCACCATAAACTGAGAAGTGAGTCATTCTATTCCAGTTTCTCGCTGTGGAATGTAAGTATACCTCACACATATAAAATAATCTGCATTATTCTCAAGTGATTACATAATGCAGAATGGCCATTTTGTAAATTGCTCCTGACTGCCTGCTGTACAAACTGGGAGAAGTTTTGTTTGTGAACAAGTATAGAATGGTAACATGTGTGCAGACAAGGAGGCAATGCAAGGTTTAATAGCTTGATTTGATGCATATTAGACATGGAACATATGTCACATACAGTATAAACACGTATACACATGTATACAGTCATAAATGCTGCAAATATTAAATTTTACATATAGACATACAGAAATACTTCCTCAAAAACTGAAACTAAAATTAAAACATTTGTGGTTGATTTCACCAATATTTTAACCAATCAAAACATCGTAACAAAGAAACAAAGCCATTCAAGATGTCCTAATCATCACAAGACAAATTGACTTGGAGCACACCATCAAATTTTAACACCGTTTTTCAACAATTTTTCAGTTGAATATGGTGGCAGGTTCACCTAACCAGTTTTACTGGACTGTATACTAACCAGCATTAACTTAACCTTCGACAAGTAGCTGGCAACCTCCTAACATGGAGGAAAATCAACATCTTGTCAAATTTTTATAGAAGGGTATGACCTGCCATGACCAGGATTTGAAGCCGGATCGACAGGTAACAAGTCCAGCGCACTAATCACCGGACCACAGTTGCAGCTACCTCATCAAATAAGTACCATTATAATTATGAAGACTGATATTACCTACTTACAGAAAAAACTGTGACCTAACAAACAATTGGCGATTAATTCATTAACCAATCATGTATTGGCAAGATTAAATACACCAGTTGGTCAACACAATCACATTCAATTAATACTCAGAGGGAAGTAATTATTAGGCGGGAGATATTGAAAACTGAATGATAATATACAAGTTCATTCTCACTGACAAACCATAGATAGATTGTGATCCAAATTACAGGTAACATCACTGATAGTAAGAAGTTTGGACTGACATAACTTCAAAGTATATAGCATACTACAAATATGCATGTAATTGGGGACATTAATTTCTCATTAGAACAATTAAGATTGTTTCAGAGAGACAATATGAGCTTGTATCAATGATAAGCAGCTGTGTATAAACAAACAATTTACAGGGGTATCCCAGTTATGTTCAAAGACAATATGTAACATCTAGAAAATTCCAGGTAACTGTTATAATGCCTTATTTGCCAACAAGGAGTTACTCCAGTTTTGCAGCAACTTATAACTCTTCACCTTAGAGTATTCCCTTTAAATATAATTGTAAAACAATTGTATTTCAGTTTCTGTAAAGAACCAAGATACAATAATTTCGCAACAAACACTGACACATGCTTGAGAATTTTTGGAAGGTACAAGCAGTAACAGAAAATAATAGTTATCACATGTGAAACTATAAGCTAATAAATGATGTATCCGACTTATAGTGAAATAGTAGTAAGGTGGAAAAAAAGTTGTCTGGTTTCCACTAACCTGACAGACCCTTTTTTTTCTGCAGACAGTAAATTTTTTTTCAGTCACAGCCAATTTTTTCTTGTCGATATTTTCATTTTCATAAGAACTATATCTCTGACCTTAACAAAAAGAATAAAAAAGAAAAAGTTCTGCCCATCTATGAACCCTATATATTTTGGAAATGTAAGTGGGAACACAATATTTTCATATTTTGCCTAAGTCTTCATCCTCAATCTGTCACTAGTTATTAATACATTTATTTACAACATTATACAATAACTCATTCATAATACATAATGTTTATGTGTGTTTAAATGTCAACAGTATTGGAACACAAGTCTGTATAATTACATACAGACACGAACAATATAAAGGTCTGATTGTATCAACAGATATAAAATGTTCCAAATGAAAAAATATCCTCATAATTCATACACATTCACATTCTGAAGATAAATAGAACACGATGAAGGACGAATAGAGCAGAAGTAAGTTTGTAACAGAACATAAGGTGTAAAAAATGTGAAAAGAAGTTCCTTGGATTCCAGTAACTCGACCGACCTTAATTTTTCTTCCAACCCTAGACTTTTTTCGGTTTTGGCCAATTTTTTCTTGCTGATATTTTCATATTAACAATACCTCTGAACTCAACAAAAAAATACTTAAAAAATGTTCAACCAACCTATAAAAGTATGGACAGGTATTCGGCTACACAAGAATTGAATTAAAGTCTTAACTTAAATATGACAAAACAATAGACCATATTAGAATTATGATTAAAGAATAAACCAAACAAGGAAGAACAGATTGAGTGTTCATGATTGATAATCCTTTATCTTCACATTGTAGAATGATATCAAAGGTAAGTCACTCCTAAGTTGAGTGGTTTTGGTTTCCGATTACAGCCACCTTGTGAACAAAGGCCACCCTTATGAAAGATAACATGTGACCTTTACTGACAGATGGCCTTTATTCAGAGGTCAGTTTATTCTAAATGATCAGAGATGGTTTTCAAAGAATGACCTTTATTCACAGGGTGGTCTTTATTTGGAGGTGGCCACAAACACAGGTTTGACTGAAGTTATCACTAGCCCCTCACTATTTGAGTTTGAATCCCACCCGGCACCAAATTTCACATGTAAGGAAGCGGTCCTGCTAGCTTAGGGAAGGTCAATCGGTTCTACCCAAGTGTAAGCCTAAGGTGTTCCTCCAGCATAAAAGTTGGAAAAGTTACCAAATTGCCCTGGCTGTTGGTGCAAAGTTAAACCTCAAGAAAAAAAGATAACTCATCTTTACAACTATGAATAGAAGTTTTCTGATATTCTTAGACATAGTGTTTAGATAAGTTGAAATTTGAAGTATTTATCACGACTGTATCTATAAAGCAGTATTAAAACACATGGAAAATGTTATTAATTCTGCAACATGATACCACAACGTATCATAAACCTGGTATTGTTTATAAATATCACACTGTGACAGTCTCATTATAAAGACAACTTCAGAATGTCAGTGCTGACAGACACAGTTGGTGCCAATGATTTAATATCTATAAATTCTATATTGCACAATAAGATGCACCAGTAAATATTCAATAATCAGAATTCTAAGATAAGCTCATACTTCATACCATATTTATTTATTTGCCCTTCATTGAAATTGCTTGGCTCAGGAGAATCAAGCCAGTGAACAAATATCACTCAAGATAAATAAAATCACACATGATCTTAAATCAAACTTGGTCTCTAATCAAACTTGGCCATTATTTACAGCTCATCAATTTATCATGACAATAAATGTGCGTTAAAGAGTAACCTATGTGACCTTTATTTTAAGGTGACCTTAAAGCTAGGTTTTACTGCATTAGCCACATAATCAAAGCACTGAGAGGAATGATAAACCACATAATATGCCTAGGAACAAACAGCAAAATTAGATTACGGTTCCATCAGACAGACTTTACGAAGTATTCATTCTGAACTTAAGCTAAAGCTGTTACAATTAATTTGATACAATATAAGTAATAGGTACTTTCACAATGAAGATTCTTTGGAAGAATATAATAAACTTGATGGTAGTTCTTGAACCTTGGGTGTGGCTACATTGAATTCTAATTGTATTATAGAGCAGACAATAACAAGTAATTATAAAAGCTAACACAATGCCAACTAAAATGCTTTATTTCACAAAACCTTTCATCATAAACAAACAACATAATCCACTTTATAACAGTGCAGTCGATTTTCTGTGATAAAATCATTCAGTTACAGACACAGTAAACAATTTACAATTAAAATGCCATTAAACTCTTTTATTTTCTTTTTAGTTGGAAGTAAGTTTGAAAAATCCTAAATATCTTCTCTAAGAGGGCGTGGACGTAATTAATTCACCAGAATGTAACTATAAAACCATCATTAGAACCTAAAAATGACGCTAATGTAACAGAAAAATAAAATTACTGAATTCATTCTCACCTGTTCTAACATATTTCAAAACACCAAATATTTTTCGTAACATATAATCAAAGGATTTTAGATGTGGTTAAAGTTGTTACGCTAAACTGTAACCGTAACAGCAGTGTCTAATTAGCGATGACTCATAGGTAACCATCATAGAAATTTCTGGGCATCATTTCGAAATTTGAAATATTAGCTATGAAACAACAACATTATGGTGATAAATGTACAACATGCAGATGTTGTTAGCATCGAAGAATTGTCTGTTAGGAATCTTAACAAGCTTTTTATCACCTGTCGAAAACTTAAAACTTCTGACTGCTTTAATACCAGAGAAGGAGGATTATTCAGATAAATGGAATGAGCATACCGGGTATTTATACACCCTGGTAACTTTCATTATGTAACATTCCTGTTTAAATACATTGATCTCTAATTAAGCTCTCCGATACAGGTAAATTGGCATAGGAGGTGAAACAGCTTCACAACCCAATACAGCTAATATCAAATACATGAAAAACACAATAAATGGTATAAGCTTGGCAAAATGTTTTGTATTTATCAACAAAACACAGGAAACCAGTGAAATTGAACAAGAAAAAAAGCAATGTTCTTGTACCTGTTGAGATACAATAGAATACATCAAGGTTTTATCTAATTGGAAGGAATCAGTAGGCTTGTAGATTTTTATTGTTGCTCACACTGAAACAACATTGAGGATGAATATGAAGGAAAACTACTGCCAAGTTTCCTGTAATCCATCATCAGAAGAAAGCGACTTAGGTAGATGTTTCTGCAATAATGAGTTGGGCGTAGACATAATTGTGGATTTGGTTAACATACTTTAATGTCTCTTTTGTCACTTTCACATCTGAAGAATCAACTCAACCTGTAAGTCTCTTGAAGATTACAAAATCAATGGCATTTTACATTCTTAATGATATACTGTTCTTTAAACTATAAGAACTTAAATACTAATTATTCGGACATGATTTGCAAACCACAAACATTTTCAATAATTGAATGGCAGTCAATTATAAGTTGTGCTTTTGTGTTTTAATGTTCTGTTCTGTCCTGCAGCGGATAACCATCTGTGGTGAAATGTTTACCTGTATTCTAATAAATACATACAGCACAACCCCATACAGCAAACACCTCATTATAACAAACACCTAACTAAAACAATCACCTTTTTTAAGTCTAATTTTCAATACTTTAACATGATAATCATACCATGTGCCTCAGTATTTTTATTCGGGTCCAAAAGGTGGTCTTAATATCAATGTTTTACTGTATATGACATGTGACATCATACAAGCAACCACTGTTGAACATAATACAGAGGCATTAAGTCTATACACCCACAAAATTTTTGCAGAAGAAAGCAGTCTTCAAATAAGTCGCTTTGACGTCTTTTGAGCCTGGGACAATAACATAGTTATAACAAATTCAGACAGAGTGAAGAATCAGGTACAGCGAAGTATTTGCTCTTCTTCATTTTGTTGTCATGGATATTATAAAGAATGGACACAATGAAGTAATTATTTGCGTCCTCTGGAATTCACAATAATTCTCTTCTGCCGTACACATTAATGTTGCGTTTCATGCCATTCAATTATATAACATGTCCTGTCATTGCTTGGCTTAACCAGTAACCATGTGTTACGAACAAACAGTAGATCTGAACTAATTCCTTCATGATTGAAGACTTTCTCACCAGGGCTGAGAATCAAAGGTGAGAGACTAATGGCTTTGTTTGCAATATGCTCAGTAAAATAATGGAGATAAACAAGTCTCCATCCACCTCTGATCCAAACCCTTCACCTCAGCCAGACAGGGTGGTACTTTTACCACCAAGCTTGTATATCAGGCTCACATAATAAGTCATAACAACTTTCATATAGTAATGTGTGTGTGTGTGTGTGTAGCATTTTGACATTACCAGTATCAAATCCAACGATGTTTCAACCTTGAGTCAAAATAAGACAAACTCAAGAACTATAGCTAGGATATTTTTGTTGGTAAATAAAACAACAGGGGGAATGTAGTAATCAGGAATAATCTAATAACTGGATAATAACTGCTGGCATATCCTTATATGGAACATTGATTTATAAACCTACATAATCAATTCTCACACTTTAACAAATCATAGCGTTATAATTACTGACAATATAAGCAGTGCTCACAGTGTCTGCATCGTGACTTTCTTTAACATTCATTCTGAGCTAGATTTCAGACCATCAAATATTTAAAGCAGACTAGCAAACTGTGCAAGGTAGTTCATTATACAACCATACAGAAATACACTTCTATATTCATAATATAGAATCATTAACACAACAAGATATCAAATATCATCTAGAAATAGCATTAAGTTCAAAGCAACTGATTCATCTACTTCCTCTACAAAAAGAATCTTACAAAAAAGGGTTTCAATGGCTTATAGATGTAAGAGGGTTTTTTTACATCATCATGTGGTTAAGAACATGCATCAAGCATAAATGAGAAAATACATGAAATATATTGAAACAATTTTACACCAAGGAAAAATACGAAAATGAAATACTAAAAAATCTAATGTACCAGTAAATAAATGACTAGTTTCTGGTAACTTAGTGTATTAATTATATCTAATATATGCGCACATTAATAACAATGAGATGATTAATTGCATATATTAAATGACTTGAAAATACAATACATGGTCACTTTCACAGCCAGAATACCTTCAAAAAATTATTTGAGAAATGACGTTATCCTGGACGTAATTTTTCTTCAGAAATGAAATAAAAAGTGGATTTTATTAACCCCAGGTGATATAGTTTGAGATATTTATAAGATAACTTAAAACCATCTTTCAGTATCTTTTTAAAATAAAATATGTATTACCTTAAAATGACAATTAGGTAAATGTCCTGAATTATTGGTAAGAGTCCAGACCGGGAACTACTTAATTCCAAAGTTATATTCTCCAACAACAATCACCAAATTCACCTGGCAGCCCCACAGACTGTAGTGTTTCTCCGATGCACTGTAATATTCCAGAGAAAGTCTGACTGTGTCTCAAATTGTTCTGCCAGCTTGTTGCATACAATTAGTTATAAATTGAAACCAGTCTGTTCTCTGAACTGACAAATAATGGGACACTGACATGCAAAATTCAGGTAATAGTAAATAAAAATATCAGAAATTTGATTTCTCGTTTAAATGCTAGCTAACCTTTGATAAGCAATAGCCAGATTGATTCACCAATTTTATGTAAGAATGTAGCTGATTATGGGAACCAGTCAGGCTGAAGATATTTTCCTGTTCCAATAACAGAAATCCATAACTGATTTCCTTAGACACCACAAATTGTATATGAGGACAAAAGAAACTGTCAAAATGACAGCGAAACAACATTACAGGCGGCACAGAAATAAGTCAGTTCATCCAACCAGACATGATAAATATAGCAAAAGAGTAAAGGGTTAATATTTAGTCATATCATCAGATGAAGAGCAGAGTTAGATTTCGGAAGCAGAAAAATTAAGTACAGACCATGTTTACCAGCCAAGAAGTAAACAAACAAAATTCAATCTAGTTTTCCCCAGACTGCGATTAAATTGAAGTTGTTGGAGAATATTTCCATGAAATTTTTAAAATTATTCATGTTGTTAACTTTTTTCCTGACGTTCACGAAGTAAACATCAGTTTTCTATGATTTCGGGAACCATTCTTACTGATAAGGGTAGAAAAAAAAATATGTTAATGATTACCTGACCAAAACAATTAGGGTAGGTAGGTCAAAAACCTTTCCCGAAGTGTCTGCTTTTTTCCCCCCCGAAACCACCTTTTGTGAGAATATGGGGTATGATTCATCCCTAAATATTATCATATTGTGGATTTTCCAATTAGAAACTTTAGGGTTGGCACCAAAAAATAAGGTAGATCACATAACCATAAATGTGACTAATTTTTTCTGGCCTATAAGCATTTTTTAATCTAGAAAAAGATTTTTTAGAGAAATGCATGTCACAAAGTCTTCAAAGATTTTTGAACTCAGTGTTTGGTGACCAAAAACAGACACCCCGTTTTCTGTTTGAAAATGTACCAAAACATTCAAACCAGATATCAATTTTAAGTGGCAGCCATGGCAATAATGCAACAGAAAAAAGTCAATTTATAAAATCTGCTGTTTTAAATCATAGAAGCAACACAAGTTAGTTTTTTGAAAACTGTTTTCGTCAACTTGGCCTTTGACATCAATATATGACCTTGAACTGAAATAATTGTTTACATAATGTCGTCAACTTGACCTTCAACCCCAATATATGACATTGAACTGAAATGGTTGTATACATAATGTTGTCAACTTGACCTTCAACCTCAATATATGACCTTGAACTGAAATGGTTGTATACATAATGTTGTCAACTTGACCTTCAACCCCAAGATATGACCTTGAACTGACATGGCTGTTGTGATTCCGAACATTGTGCTATTGAGGTAAGTCCTAAACTTAATTGTCTATTAAACACTTTAACTAATAACGAAACAGACCCAATCTAGTGACGTCCCGTATTAGGAGCTAAAAATGTGTGAACACAATGAAGCCAAAAACAGCAAAAACAACATTCATATATATTTAATAAAAACTAAGCGTCACATCTTCCTTATAACCACTATTATCTAGCAACTTGCACAAACAAAAAGCTCATACAATAGACAGAAACCAGACTAAACATTTCCTGTTTTTCTATTTTCATCCCAGATTCTCATAAGTTAGCTGTAAAAGACACCGTTCTGCTGAAAATTGTCACATTAACTTCACATTGTGTTTTCTAAATGATAAATGCATGTGAAATTGTCTGAAAATGTTTACTTATTTGAACATTAATAACCTCTAAGCTACCAAAAACTGTTGGATTGTCAGACATTCAACACATCCAGCGGAGAGATTGAAAAGAATTCTAGAATTTTATCAATCCCATCAGAAGATCTGCATCAAACCATAAACTGTACACGTATTATGGTTATTTAATACATAACAACTCAGCAGTCAAGTCTCTCAAACTGAATAAACTTCCAAAACATCAAGATATCAAATGATTTTTGATTTTATACTAGTTTCCTGGATAAAAACTGCATTAAATATTTTGCTTTTATCATTTCGTAATATTGATTATTAATGCAGGAATACTTGTTGTTCTTGGGATTAAAAAGGTTTACGACAAAATGTTAAAGATCTGGGCCAAAAGTTCTTGAATTTCTCCAAGATTAGCATCAAGCCCTAGTTTAATAGGCAAGTTCATTTGGTGTTACGTAGCTAGGTCAAAACTTGTTTAGATACCACCTCATTATTACAACCACCTCATTACAATAAACACTTATTTTAGAGCTGGCTTTCAATATTTCCACTATATTTCAATCTGATAAAGGGATAATCTCAATATCAAGACCTTAATTTTTGGGGTCCCAATAATGGAAGTAATATCAGAGAATCACTGTTTTAGGATCAGCAGCCACTCTTTGACTATAAGACACATGACATCACATTAAATGCCATGGGAGAAACCAGTACTATTATATAGTGACTTACGCAGAGGATCAGACCTGCCTCTCCCCTGCAGGGGACCAAAACATCTCAAGCAAGTTTCATGGTGCAGGGAACCAATCACATCAATCAAGTTCCAAGGTGCAGGGAACCGAACACCTCAAGAATGTTTCAAGGTGCAGGGAACCAGACACCATAAGTAAGTTTCAGAGTAAACCCCCAAATAAAACAACAGAAAAACCACATAATACATAAACCATCAAAACATGATGATGTATCACAGAAATTAACTTCAAGACAAACATCTAATGTATCAACATAATTATATCAATCATGTAAAACAGAATAATAATAAATGTTTTATTCAAAATTTGTGAACTATCATTTTCTGAGCTTTACGTCCAACCTTTTAAGTCATTAACACTAGTTAAGTCTTAAGATCAAACTAACATTATTGTATAATATTTCATCAGAAGTAGGATATCAAACAAACTGTTGAAATCTTGACAGTTACTTTCAAACATTTCATTTCATCTACTCTATAAAAATGACAAAAAAATGTGAACATGTGGTAGAAGTTAAGACTCAATTTCTAGTACACTTTAACACAAGATTAAATACTAATGAGGCCAATCTAGTTTCATATAAAACTATAAAAACAATTCATGAATAATGATGTCTAGTTCTGATAACCTCGATGTAAGAAATTTCAGGAATAGTTTGTTGAAATATTTTGTTGCAATAAATCACCACAGACTGCTGACAAGTCATTGAATTTGTTTATTATAAGAATAAAACATGTGTTTTTCACAAATTCTTTGATCCTAGAGTCATGGTAGGCAAAGCACCCTATGGTGATCTCAGTATTAATCAACATTACGTCTCCTAGAATTATTACCACGAAAAACAAGACACCCTACATAAACACAGTTAAATGTCAAATGTCGGATATTTAACATGATTAAAAAACTTATGCAACTAATGAAAGCGCTTTAAATTATTGTAAAAGAGCTTGAAAGTTATTATTTTAAGTTGTACTGGATAATTACAGCATTAGACATTATTAAAAAAAAAGTAGTGATAAAATCATGTAATTCAGTCTCATTTTTATCTTTAGAGTTATGGAGTACAAATACATGTAGATCTTTGATCTTGGATATTCCCAGGTCTAATGTTTTGACTTTTAGACAAAATCTCAGAATTTGAAAACATGAACCCTATAAACGAACAGTGACTGAGTTGTTATGGTTTCCGACAAATAATGACCAGCCTTTCAAGGCTGACAGTTAATATTCCTCCAGGACCAGCGTTATCTCAGTCCCTCACTGTTTTGAGATTGAATCCCACTTGGCATGTGAGGAAGCTATCCACCCTGCCAAGAGAAGGTTGGTGGTTCTACTTTGGGTGTACGACTGGGGTCTTTCTTCACTGTGCAAGCTGGAAAGTAGCGAAGTGACCCTGGCTGTTGGTATGAAGTTAAAGCCCAGTGAAAAAAAAATAAATAATAAATGAGCAGATGAAAAGACAAATCCAGTGTATGGTTGAGTTCTGCTCACTAGTACTTCTAAAATCATTAATCATTTGTCAATTAAAGATTTTGAAGACAAAAAATAATCACTCACCTAAATATAAGCATGGACAAAATTTACATATTCTACTGTTTCACGAAAGTCAGTCTGAAAATACAGAAATACACATGAATTATTAAAGTCTGTTTACCAGCATGCATAATATGACAAATAGTTAACAGCAACAATAATTACACTGATGACAGAATAATTATAGTCTTGCACCCTCTAATCAGATGACAACAAAGTGATTATTACCGTTATTAAGATGCAATCAATTTCCCTCAACAATCAGAAAATCAACGCACAGACCACTAAATACTGATAGTAAAATATACCCTGCAGCAAAACCCAGCTTTACATTATTTTAAGTTCAAACTAATACAGTATACAGTAACATACAAGAATAGGCATGACCAATTCCATCAAACCTCACTAACGACTTTCTACCACCCAATCTTACCAACATCGTAAATACGGAGGCATAGACAAGCTTGCCTGGAGAAGAACATCCATTAATATATTGATGCAAACTTTGCCTGAAGAGTTGGTATTGTCCAACAAATGAGTCTGTCAGGAAATCTATTTTAGATGACATTCCGTCTGACAGCCCAATCAGTGCGCAGTCATTAACAGCAAGTCTGCATCTAACATATATAATAAACATAAGCATATGAACCTCCCCAGTTTGGAACATAAATCCTGTAGTCGCACACAGGGAACAGATCAAACAGCCAAGTACCAAGTATATTGATGACTTTTCTTTCTGTTCCTATGTCTGCCAACGACAGGAAATCAGATAGACTGTTTGCCAAATAAGATACAATACTGCGTCAACAACAACAACGACAATGACAACAACAACAACAACTGAGAAGAACCAAAATATCAACAGTATAAAAAATAGTAACATCGAAGAAACTTGTTGCAACTCTTTCCCATTGAGAGAGAGATAATGCTCAATTATTGTTAAAAATAGGTTCTGATTTTGAGAATTATCTTATAAAACATTCTACATGACTATAGAGCAATTTATAATAAAACCCAACACAATGCATTTCACTAAAACAATGTCCTATATAATCATACTAGATCATAACTGTAAATGCACGGTCCTCAAATAAGGCTTACAGCGCATTATATCAAATACCAGTAACGATTATGAAACATATGGATGTGGCATTTAGCTTAGGAAACTCCCAAAGCCACCAAGCTTCAAATGAAATAAACTTAATCTTATTGTTTGGAGAAAACCAACAATTACTGGTATGAAATGTTAAGGCTAGAAAAAAAAATGTTGTGTTTATGGTTACCCAACCAATCCCATTTTTTGTGCCCACACTAATTTCAAACAGCAAAATCCGAAGTAGGAAAATCTATGGGGATTAATTGTACGTCATATCTGCAACAAATGTATGCTCGGAAACACAAAATTAGAAATGAAAGGTTTTTTGACCAACATATCCTTATTTTTTCAGTCAAGTGACCCGAAACATGACTATTTTTTTCTGACTTATTGAAAGAATGACGAGTCAAGGTTCCTTCTTATTTCCTAGGAAATAATTGAGGGATGCGTTTTATATTTATGACTGAAACGTTACACTGAGCACATGGAAGACTTTAGCAGCATAAGATACCGAATCTGAAAAAAACAGTATGATACGGAATCTGAGAAAACCAAAACGTGTGGAAAATCAATCATGCCACAAGGTAACATTGATGAATCAGAAAGATAGAATACTTCATGTACCTGCTGGAAGATGGGCAAAAAAATGTCAGAAATGTCATGTAAAGAACACAAAATTCTTGTCAACATTTTGACACATATGGGAAGAGAAAATACATAAGAAATGCATTCATTTATTCTGTAGTGACAAAAGCTCAATGACAACAAATAGCTGTCAATCAAAGCACTGCATGTCATACAATTAGTAATAATGTGTTGCCTAGTTAAAATCAAAACCAGAAAAAACTTGGCAGGTAATAATGAAGAAGTTAATATAGAATACAGTGATTAAATTAAAAGTAATATTCTTCCATCAAAGTATGTTTACCATTAACAATATCTTAAAGTTTTTAACTGCTATCTCAGTTTAGGTATATCTGTAGAAGTCCAACAGCCGTGAAGGATCATAGCCACAACCACCACCTTGCTCTCGCCAATATTTAACAAACTTTCGCGGTTATCAATATGCTTATTCATGGAGAAAACCTATCCTGATACAATAATAGCATTTCATTCATACATCGAGTACCAACTAATGAAAAAAACATTCACATGTGGCTTTACAAAAATATAATCTAATCATCACGAGATTACCATCATTTGTTGATGGTCCGGAACCAAATTGCCAAGATTTTATCTTGTGCAGCAACTAATCTGAAAATCAGAGAAAAATTACACTTAAAAATTAAATTTATTCAGTGTTTAAAAAACATGCACAGAAAAAGATAAATTCTTTCTTAGCTGACATAATTAAAGAAAAAAATACAAAAAAATGTTCTTTGATCTATCTACTATAATCTTTTTGGTCAAATAATGCTAAACATGACTCCTTTTTCTGGCCTTACTAAAAGTGAACCAATAGAAAATGAATCAGTCTGGAAAAACATTAATTACTGACCTATATATCATGAAGAACCAATTTACAAAGTTATAGAGTTTTTGGAGACCAGCCTAAAAAAGACAGCAGCTGATTGGATGGTTTCAAGTATAATTGTCAATGTATTAACCAATCGCATATTGGCATACTGCATCTAGAGACTTTCACTCATTTAAAAAAATCACCTTAAAGGAATTATTTCAATGGAAAATGCACTCAATTATAAAACTATCAAGTATAATAACTAATACACAATCAATGTTACTAAAACAGTCTTAGAATTAAAACATTTTACTAAAACTAGCGTGTTGTTTCTATATACAGCCTCTCCTAATTCCAAAACTATCTAATTAACTCTTTGATAAATTCTTGCTAAGTCATTTCTAAGAAACAATTTTAAATTTTAAAGTCCCCACAATGCTATTTATAAGTAATGTTGTCTGAAGAATAGAAGTAATACAACAAAACGAAATTATATTGAGTACTGAATTATAATTTACAATTCGCAACGTTCTTTCAGGATTTCATAAAAAACAACAGTGGAATTCTAAATAAGGGCTTCTTTGAAGTATAATAGGTTTGGAAGCATTGTCGGAGTGGATAACTGACATTTCAATGACCTTAAAGAGTATATTCTGGGAATGTCAATTTAATCATGGTATTTATTTATTAATGAGTCATGACAGTTTCATAAAGGAAGTTGTACATCAAAATGTATTTGAAACAGCTAATTCACCACACAGGAACATCTCAGATGGACAAAATAGGCGTTTCCATTGAAGTCAGAAATCACTAATAGAGGGGGTAATGCAATGGGGCCAGTCATGTCAGAGACCTTGAACTGAAAATTTATTACAGGCCTCCAAGGTCAAGCGGTTATGGTTTCTGACTAGAAGTTTTACTGTGAGTTTGAATCTCATCTGAAACAAAATTTCACAAGTGAGAAAGCAGTCCAGCTACCTTACGGAAAGTGGGTGGCTCTACCCGGGTGTACGCCCTGTCTCTTCCTCAAATGTTGAAGCTGAAAAGACAACAAGTGGCCCCAGCTGTTGGTGCTACTTTAAACCGCAGCGAAAAAAAATGACTTAATCCAGAAAGTCATGCAAGGTGCTAATTTAGTTTAGGTTATGGTGACAAAGCAGTATTTATTCTTGTCCAACATAAATGGTACAATAAAGCTTTCACTGCAACAGTAATTGCGGCCAGAATTAATGCAGCATGATTAAATATTTAGCAAATGCAATAAACAGAATTGTTTACTTAAACAATACTGCAGACTTTTAATTAAGCTAAGATTAGTTAAGGCCAAAGGAAAAAATGTAATGTTCTCCCTCATAATGACTGACAGAAGGAAAACAATATGTTAATTGTAGAAACCTTTATTGGCGAACCATGAGTCAAATCCTTTTTATATTGTGACTTATATAAATATGCTTTTTTGCATGTGTGTACAGAGTAATTTGAATAGCTGCTTACATTATAAACAACTGTACAAACTAGGATCGACAGGACATAAACGCAGAATTGATTTTAAATGCGGCCTTTATGAAGGATAACATATTAGTACAAATGACTAGAAGGTACATCACTGTGTTTTCTACAACAGCATACACAAACCCACACATTTCAGAATGGCATTTATCAGCACAACAAAAGAAAAACAAGCTTTCATTCTCAAGATCATTGAAAGTCTACTTCATTATGGGTAACTTATATATATATATATATATACAGTCCACTCTCATAATCTAGACTCCTCTTATACAGATCTTCCACTAGCTCGACAAGATTTGGTAAGTCCCAAATTTATTCCTACTTTATCTATAATAAAAATAAATGTTTATGTCGACCTTTTTACCAAGACAATTCTAATATGTCGACTGGAAAATCTTAGTCCCAAACTTCTAATTTGCTTTATGATTTCACAGTTCATCTTTCCGCGAGAAATTTTCAGTGGCAAATTATCAGTGGCGATGCGGGAGGTGTGAATAACAACACACTCTCTACTTATTGGTTTCCCAAACTGATGCTGTAAATGATTGTCATAAGATTGTCATTAATTAAACAACATTGTTTGTTTACATACCCAAGCTAAATAAACAAAAGAGTTTATGCAATTAAAATGTCATTTGTTTCATGTCAAAAATTGAGCAATTTCACAAGGTGTATAAATAGAGTTCTGATTTTCATTCTTTGAATGAGAACGAATATGTCTTCTGCAGAGTAACTCCCCTTTATATTAAGAGTGCCATTTAAAAGCCCAATCTAGAACCGACAAAAACAATGAGGTACTTACGGCCCAAAATAATGAATACAACTCACATGGAGCAAAACACCGAAATACATTGTATATTTACACTGTGTTCAATGTTAGTTGTTTTTAATCAACCAATGAGGATAATAGCTACAAAACAAATAAAGGAATAATCCTATTGCTGAATTTTGAGGTAAACAACAAAAAATATCCTAACAACCCCAACTACTGATAACTCGACAAACTGATATCTCAACTTAATTTCGATGGTCCCAATGATTTCAAGATAGCGAGAGTTATTGTATATAATTGTATTGCAAAATTTGGTCCAAGGTGGAATTTGAACCATAAGGGGTTAGTGATAACTATAATCAGAGATCATAACCACTTGACCAGGAGTCCCTGAGTATGATACACAAAGAACTTCACAAGGTGATATATATATATATATATATACGTGTATATTAATTTGCTATATCAGCAACCATTGTCAATCAATATAGTAATTTGTAGAAAGTGTCCATTGGATTCTGGAGATCAATACTATACAAGTATTTACGCCTTTCATGTACAGTGTATAACAAATAACAATGTCCGTGTTATTCACAGTAATGATTAAGTATAATGAACCAGTGTGACTATTTCAGCATGCCTGTGAATACTCATTATGTATCAGATAATACATGCAAATATCAAGAGAACTGAAGTTATTCCTTTAAAGACCTACAACATGACTTTCCCTGTGGATATCAATTCTTATAGCAAGGAACAGTTCTTGATTAAACATTGTTCATGCACTGTACTTGAACTACTTTACAACAGTTAAAGAAATTTTCAAGAATTCTTTCAGATCCTTGATAATTTTTCAAATGTGGTCTTGTTCCTGAACATTTTTGGAACAGTTCAAGTACAGTTGTTCAAGTTCAAGAACAAATTGTTCATGAAATATTCTTGAATGTATCTAATGAATTAAACCAATGTTACCTCAAAGATTTTCTTCATAAAGGAGACTGAACTGAGCCTTCGAGTTCCTAAGATACAGATTAGTAAGGCATCCATTTGTTGTCATTCTGACTCAAAGACAATGCTCCATAAAGTCATAGAACAGAACAGAATGCAAACTGCTTGAATTTATAATTTTTTAGGTATAGCATACAAAAATATAAGATAATATAATTTGCCCATCACAGAAAGACATCACTGTTTAGAAAATGATCATATAAAGATGTACAATATTGTCAAATTTGCAGAAATTCAATGTAATTACACTACTTAACATCAAACAAGCATGAAATTTTAAAAGTAACCAGTTCTGTCTATGTATGAATTATTCAGGAGTGACTTTAATTGCTGACATAAACTAGACTTTGCAGAACATAAATTCAAATATTGAATGTTACTATAGAAACGTAGCGATTCCATTATTTCTGGTAAAATAAATCTGATTTTCTAGCATTAAATAAAACACATTAAAACTTAAGAAGAATTGGATGTTTTCGCAAGGCCAATATTTTGCATTTTCCTTCCACCAGGCTAATTCATGAGGATAAATCTCCTTAAGTTTTACTGTCAGCTTTGTTGAACAAATCATAGCAACAGTGAATACATTTTTTGCACAAAATTTCATCATTTTTAAAATGCAAAACTTTGTCCTAAGCAAAAATGTCCAATGTTACAGCATATCTGGAGAAATTCTTAGACATCTAAATAATAAAGGAGTAAAAGAACTTCTGTGGCAGACATTGTAATAAAACAATGTTCCACAATGTAATATTATAAAACAATAGATTAACTCAATCCTTCTTCAGACATAATACACATATTTGAACATCAAAATACAGACAAGAAAGGAAATTATTTACGAAGGAAGAGTTTAATACCAGAAGGATTTGTCATATTGTTTCTCAAGGTCAAACCGGGCATAGATTTCACGAGGTGAATGTCCAGAATACAAACAGGGCAATGAGCAAGACCGTAAATAGACACTGCATTATTTCAAACAACCCAGACAAAGTGCAAAAAAAACAACATTTCGGCACACACTGAAACTTTGACCCATGGAATTATAATAAACAAATACCCTTATAGGTTATGGAAAATTTTAATCTTAAGCAACTACAGCTCAGTAAAGATTAGATTTTTAATCTAAGTTTGAACATCTGTCAAGAATATGTCGTAAATTCCTAGATCAAATTTTGTAACACTTATATAGTAAGTTTAAATGTTAGGTCACCCTGACAAAACAGAAAGTCATGTCACATTCTTTTAAGTATTTGAGGTTATTAAAATGCAAAACATCGAAATCTTGTCAGTAATCATATAATAGCCTTTTACAAATCATTTCTTCAATGACGCCTAACTAATATGAAATGTGCAATATTTTGTCACTAATTCCAACAGAAAACATCGGATAGTCATCAATATAATAAACTGATAATCCTATTTTATTTATACAACATAAAACGGTTCTTCTATTCATATTTAATCAGATTAAGCTTATAATTTATTGACAACCATTCATTCTCAGTGAAATATAAACCAAAATTCAACCAAGTGAAGCAGAAAAGGCAAGTAAATATTATACTAAGCTTTTATATCCTTTACTGCTGTTATTTGTACAGTTTTTCAATCGTTACAGACATTCTCTGACAATATTTTTACAAAAAATGTCTCAAAACCCATAAAAATTACACAATCGATTTGGAGATGTTTAAACTGACAAAAAATGGGGATACCAAGACATGGCCATAAAAATGCTGTAATTAAAAAGCGAACAAAATCAACTTCGGGAATTTAAACTGATGAAAAAAGTGCTATAACAGCAATTTCTGAGTGCTGACAATTTCAGAGTAACTCCTCTACAGTTGTAAAAGTTGTTGAAAGACCATACCTTAATTGAAAATGTTAACTCCAAAATTCACAAATACCAGAATTAAGAGACTTTCAACAAAAGCTGATTCATCTATAAATAATCATGAAAAGTGAAAATACTTGTAACCGAACAAAATCTATATTTCCAAAGTTAAAATCTAAACACAGACGCAAGTGTTGACTGTAGATAAACTGAAAATTGTGACAAATTATCTTTTCATTCCAAAGCTGAACATTTATTAACAGCAGAAAGCTCTTTCTTAAGTTGAAAGGTGAAGAAAAAAATTGTAAAAATAAAATGGAACATTTGTTTATCACAGGAGAAATCTGCTGGTCACAAAGAATGTCAACACAAATCTAACACAACATTGTGCAAGCCAAAGCTGTACAATTTACAGACAAACAAACTTTGTATGATAATACATTTTAGCACAAGAAATCATTGCAACATTAATTTGTTTCCTTACAAAATGACCAGTATAAATCAAATGCAATTTTGTGCAACAATAATCCTTTAAAAATGAACATACAAAAGAATTTTATCAACGCAAAAGTGTTTTTTTTAAAAAGCATGTTTTGCAGTGTATCAATTAAATATTATTTAACAGCTACTGGTAACATGAAGACATGTATATATATTACATGTTACACATAAAATCAATATGAGAATATAAACGAACAAACTTCAAAAGGTAGTATAGAAATACAAGATGGATAAATAGTACAGCTGTATACCATATGTGAATTAAATGCTTGCATATACAGATACATGTTCAGTGTTCAGAAAAAAGGGTTTAGTTTCAACTAAGCATAAAAAATTAAGGTTTTAGCTAACCTAAGTGACCTTATTTTTTTCCTGCTGACCCCAAACTTATCTTGAGTCTTGTTCAATTTTTTCTTGCCAGTATTTTCATATGAACTTCACCTCCAAACATTAAAAGAAATATTTGAAAAAAGTTCTACCAACCCTGTATTTTGGGGGATTTTAGCAGACACAAGGAATTTATTTTTTTGGCCTGATATACAAACTCTCAACGGAAATTGTCAGTAATGCTTTCCTTAAAATCATTCATTATGCAGATATTTCATTGTAATACTATAATATATACATAATAAAAGTGATGACCAACTGACTTATAGGATGTAGTAGTAACAACTAACATGGAAGTTGAATGGACGAAAAAAACAGT
This sequence comes from Lutraria rhynchaena, assembly GCA_008271625.1. Taxonomy (NCBI): domain Eukaryota; kingdom Metazoa; phylum Mollusca; class Bivalvia; order Venerida; family Mactridae; genus Lutraria; species Lutraria rhynchaena. The sequence goes on from VIBL01000023.1 coordinate 2,145,821, forward strand.
GTAAAATTTCTAATATCTGTGATTGAAGGCTACAGCTTTCAAGTGATGTCTGAATGGCTTCTCATTTCATCTAAAAATACAATAGCATGAAATAAAATATAACCCCACCCATCATATACAACTAGTTAATCACCTAAATGGTGACACACAGAGTACCTGCATTATGACTAGAAGGTACATTAACCTGTTAATGACAAGTATTCATAATGATCCCTTCTTCAGATCATTTGTAATAAAGAGAGCTCTGCATATGTTGAACCACCAGGGGGTGGTTATCTATACCCCACCCACCTCAAGTGGACAATACTGCAGATAACATCATGCTTTACTTAGAGCTTATTACAAGATACTTTATCAATTAGGACAAAAAATTGTTAGCTTAATGCCTCAAGTGGCATTCAATTATAGATGCAACAAAATTTTGAAATACTCATTTTAAAATATAACATACACTAAGTTAATTATCAATTACAAAACACATGTTTAGTCAATTACCATACATCATGAAACAGGTAACAGTTTCAAATTAAAATGAGTCATCTTCAATACAGCATTTAACACCATGTCCACAACAAATCTTCCTTTGATTAACATACATAGCTTACCATGAAACATAATATATATCCATGATGGATAAAACAGCATTTTGAGTTGTAATTCCCAACATGTCACCTTGTATCACTGCTAGATCATTCAATCAATGACTTTTACCGAAACCAGGAGAAAGTGGAGCTCTCCAGGGAGCCAAGGGTTAAACCGTTACTTCCTGTATTACATTTCAAAGGCTCGCTTTTTCCCCCTATTTAAAGCATGGCTTACGGATCAAGTTAGGCATGACAAGAGATAACAAGAAGCAACAAAAGAATTGAATATCAATCATTTGCCAGTACCACTGAAACTGATACAAAGCCTTTGTAGCCCCCATTTTGCAACCTTCAGGTATCCGACTAAAATCTCATTAGACAGGCAAATAGCAGCTTAACAACTTACTGAACACAAAGAAGTCAGAGATATTTATTGAAATGAACAATTTTCTGGTTGAGAAATAAAATGTACAATTCAGGTGTGCAGACAAATTTAGAAACTTAAACAGACCTAGGGGACGCATGTGACTGCAATGAGATCACAATTAAAGGTACAATGCTGGTTGATAAGCTTTGAGTATTGCCAGAAAAAAATAGCCAGGATTACTTGACAAAAAAGGGTAGGTAGGTAATTTCTTTTTTTCCTAAATTTTTCCTAAAAATATTTTCGTACTTTGGATTTCAATTATAGAAACTAACAGGAAGTAGGGTCAATCAAGCAACCATAAACACAACTATTTTTTTGGCCTTATCTGATGTTGCTGAATGAGGAAGAATTCTATCTGAAGAGGAACCATATAACAACATAAACTGTAACCATGGTTACACTATCCATAGTTCACATATTCTTTCATACTGAATTAAAAAAACCATGACAGGCATAATAGTAAGCAGTGAAAATATTCATAACATCAAATATCAACTCGATTCCCCTAAAATTGGTACATCACAGGAATGAATTCCAATATCATCAATAGAGACAAGTACCACAACAACAAGAATGATAGGGGCTTCCCCAGTCTAGTGGTTATATTACCATATTAGTAATCACTACCGCCAACTGGTGCAAGTTCGAATCCCACTCAGAAGCAGATAAATTTTACATGTGAGGAAACTGTTGAGCTAGCTTGTGGAAGGTGGGTGGTTCTACCCAGTGTATGCCTGGGGTCTTCCTTTACTGTTAAAGCTGGAAAAGTTGCAAAATGACACTGCTTAGTGGTGTGATATAAAACCCCAATGAAAATGAAAGAAATATGATGTTGATAACAACTAAAAAATGACAATGATGATAACAGCAAGAACAACACAGGAACATGAAGAATGAAATATTGCAGTCTGTATGTACATTGTCTTGTTAGAATGAAACGTTTTTCATTATTTCCATCCATAAATAAAAGCCATTATATGTGATTTATTCTATACCCCTGCAGTCAAAACTGAAAATGAGAATAACAAGAGTACCATAGTAACAGACAAGTATTGTATTCATTGATTTAAGTCTTCTACTAGAACACTAGATGTTAGGTATAGACATACAAATTGTGTGTGCTTGTGTGTGGTATGCTTGTAATATAGTCAGAAGTTTCAAGGTTAAGTAAATTCACTCCCTCACAGTGCTTTGATCTCAGCACCATTAGAAATCACAGGTAATTGATAATAGAAGTATTCTAATAAAGGTACATTGCATCTACAGAGAGAGAAGTTAGCTAAAATCTACATAAAATGATAATAAACATGCCTGAAAGATGTCGTAAATTAACTTGTTATGGATGTTTCTATAATTGTTTCTATAGACTCCATCCAAAAACAAGTGATGCATGTTCAATGCGGCTCCACAGGCATATTGTCTAAAAACATATTTTTCTAAAAACAGTGCATTTACAGTTTAAATTTCTAAAGCTAAGCAGGGTAATAATCAGTTAAGAATGAAACCAAGGCTATACATAGAAAATGATATTTTATTCTTGAGTATATTGTTGTAAGCCATAAAATAATGCTTACAGGTAATTAGTGAGAGCTACTGAAAACAGAATACAATTATATGACAATATTCAATGTGCAAACACATATTCTGCAGTAATATTTTATGTCTACTGCTCTCCGACATGGTAAGGCAATGTCTACATGAGGTAAAGAAATGGGAAATCAAGTGAAGGTCACACAATACAATCCAGTTATACGGTAATTAATCATTAGCGAGCATGCTAATTGTTGCTGGTGTTTTACAAAACAAACAAACAAACTGCTATGATCCAACTTGCTGTAAGCTTTTCTTTGGAGTTAACCCAATTACCATCATGGAAGTGCAAGAACAGTTCAAAGGTCATATAATGTTAAGGAATAGATAGCTAAGATACATATTAGATTTCTCTACTTTTCCATTTTATCAATTAACTGACATTCCTGTGTACCTAGCGTTCTACTTTATTAATTAGCTGAAATATTTTTTAATTATACGTTAGTGGATAGAACATTTTTCAATCGCATCCATAGCTTAACACAAATATAAGAATTCAGTAGAGACATTTCATGCAGTCGCAAGAAATCCAGAAAATATAAATGATTTATCACAGAATGTAATTTAGAATCAAGCCTTTATTCAACCCCACAGGGACATGTGATAGTATTTATGTCACAGACAAACTTATCTTCAATATCAATCCTCAGTGGTCTAAGAAATTTCAAATTAATACATGCAAATTATGTGTGAGACAACGTTACCATTTGAATTTAATAATTTACTGCCACATCTAAAAGACACTATAAGAATTTTTCCTGGTAAATTTAATCATCTTTACAGTAAATTGTATGATACAAATTTTTTCTCCCGCTAAATTTAATCATTTTTACAGTAAATTGTATGTTAAAAAATGAGTCTTTCAAATGATCTCATAAGAATATTGCTATAACAGCAATACACCTGCAGCAGTTTATTCATATCGTAAGTACAATACAAGTAACAAAAATTAAATAGTTCTTCAGTGCAAGGGGCCTCTATGGTTGAGTGGTTATGGTCTGACTAGTAATCACAAGCCCCTCGCTGCTGTGAGTTTGAATCCTACTCAGGACCTAAAAAAATCACAAGTGAGGATGTTGTCCAGTTGGCTTACAGAAGTTTGTTAGTTCCATCCAGGTGTACACTGGGGTCTTTTGCCACCATTTAAGCAAGAAAATCACCAAATGATCCTGGCTATTGATGCAATGTTTAACGCCAGATAAAAAAATCCTGGAGTGCAATCATTTATGTTTTTTTAGTCCATCAAAAATCACAGTGGCAAACTGTAACAATATGGTATCTGTATTTATGATCATAACAGTAAAACAATCCAGACCACCCTGTCATTATAAGGCCATTAATTTTATGTCTGTCACAAAATGCAGAGACAGCATGTAACTGTTACCAAAAACTAACCCTTTTAAATAGAGAACAAAATTTGTTTTTCAACAATATCTATACAAATTTAGAAATACAAGCCTTTTGTTACATAATCTGAAGTCATTTACAATAGATAACCATCAGAATTAAGGAGACTGAATCAAAGAATGAAACAACTCGGTTATCTTTTCATTTTTCACCTTTGCTTTCAAGATATTTATCTGAGTTAGTTTTAGCAACAATAAATAATGTTTAAATCTAGAGCAATACGGTTAGTATCTATAACAGTAAGTCATTATATCATCATTTATACATACATTGCCCAAGGGAAAGTGCTTACTTACTAATGTAAAAGATTTCTTGTTTAAAAACATTTTTTCCCATGATTTATCATTTACGATCTAAAGTTTAGATTAAAGACAATTCATCATGGTCACTTACTATAAATAATGTTTTATGTTGTTATCAGGACTCAATCAATTCTAGTTGTCCTCCCTAACAGTGTTTAAGTATATACATCCTAACTATGTCTAGGCTTCAATTAAATATCGTTCGTTTCTCCTGCTGTCATTAAGGGTGGGTAGATACTACCTTTGCAATAATGGACATTCACTAAACACACACAATATTCAGAGAGATCCATAGAAACATGATCATACATCAATTTAAAATAGATTTTGTAAAGAATTCTGATGAAGTACTCATTCAAATATTTCACAATAGAGAATCATGCTCCCCCACAGTAAGAATAAAAATGCCACGGCTTATTGTATTCAGGCTGAAAACCATTTAAAATGACTTTTTAAGAGAGAGAGTTTGAACAACACACTGCTCCATCCATCTATGTCTTCCTTTCAGCTTTTGAAAGCAGTCAACAATATACCTTCAATACAATGGTAAAATATCAGGCATGGTGTTCGAATAAATTGCCAAGACAAGCCAACATTTTGACTGGCACATGATAACAAATTGTTCATGCCAATTGTAAGGACACTCCTTGTAGAAGCAAGCTGGAGTGGCAGGAAAATGTCAATTGAGGCCTTCAGTACAATGGTGTTCCACAACACTGATGACAATAACGACAATCCTTGAATGCATTTTTGTGAACAAGTATCAATTAGTGTTCTAATTTGAGGTAATTTCATTGATCCAAGCCAGGAAAATGCATCATTTGGTGGCTGTAATTAATTTATCAACACCAGTAAACATTGACAGTCAATTCATCCTGAACTCTGTGTAAGCTTTCAAAAAAAAGTACACAGGACTTTCAAACCTTCAAGTTCAGATAGGGTCGTTAACTAGGAAGAGCTAAACCAATTTATTCGAAGATTGACTGGCTTTTACTGAAACCTCCAGCACATTACAAGAAAATTCAAAACTGCTAATAGGTATTTGAGCCCAGGAATGCTGAATACCAAAATTAGATGAAATTATGTGTGAATTCAAGTCCTGGTACATTCCCAAGTGATTGAAAAAAGATGAGAAGTTTAAACCAATAAGAACTCAAGAGAAAAGTTAATATGTAAAGTTCTGGTTGATTAACACTGGATATTTATGGTCCAATTTTCAGCAGATTTCCCTGTGGACACATCTAGATGTAATATTAGAGTTGTAACTAAGAGTTGTAGCTGACAAAACACACGATCACACACGCACCAGGAGTAATATGTTGGTTGTTCCTATCCATCTATAACTGGACTTTCATCTGTTTTCACTAATATGTCTGAGAATTCTACATTTAAAACCAATATTGCTATATTTGTCCTGAATTATAATTTCGTAGACTGATACCTAAGGTGAAGGCATCAGATATCTAAAACCCTCAAAATTTAGAGTGTTTTATTTATTTACATTCAGAGTAGAAACTTTAATTAATTAATAGCAAATATAGGAAAACATGAGGAAAATAAGACATACAGACCCAGTGCTGTTCTCTTGGAAGGAAAAAACTGAATTTGAACTTAATTTATAGAAACAGATTCTAGCATCTGTCATATTCAATCTTAGATTAATGGCACATGGCTGATGTAACTAAACTACTCCTTCAATGATTATTTACTAAAACACTCAATTTGGCTATAAAAACTTTAGTAACATTAATTGGGCAGAATTAATGAAATAATAACTTCATTATAGATGAAACCAATGAAGTGATGAAGTGGTGACCTAGTTTAAATAAGTTCTCCCGCAATATTCTAGGCAAAATCAGACTTATGCTGATTCAGCAAAAATTATTGTTGGGTATCATCATACAATACAAGTTACTCAAATTGCATTATGAAGTGAATCTTGGAAGCAACAAGCATCTTAAATATCGAGACACAATCAATATGTAATTATCTCATTGTCAATATATAAACATCAGGCCTCTATCATCGACAAGACCAGCCATGGAAACTTTTTTTCTCTGACAGCAAGTTCTCAAATCAGTATATTGCGGAATGAATACCCAAATTTTGGTAAATATTTTGCCAGACCACCAACACTCAATGTTGTTGGTATTGTTATTTATGAACTGAACACAGACAAACTGTTGCAGCAATGAATATATCAGTATAACTGTGGGTCTCCCAAATATTATTAGATCATCATTCATTTCAATGTTGTCATGGTTACTAGATTATAAGGGCTTTTGTCATGTTAAATTATGAGACAGCAGTCAGGGTCTTCCCATTGAGGGCTGCCACCTTAGATGGATATTTAAATATATAATGTCTGTAACAACAATAGCCATAATCATATCACCCCCACCCACCCACATGATACAATGGACAGTGTAACACTCTATTATTACATTAAGCAGACACACACAGCATGATATTCAATAAATGGACAGTGGAAACATAGACAGAGTTATATGAGAGAATACAGAGAAGCCCCATAATATAAATGTCAGACTTATTTGTTCCATAGATAAAATCATATTGTCCAGGAAATTTTAGACTCCCATTTTCTATCATTGTAGATTGTTGAGAATTACAGCATTATTTTAAGAAAAGCACACATCTATAAGAGACAAAATTAGATGACAGATGACTGCTGTACAAGAATGTGATGTAAAAATATTAATTCACTTACCTAGTAAGATATAAATCCACAAAATCTGGTTCGCCCAAGTCAGTGAAGCACAAACTGAAAGTACAATGAAATGATTCATAAGCAACCCGACAGTGACAACCGAAGTTGACCAACATCCACAACTAAGTTATACAGAGATGAAACAAGCAGAGGGTGACTTATGACCCCTGTCAATTTTAGTGTACATTATTTCTTACAAACTACATAAGGCTGGTCTGTATGATGTCACAGATGTCAACAAACTGTCACATAAACATTACAACCCTACAACATGCAAAAAAAAAATATTCGCTAAACTTGAAGTCTAACCCCACCACCCTAGTTAGCAAAAAACCATGAAAGAAAAGTAATTTCATATTACCAATTAGCAGGTGTACACTATGTTAAATCAGTATAGTGTTTCATTATATTGTTATGTCAGTCATCATAATCAATATTCAGTACATTTCTACTAAAATACAGAGTAGTACTGTCATAAAACTGTCATTTTTACACAAATAAGTAAATGAAATAATAAGTGGGCACACTGTATCTTGTCACATCATTAGTCTTTCTGTTAAATATTGTCTACATTAATTTAGCATACATAAACAAATTACAGTAAAACCTCTCTTCAAAAGTCATCTTCAATACGGAGGACATCCTCATTATATAAACCACTTCTTTTAAGACCACTGTTCTGTATTTCATTTACTGGTACATTCCAACTTAATTATGAGACTAACTCAATGTAAGAAACATTTTCTTAAGCCTAGATTATCTTAATATCAAGGTTTTTCTGTATTCAATACTAAACTATGATGATTTTAAGCTAAGGGAGTTTGCTCTAATTAGGTCAATACATGACAAATGTTGTAAAAAAACATTGAACACATGTAACACAGTGCTGAATATCAAATTTTGTACAAAAATGATTAAAATATCAAGGTGGAACTAATTAAATGTAGCAACATGAGAAATAACTAACACAAACTAATTGATTTGACTAAACATTCTAAAATGATTGAGGAGTTCATGAATGAAAGTACTTCTGTAACCAACCAATCACAATTATATCAGAAATTAATTTGTTTAGAAGTCTTTACAACAAAATTATACAGTTCTGAATAAACAGCATGGAATTATAGATCCACAAACACAAAGATAAAATGTCAGTTAACAAGAAAATTCGGTTGAAGCATCATAAAACTAATTATTCTATTTTTGACAGTTCTGATGGCAGTATTCAAAGCAGAAATAATCATAGAATCAGAAAAACTTAAATATTTCAGAAGTCAAGATTTACAACGCAAAAGCATTCAGTTGCAGTCATCAATAATTCATGAATATATGAGACAGCCATAACATCACTATCATAACTCATCCATGTATACCATCATGCATTGCAGTTCTGTTCATCCCTTTGCCACATTCCCTCCTTGCATCTGAAGCAGACGACTTTTGAAAACATCATGGCAAAAGAAACCATTGCTTGTAATGAGGAATAGCTTCTTTTGCCACAATGTTTTCCACTCTGTCGGAGAGAAATAACCCAATTTTCTTAAATAAACTGATGTTTTGTATACATGCATTTGCTTTGAATTTGGAAGAGTGCAAAATATGCATATGTGGCAAAGAGATACGCAATGACTTAGAACATGATGTAATAATTGTATCTACATAATCCATGTAACTTTTCCGGTACCATAGTAACTGACAGAAGTATGGTAGAGGATTTGAATGTCAGAGCAGCTGTAATGAATACTGTCTAAGAATAAGGGTAATAACAAGTTTGACTAGACCCAAGATTACTGTTAGCTAACAAATAATGATTATTCTACCATCATATTTAAGTCAGTAACATAACTTATCAATCAGACTGAACAGAAAAATACCTCTAGAAAAGTCGGTAAAATAGCATTTAGTGCATCAATTTGTACCAGGTCTGACTTCCAAAGCTTTCAGATCTGTCAGATTCAAAGTTCAAAATACATTTTTTAATTAATTGTGGTAGAATAATTGTATTGTTCTTTTTTTTTTAAAAAAAAATTCAATTGTGGTAAAAGTATAGCATTTTTGCCAATCTTCTTTATTTGTGGTTAATAAATTTGTGCTTATTAATGGCATATTTGTCAATTCTCTTGAATTAATTATGGTATAATAATGGAATGTTTGTCAATGTCCTTGAACAGTGACAAAAAATGTATATTTGTCAAATACCATTTCACATAAAACTTAAGTCAATCAATTATTCCCTCAAATTCTTGTAAAATTATTTTTTGTCAAACCTCTATCAAAACAGAAAGTCAGATTTGAAAATAGAGACAGCACTATAGTTTCAAAATCTAAGACCAAACATCTAAAATGCCATCAGTATCTGTTATATGAACTTCGACCTTATTTCTCAAATCATTTACTATGAGTCTAACTACACAAATCTTTTTCACAGAGGGTTTAATGCTGCACCAAAAGTCAGGGTCATTCAGCAATTTTTCCAGCTTTAATGATGGAGAAAGACCTGAGGCATGCATCGATAGGAAGAACCATCAACCTTCTGTCAGCTAGCTGGATAGCTTTCAAATATTTGTCTGGCTCCGGGTGGGATTTGAACTCACAATGGTGAGGCGCTAGTGATTACTAGTCCATAAACGTCTGGACCTTGGAGGCCCTTATCATACTATAGGTACACTAAAGCAAAACAGAAATGCATTAATCTGGATAAATGTATAATTTCTGTAACACTAACATCTTGTAACATCTTCATCTCTCCCTCATATTAACAAGTAATAAATCAAATGTGGATATAGATCAAGTATTGACCTCATAAAGAATTATAGGCTGCGTGTTAGCCTCATTGCACCAAACATCCACATGCAAGTATCCATTCTGACAGAAAGTCAATAAATGACTAAAAATGATTTGCGAAATGAAAGTACTTACAGGGAAATTTGAAGCAAAACAAAAGTGACTCAATACTTATTTGGGAGGAGGTAGTTTCATGGTTGAGTGGTTATGGTCACTGACTAGTAATCACTAGCCCCTTATTGCTATGAGTTTGAATCTCAACAGGGATCAAATTTCACATGTGAGGAAGCTATCCAGTCAACTTACGGAAGGTTGGTGTATGCCTGGGGGTCTTCCTCCATGGCTAAAAATGTAAAATTCACTCAATGGCCCAGGCTGATGGTGTAATGTTAAACCCCAGAGAAAATAAAATTATACAGACCACTAACAATAAATGGACTATATTTCCCCATGTATAGACAGAAGTTAAACCAGTGAAATTGTTTAAACATTATCTCTGCTAACAAAACAAAGACAGAAACAAGAGAACTTGAATCAGAAATTTAGGACTTGACTGACACTCATAATAATGTCCCTAATTATTTATCTCAAATACCGAAAAGTAGAAATATAATGCGATCATCATGGTAGCAAAGTGGAAATCTTTAAAAACATATTTGTGAAACATTCAAAAACATCAGAAAACAGATACAATTCTACTGCAACATAATACTTAGAAACAAAAATAGATAAGGCAGCATCACTCATTTATAATAAGCAAAGTTTCTTCTGACAGACACAATTCAGAAAAACATAACAGACAGCGTTTTTCGAGTAAAATTTTCAGGTTTCAAATCCAATTAAAATAACAGACATTCAAAGTAAATATCCCACTTTGATTTATCATCATGCTTGAGGTGTAGCTGTGCAAACATGAGGAGAAAATCCGTCCAACTGCACCATGGAAAACATCTTTACATCAATCTTAACTATCATACTGTACACTTACAGTCCAGGATTTCTATACATACTTTTTTCGCCAGGATTTAATGTTGCACATACAGGGTCATTTGGCCACTTTTCCAGCTTTAACAATGGAGAAGACCCAAAGACATTTAGCAAACTGAATAGCTTCTTCACTTGTGAAATATGTCTGGTCTCTAGTGGGATTTGAACTCACAGCAGGTAGGGGTTAGCGATTACTTAAGTCAGGGACCATTACCACTAAATCATGGTGGCCTTCTTCAATAATATCAAACACTCATGTCAGGAACATAGTGGATAAGCTTGACCCTTTAGTATCCTAAGATGACCCTTAAGTTTTCTAAGATGAATTTTCAAGACCTTTAGACAAGGTTTTTTTTATAGACATACCTTTGCTCTTAAAGACAGCTGTTTTTGAACTTAAAGATCTTGCTACCCCTTATTTGTAAACAGAAAGTGTATAATCTGATTAATTGTTTTAGGATCTATAATCAGCTGTTAAAGGTAAATGTCTGGAATGTATACCGTTAACAAGATTTTTGTGTTTAAAAACTGCTGTCTTAGCTGAGATATGACAATGACACAAGCCCCTAGGATAATAAACTAGTAAAAATAAAATCTAGTGTTATTTACCATGTTTAAAATGGAACAAACTCTCAAAGCGAAATTCTTTTGATAAAAGCATTAAATACCAGTTAAATTTATATAATACCATGTACAGCAGATAAGATAAAGTTACCTCAAGTGTAAATTCCTATCATTTCACGTAAATTCAACCTACAAAAATGATGATCCCACAAACAATTTCAACCGTATGCATCCAATACATCCACTAGTATTTGAATTACTAATTTTTTTACATTATGAAAAATATATACAACTTTTATACTATTTTATATTCAAATGAACATTAAATGACAGTAACCTTCATGTCATTATTGCATAAATCTTAGTTTTACACTGTCAAGCTTATTTTCTCTACCACAACCATTTTAGGATAGTATATAATACATTCCGGTCGAATGGGTTCACTTTAAATCTTACTACCATATACATTGTGTACATAGTATTGAGGTGGATCCTTCAGAAGTTCATTCAAGGTAAAAACTTTCTTTACAGCCAAAATATCACCTATCAGGGAGTGTCTATAAAACATTATACACCACTAATACGTACGATATTCTATATGGACAAAAATGTTAATCTCAATTCAACAAAATTACTTAAACGGATAATTCTTTTTATTTTTAATGATTAAGTCAGCAGTTTTTGATATTCATTGAATGAATGATAATGAAGCAATCAGTGACATGATGCAAGTGTTGCTGTGTAAGTCGGTAAACTGATGCCAACTGTCATCACTTCTGCTTGCTAGTTATCACACTTGCTCGTCCATAATGGCAGATATTGCAACTTTCAAGATCACTCCAGAGATTCCAATCGTCACAGCTGATCAACACATCTGTACAGACATGATTGAATGCAGCTACATGCGTGCACCGTAATTGCCAAGAAAATCATCACTACATTAAAAAAAATAAAATTTTCCATAAAAAAAAAACATGTAAAATAGAACAATACCCAGCATTCATTATTTTTGTAGTTATTTTTATTCCCAATCATCTTTCTTGTTGAGTGTACACACAATAGTTATTGAAACTGGGTTAATTACATTTCAAAAATGAAAATTTCTACAGAAGTACACATATTCATGAAAGCCAGGTAAATATTGTTGACGTACAGATACCCTGGTGACCCCAAAAATTACAGCCCTTTAAAACGTCTTGATTGGTACAAACATAGGGGCAGTCATTTTGGAGATGACAGTGCCCCACAACGCTCAAAAAAGATTATAGTAATAATCAGACACAAGAGAACTTTAATAAGAAATTTAGGACTTAACTAACACTCATAATAATGTCCCTAATCATTTATTCCTCGAACGCCAGAAAAATAGAAATAGAATGTAATCATCATGGTAACCATAATTAAGACTAAAGACCAGCATTGTGAATCAGGGGAGAATTTACCTAACACCAAGGAGTCTACGCCTAATGTCTCATCACATTATCAGCCAGCAACATAAAATAGTAGGGAATTTATAGCACTTTTATTTTTTCTGCTTATTATCTGAAATACAACATTCTTGTACTATGATTTCAGGTAGTTAATCAGATAAAACATTCCACAGTGAAGCTGTATGTACACAGTGAACCATATTACTTTATTCATTTAATGAGCAGGTATAAGCAATAAAATTCAATCAAATTTAATGTCAATTATCATGTTGGACATATTACTGTATCACAATACTGAATCTGACGTCCTTAACAGGAGAACTGAGAGATAAGAGAAGTAACTGGTCAATTTTCATACAAGATCTAATTTAGCCTCGGCTGTAAAATTAATACAGTGTGTCAGATTCATGACAATTCACACATAACTCTGTCAGAAATACATGACTGCATTATTAGTCATTGTAATCTTTTTGAACCTTTTTTTCATTAATAGTACTTTATGATAAAAGAAAACCTGTACATTTCCATAGGTAAAAATCTGATACGTAATTTGGTAAATTTTCAATAGTAAGTCTGTGACTTAAGACACCTGCCTGATGTCAAGGGCAGGTAAATATACCTTTTGGACGAGAATTAAGTATCCAATTTTAACATTAAATACATACATGTTGTGAAATAGCAAATTTTACAAACGCAGATAATCAGTTTCTAACATTTCAGCCACACATAGCAATAGTACAAAAAATGTACATAAAAAATGAATACAAAAACTTAATGTATATTCAGTAATACAAACGAGTGGAGAAATTAGCATTTATCATGTTAATATACAACTTAAATAACGCTAAAAAATGCAATGTTTCTACGAACAGCCCTCAAAAATATCGTGTCAGTAGGTCAGCGTTTTTTTCAAGTATGTTTCATCCAGAGATTTAATTCATACGAAAATATCGGCAAGAAAATAATTGACCAAGACTGAAAAAAGTCCGGGATTGGCAGAAAAAGTTTGGTGGGGTTATTTGAAACCAGGAACTTTTTTTTTGTCTACTTCCAGGTATAATACTTCCATATATCATGAAATGAAATAATTACAGAAAACATTTTGTACCCATAAACATGACAGAAAAACCTACATCCAACTATCAAAAAACAAACCGTAGATAAATGTTCCCGAATTGAGGCTCCAGCGTTTTCGTTAATGCCGTACAGTAGAACATTTCAATCTGATACTTCTATTAGCATTTGATTACACTCAAAGAAACTTCTTTAAACTGCACAGCAAAAACCCGAACCACTCATCATGATGCATTATACTTCATAGAATAAAGTCGAGAAGTTGCCACGAATAAATGCACAAAAATGCAGCAACAATATACTAATGACACATAGAACAACACAAGGACTTCAAGTTACGTAGACAAGAGTAACATTCAATAAGATTTATTTTGACATTAAATCATTCGTCAATAGCCCAAGAACATCAAAACTTAATACTTGCATTTTAACGCACTAACATGAGACGTTGGTGTTAACTGGGTGTAAACCATTATAATCAACTGGGGTAAAATGGTTCATTCATAATTCAAACACATTTTGAATACAAAGTGAAATATTAATCTACCATTTAAATTGTATATAGAATTACTAAAAGAGGCCAATTCTAAACATTTTTAAAATACCAATTTGAGCGAAAACATGCAGTTCAACTGGAGCATGAAAAACTAGGTCAAGTATTTCATTCAAACTTTGTCTGATATATTTCTGAACTCATTGGTATGAAACCATAAGTACTGATGGTACATAGTTCTGACGGAGTGTGACAAATTTATACACATTCCAATTTCATCTTCACTGCACCTTTTGTGCATTGTAGTAACCATATATTTAATAACATATTTTATAGCAATTACATGCTCAAGTTATGTTAATTCAGGTAAAGTTCAAGAATTATGAATCACTACTGTATATAGAACAAACTGGCACAATGTATAAACTACAATCATGGTTCACACAGACTATTCTCTCATAACATTTCATTGACAGTTGCTCGATCATACAGCCAGAGAATAAGCAACACCTTATATCAAAGATGAAGTTTAACATATAGACACTGGTGCTACAAGTGTAATACTCATTAAAGAATCATGATAAAAAACAGCTAATGGTCTAGGAAATTAACTAAATGAGAAGTCCTTTAATTTTTTTTTAATTCTATCAAAACATTAATTGAACATGAGAAAAGCAACCAGCTGTCACAAGAACATAAACGCACAATTTCCAATACACTCCACACCCTGAACGTTATGCCATTTACAAGTTTCCTTAGGTAAGCTGTCATGAAAAAATACCAGCCTGCCAGATTGCATTCCAACTGAGATGATATTGAAAACACTATCAAAACTGCAGCAGAATAATTACCAATGCATCAATCTGTACAAGATTACGGCATTTCAAGGACAAACATGTAATGAAAACATCAGATAACGTTCAATGCCTTTTTTCTGCCATTTAATATACCATGATTTAATCAGTATTGATGCACAACATTACATTAACTGTGGGATAATAATCCAGACTCAAACACATTGATGGTTATAAAGTAAGTTTGTAAGGAGCTGTTGCCAGGTAACAGCACAAAAAATGCTCATCACGAATGCCAAATTCACCAGGTACATGGATTTTAAATAGCAATACATCTCATATATATTCATACAAATCACTTTCATGATGCAAGAATGAAGCAGGAGCATGATAATTACACATAATTACACGTTAAGTTTGCCTGCGGAACATTTCGCTAAATAAAACTTATGGCAAACTTCTAGTACATCTGATAATGTACTCTGATTACTGAAGTAGCAAACATACATCAAACACATCGTGAATACCTGTGGTAACAAATAAGTCATTCAGTGTGCACGCATGGGCCTATGACGACCACATGAGAACCTTCAAGATGCACATCATTGCCCTTCGATGGCCTTTCTAGGAGCAGAGAAGGGCCTTCAGGGGCAACACAATTAAAAGAAGCTGTCCAGCTAGCTTACAGAATGGTGGTTCAATCCAGGTGTGTGTATGCCTGGGATCATCATCCTCTGGATGGAAAGATCACCAAACACTCTAGCTGTAGAGGCAATGTTAAACCCCAGAGAGAAAATAAAGGACAATACAATAGATATTGTGTCATACAAATGTATCATATTTTTATGATCAGTAACTAATTATTAATCACCAGTAAATTTGTCCAACAGCATAGGTTTAGACTGTATGTTACACAATGAACTCAATTTAACATTAAATATTCATTATCTGCAGTCCCCAGGTGATTTTAATGCACCCAACATATACGATTAGTTCATTAGCCAATTACATTGAACATAAATGTATGAAAGATCTCCTAATATATCTTGATATTGTATATGAGAATGCAATTAGATTGAACAAACTTAGACCATGTCACATTAGTTTGTAAAATTGCCTACAAGCATAATCTGGTGCTCAGCTTCTGCTGCATTGTGTCTGCTGAGAATGTCTATGTGTGCATCTGCCTCGACTTTAAGAACGAATATTCTGATAAAATCAGAGAGTATATCAATACATCATGCAGCTTTTACCTAAGTACAATCTGCGGATTAGATCATTCTATGTCTCTTGATGCACAACACTCCACAAATATGAACATTCTGTGCTCTCAGTTTAACAACAACAATCATTATAAACAGTTTATGCCAAATAACATTACCTGCATTCCTCATAAATTAACATCAGACAGTCTCATTTAACTGTATGTCATGCAAATTCCACTACCATACAGCTGGCCTGCAAACATGTACCTCCACCATTGGGTAGAATTGTTCTGACTCCAAGGACATGAAAATGTTCAATCAATGTACTGTTCTCCCATGAGACAAATGGTGCACAGTAGAGTTAATAGTTACTGATAAACTATCTGACTAACCGATGAGTCATTGTCCATTATATGACCATTATCAGAAAGTTTGCATATTACTAATACTGACCATTGATTAATTTTGTGTCCTCTGCTAGAATAACTGACACTATG
This sequence comes from Lutraria rhynchaena, assembly GCA_008271625.1. NCBI lineage: Eukaryota > Metazoa > Mollusca > Bivalvia > Venerida > Mactridae > Lutraria > Lutraria rhynchaena. Next base: position 2,162,687 of record VIBL01000023.1, read on the forward strand.
CTTTTGTTGGAATACCAAGTTATTTACTGGCAGAGATAAAACAAGCATTTAGTGCAGTGAAATACACATAGGAAACAGATTTGAAAGAAAGATTTACGGATGAGGTCCTTAAGTTGACAACATTTCAAATTTGAGTTAACCATTCAAGTTTTCCACTAGTTTTTGAGTTTGACTCAAATCATTAAACATGAAAACAAACACATGCAAATCCCTAATTTGTGAGTTAATAACATAATCACAGACTTTGAAAAATGACAGCCATAAGAGTTTGTGACAACAGGGCCACTGCACCACAACTATATTTACAGTAATTTAATAAATTCTCTAAGACATACACCACATAAAACATAAGTCTGCAGAGAGTGCAAGTCCTTCTAAGACACTTAATTTAAACCGCAAGATAATACAACACAGATGATTGTAATCATTGAATAATCGGGAGTAAATAAAACATGATAAATACCAACATAATTCAGTAATGTTTTGTTCCATTACAACATTGAAAACATACTCAAAACTGCAGGATAGGCTCCAGGGGACACAATGAGAAGCACTTGTTTTCCACAGCATGATCTATAAACCTATTTGGAAACTGCTGCAGGCAAATATGTCTGTCAAACTCAACCTTAAACAATTTCCAAAATTCCATTACAGTTTTAAATGACAACAAAGCAATGAATTTGTATTAAAACTCAAGAGTGATATCCTGCAAGCGAAGTGTATCTGAATTACACATTCTACACAGGGTTCCCGAAATAATGGAAAGTGGGTGGGGTTTGAAACATGGCTTTCATAGACATACACAGCTGCTTTCTAGTTTTAATTGTTATATTACTATACACATTGTTAAATTACTATACTCATTGTTATTCACTGAGAGAAAAAAAGATTCTCATTGCTGATAAAAATACACTTTTTCACAAAATTTATCCTAGAAACTAAAGAACGGTTCGAGAACAGTTTGATACCTATGATGTTAGAACAGAGAAAATGTTTGTTCAAATCTGCGTAGTTCCTTTATCAAATAATGAGATCTCACCATTAATGAAAGTGAAGGAGAGCTGATCACAATGAGACAACATAACATCAGTACACATTGTCCAGTTATGGTGACATTTATTTGAAGTATCAATTTATCATCAAGTGGCTTCGTGCACAAATTCAGCATTAGCCAATCGCTTCAAAATGGCAAAATGGCAGAGATTGAATGAATGAGTGAAAATTGAATGACCAGATTAGTAAGTACAAAGTTGATAAATAGTCAAGTTTAGGGTTACTTGACCCAAAACAATTTGGCATGTAGGTCAAAAAAAAAGTGCTTTACTATTTCTTTTCAGTAAAGTTTGTGCCCAAATATTCTCATACTTCTGATTTTGCAGTCAGAAACCTGGGGGTCGTTGCCAGAAAATAGGGCAATTGGATAGCCATTAACATAACTTTTTTCAAGCCTAAACATACTGATTAAATGTGTAAAAGACATGCTACATGTTCTAACAATCAAACTGAACATGATTCAAGCCTGTTATAAGATAATATATGTTGTTGTTGTTTTTTCGTATCAATCATGTGGCAGTGTATCAGTAAATGGTTGGTCACAGCCTGTTCTCACACCTCTCAAAATCAAAGGCTTAGCGCAGCTTATGCCACTAGAAGTGACAGACTCCACGAATGAGAAGTCAGGGCGTGGAAATCATATAAGTCATTCTAATTATAAACAAAGCCGTTAACAGTTGCACAAAATTTATCATTGTAGTGTTTAATTTGAGAACTAAGTACCTTTTCTTTAAACTTTCGACAAAAAGCTCCCACAACACTGGGAAGAATTTCTCCCAAGATTCTATCAACGATCTTATAAGAGTTTCACTGTCTGCCGAACACACTTGAAAAAACAAGTTTTTACTGGAATATATATATATAGAAATCCATTGTGGCTATGATAGGTATCAGAGATTCAATGATGTGTGTTAGACAACGATGTATCATAAAATGAAAATCGTGCAAGAACAGGTGAAAACTGCACGTGGATCACGTGTCTAAAACAAATGTGAAAGAACATGTTACTATCAATGGAAGGGTGTTGATACGCAATAAACAATTGTTTCATTTTTACAGGGAGATAAAAAAAATAGAATGCAAGCAAACATGAGATTTTTTCACATGATTTTTTGGCCATCATGCAGTTTTTTTGTGATTAATAGCATAGTTTTTCAATGATTAAACAACAATTATATCCTGTGTTCAAGTAGAATAAAAGAAAAAACTGCAGTATGTACAATGTAATAAAAAAAAATACAAAAAAATAAAAAGATTATCGCAAAAGTGATATTATGAAATTTATAGTAAATATGAAAAAAATATGCCAGTCCAAATGAAAAACATTCTGAATTGTCTCCCTTTTTTCATTATAAATCATTAATATACACTTTTTGCCAGACAAAAACATTAAGAAAGCCATTTTAGTAAACATAACTCAAATTTCATGCTATTTTGATCTTTAGAAAGAGACATTATGACAGATTTATTGATAAATCTGTTAATTCACAAATTCTTAGTTGTATTCCAGGGAAAAATAAATCATATGTCCTATCATTTTTCCTTTATTCATCAAGCTACTTCGATCTTGTAATTTGCCACGCATTTGACAGTTTGTACTGTACTTGGACTCAGACCATAGATAAAATGTAATGACAACTGAAACTTTTATACAATAGAGACAAGTCATTACCTGCAATTTTCTCACATTCAAAATATTTCTTCTCTCTGATGTTAAAATCACACGTATAGCCTGGTTCATCCAGTGCTTTCAACTTTAAAAGTGGAGGAAGACTGTAGGCGTAAATCTGGGTTGAACCACCAACCTTCAGTAAGCCGGCTGGACAACTTCCAAACATGAGAATTTTTTCTGGTCCCTGAGGGATTCAGACTTACAGGGGTGAGGGGCAAGTGATTACTAGTCAGAAACCATAACCAAGTGACCAAGGACATATTGTCACTGGAGTTTAATGCTGTTTTTCAACAATTTTTCAGTTATATGTGGCGACCGGTTCACCTAACCAGTTTTCCTGGACTGTATACCAACCAGTACTAACTTACCCTTCCACAAGGAGCTGGCAACGCCTCCACATATGGAGGAAAATCGACATTTTTGTCAAATTTTCATAGAAGGGTATGACCTGCCAAGTGACCAAGGAGGCCCCACATACTGTCTTTTTTTAAAGCAAGAATTATTACATCACAGCACACTAAATACAGTTAAATCTCAATATTAATACTACCAGTAGGACGCAAAAAAGCAGTCTTAAAACTTTAGTGGTCACATCATTGTGCTAGAATATACTGAACTGATACTACATAATCAATTATACAAAAATGGTCGTTAAAATGAGATGATTGTAATAAAGCGAAGTTTTACTGTACACAACAACACATATACAACTTGATAAAAGTGTTTTGAAATTGAGGAATATACTTTTTCAATATCATGATACATGATATGTAATCATATTCAGAATAACATTATTGTATCAGGTTATGGTGTGTATTCTTAATTGGAAATACAAGAATAGAGTACCAATCTCATGTTGCATGTTTTGGTAAAATAGTACAATGCTTTTACGGATTCAGATGTTCAAATTTGATGTTTTTCTTCACAAAGAAATTAGTTTACATTGTGCTGTTTTACAAAATGTAAGTGAATAATGTACAAGGAATATAACTGTATACCATACAAAATGACTATAGCCAGAAAAAAATAGTGGCGTTTACGGTTACCCATCCTACCCTATTTTTCAGGGTCAAGTTACTCAATGCATGACTACTAATTTTTCTAGCCTTATTACAAACTACAGTGGAACCCTCTAAACCGGTCGAGCCCAGGATGAGGTCATTTGGCCGGTTTAGAGGGGATGCCAGTTTAGAGGGGATTTTTGAATTATATTGTAATGAAGTCAGGACCAGAACATTTTGCCGATTTAGAGGGGAAACCGGTTTATAGAGGAACCGGTTTAGAGGGTTTCCACTGTATTTGTACGTAGAAAGTGGATGTAAGAATCCTTTAATTCAGAATATATGTCAAGAATCTGCAAAAAATCCTCAATAATAATTCAGGCATAGGTACATGATTATTAAACAAGGATTAAGAAAATATCTTAAGAACAAATATAAGATATTATTAAAGATTTTGAAGCATAGATTTTTTAAATAATCTATCAAATGAATTTTTTACCACTTCACTTCAGAGAATAATAATCTCATCAACTATGATGAATTAAATTCGTCTTTCATTGGATTTTATTTTAATTTTCTGTGAGAGAATTTATGCAATGAATACAAATTCGTGACATGAAAGCTTAAAATGTCTTGGAACTTATTGTAATTCTGTCAACATGAAGCTCGACAATTCACCAGAGGAGAAGAAATTCAAATTTGAATGTCAATCAACAAGCATGTAATGTTTAAAACAAAGACTACATATTCCTAAAACCCAGACTTTTATACCTGATTCACACGCAACTAACACTGACTTAATGATCTAAAACATTGAAATATCTCATTAATTCACTAAACAATTAAAATAAACCAAATTAAAATGATTGTTTTAAACAAGCTGGTCTTACAGTGATTAATCAGTGGGACCACAGTGTTAAGTTTCCAGTATGATTCTCACAGTTGCACCTACTATCACTCCAATGAGTTGTTTAGTTCTTAATTTTTTTTTTATTGCTGAGGTTTAACATTGCACCAACAGCCAGGGTCATTTGAAAACTTTCTGGCTTAAAAATGAAGGAAGATCCAAGGTGTACACCTGGGTAGAACCATCTGTAATCTAGCTGAACAGCTTGCTCACACGCAAAATTTGTCTGGAACCAGAATAGGATTCAAACTCACAGCAGCAAGGGGCTAGTGATTACTCAAGGTTAACTGCAGTAGTTACTCTTAATTGGAAGCATTATTGAATGAAACACAAACCTTTGGCCCATGTATGAGACAAAGTGCTCAGTATGGAAACAAGTTTTCTGACCAGGAACTTTAAGTTTGAAGTACTTGTACAATCAGGGACCTGACATGTCAAACTAAACTGTTGGCTGACTTGATTGTTTGATTTTATTGACTGATTGAATTCTAACCAATCATGAAACCAAAATAAATCTACAATGTTTTTTTTTGCTCTTTTATTCTTTGTGAAACAAATCCAAAGATTAGTCTATGTAATGCATTCAAAATTTTAGTAAATTCAGCAAGTTTTTTTTTAATAATGCAATCCTCTGTTTTTCATTCTAATCATGATTGATGTTCCATGATAAAACAACAAGTTATACTTTTAAAACTGTTCATCATTCTTTCAAAACCAAGACTAAGGACTGTTTAAGAAGTGCTTTATAATATCATGATTCATACCCGAACATACAGGCATTAAATAATTATGATATTACAAAGTTGTTTGTCTGCCAAACAGCAGTCATAAAATATGTTCAGAATTAAGTCTCATATAATTCAATATTTTATACAGATTTATCAAACTGCATTAATCATGCAACAGTTGCACTCTGCAGAGTAAATGTGCATTAACAATTTACCACAGCAAGTCGTGCGCTGATAAAACAGTTTTTTGGGGGTAGCTTCAGGCAAAATCATTGAATGTTTCATGAAATTGCATAAAGTGCTCCCAAAGTGCCTAAGACAAAAAAATAATGTGATGTTATATATGAGCCAACTGCAAACAGAAGAAGCGAGCAGATCGTTTCAACATCTTCATCATTTCCCATGTAAAACTGATAAAAAATGAGTCCGCATTCCATTTTCACACTTTTTTGTCAGATTTTATTTTATTTCTTGCCATCATCAGGCGCAATTACTTACATGTTTATGTACCCTCCTTCAAATGATTACATGATTATAAACAATTTCGATAAACAAAGTCACTGAAAAAATAAACAAATGACATCAACAACAGGAAAAAATATTTATGGCTGAATGTTTACAACTGCATGTGTGAATTTCTGGTTTTCAGCTGCTTCAGGCAAAAAAAAAAATTACAAGCAACAAGTAAATAACATCAAACGTTACCTACTTTTCTCAATGTTCAATACTTTCCAATGGTAATAATGCTTGTTTTCTATTGCCTAAACACAAGTGCTCAAGTGTTACCAAGTAATATGAGAAATAATGAGAAAACACCTTAACAACGAATGTGTAATTATAGGTGTGGGGGAAAAAAGGTACCCCACCTTGTTTTGTTTCTTTTCTATCAATTCTAAAACATTCTCGGAACAATTCCTCTTATTCTTCATTTAAAAAAAGGCTTAAGGTAATTTACAGATAAGGAATACTGTATCTTACTTATCACCTGAAATAACAGACAACCATGCATTGTGTAATAAGCATTCAGGACCAGACATTTCCGATAGAATTAAGATATAAGACTTCCAGTTACCAAGAGAGGAGTTTATGAACGCAGACAACCAGTCGGGATGTTACATATAGCACCACAACCACTGATTGCATGTTAAGGTGTGGGCGTTAACATCCTATTAGAATGAGAAGACCAGGTGTACAGTTTTATTATTGGATTCTTCCTTCTTCCAAGCGTAAAACAAGTCAATCCGTTATCACAAAACATACACAAATATATACAACATGGTGAAACTATGACACTGCCATCTGTAAGCCATTCATTATTATATGATATGATAAGAGTTCATACTCAACTTATGATAAAACATCATATTATTGTGAGCAGTAAGTCAAGTCTGAACTTAAACATAAAGAAAACACCAGAATCATGTTCTCCTTCTCTGATTGGTCAATCAAACATGACCTCAATTCTGATTTGACAATCAGTATAATTTCAACAGGATTTAATAGGAAAGTGAACATTAAGTACAATAGATAATAAAGCAATCAATAGCAAATTCAGTCAAATATCTTTGTAATTTTTTCACATTAACCCCAATAAAAGTCCTCAACCTTCCCGGCATGTCATTGCTGTAATCAGCACACAGAAAGTACCAATTTTCGGTATCCATGTTCATAATGTTGTTTTAACAGCAGCACCAACAGCTCCCACCTGCCTAAAGTACCTTTATTGTAATCAGTGTACAGGAAAGTACAGCGAAAAGTTCATTAAACAGTTTTATCATTAACCTAACCAACTATCAATGTTAATGCATTTAAGAAATCCATAAAATTCGTGAAATATTATATCATGTTCAAGCGAAAACAGAAATTATCTTGACTTCATGCCAATAATGAAAATACCTGAGAAAATATAATTTAATGACATTTATAACAGAAAGAAGTATTATAAAGACTGTACTCACACATTCACCATAATTAATAAAAAAAAAACCCACTCAAATTCTCACTATTAATCACTTTATAACCACAGGATTTAATGAATAGCCACCACATAGAAGCTTAAAGGATGATACAGCAGAAATATGCAGCACTTTAATAATTACTGAGTGTTTCTAATATTTTAAGTATTTCAGCATTCAAGTATTCAACAATTTTCTCATAATATCATACACGTCCATTCAAACATATGATGCAATTTGGTTAAATTAAATAACATTTTGTCTTTCCAATTAATGCATACTGATATAAGAAAGAAAAATCATATTGTACTTTTTCCTCTGGGATTGTCACAAAAACATTAAGTCATTTGGTGATTTTTCTTGCTTTAATTTAATAGTAAAAAAGACTCTCTGTGTATATCAAGCTAGAACCACTGATCTTCTGCAAGCTAGCTGGACAGTTGATTATTTATGGTCCCAGATCCATTCAAATTCACAGTGGCTAGTGACTATACTAGTCAGTGCATGGATTCCTAAAGCCACTGTTCATTTATTTTTTGTTGCAGACCAGCCGATCATACTTTTGGACAAAACCGAAAGAAAAAAATTTGAAATTTTTCCTGATAATGCAAAAATCATTCATTCTTTGTCTTAAACTTAAATTTGAGTTTTTTTACTAGTTTTGACCTAAAAGAGAATGTTTAATTCATGAGCACTTCGCTATTTCATTATTAGGCAGTAATTTCCCTTGTATAAAATTATGCTTATTCTCATATCTAGATGTTTCTAGAATTTGCACTTAAATTAAATCATGCGGTTTGGTCTTTTATTTTTTCCCTCTCAACCTTTTTGTTTAAAAAGTTCAGAGAAACAAAAAAAATAGTAGCGTAATTAACATTGTTTTAAATTAGCTTCTTCTTTATGGCAGGTGTCCCAGTATGGTAAAATTATACACAAGAGAGAACAAACAGGATTAATTCATCAATTCCATTATCCCTAGAATTTGAAGGTATCAGTCCTAAAGGGAGAGTTGACGATGTTTCTCGTTTCTCGTTTCAATATAATGCTATTTCATGACATGAAACAATTTTCTGAAATACTGTGGAAAATCTACAGAAACAGGAGATATAGCTGAGTAATAAAATACTCATTGGGAACACATTATTTAAAGTAATACAAAAAACATGTTTCTAATAAGAAATACATCAATACGAAATCTTCAGCAAAGCGTACCAAAAGCCTTAGAAATGTATCAATACACTCCAAGAAGTGATATATCACCTGAGTAAGTAACAACAACCTCAGGCCTACCTACCATGTTTATTGCCTGAAACTTACTGTTTCTTTTAAATTGGTTTTCAATTCTGTAGCTGAAGTCCTATGATAATAGCTTTGTGAAAGTAGAAAATGAGAAACATGAAATTGTTTTCATTATCGTAAATCTGCCAACGCCCAGTCATAGAATAAGAAACCATTGAGTGAAACTGACATACATATCAATTACATGTTCAACAATTGGTTGCTCCAATATTTTTCAAAATCACAAAGGTAAAAGATTAGAAAATTCAATCTTGCTTACCCCAATACATCAGTAAACTGCAAACATTTGTACACTCATAAACTAAAATCCAGTCGGTAATTTAAAACAATGAGTTTCTACACAATGTCTTTGGAAAACAAATCTGCATAATTACCATCATTTATGGTAAACTCCAAACCACTAAGTACACTAGCAAGATTACAGTTTCATGTTGAATGTACATGAAGCCAATTAGCTGAGCAGTCTCGTGTACCATACAAATGGCCATTTTAGTCAGTGGGAAGAATATGAACCCTAAACTAATGTTAAATGTCAACATGCCAGTCTACCCCTGTACGGATTGCTAAAACCCCTATTTAAGTACAATGAATGAAAGGTCCGCATGAAATCAATTAAATGATCAAACCAGGATAATTTGTAATTCAAATTTCAATCACGTCTGACCCAGAGGCTGTGAATCTAAAATAATTACCATCAAGATTTTTTTCATCCCAGAATTTGTCTCACGAACAATGACCATGTTTGATCTCTAGTAAAGGAGGTAAAAATCTTCACCCAAGAGAAGACATCAGGATAAAAGGAATCTTTGATCAACATTGTTGCTTTATCTCAGCCATAAATCACTCAGACGGAAAAAGTGAATTCATTGTTTAAGACACATTATAGGAGATACTCAAAATAAAGTATAAAAAAGATTTAACCATTGACATTCAACCACTAACAACTTGAATGAATTCAGACAAGCGCAGGCATAGTATAACAGAGAACATTGTTATATGTATTCTGAGAAGTGTGTGAAACTCTTGCTCCAGAGGTCATGGGTTTGAATTCCATTGCAGTCCAGATTTTGAAAAGTCAACATAATCTTTAAATTAAAGCACAAATATTGATGAGTCATGATAACATACCATAAAGTGGTCATCAAGTGTGACAATACATAAATTTCAAAGATTGTCAGACAATTATTTTCTAAAAACTAATCACAGATGAGAGTCTACCATGAGATAAGGTCAACATTAAAAACTTGGTTCACAGTTATGTGACTGACTCTTTAAATATACCCTGATAAGCAATCGTGACAAAAAAGTGTTCTCATTTGAGCTCTTCGTTTTCAGTGCAAGCATTTAATGTTCACAAAAAAATGACTACCTACCTACTACAAAACAACATTTTTTGAAGGATAATCTTATGGATTATTCTATGGACTGGTTTGCCAGAAAACAGGCTCAGAATCATAACAAATCATAAAAGATTAGTGAATTATTGTATCTCCTTCACAAGAGAACAGATACAAATAAATCCCAGCACTCCAAATATAGATATAGGTCAATGCCGAGATAACACTTGTGTGATGTTATGTAATGAAATGTGCCTTTGAAGTGTAACACCAAAATACCTTAGTTTACATTTCATCAATTTTATCAATGACACAAATATCGGATTATTTACATTCACAAAAATAATGCAAACAAACATATTACTATTCTGACAGGGAATATTTCACCCTAATGTTTAATACTAAGACATCAGTATGATTTATTGCGCAATCCAGCCACCTGTTTAGAGATGTGATACTGTTAGTTCTAAATTCTCGTGTATCATGATCAGAAAATGGAAATTTTGTTCATTGATGAATGTAGATACTGACTAATAGACTCTTATTGATAATTTGATCTGTAGATGAAGCAACATAGAATCCACCAAGTTAACATAATACACAAAACGTAAAGGAAGCATGACGATGCATATAAAATGGATGTGGAAACCTTAGTACCAAATATTCCATAATAAACATCCAATTAATTAAGAAGTGCCCAATCCCTTTTGTAAAATATAGTTACAGCCAGTTAGAGAGAATACACTTCAGTTTGTGAGGCAATGGCCTTCAGTAAAGATTGGTAGTAGGAACCACAAAAGAAGCACCCAAGTGTGAGCATCATGCCAAAAAACCCTTCAATTTCTCTGGTCTTTACCATTCGCAGTTACAGGTCTGAGGTGAACGATCTACCACCTAAGCTAACAGAAGGACAAAATTCCTAACTGATGATTACAGGAAACAAGTTCGTGAATTTGCCTCCTAAAAAGACACCATTGTGACTCACCACAGTTGCTTTAATAATATATTAAATTATTTCCAATGCATCTGTTAAGTGTTCATATTATAAGATGACACATTGAAATAAATTTTAGGTTCATATCAAATTACATTAAGATGGAAAAGTATTGTCCAAACATGTCTCCTATATTGTCTCACTCTTACTATCAGTCAACAAAAAATTTCATGCTCCCTGGGTCATTTTTAGGAAATATTTGGTATATCTAATATATCTCCATGACAGAATATTTCTTGTATATATCCATTACAATTCATCAATGCATGTAAGCTTTGCTTACAGCATGTATTAAGGAATACAATATTATATTGCAACTGTAGCATGTGGTGGTGACAGGTGTAGCATAATAAGTGAAATATATAGCAGGTATATATAGACATAAACACCACAATATGACAAAAAGACAAGTTAACAATTGTCCACAGTCCAAAAAGATATATTCTAACTGCAGGTGTTATTCTCATAACAAAGTAATGACCAATCCTTGACAATACTCACTATTTATTAACATAACATTTGTGGGCTTCCCAATAATTATCTTAATTAGAAGATAAGTAAATGAGGAATAAATAAACCTAGTACATCCTAATTACTGATCAACTTTTTTAACAACCCATAGGTAAGTAATACAATTATCTCAGATACAAACTATGTCAGTCAAATTAAGAGAAAGATTCGTAAATTTTTAATGGAATTTAACTTTGCAGTATTAAATAAATAGTACTGGAAACTAGGTTAGCTGTATGTATGGTATTTTATCTTGCTAACATAACAAGGAGACTATTACACAATGTAAGATAGACCTTTTATCTTAATTGTCTCATATCACTCACTGAATTATTTATTAAGACTATATCTGCATAGTTAATTACTTGAAAGTATGATTCACACACACCAACCCAGTAAAAAAAGAACAACCTAATATTTGATAGACACTTTCACTCATCACACAGTGTATAGTTGGTCCATTCAGTGGGGACACGAGATTAAAATCAAGTAGCACTAGGGGTGTAGAAATGTTTTCATTTAGCCGGTATATAATGCATTCAGCGTTTAGGTTTGAACTGAATCATAAAACCAAACTGTAAGGCTAGGATTGTCAATGAACTATCATTGTTTCTATGTACCAACAACACACTGAAAACAATCTTCTTAATGTATGTCAACAGTGAGTTTGAGAATCCCAACTTTATATCATTTGTTTCTTTTGATAAGTATATTGCAATCAGTGACAAAGAATTATGTGAACTTATGGCGAATGTGACACAGCTACAAATAAATTGACTCACATTCTAATATTCATAAAGCCTGTATAAGAACATCTAATTTCACAGGCCTTCGCAATCACATGTGTTGGGGAATTATGCACTTATTAGAAATGAGACATCGCTATAAATAGAATGACTGGCATCATACATATAAATACAACATAACTAAGAACTTTACTACAGTCTCATTCTATCACAAGCATAACATTTAGTGATATCATTGGCCTTACATAGGACATGGTATATTACTAACATGATCCATAAAACAGACATTGAATGTTTTTAATAACAGTAAAAATTAGAGAATACGAGATCAATGAAACTTGTCATATCCATCAAACAGCCATTATAGTAACATTAACTTTTATTGTACGAAAAAAATCCTCATCTACAATATAGTTTGAATAAAATAACCATTAATGGTAAAAACTCCACAATTTCAGTTTTGTCAGTAAGTTTGCCATGCAGTTAAAAACTGCAAAAAAAGATCAATTTATAGACATAAACATGTTTGTGGATGTTTTGGTGTATGAAACATACACCACATGACATTACCATACAAACGCTGACTGATATTGTGCAAAATACATGCCGATAAAGCTGCCATTATCTCAACCACAAAGGAACAGATAGCCATCTGATGTACCACAAAATAAAACAGAAGGAAAAAATTAAAGCTACTAAAAACCACTAATTTACCACAAAGACAATTATCAATTTTACATACTGTAGCTTCTATGGTCTACATAAAGCATGCTAAAATAATCTTAAATAGATTGTTTTCCAAGAAAAAGGACTGTTGATATTAAGCGCGATAAAATAGTTTCTGATCATATTTTTTTCTAATTTCTATAAAAATGTATTAAACAAAACAACTTAAGACAAAAATTACAAAAAATGACAGATTTAAGAAATAGAGAAATAGGTTATAACATAACCCTTTCATACTGTTTTGAGAATGATGGGCCAAACCAAACCAATGTTAGCGAACTGTTATTCTCTGTGTGGTTTCAAGTTATATTACTGTTTGCAATAATGACCGTTAAATTGTGAAATTACTTTGCTAAAATTACAGCAAGACCAATATAACATTCACACCCAATTGACAACATTTTTCTACACCATTAAGTTCACTTTTACTACTTCTGAGTACCAGGTTGATTCAATGTCGCACGAAAAACTTCTTTAGTAGATGAATAAATTTGTTAAAGTATACAGTAAAAATTCATACCTGTGAAACAAGATGAACTCCGGACTGGATCAAACAAATTAAACTCCACCTGAAATGAATTAAAATCCGGGAATGAGTATTGCATAAATTAGTAGTCTAAATGTTTGTTTAAAGGAGTATGTTTAACACTGTGGCTTAACTCCTTGTGTCTCAATACACTGGCTATCTGTAACAGTAGACTGCGTCCTAGTTGGTATCATTGGAGATGTGACATTATCATACATCAAATTGTACACAGTCAGCTTGCTGAAATAATGTACACAGGGCAAGGAGTATGTTTGACCATCAGTGATGGTTAGCAAATAGTGGAGACAAGATTCTGGGTAAGATGAGATGCTGAGTTAAGCTATGACACTGGTTGAGAGTTGTGAAAAAGATAATATCTAGGTGTTAGACTCAGGTGACTGTCGTGTGTGAATCTAGATGCTCAGAGTGTTAACAGAATAATAACCCTCTGTGTCAATGATTATATTTACTCATTGTATCAGTCATTTTGTTGCGCAAAATGGTAAAATCAATACTACCATGGGCTCAAAGAATAAGATTCAATACAAATAACATGAAAAATGAGTTAGTAACACTGGTGACAAAATTCTGACAAAGATTTAAAATGTCTGAAGCTGAAATAATGTGCTTTATATTTTTTGTATTTCTGTAGTAACACAATAGAAAATCTGAAACAAGACAAAATTTCACTCACAGGTTCAATAACCTTTTATTAATCCTAAGGCTACATTGAAGATCTGGTGCAAAACAAACTGTAACTCAGTATCAGAGAGATGGTAGGTACAGTAGTTAAACACCAAACTCTGTAAGTCAACACAGTGATTTTGTCTAACAGAACAATCCTGACCATTGATATTGTAACATTTTTCACACAGTTTTAGTACACCCATTCTGGTGACTCAGATATTTAACATTAGTTAGTGGACTTTTTTTGTTAACAGATGGTCATGGATAAGTGAAAGGCTTTGTTTTGGCTGACAGCAAACACTATAAACACTGGGTATCAGTCGGTATGATGAGGAGGCTGGCTCCACAGTCAATCATGTTATTGATCTTATAAGCTTCCTATTAAACAAGTCAAACTTCTGATATTGAGTGATTGTTTATCCAAAGTTGATATTGTCATCTGAATCCAGCTGGCCATAATAAGTATTTTTTAATGAAATAACAATAAAGTTGAAATTGTTTTCCTCAAAATGAAATTAAAATGATCACAGCATGATAATACTTTAACTGAATACAATGCATAATTCTAAATGAATCACTTTTTTCAGTTGGAGTTTAATCTTGCACCAACAGCAAGGGTTTGGCAACATTTCCAGCTTGTACGGTGGAGGAAAACCACCATTGCACACCTGGGTAGAATCACCAACCAGTAAGTTAGCTGGGCAGCTTCCTCACTTGTAAAAGAATCATTTGCAATTGTACAACACAACATTGATTCTTGGAAAAAAGTACAAAGTGAGCCATAAACTGATTTAATGTGTTTAAACAAACTACTGGACCAGACTCTAGCCATAAGTTACATACAAAGACATTAATTAACAAAAGTGTTCTCTGTCTCCAAGTAATTTGATAATGTCCGAAATACTGGAATCAATATGCTAACAGAGACAATGGGAGATATCTGCCATGTTTCTCTGTCAATTATTGCCTTAATGTAGGAATATTATTAGATATGTAATTCAATAACAACATCTCCAAGACTTTTTCTAAAAGCTATGATTTGAAAGTGACACAGTACAAATACCAACAGCTTTGTGCCAATGGTCATGATTTTGTAGATGAGTCAAAAGTAGGAATTAAATGAAAGATTTTCAGAATATTGTTCTGAACCTGGCTTTTCATCAACTAATCAAGTTAAGCCTGTTGAACACAAAATATCAGGGAGCTTGACAAGAACTTGGAAGATGATTGCAGTAATTTGATACAACAAAGGAATATAAATCAGGATTCCATCAGAATATGAACATTAGGAGGACATGTAGTGGACCAAGTTGAACTATATTGGATATTAAGTTAAATATAACTGAAAGCGTAGTGAGAAAATTATGAAGCAATTATACGTCTGGCTCCTAGTCAATTTTCATTCAAATACCAGAGTTGTTGTAAGGTTCAGCATTAAATACTCTGAATTTATCATACAACATAAACAGGCTTGTTATATGGTCTTGAAATCGGTCACAATATTATGTCGTCTGCTATTATACATAAAATCATACAAGACGTAACAGGCGTATCATTTCTTGCCTCAGTATGCATTGAGACATAGTGACTTGCACCTCTGCCTCCTCCCTCTGACAATTACTTTCACTATTTGACAATTATTATTATGATACAGCAAAAACATCGCAGAAAATGGATTTGGAGACATGGAGGTCAGGACGCTGATGTAGATTTGAAACAAATTAGAAACAACTAATAGGGGCACAATTTATTACATTAAGAAGACTTTATCTGACACATCTGTTCTTCACTCGACTAAGATTTAAAATTCCTGGCCTAGATCGCCAATAGGTATACCACATGTTTTATGTTCTTATCATAATAAGTGTAGTGTAGTTTAGCACATCAAACTGTGACAATGATAGTAAAAACCGCTGGACATGTTCACACACTTATGTCCAGTTGATGACATTTACTATGGACATAGCAATCAGGTAGTCCACAAGTCTATCATTATACCACTTTGCAGTATTTTAGGTAAAGCTATGATGATTGTCTATATGGATTACCTTACAAATGTTCTACTAAATGGGACACCTTACACTACCAGATAAATTAAATCTAATGAATACTGATTTTTCAAGGGTTAACCACCTCAAAATGTAACTAGTTCATCACTAAAGATCGGACAAGAAGTCCCATAAATTAACATTCTCCATTCTTATATTTCTATGGGAAGCTATAGTAACAATTCAGATGGATTACAAAAAGGCCGTATTAAAGTGAACCCTGACTTGACACATACTTGTGAAATATTTCATCCTTTTCTTACATTATCACTAAATTGGATGTAAAGTGGTTCTTGTATGTTATCTTACAAGTTTACAATATTAACATCAGAAGTCATCATTCTGGTTAAAGTTTCAAAGAATAGCGTAGCCAAATACAGTCAAACCAGTGAACAAAGTTCAACATTAGGAAAAATGTGGTCATTATTGACAGGTGGCCTTTATTTGGAGGTCAGTTTGTTCTAGATAATCAATGATGGATCGGCAAAGAATGGCTTTTATTAACAGGGAGGTCGTTATTCGTAGGTGGCCTCAAACACAGGTTTGACTGTATCAACTCATTAAGTGTGCCAAAGTATGATAGAATGAACAATGAGGTGATGTTTGTTACTATTTACTTGTTGTAGCAAGTCTGTTGCCTAATTAACCCCCCCCCCCGAGGAGGACTAGAATGATTCATCAGAAAGATTCAATGATTTAAACTACCACTAACACAATTTTCAGCATTTCCATGTAAATTGAATTATTACAACCAATAACTACATGATAACAGGACTTGAGTTCTAAATAATTGAATTTTATATCAATCTATTCGAGAGCCTATAATTGTAATATGAAATAAAATTCAGTGATGACTTTGCTGTTAAACTTGTGACTTAATTGGATTGTAACACTATTATGTCATTAATCAATTCTGTAGTACACTATAAATTCACTGGCATACATTGGTGATACACAATATGAGATACCGGTACTGAAGTTTGAGAACATTACTTCAACATTTAACATTATTCCTGTTGTGTATGGCAGTCAGCTGAGCTTGCTGCAGTGTTCTTAAGTAACCAGCCATTTTTTTTTTTTTTTTTTTTTTTTTGTTGGAAGCAACTGATAACTTAATCCCCTTTGTATAACAGACAGGTGGCAAAAATGTGACCTGGGACATATTATCATCCTGTGAGTCAGGTTGATATTGATATGAAATGTCTCTCCCAGTTGTAATTTGCCAGTCTTGACATCTAAAAGTGCACTGAGGTAACTATAACACCAACAGGTGTGATTATTTGGTATTGACACGCTTAATAAAACTATTTAGTATCCAAAACATCTTACAATATCAGCCATGAACTTCAGACAGTTGATTTAACATAGCTGGCATCTGAACTGATCTCTAGAGGAGCTACTATCAAAATATACATCAAACTGTTCCAGTAAACACTGAGTGGAATACTATATCTTAAGAGTGCAAAATTAAACACCAAACAAAACACTTCTTAATTTGGTGCTCTCTTTACTGATAGGAGCAGTTGATTGGACCAGGTGACACAGTCTCTATCACAATTGACACGGTGTAACAAAAATATTTACTATTTTTCACAGGATAGGAAATCTTATAAAACACCAACATTATGGTAGGATCGTAAAGTAAACGCCTCGAGGCAAGCAGCAAGTTTGCGAGATGATATGGTTACCCAACTTCTAACAGGATGACACTTTCAACATGTCAACTTTCATTGACAAGACTGGGCAATATTTCACACCTAAATAAGTTTAGTCAAATCACTGAACTTAAGACTTAAAATTAGCCCTAAAGCACCACTTTATCTGTCATCTCAACTTACAGTACCCAGAGACAGTCTTAAATCTAACCGTATCATACATACTGAACACAGGTACCCTGGAGGTATTACATAGACATAATGAAAACAGAAACCAGCTATCAAACCATAGCACACACCACTTGAGTAAAACACCAACTTGAAAGTAAAAATAGATGCTTTTCCATAAATGAAAGAAACACAACCGCAATCCAATAATGTCACCATTTTTATCTTGATTGACTAAGTTTAAGCGTTCATGGCTTGCAAATTGAAATAGAATTAAAATTTTAACAAATGAATGGAAACGCTCAGATTTCTGTTAGGACTAAATTCATTTATATTTTGATTGTTTAACAAGCATACTTGGATCATGGGTTAACAACTCCTTTTAAGATTTGGAAAAGATTAGTTGATTGTTATCTGATTGTAGTTCTGCATCAAGCAAGCAGCCGATAAGTATAAGTGTTCAGACAAAGGTGTTCACAGCACAGGGCCGAACAAGGAGTAGATATTCTTCTATATTTGTAATGAAGTGGTTTTAATTTACAGAGCTATACAGCTAATATGAGCTATCACATTCCTACCGTGACAGTAGATTAATGGTCTCGACCATAGGGGCATACTTCTGGTGTAGTGTTGTACGACCAACAATGTGACCTCACATACATTAAACCACACTTTCAACTGAATACATTTGTGTCCCTCACCATTTTGACATCTGAACAGAAATCTTATATCGTCACAACAGGAATGAAACAAGAGACAGTTTTGCATTTTTTTTCAGACATGAAATAGTACACAAGGCTTTCACATATACTTAAATGTCAGCATTTTTTTAAATTTAATACGAACTGAAATAGACAAGAAAAAAAATGCTGACTTACGATGAAACATGACATAACCCATAATAGTATGAAAGGCTAAAATGAATCGAAACTTTACATTGTCCTACAACTCAATTAATGCCTGAAGAGGGAGACAGTTATTGGCACAAAAAATAAGTTTTCTTACATACAGAATTGTAAAATTCTTGGTAGACATCAATGGTAATTTGTTCACTAATTGGATTCTAGCAGCTATATATCAATGTCTATTAATTTAACCCAATGCTTAGCACATCACGCACACCAGTCTGAGGGGTATGACGTCAATGTCTTTGCAGTTTTAATTTAACTACAAATGACACGAAGGAATTCACAAATACATCATTTATGAACCAAACATAATGTAAAAAGGCAAGAAATACAATCAAGTATATCAGAATGAATATTATAACACAAGCACACTAAGATTTTATCAATGGAGTGTAATCGTAATAGAATATTATATACACGTACATTCTAAGAAATTCATCAACAACAATTGGGAGAGAATTCAATCAAAAAAACTTGAATGGCAAAAATAGCAAAATTATATCTAATGTTTATAAATGTAATGATTTATTTTGGAGGATTACAAAACAAAGATATAAACTTCTAACATTAAGTAAACTAATAATTCATTCTAATTGTGCAAAACATGTGTAAATATGCAGATCACAAAATTATATTTCAAAATTATCATTTACATCAAAGCATACATAAATAATTCCTTTTTATGAATAAAATATGTTTAAACAAATAAATATTTAATCAAAAAGATGATCAATTTCTTACCAAAATGTTTGAAAATCCAGAATAGTTTTAATAATTCCTTGCAAACTATAAATTTCAGAACTAACAGTCCCACAATATATTTATCATAGAGTCAGTTGAAAAAACTGTTACTGAGTCAAGACACGTAAAAATATTATAACACCATCATCACGAACAACAGTAGCTGTCAACAGCATGGGTGATAATCCTCTAATCTTAACAATTATTTTTTACAAAAGTGTCTTTTATAACACAATTATCTCAATAACACCATATAATCCAGGCCGATAATCTTCCAACGAGAGTTAAAATAGTGTCAGACCTTGTCTACTAGCTTTCACCAGTCTACCTGTACAATACATCAAGATTATTAACGTTTAACTGTCTATTGAAGAGTTATCTAACATTATACTGATATTTGACAGAGTTACGTCATATTGCCTATTATTGACTTAAGGCTCCCCATATGTCAATACTAGATATCTTCTGATTGGCTAATTTTGAACTAGCTATATAAGGAGAAATGCTTCAGGGGTCATTTAGTACAAGTAAATTTTGAATGACCAGCTCATAATCTTAAGTGATATCAAAATGAAGTGAACTTTGAAAAGACAGACATTAAAAGTTTGTATTATCATGTTGTATATGGCTACTCATGTGAACATCCCACTGTAATTAATGATATATGAACTATAAAACATACCAGGTATCCAATAACAGAATAGCTGCTTATAGATAACAAGAGTTAAGTGTATGTAAAATTTTCTCATTTAAAAATACAATTAACCTAGTTCTCCGCATACCAATTTTTACATACTGTGGCTTCTACATACAATTAGGCACAGAAAAGTTCCTAGTTAACACAAACTCAATAAACTCTATTTTTGTCAGTCTCAGCCAATTTTTTTGGCTAATATTTTCATTTTCATATAAACAGTATGTCCAAATTTAACAGAAATATATCTTTAAAAAAATTTTGCCAACCTACCTAACCTATATTCTTTGGGGATATTAGTGGAAACACAGTCCTTGTTTTGGCCTTACTTACAGCAAACATGTACATCAGTCTTATTTCATATTCTTTAGAAGCAGTCCACATAGCAATGATAAGAGTAAATGTTACAATGATTCAGTTACCATGTGGTATGAATTACAATACAAGTATGTGAAATAAAGAACATCAAAGATAAAGTATGTGCAAGAATATTAAATATTATACAATCAAACTTATATTATGATATTCAAGAAATGTAAAGTATTTTTGATTAACAAGTTTCACACAATCTCATTTTCAATAGGTCAGATTTTCTGGGTTTTTTTTTGAATTAATAAAAAACACTGGACAATTACTCAGCCCCCTCAATACAGACCTGACATGTTAAATACAGTACAACCCCTGAAAACCAGACCCCTTCTGGACAAGGTGAAAAGTCCAGTTTTCTGAGAATTCCTTATTTTTAGAGAACTATTTATTATAGAATGGAAAAAATAGGACTTTAAAAATCATCCAAACTTCTGAGAATTCCGGTTTTCAAGGAGTGCAGTTTTCAGGGCTTATACTGTATATGCCGGCAGTTAAACTACTGGAGACAGTAATTTAACTGTGGAAGTAGATGGATCTACAACAGAACCTGATTATAGCAAAATCCTTGGAACACAAAATATAATATTTACTTCACTATATACAAACATCATTATGTTTGTTACATTGATATAAAGTCAAAAGGCATGTTCAAGGAAAATAATTATTTCACAATAGCAGATACTACACTACATCCGATTTCACTTTATAACCATGCTTTACTGTATTAAGCATTCTTACAGTAAATTAAACAAGTACACTGATTTTTTAAAAGGAGTTTAATATAATAATAAGATATGAATAAAGATCTCACTAACACCATGTTTACAAAATCAAACAGAGATGTGTAATATTCTATTTTAGACTGCCAGACAGTGACGTAATGTTAGACCTCAACAGAAGCCTGACGTACTATTAATGGGACATTTTGTCACTTTTTATAAAGATACACTTCTCATGAATGAAATCCTAATACAGAAAGTTCATATTTGTGCTATTTTCTGTATTTTGAACCTTTTTAAGGACTAATGGAACATTAATTAGATTAAGCAAAAGAATTTCATAGTTGCAAAATTTAGCTCAAAATTAGGGATAAGTCTCATATTTCCTTGCGCATACCACCAGTATGTCTCATTGTCCAGACTTGATTAAGAATCAATTGGATTAATACAGCATCTCACCAGTATAAGGGAGAAACAGTGTCCAATGATTGGCTGTAAATTGTTATCTCAATAAAAACCAACATCCCTAAAAAGCTTGTATTTATATGTACCATTTAATTAGACCATCTGGTGGGCAGTAGTCAGTGGTAAAAAATTACAGTACATTACAGTAATTGACATTTAATGACCAATTACAATTAATCCTACATCATTTCAAAGAGCAACTTGAGGTCAATGTAGGGACAATGGTGGTGGTGGGAGGAACAGGGTAACAAATATTGTATTTTATAAAGAGATATAAGATACAATACATGTATATGGATATCGGTTACAGTGTCAAGATATGAGAAATATTAAATCTATCAGATCTTCGTAAACCAATATCTGACTAGATTAAAGTATCAAATTATTGCAAAATATGCTTTTATATATTAAACTTGTTGGATATGTTCAGTATATCAAGTTATTTGTGGGTTAATCAGATAGAGTGTTGTTAAAATGTTATTGATAGCAACAGCTGATCAAAAAGTGTTTCTATATTTGATGGTGTTATTTATGCTTACAGAATTTTCAAATTAAGTGCATCGATATTCATTAATGCTGAATATGAAACAAGTTCATATAACTCACATTAATCACTGTTGATGATTGCTGAGTAAATTCTAGGTAACTTAGAAGTATGCTGGCTTAATCCAATGACTACATACAGCAAGGATTCAAACTCAGCTGTAACAACCGACTTTAAGAGTTCAGCAAAGATTTATATGACCTGTATTAATCATGGTTTATATTTGTCTGTACTAATTTCCTCAAGATATGATGACACTACCGCTTGAACTGTTTAACAAGTATCTCCTGTAACAAACAGAATATCTTAGGTACCTACATGACCCATTACATATTTTGAAGCAAGAAACCTGGGGTCATCATAAGCTTGAACTTTTGTCTATGACTAAATGTCCATACTTCTGAAACTAAGCATTAAGTCTGTGGTTGACCCTATGACATGTATGTATTTCCCCATAATTTGTTATCTTATGTTATTATTTCACTTGAGGGACTCCGAACAAGTGTTGGATTCATTTCCTATGTATCATAAACTCCTGTAAGGTCTTAATGTTTTATCTTCAATGAATAATGATACCATTATGTATACAGGATTATTTAAATAATGATGATAACAGGTTGAGTCAGCTAGACAGGAAATCACGTCAGCAACCTCCGCAAAGTATAACATGACTAACGTTTGTATATACACATAGCAAACATGACAATTATATTTCCTTATCTAACAGTTTATTCAATTTTCTTGACAATTTAACTCAGAACAACAATAGATGTTTCTTCGATGACAATGAAGGCAGTGTTTATACCTTGGAAAACAGACAAAAACAACGCCCTGATGTATAAGAATGAAAATCACTCTAAAAAAAAACTTGGCCCAGATAACAGCATAATTGGAAACACATTTATAAACCATCAACTGTTGAAAAGGGTTTTCAAGATAACAGAAAGAAACATTACGGGTTGAAAACCACATTGATGCCTTATTCAGTTATATCCAACATAAAATCACCATCGATCATTACTAAGCAGTTCTTTGAGATCGCAATAAGCAAAAATCATTGACCACAATAATATGTGACATGACGACTTCTGAAATCCTGGTGAGACCGCAATATCCATGGATGAAACTATTTGTTCAATTACAAAGACAACACAAGATAGGAAATAAACATACTGAGATGGGACATTATTAGACATCAGTTAGAAAATAGTTTTAAACTGGAATTTAATTGCATTTTATATAACATAACAGAAAACTTAACTTACATACCTGTAATCATCTAAACCTCCAGACAAGTAGTTTGGCTGGCTAAAATTCAGACATAAATGTTTATGATCCACATATACAGTGTCTTAGTAAAATAACTTCAAAATAAGCAATGAATGACTGTAAATTGTTGGCAGGGATCCAGCCACCCACAATTAGAATGCTGATTCCCGGACTTTGTAATAATGACAGGACATTGTGACTCACACCTTATTAATTGTACCAAATGATTTATCTGGATTCATGTTAACATTAAAACTGCATTCATGATGAGGTGTAGAATTACTTAAAGGTCAATGCCCATGAACTAATAATCTGCAATCATTAAACTAACACTTAATACACACCTTTAACTAAATCGTAATCATGCCACTTAACAAAAGCCATTTCGATAACATATTTAGTAGGATTATACCCAACATGCAAATGGTTAGCATTGTTTGTAATTCATACGGAAAATAGGGCTTGGTCATAACTATCAAAATTTACAAAGCACTAAGAAATCCAAGGACAGAGAAAACAAAGTGTCTCCTTGAGAAAACACAATTCTAGGTACTTCTTATTTGACATTGAAAAATTACACACCTTTTAACTTAGGATCAATGTACAGACACTTAACTTTGTTTCAAATTTTTAAATGAAGAACTAATGAAGACCTTAGTACAGAAAACTGAGAAAAACAAAGCCTGACAGCAGACTACATGACTTGATATCAGGTGTTTGATGGTAACATCAATAATCTCAACCATGGACCAAGGTTATAAAACTTGAGACACGTCTCAAAACTCAAATCTCATATTTTATCTATTAATATTTCTGAAATAACAAAGCTTAAACCATACGGACATTAATCATATATTATTCAGTAAGTAAAATGATCAGAATATATATTTGAACATAAAACAACCATACATTTTCTATTAAAATATGCCCAGAATGAAATTGAGGGGGCTTCCATGATTGAATGGTTATGGTCTTTGACTAGTAATCACCAGCCTCCACTGCTATGTGTTCGAATCCTGCTTTGACTCACATAGGAAGAAACTGTCCAGTTGGCTTATGAAAAGTAATTGTACACTGCCAAATTTAGAAAGTTGCAAACTGACACTGTTAGTGCAGTGTCTAACCCTAGAAAAATACATATTTTCCATCAAGATGTGACATTTGAGCTCAGAGACCATTTTCAAGTTTTAAATTCTAGGAGACCCAAGTAATGGGAGGCACAATTCTGATAATTTCAGGCCAGTCCAACCATGTGACACACTAAGCTCATGAAAATGGTTCAATGTGCAGTATAAAAGGAATTTTATAAAACAGTTGAATGACTCATTTCAATAAATCACCAGTTCAGAAAACATCTGCCCTGTAACTGCAGCTTGATAACAAGTTTGTGATAAATTAGATGTATTGTTTGTTTATGGCTATAAATTTACTAGAAAACAAGGGGAGATTCCCTGTTGTCGAGTGGTTATGGTCTTTGTCCAGTAATCACTAGCCCCTTACCACTATGAGTTTGAATCCCACCCAGGACTAGACTAATTTCAAAAGTCAGGAAGCTGTCCCACTAGCTTATGGAACATTGATGGTTCTACCTAGGTGTACACCTGGAGTCTTCTTCCACTATTAAAGTTGGAGAAGTTGTAAAACGACCCTGACTGTTGGTGTAACATATAACAATCATACAGTGTATGCTAATTGGCTTGAAACAATTTGTCAAATATGAATATTGTGTGTTATTCATAGGAATGGTGACAAACAGATTTCGTAATTTGTTTGTTATCTCAATTAGGCAATTAAAATTTATAGTAGTACCAGAACTGCATATAACTGAATAAGTTTTTTTTGTTGATCTTAATCCTTAGGTATAGAAGCTACTTTGGTTTGTGGAGTTATATATAAGGTAACATGGTTGTTATCATAGAATGTGGCCTTGAGTGTAAAATTCATGAAAATGTCATTCTAACAAAGACTGATATCTGAACACCATCTGTGACTATAAAATACTTGACTCATCTGTCTCAATATTCATTCACCCTGTATAACACAGGCAGAGAATGGAGCCCAGACATAATCAACAGCTGCCTTCTGAAGGTTATCTCACGAAAAAAAACGAATCTGTAAAGTCTGATCAAAAACATTATCTTTCAAAGCCTTCACAATTATTGAAATTAAGGCCAAGAGAAAACCCACCATGTTTCCTCTAACATACACAACAATATAGAGTCAGTAGATCAGTGGAACTTTTCAGATATATTTTTTTAAATCAAAAGGTATAGCTTATTTGAAGTAAAGAAGAAAATCACTAAGACTAAAAATAGGGGTCGGTTGAGCTAGTGGGAACTAGGATTTTTTCTTGTATCAGTAGAATTTTAAAAACATAAAGCATTCATTAATTGATTCAATCTGTCCCATCATATAAGCTTGAAACAAGGTGTAAACACCCTAGTTAGAGAATTATGTATGCTTATACAATAATCCCCATTAGAAGAAAATATATTATAGAATGAATTAAACATTGGCTGATTTCAATGAAACGGCAATAAATGTAGACTAATAAGATTGCTTGAGACTTTTAAAGCCTAATTCCATGCACAGTCTGCATCTAACTCAAGATATCGCCGCAGATAAATCTCAAGGATTGTCTGCAGACAATGGAGATTTTGTGATAGAAAATGGATCCTTAGTTCCTTAGCTTCCTAAGATTAGATCTTCATGATACGTCAATTGAGCCAAGAAATAGAATATTTAAATGCTCCATATGGCTTGTTAGGACATGAAATCTGTGGGATATTGGACTTTTAATTCTGTTCAATTTTGCAAACTTAGCTAGTACTTATATATGTCAACCCATTGATTAGTAATACAATTGTCTGGTTAAATAAAAATGGTAAGAGCAAAACTTAAATCAGGAATTATCATACACATGTATACAGTTTGAAGATAAGGCATTCTTCGCTTCATTTCAGTCAATGAAGAATCAAACTTTGACAATGAAAAATGGTACTAATGCAAGAAGGGAGCAATTGCTTAATGGTACAAACCGATTGATTCAACACTTTTAACATAGATGACTGTCTGAACAAGTGTTTTTTGGGTCCAAAGCCTACCTATATAAAACTGGACTAGGTTTCTGAAGGTTGTGTTTCTCCTAAAGAATTAGTTTATACTAATTCATATTAGCTCAATTGTGAAAAAGCAATTTTGCTTATATTTATCTCTCTCAAGTCTGCTTCCAGGACACGACATTGGTACGGCGTTCGAAAAATAGGATTGTATGTTCATGAACGAAACCCATCAAAACTGAGATACAAGCTCAGAACACTCTACCTTAAGACCACAATGCTTGGAAAGAAATGACAGCAAATTAATTGTCGACCAGACCAAAACAAGAGACTGATAAAATATTGAAGCTTACAATTCAATTATAAATGAGTAAAATCTAAACAAGCTTTCAATGTATTTGAATTTCTAATCATTCATGTAATCATATACATACATAAATATCAATTTTAAACTGATTGCCTCGGGACTGGTTCACAATGAAAGGTGTCAATTATAGGACAATTAATTACATAGCCAACGAAAAGCAATATTGAAAATAATAATTTACCATTACACACATCATGCGTCGACCCCTAAGGTCAATGTGACAGACGAATGCTCATAAAAACCGATGATTTATCAATGACACCCTGGTAGGTATATTAATAACAAGTGTCATTAGAACCACTATATACACTTTATAAGGTATGTACACAAATGTTGTACAACGACAAGTACTACAATATTTAACAAAATAAGACATATGGTAACAGAGGGGAACTGAAGGCTTTAGAACATAAATAGTTATTTAACACCTCAATAGAATCAACTTGCTTATAGCTTATACAGCAGTATGAAGAATCTATTTAGTATTGTTATCTTTGATGTTCTATCATATGTAAGGCTATTCTAAATTTAAGTGTGAAAGACATAGAACAGAATTTGAAATAAGTATAGAAAGAAAACTAGGGTAACCACCTAATTTACAATCATTATATGTACGTCCATTGTACATTCTGTATGCACAAGCAGTCATTGTACCACAGAAACAAAGTATGCAGAAATATCTGCTGTGTCAGCAATTTTCCATGAATTGCTTCAAACGCATGAACATTAATCCAGCTTTAAGAAATTTATAGCTGTAAATGAAATTTGTTGTTTCTTCTGACGCCAAGCAAATAAACACAGCTCTGCAATGTAAGAATGGAAATTATATAACTCTCCAGCTTTTTTTAATATCAAACAAGTGATGACTTAATTAAATTTTAAGGCTAAGACAGCATTGTGAAACCCTGAGCCTGTATGATAAAGATCCATTCATTGCTGCTGAACAAGTACCCGGTAACTTAAAAGCCACAATGACAATTACAAATTTGTAGTACAAAATGATTTATCAGTTTGTTTAAAGATACTCAAATATTTAGGAATCCTAATAACGTAAATTTTTGAGCACATTTTCCTTTCATGATCTTTTCGTCTCCATCAGAAGATAAGCACTAAGTACTTACGGATTAAAACAATATAAAACCATTTTATGAATTACTTGACATAATAACTCCCATTATTTATAAATGATAACATTTTACTGAATTATTTTAAAACTATAGCCAGGAGTACTTTATAGACAGTTGACTTTTGGTAATGAGGAAACATGACCTACAATAACTTATACATAGCCTATGGCTGGTACAGAAACAATATTTAATGTTCATTTAATGAAATATAAATCATGATCGTACACAAAGATAACATAATCCCGACATGAATGACAACTAGTGTTGAAATAGGGGCCACAGGTAATGTAAACATAGGGATCAAATCCTGATATTTTAAATCTGACCCTTATTAAAATCTTAATCTGATAAAACATTTTAAGATGCAGGGTCAAGCTGAGGGGACATTTCCCTTTTCAAATAGAAGCACTTTTAAGAGCCATAGAAAAAGAGGATTGTAGTATTTTAGGCATTTCGACATCAACATAAAGGGGTCCATCCAGTAGCAATGATTTACCCAAGAATATTGCAAGTACAAGTTTACATTAAAAAACTGTAGCTCCAATAAAACCATATTTTCATGCTAGAAAGCTTTTCATAAATAGTATAAGTAACATTGTATCTCAACAATTTAGTTTTAAATTTGGTGATAACAATATAATTATTTATTTTCAGAGTTAAGATAAATATTATCAAATTTAGTCCATCTTCAGTTGGTAAGTGCTTGCCAATCTAACACTCTGTCACTCTGTCACAGTGAATTAGGGTCCCAGGGTCAATCAGAGAGCTTAAACAGGATTACATGATTCATAAACAAAATGATTTAAGATTTCAACATGAAATGTATGTATCAACTTCCATCACCCTGAAGTCTTGGTTTCCTTCATATAGTCAATCAAATCAACCACAATGGAATTTGGAATCCCAAAAGTGCAACATTTATTGCACATTAAGGTGTAATTATCAAATAGGGTCCTCTGGTGAAGACCCACAAATTGTCAAACAGACAAATCCCACTTCATTTTTTGCACACTAAAAATTCCAGTTAATTTTACCCTTTTAAGCAGTTTCTTGTTTATACTGTCACATTAAGCCAAGTAAAACATAA
This sequence comes from Lutraria rhynchaena, assembly GCA_008271625.1. Taxonomy (NCBI): domain Eukaryota; kingdom Metazoa; phylum Mollusca; class Bivalvia; order Venerida; family Mactridae; genus Lutraria; species Lutraria rhynchaena. The sequence continues at coordinate 2,192,048 of VIBL01000023.1, forward strand.
AAACCTGAAGTTACAATGAAAATGTCATGATGATAATAACGTTTATGATTGTTTTAACGCTGACATTCCATAGATCAGTGGTTTTGATTTATTCTAAAGTACAAGATAAGTTTCATGACTGTTATCAAACATCAGCTTATTTAGTTAACATCAAAGGTTTTAGTCAATAATTTCATGGTATCAATACCAGATGTTTGGGTATGTGTTGTGGCGCGGTAATAAAACTATGTAGGGTTAAGTGCTCAAATCTTGTACTTGGTCATACAATGTAATTCCAACAGATATCTGATGAAAATACCGCAATATACATTTATGTCCTATTATGGTAGTTTATCATAAATAATGTTGTACATCCCATTAGAGCTACCCAAAAATCAACAGATCATCCATGTAATAAAACTATGAAATCGCTATCAGTCATATAAGTGCAAGAATTTCAGGATTTACTAATGTATTTTACCTAAAATATAGATATTTAGCTGTAAGTTGACAATACAGATGTACAAAATACATATTGATACTTGGCATATTTTTCATATTGTTTGAAACAAAAGCTTCAGTAGCTGCACTTATAGGAAATCTGTTTAAACTGAATATTGTAATATTCAGTAAAATTACAACACAACTTTCTGACTTTCTGTAAAATTATAACATAGCAGTATACACTCCCTTTGCACAATTGAATGATATTTCAGTTCTAGTAATTTAGTGTCTGTCTTTAGTGTGGTATGTCACACAACTGATCCCTAATTGTTTCTAAAAGTCATTCAATAGGTTTGATTAGCTCTAATACTAAAGTCTGGCATTTAAAAGTAGTTTATTGGACTGGTTGGCTCAGTGACAGATAAATTTGACTGGAGTATAGTGACCTTTCAGAACTTCACCGAAAGATATCACAATGTAAAAGAACATTATCAGCTCCGAGTAGACCCAGACTACTTATACATAAATGTTAATTTGTAAAATAAACATAAAACTGGCAAACAAACAACCAATAAAATATCAATCATTTCTTGATTACAATCAGAATTTATTAGTATGTAAATTCACTCAGTAGACTACCTGCCAGATTCAAAATTGAATCCATTCATTTGTCAGGGAACAGCATTGTACATGTTTAAAACCTAACTATTTTCTTCATCTTGCCAATTAATGACAAAATGATGAGTCAGCAGATGCACATCGGTTAATTAGTACAATTTATCTTTATTTACATACATAGTTTGTAAACCAACCACAACATTATAAATAAATTTGAAAGCTTGAATAAAAATACCACAAAATAAATGAATTGTAACATGAGTCTAGTAGGGATAGATATATGAATGATTGCAAAATGCATGGTGAGGAAAGCCACAAAAACATTATAACCTCTCCACAAATGGTGGAAATTTTTAGGCAAGAGCAGAACAGAGCTGAGCTGAGCTGAGCAGTAACAAATACAGTAAGATGTCTCAGTTGAGCTCAGATTATTAAGGTCATTTTGTTATACAAAACAGAGCTGAGCTGAGCAGTAACAAATACAGTAAGATGTCTCAGTTGAGCTCAGATTATTAAGGTCATTTTGTTATACAAAACAGAGCTGAACTCAGCAGTAACAAATACAGTAAGATGACTCAGTTGAGCTCAGATTATTAGGATTATTTGTTATACAAAACAGGGCTGAGCTCAGCATTAACAAGTTAAGGGTATTGAGGATGTCTCAGGTGAGTTCTGATTATTAAGGAACTGACAACTATTAACAAAACTGGGAAGAGCTCAAATAAATAGCCAATGAATAGCAAAGCAAAGCTTATTTGACTGATAATGGCTGAGCTTAGTTGGACTGAGCTTGCAAGTTCAGTTAAAAATCAAAATGACTTATTTCAGGAAACAATGCATTCTTTCCATGAGAACTGATTATACTTGTCTTTTAATACAACTAATGTATTTGAATTATTGCAAATTGACAATATGCATATTAATCAACTAAGACTTTGAAAAAATTAAAATATAAAAACTTGATGTATCAACTAAGTACATTATCCAGTTATTAAACATCTTCTAAAAATTTGTTACTCAGCGTATAATTTGCATTTATTTATATCCATTTCACTTCTTATCAGCCTGTATCAATAAAATCTAAGCAACCAAGCATTGAGTGATCAAATCAAGCCTAATATAGTCACAGATTAAGTTAATTGAGAAAAGCTCACCATATCTATAACCATGTATAATGTTGATGTGGTCTGGTGTTTGAGGTGAATCATACTGTATGGAGCAAATATCATGTATTTTCAAGGGGTAAAAGGATTCTCTGAGACAGTATTGGTATTTGACAGCCAGTTTGATATGCATTCCATATTCTTAATTGACATTCTGATGTATGATAATTCTAGTTTGATGATAAGGAGTTGACCCCAATCTTGAACTACAAAAATATTTAAAGGCTAAATTTAGCCAACTTTAATCCTATATCAAGGAATACTTTAAAGGATTCTACGCATTTGACAGTAATGCAAACAATATCATCATTTCAAGTAGCATTAATTCTATAAATGAGGAGTTAATGTGATAAAAACCATCAATTTTGTCTCACTTTTGAAGAGTAACAAGAAAAAACTAAAATGTCAGTTCCTGTCACATGTTCACATAAATACCTTGGTAAGATGCAGCTAGACTTTATCAGTAATATTTAAAGTTCTTTAAAGTCAATTACCACATTGTTTCCTTAACAAGCAAGCCAAACAAAGGATAGTACACAATACTGATAGCATACACAAACATTCAGACAGCAAATACAAATTTGTCAACAACTGCAGGTGTGTCGTCCAAATAATGCAGACCAGCATTAAAATGAGCACAATGAAACATAACATCAAATAAAGATATTTCACCAAATTCACAAAGATAGGACAGGCTTAACCTTAACAAACAGACCGACAAACAGCCCAGACAAACAGCTAGCACATTCTTCTATGGTCAGGTAACAAACACACCATTGTTTCCTACCCGTCAAAAATTCCTTACACTTGTTAAGTAAATATGCTAACACTAATTAATTGAACACAAACCAGGGTATCAATTTACTTAAATCAACGATACTTGAATGACTTTACTTCAACGACATTAATCCAAATGGACATTTAAAAGGTTAAGATCTGCGCCCAATGTTACCTACATAGTATAATTTAATGACCGGTTACAAAAATAAGTGAGTCATTTCTGTCATCAGCATAAATCTGGCTGGTATAGAGCTATGTATAAAATATGTTAAAATTCAATATATGTACTATTTTGCCATCCTTTAGTTTAACAGGACCAGGATTTGTCCCTTCAAATTTTCTTCACAACGGCCCTGACTAATGATACTTGTATATCTCTGTAGGATGGACATTATCTTGTGAGTGTGGTTCACTTCATGCTACAACTTTTTTTTATACATATAGAATTATTTTCACAGAATATTCAATAAAATAAATCATTTATCTTCAGGATTCTTGCAATGTTTTCACCCTTAGTATATATTCAATAAACTACCAAATATGGTGTTTGTAAGAGATTGCTATAGAGTATAGAGCCAGATTTAACCAATCCACCGACTTCTCTTCACACAGTCAATATCAGGATCTGGAATGACATCATATTCGGTACTATTGGCTCTGATAATTAGTCATCAACTTAAACAGAACTCGTCAATAACTACAAAATACATAAAACATGGCATAGGTTTAGTTTTACAATGCTTATTGGGACATTGATGTTGAATTGTCATTTTTCTAATTGTCTTATAGAATCTGGAAGATAAAGATTTCAAACAAAAAAATTGTCAACCTTTATTTTACAATACACTTTACAAGATGTAAGGACTGTCATCTTTTTATTGCAATTTTACCTCATATGTCATTATTTTTTGAAATCTAAACACAGGATTAATGCTGGTGAAAAAGCTCCATATTTGCACAAGTCATTACTAATACAATAGAAAGAAAACAGTATGTCTGTTATGGTCAATACACAGAGATGGACATAGCCAGACAGTTAATGGTTCACAATGACAACCAAGACAATTATTTGAACCACACACAATACTGTCTTATAAAAGATTAAACGAAAATTGTAGATGATTAGAATTAAATTTTATTGTTGAGTAGGAAATTAATTTCACAGCTGTTTTTTCGATCTAAACGTCAAATGGTTTATTAATAAAAGTCTTTGAAAACTCAAAGAGCGCATATTTGTCTGAGCATTGACAAACACAGCAGGCAATTTGTATGCCCCTCAGAGGAAAATCTCCACATCAATAAAATTAGCAATTATTTTGAATATAGAAAATTCCCAAAATTTGTTGGTCTGCCTAATATGTCTGGTGAAAACCATTTGACTGAAAGCACAAATCAGAGACAACTCAACAATGAAGGAATATCTTTTCAGCCTGACAAACATTGGTTAAATTTCAGGGTACTCTGTGTCACGCATTTCACCAACAAAATTTAATATCATACACAACAAGCTTACTGAGTTCATCATAGTCGGACATAATTTCAGGGGATTTAGACTCTGGCTGGGCAAAACATAGATAGTCACATTAAGAGAGAGATAGCCACCAGATTATTGGACCTGGTCTGATTGATACCATCAAATATTACCCATACCACTACAACTAATAAACCACAGCCAGGAAAACTTAACAAACTAGGAATTTTATCATATCAGACATAATCAACTCGCTATTAATCTAGTTAATGAAAAGGTGTTTGGAGTACCTCACTTTCATTAACTAGCTTTATCAAGGGTTTGCTAACTAATTCACATACCATGAAACTTATAATTTATAGCATTAAAAATAATCTCAGTAAGTGGTATGTCATATGATATTTTTTATAGAGTTTTTGTAAGTAAGTTCAATGGGTTGAACAAAATGTACAATTATATTATTTCTTGAACCTGATTATAATTACGTAACATGATAATTATGTAAATCAGTTATAAATGAATGCATTGAATTTGTTCAAAGAACATTGTCTTCACATTATTTTTTAGGCCAGCAAAAGAAAATACTACTTTTTCTAGCCTGATGCCAATATGATGCAAAATTCCATGAAAGGAGGTTCAAAGAATATTGAATCTGATCTTGTCCAAGTGAAACACTGACAGTCAGTAAAATATATTTCCATCTACAGTAAAACCTCACAATTGAGACCCCATTTTGGGTCCTGAAAAATCAGTCATAAAAATGAGGTGGTCTCATTATCAAGGGTTATTGACAACCGGTTAGTAAGTGGTCATTGTAACAAGGTGATCGTAAAATTGATGGGGTCACTATGAAAGATATTATTTTATGTTTATAGTACACTGTTAACTTTATCATCAGTAAAACAAATTTAACAGAACAGCCTTCAGGATTATCTTGATGCTTGGCATATTTGGAGAACAAATACATAGACTAGATAAAAATTATCATATTTAACATTACCCAACCAAAAATATTAACATAGTCAGGTCAAAATACTTTTCTACTATTTTTTTCTGAACACTCCTTTTGGGTAAATATGAGGTACAATTCATCCAAAAATATTTTTGTGCACTGGATTTTGCCATTTAAAATTTTCAGGTCGGTGCCAAAAAAAGAGTTGGTCAGGTAACCTTAAATATGACTATTCTTTTGGCCTTATCAATGTAGTAAAAGTTTGAAAATTGGGTTAATGCATGATGCATGGACAACTTTTGTTTCAGACTCATGATCAAACTATTTATTCATTACAGATTTTTAAACTGAGATAAATTTTATTCATCTATGAAACATAATACATGAAGAGATAAAAGATAAATGAAAATGTAACAGTCATGCATGAGGGTAATCTATTGCATCATTTTAGATCAATTTAGAATTTTGACTGAAAAAAAACGTAATTTTACTAGATTGCCATAATAAATTGAATAAATCTTTCCATGTGAACAGAAAGTACAGTAAATTCAAGCTGAACAAACACATGGTTTGCATTCCTAATTGCATTTGCAGATAAGTCAGTATTTTATAAGATTTCTTATCAACAAAAAAAGCTTTAAATAAAATTGATGTATTTTTCTTTTTAAGATTATTTTAAATGGTTCAATTCAAAGGCTGCCACAAAAAGTCCATTCTATTATATCAGAACATACATATACTTGACATGAATAATGATGCTCTGGGCAAAACATGCGCACAGAAATAACTAACGTTCAACCGTCTTACCTACAATAATCCTTATTGAAATTAATTCGGGAAATTTTCACCAGATGGAAACAAAAATCCAAGTGACAAGACTAACACACACTGATTTAATGTGAGTTAGTCTTTGTTACACATTGCCTTAACTGAACGACCGTCGTCGTCCTTTGGTCGCTTAAATCAATGAGAAAAATTATTGCTCACTAGCATACTGTACAGGCCACATTGGATGTTGCTTTAAATAGCTTTAAATGGAGCAAATTCTGTGCAAGTCCATTTATCCGTGAAATCAATTGCAATTTGACATTCACCATGTGCTTAAAGTTAATGACATACAATGATAACCTACAGATAAATACATAAAAGGGCATATGTATGGTTTAACTTTATTTTATTGTGAATGACATAAGCACGCCATTGATCATAGCGTTAAACATATGACAAGTATACACATAAAGAAGGGAAACTTTAAATTTCAACTCCGTCTTTAAAGTTGAGGCGTTATGGTTAGAAGGGTACAAATAAAGAGGTCTCGACCGAAGAACACATCTGTCAACAAAGACTCCATTATTGCAGTCGATTCTTCCATTTTTGGCGGGAAAATTTCAACACTTTCAGATCAAATAGTAATATAACCAATTAGCTGAGAGATTCGGAAAAATATTTAAAATTTAAGTCAAACTGCGTATTTATCACTACAGATTGTCAAATATAGGGGTCGCAAATAATAGTGAAACTGTAGACAGAAATACATTAATTTCGCTATGATCAACTTAATGTTATTGAAGACATTTTGAAGAAATAAATATATGTAAACAATATCATACTGTAAGATAAATAAATGGCAACTAATAATAATATTTTGAGATAATCTTGAAGACCAAGTGAGCCACTTTGATGTCAGGGTATCATTTTACAAACCACAGACCTTTTATGTTGAAAGGGCTTTAAAATGTCAACATAAGTACATTACTAGATATTATTTATGTTAGATTATATGGATGAACTAACAAGAAAATATTGTACGACCATGTAGTGAATTACAGAAGTTTACCAACCATTATAAATTTAACATAACTGCACAAATTACAGAATAGCAATTTGCATGAAAGTTCTTTATCTTACAATAGAACAATTTTCAGCTTACATAAAGAGTGAACATGGCCAGAAAAAAATAGAAGTTTTCCCAGTACCTCAAAAGTGTGAAAGGTGTGTTGAGAAAAAAAATAAAACAGTTTTGTGACCTACCTACCCCATTTTTATGGTCAAGTAACTGTAAGCATGACAAATAAATTGGCTTTAACTTTTTTTCAAAAGCACATCATTACATGAGCAAAAGGATCAAAATCTAGTTTAATTCTAGGCCATACATTTTTTATCATGCTAAGCTCTTGTGCTCTTCCAGTTGGAAGATGACCCTAGATTATGCTAACTAAGTCTTAAATTGAAGAGTACCCCATATCATGTCAACTTTATCCTAAATGGAAGAGGCCATATATCATGTTAACTGCATCCTAAATGTAAGAGGTCCTATATTATGTTAACTTTATCCTAAATGTAAGAGGCCCTATATTATGTCAACTTTATCCTAAATGTAAGAGGTCCTATATTATGTCAACTTTATCCTAAATGTAAGAGGCCCTATATTATGTCAACTTTATCCTAAATGTAAGAGGCCCTATATTATGTCAACTTTATCCTAAATGTAAGAGGCCCCATATTATGTCAACTTTATCCTAAATGAAAGAGGCCCCATACTATGTCAACTTTATCCTAAATGTAAGAGGCCCCATATCATGCCAACTTTATCTTAAATGGAAGAGGCCCTATATCATCCTAAATGTAAGAGGCCCTATATCATGTCAACTTTATCTTAAATGGAAGAGGCCCCATATCATCCTAAATGGAAGAGGCCCTATATCATCCTAAATGGAAGATGTCTTATATCATGTCAACTTTATTTTAAATGGAAGAGGCCCTATATCATCCTAAATGGAAGATGTCTTATATCATGTCAACTTTATTTTAAATGGAAGAGGCCCTATATCATCCTAAATGGAAGATGTCTTATATCATGTCAACTTTATTTTAAATGGAAGAGGCCCTATATCAAGCCAACTTGGGCTTAAATGAAATAAAATTTTGAGACCATGCATACATTTAATTAACAAACATGCTTAATTGCAAATGAATGACTTGAGAATGCCCCAGATTCACTTACCAATGATATAATAGTTACATAGTTAAGATACTGACAGACTGATGGGGATCAAAGACACATAGTGACCACAGATATGGTATTTTGAACTTATAAAAGGGCATATCACTTAAATATACACAAAACTCCAGTGAAACCAGTTTCTCAATTGTATAACCAAATATTGTAACAAGATAGCTTTCATTGTTAAGTGATAATAGGTACAATTTCAAGAATGTCCTAAATATCTTGGTTACCTGTATGTTCACTTTTCCATACTTCAACTTTTGACCATCTGTGTATTTGATGAAACCCTACATTATCTCTGAAAACATGAAATCAAATATGCTTACAACATACATGTTCATGGTATAATATATTCAAATAATGTAAAATGATTCCCTAAGAACATACTTTTTTAAGACATATGATGATGGTAGAATTAACAGATCCTCATGGTATCTAATAAAGTCCAATAAAACTAGCCGTACAATATTTTATCATTTTTGTAATTGTTCATTGTAAAAAATTTTCATTTTTGATGTTTCAGTAATTGAAATAAGCAAAGCAGGCAAATCCTTGAATACCAACGCACAAGTTTAGATAAATTGGATTGTGCTCTAGATGGAGTTTATATACTTAATATACTCCTTTCTTCAACCATTTAGCATATTTATTAGCATCAATGAATATAGTAACCATAGCATGAAATGAAAACTGACGAAATTTGTGGACACGAAACAGATTGTGATGGTTGGTCAAGAGGTCCTGACCCAATTTCTTTATGTTTGAACTCCTAACCTCATTATTTTGTAAACACTTGTAAAAAATGTAGCAAATGTATAGATACACCATGTACCTTTATGTATATTACCTACAATACTTACATACTGCAACACTGTGTCAGAAAATACAATTTACATGCACTAATACTGTCATGACAAGTTAACAATGCATCACTTCACTACCTAGGACAAATTGAATAACATACAATAGTTAATTAGTTGATATAACCAGAAAAAATGTTAAAAGCAATATACATTACTGAAATCAAAGTTCTGAATTTTTACAAAAGTTCATCTAACATCATCTTTTACACAAATACAGAGGAAATCAACATCAATCAGATGCTTTTTAATTTAGCAGTATTAAAGATTTTTTATGTGAGCTTAATTAATATCCTTAAGAATTTGTCATCATGACAGTGAAATATTTTGAATTAAGTTTGCCCTGTTATTTCAGCTAATCATTGGTTGACTTCATGCTGAATTCAGAGTAATCATCCTCTGTGTGGGGCAGCACCCAATAAAGAAATGTCCAGCCATCGCCTTCTTAATTAGATGGACTAGTTGAATAATATATAGGTCCAAAAAAAGAAGGTTTGTTTTCCGGTTACCCGACCGACCCAATATTTTACCTGCCAACTCATAATTTTTATGGCATCCAAATCTTAGTGCTATATTGTACAACTCATTAATATTACAGTGCACATATTCCCATACACTGTTGTCGATATATGTAAAAAAAACAACATAAAATAAAAAAAAACTACCTCCTGACCCATATTTTTTGGGCATGTAATTGGAAATAAACCTTTTTTTTGTTTAAGCCCTAGTTCCTAATACTTCAAGAATCATACTTAGCTACCAAAAATGGTAATTTTTTAGATATACTATGTTGTTATATGGCTATCACAGTCCACAAAAAAATACCTGTCTCAGCAACATCCACGTTGTGTACAATAGTCAATACCCCAAACACCCTTGTTGGCATATTTAACTGACTGCAGTTCCGAAAACACACAATCTACATCCTGTTAAAAGATATCTATTTGAGAAAGCAAGTCTAAAATAAAATGATTGATAATTTGAGCAAATAGTATAACAATATAAGTTTAAATATTTAATCTTTGAGTATAATTATGCACAAATTTGTACCTAATAAATAAGATGAAAAATGTAACAAAGGGAAATAACTAGTATAAGAAATACTGAAAACTTTACACTGAAGTTATCTACCTTGAGATGCTAACAATGGTTTGGAAAGTTTGCTCAATAGGACTAAAACCAAGAGAATTTATTTAACTAAGAATGAGCATTCAGAGATAATTTGTAATCTTCAATCATCATCTTATCAAACATAGCCCTTCTTTATAAATTGCAGCCGAAATGAACGGTTTAATAAGTCTGCCCGCAAAAAAATCATTCACATCTGGGGGACCAATATACCAGTTCACATTGAGAAATACTTTCATGAATGCCTTTTAACAAAGGCTGCTGTGCTTAGATTGATGCATCGGAAATAAAAAAATAAATAAATAAAAACATGTAAACAATTGACCGGATGACCTCCCTTGATAAGACTTGATACGATTGCTTCCCTTTACAATACTGGTCCCCGTCGACTCGTCAGACTTTTGGTGGAAGCAAATCAAATCGGCCCCATGTCAAATCGGCCCCCCCAAAAAAGTCAAATCGGTCCCATTGTGCAATATTTGGAAAATAACTTTAAATACTGTATGTGTAAATATGACCAAGTGATGTGCAAAATTAAGATGTAATCATTCTAATTATTTAGATGTTTATTTTTTAAATTTTAAATGTTAATGATTAAACAAACTGATCGCGTAATCTTTGTAAATATGACAAACAGATATACAAAATTAAAGAAATTCCATTTTATGTTTACTCTTGTTAATGATTAAATAATTTTAAGTTCACAAGTGTTTCATTAATTTCAGTGAAATCGTCATTTACGAAACAGATCTTATCATTTGTAATTATGTTAAGTATAATCACAAAAATCCATTTGATGTTTTTTTTTTAATTCGCACGTGTTTCATTAATTGACATGCGTTCACCAATAAACAAAGTAACGAACAAACTGGCTAAATTGAAGGTTATTGATTCCATTAAGACTTTGTAACAATTAACCAGACACAATTGGATTTCGGCATTTTTGAACATCAATTATATGGTGAAATGATGCCAAACTGAGCAAATCAGGTCGGTATAAAAAGCATATATATATTTTTTTCATAATCAAACTTTCAAATACAACTGCTTATTATTTCGCGGAATTTACATATTTGCGTAAACTTAAATGTCTGGATTATTACTTTAAAATTCAATTTTGGGATTTATTTGTTTCATTTGTTGTATTGTGTTAACTGTGTTAATAGTGTTTGACTAATTCTGTTTTGTGTTAGGTGTTTGATTTAATTCATTGCAAATGTCGGACAATTGTATAGAATGTGGTTTTAAATATGTATTTTAAATATGTTTGATATACTGGTTATACTTATGAATAATTATTGATTGCTCTCGGACTCTAACTTCATCATATTATTTCTCAATCGATTTCAATTAGGCCGTTATCATTCATAAATCAAGTATCTAGTACATGGCGTAACTTCGCACCTTTCAATATATAATTGTGGCGTGTTATCCGTATAATGGCAATTAATGTGTTCTTCGATAATTGATATAGCATGTACTTTAATTTATTGTATATTATCTTACCAAGCACTCAAAAATAAATTTATGTATTTAATGTCATCCGCTAATAAAAAATCTCCCTAAAATTGTTAAATTTATTCATGAATCTATGAAACAGGCATGACTTCAAAATATTTAATTACTTTAATACTATGTTGTGATGAAAAAATTAACTGAATTGACCTGATTTAGATTAGGATCCCATCATTTGGAAATAGAAAATGGTAGATATAACAATATTCAGCGATCAAAGAAAAAAATGCAAAGTTTGTTCATATAACTCAGTCGAATCTGAGTATCATTTCCTACTTTGTTGTCCGCCTTAGACTGGAAAAACTTTCATGGTTACTGCTTCGTAAAATATCTACATGTGTATGTATATGTTTGTCACTTAAAAATGTGTTTATATTGTTCATGATTCTTCATTTTGCTGGTCATTGTTTCTCTTGGTCATATTTATTTCTTTAATTAATAAATGGCCAAAGGTATATAATATATGCCAGCTTGCTTTTTCAAATTTCTTGCAACAATTTTTGGGGGCCGATTTCATTTGGGACGATTTGACTTGGGGTCGATTTGACTGTTATTCGCTTTTGGTGATATGGGATGGAGACCGGTATAACCTTATAATATCAACGAAAAAAATGTCTTGCAGCTCTGCCAATACTCTGATTAATTAGCATCAGACACGGGCCATACATTACAAAGTAAACATTAATAAATTGTAACAATGGCTAAAACGACCAACAATAATAAATATGTAATAGCCTCACAAATTTGTACGAAATTAACTTCTTATATTAAGGTACCGTAATTTACTTTAATTGTAATAACTCTTGTTATATGGATTTATGATTACCATACAAATGTATCTTAAATGTACGGCATTTCATTTCTTTCTATATTGCAAAAGAACATGAACTATCTAGGTCCTAGGTCATTTACACGCATGTTTTGACTATCGACGAAACTTTCCAGTCACTATTCCGGTCAATCTCTTGACGTTGTCGTTCGTTATCTATAACGAACACATGTGTAGGAGAGGTAACGAACGACAACTCTGGATTGTATTCCGGTACCAAAACGGTACTGTTGAGTTTTAAAATTGACGGTGTTGATACAATTTTCACTGTTCCGGTTGTGAATGCGGAAGCGATTTAGCGTTGATAGTTAGGTAAGATTTTTTGCAACTATTTAGGCTTACAGACTGATCCAACATCTTCTCCTTATTTTCTTAAACTAGAACTTGTTGACTAAAACAAACAGTCTGCATTTTTTGTTGTAAATGTGTGCATATTTAGATTATTCATACTTTCACTTTCAGGTCGAGTGTGCCGCAGTATAATTTCAAAAAGATTAAGTGATTTATGTTCTGTTTGCTGTCTATGAGAATTTCGGATTAGACCCCGTAAATGTTACATACAGTTCTTACTTCTATTAAAAATGCATCTTGGTTATTAAGATGTTTTACAGTATTCTTTTGTCGGCAACAATTTGACTATCAACACCATGTTATTTAGTTCAGTACACATTTTAGTAAAAGTTTAGTGTAATTTGATTTCAAACGTCTAATTTTTGTATCATGGTGCATGATAAAAATTGATATTTGCACTTAATCATTGTTCATACAACCACTAGTACTCTGCTTGTATTTGAACTTGTACATTTACTTAGAGATAGTCTAGTGCAAATTACGTTTGCATGCTTTTTCCTTTTCCCTAAAAATAACAGTGAAATTTCAAAGATACGTTTTTTGTTTAGTTTACGGTATACTCCAAGATTGGGCTTTTAAAAAACACTGCTGAAAATTTCTATCAGTGTGGAGGTGAGGAAAAGACCTGACACTGAATGATTTTTATAATTTTCAGTTCATGATGAATGGTCATTATGTCCATCATGTTGCATTGATTAATAACTTGCATGACTTCATATCACTGTGGTTCATTTCTTTCAGAATTCAAAAAACACAACAACTGAAATGTCTGTCATTTCATGAAGAATTTATGCAAATTTACCGTAAAATTCCTGACATGGAGAGGAGTATAATTTGGATGATCACTTTGTTGTCAGTGTGTGTACATTGTGAAGAACTCACTCTCAAAGAATATGTCGCAAGTAAAGAACTTACAAAATGTGTCATAGATAACAATACTGGAAATTTGTATGTAGGTGGAGAGGATATATTACTGGGTTTAAATGAAGATTTAGAGCTGCAAGATGAAGCACTAAATGTAGGCCCAAAATGGGACTCGGATAAGTGTTTCCCAGCACCTGCAGCTTGCTCATATTCAAGGTCACTGTCTTCTAATAGAATATCTGTTCTAGCAATAAATAATATACACAATTATTTACTGGCTTGTGGAACAGTTAATCATGGCCTATGTAGCTTATATGCTCTCTCTGACTTGAAAACAGAGATTAAGTTAAATCCAACTAATCATGCTTCATTTGTTGGTAGTGAGACTTCTTCTGTTGCATTTTTTGGCAGACCTCCAATGGACATAGACATGTCAAATAGAATGCTCTATGCTGCAGTGGCGACCTATGATCGCTCAGAAGACAGATTCTCACCATATACAATATCTACACGTGAAATTGTCTACAACAAAACGACTCAACAGATGGAATACTTTATTGATAATGCGAAAATGGCACAGTTTAGTTATGTGAGTGTAATACCTTCCGTGCAGTCCAAATTTCATGTGAAGTATATCTTAGGTTTTGAATTGAATGGCTATGGATACTATGTGTCAGTGCAACCTGAAGACCCAGATCTTCCTAGAACACGATATGTCACAAAACTTATTCAATTTTGCTTAGATGACAGATTTTATAAAACTTACATTGAAACTCCTTTAATATGTCATGGTGCATTCACTGATGAATACACAATAGCTACTGCAGCTTACATGGACTTCGATGACGCTAAGAATGTTCTTGCTGTTAGTTTTGGTCTACCTAAAGCTGGTGCAGCTAATGAAGTAGATCCTGACCAAGGTAGTGTTGTTTGTAGATTTGCAATGAACTTTTCGGTTGACCACTTTACTGACCTACAAAAATATTGCTATAATGGGGGTAATGGTTTCTATCCATGGTGGATACATGGGACTGTCCGTCGTTGTGAAAGATCACCTTCTGTGGTAAGATTTTATTCTCTTCAGTTTATAACTATAAGCTTATCTGTAGTTAAAACCCTTCTCATAATTTTACATTGTGCTCAAGGTGATGAAATGGATTGTATATATAACAGTTTCATTGCAGCATTTAATGTGTATCTTTTAGTTAAAATTTTATTGTTAAATTGATTATTATGCATCTGTTATTGCGTTGTCTTAAAATTGTCATTAACGGTAAATTGAATTTCACTGATAAAATGACTTGAAGTGATATCAGGGCTCCCGATCTCCAAAAATTGGGGCCCGAAATTTGACCCCATTCCCCCACCTCTGGAATATACTTTTCCCCCTATTTTTAGTGAAAATTCCCCCATTATATTACTTAGGCTTTTGAAATTCCCCCTTGAACTGAAAATGACACAAAATTCCCCCCTCCCAGGGCCCTGGCCCCAGTCCCCCAAAAGAGAGAGAGAGAGAGAGTCCTGGATATCAATGGATTGTAATGACTCATTGTACTGTGATAAAATGTAGAATGACTTGTTATTTTGTCATTTTGTTTCTATTTAGCACCTGATACTACTGCAGTAAAATCCTGCTATTAAGACCACCTTGCGTTCTCAAGCAAAGTGGTCTTAATAGCAGGGTGGTTTTATTAGTGGAACCAGGTGTCCGAGCTAAGTTTTGTCAGTCATATATGACCTACAGGCATATTATATTTTTGTGTGTTCATGTATTCAATATTTCTCAAATTAACACTCCTTGTTTCATTCAATGTCAGCAAATTATGGCGAATACCACATAAATTTATGACAACCAAACTTCGGAAAAACTAAACAAAAACTCATTTTCATTCCAAGTTTTTGATTGAATAGTCAGTCCACTTCGAGGAGAAATGTGTGACAAAAACTCGATCAACACCTTTGTCAATCCGATCAATTAAAATCGATAGTAATGACAGTCAAAAGCAATCAACAACACATTTTTATACACATTGTTTTCACGATGTGCAGCCGACAATTAGATTATTACCGTAAATCGACTCTGTACATGACGTAAAAGTCAACACCTGGGGTGCACAGCATGTAATTTCAAAGCAAAACTTAGGTGGTCGTTGTAGCAGATTATAATTTAGTGGGAAATGATAAATTGGTCCGAAACAGGGGTCGTTTTGTAGGAATAGCGGTGTGGTCATATTTCTGGACAAACGACCATTGAACTTTAGAACAAAACATTCCGTTCTTTTAAAAATCGGTTGTAATAGCGGGACGGCCGTAATATCAGGGTGGTTGTAAGCACGGATTTTACTGTATTAAGTAGGTGTAGGCATCAGTTAAAATTAACCAATTCTGAATCAATTCCAATTACACCATTCAGATTCTCACGGATTCCAATTCCAGTAAGTGTTGTTTAATGTAAAATAATAATTGTATATAATATGTTGCCATACAAGCTATATTTTACAGCCCCTGAATAAATGATAACACTATGAAGTGTTTGCTGGTTTATTAAACAAAGAAATTTAACAATTCATAATTTTTTAACAATTTGATGACGAACTTGTCACTGGCAGCTGATTTTGGACAGATTTTTTTTAACAACAACATTGATAGGTGGGAATACCTAAATTAATAAAAAATGTATCTGACTATCACAGACAGTTTGCAAAAAAATTCATTTAGTTAAATATTTGCACAGTTGCAAAATAAACCTCAACTTTCAACTATGTTTTACTTGCAAGACCATTCAGTTGTCAAAACTTTCAGCCTTACAATGTATACAGTAGATTTATAAACAATGATGACCTCATTCCTATTAGCTAAAAATAATATATTTTCATCCGGTGAAACCTAAAGATATATCATGAATGTAAGTTAATATATTTTCTGAAAGCAACGAGCACATTTTCTGAGAATAACTTGACCATTGTGCAGTTTGAATACCTACTTTCATTTCGATCACTGTTACCCACATGTTTACAGACGCTTTGTGATGACGACACACATCTCATGAATAACAAGACTTGGGAGGAAAAAACTACAAGAACTTTGTTATCTATTTATTTCAGATTTCGATGGAGAAACAATTGCTAATTAGAAAATCTTGTTTTGACTAAATATCAACTTATATTTATATTGAAAGAACCAGTTCCTAAAAATTAATCGATTCCGGCACCAGTCAGAATTTGGATCCAGTACAAACCGGTTCCTGAGAAATGGTGCCCACCCTTAGTATTAAGTTTGGCTAGCATAAAATAGTTGTGTTTGTGGGTTACCCAACTAACTTGGTGCCGACTCTAACAGCGAAATCCTAGGTACAAAAATATTAAGGATGAATTGTACCTCCAAGATACATAATAGATTAATAAATTAGAAAGAATTTTCCTTTTGCCCACCTATCCTAATTAGTAACTGAACACAATACTATTTTTTCTAGCCTCATATCTGTTATGTTTTACAGTTTGTTCCTAAGGGCTATTGTGCTTATGATCACTATCAGACAGGAAACAGACTAGGAATATCTGCTAACCTTGATGATGCAGATTCAGTAATTTATGCTGAAGCAGATATCTGTCTCGATGAAATAATTACATCAATGGTGCTGGTCAAGCAGCAGTCACATCCTATTGCCTTATTGGGAACTGCTGATGGGCAGTTGGTGAAGGTACGAGCGCAGGTAAATGTAATCCCCTTTGCTTGGAATCTCCTCTTCAGTCCTATGTCTGTTAATGATTTTTATGCTGTAACAAATAAACTGTGACGACAATGATTTTGTAATACTTAATTGAAGCAATTTTTGGTACTGAATGTTATTGACATTCATTATTATTCTCGTTAAACAACATATTAAAAAGTTTAAATACTCAAGAATTGAAAAATGTAATGTTGTATTCAGTTAAGAACTAATGATTGCTCTGTAATCATTGTTTCTATTGTGTTTGTGAATTCAACATTACCTAATGTACAGTACTAATTAAGACAAAAATTTAAGGGTGAGGTGATAAACGTTAAACATAGTACGATGCACATTGTGGTATGTCATTCCTGATATGACATGTCCATTGATACATTATATACAATATCAAATACAATATTTGTTATCATTAACAGTTATGAAACAATATTTTGTATCAAAGACATTAATAAAATAGTTATTGTGATCACCTCTCTACTCACTTGAACTACTGTAGATAAGATAAGAATAATTTAAAATATGAGATAAAGTCATAGCTAATCTCAATGCCTGACTGTTTTATGATACTGTGATATATAAACATGTTCTATCAGTTTTATTGTCTACAGATAGAAATGTTGAAAGACAAAAAGCATTGTAACAATTCTTCTCTTTTTGTAAAGAAAACTTGTTAACCCTTTTCCTCATAGTATGGCATTTTCCAGCATCCGAAGCAGACGACTTTTGAAAACATTGCGGCGAAAGAAGTCATTGCTTGTAATGAGTAGTGACTTCTTTTGCCACAATGTTTTCCACTCTGTCAGAGAGAAATAACTCAATTTTCCTAAATAAATTGATATTTTGTATATTTGATTTGAATTGGAAGAGCCCAAAATATGTTTTTGAGGCAAAGGGTTTAGTCTGATATCTTGTATATTTGTTAGGCAGTAAATTAGCTTGATAATATCTCAACTTTGTTACCAAACTGTACTTGAGAAAATTCTCAGACATTGACATAAATTTTACTTCTATAAATGTAAAAAATTAGTTACTTGTAATGTGTTTTAATATTTGTGGAATTTTATCATCATGAAAACTATTGACAGACACTATCTGTAAGTCATTATTTGTTGCACCCCACCCTGTATACTGTCTGCATGGATTCTAACAAAGCCACATAAGCTGATTATAACTGATTCATATAATCATTGACAAAACCTTATATCAATGTTATATTCTCTAATTCATGCTATGGCCTTGTATAATTATCATTGAATTTATAAATTACCGTTGTTTTTGGAAAAAAATGAA
This sequence comes from Lutraria rhynchaena, assembly GCA_008271625.1. Lineage (NCBI taxonomy): Eukaryota > Metazoa > Mollusca > Bivalvia > Venerida > Mactridae > Lutraria > Lutraria rhynchaena. Next base: position 2,211,029 of record VIBL01000023.1, read on the forward strand.
AAATAGAACAAGACTCTCTGGAGGGTGTTTTTGTCAAATCACAAAACCTACCCATTTTTAAGTAAGACACTGTATCAATGCAGATAGTATGAGTCGCATATGCTGGCGTCTGGTTTTTACCAATTGTGTGTATGTAATCAGAACTATATTCTGTAGTGATTTAGTTTATTTATGTAGGTTTGCTAGAAATAGTCATTTTAATTCAGAATGTACACAATGCCATGTAAATAAAATATATTTTGTATATGACATACAATTTGACAATGTGAGTGAACAACATGCATAATGAAGTTTTGGACAAAAATATAATTAGGAACAATTGTTGTGATAAAGAATTTTAAAAATAAATTATTTTAAAAAAAGATTTAATGAAACTGAAACATTCTTTGGTTAAAGAAACTAAGTAGCATAATTCTTAGGCTGGAACAAAATATGAAATTTTGTAAAACCTGCATGGAATATAATACAATCAAATTTGCCTGTTTTGGGGCTTTTATTTGACCCTTAAAATGGCATTTTGACTTTGAAATCAGTAAAATAAAGCTATTGACTCTTGAGAATTTGTACCCAAGGGTCAATTTTACTGTAAAATTAGAAGGAAATTTTGTTGACTCTTCAAATTATCTTCAGCTAGGGGTCATTTTTGTCCCTCAACTTCTGATGTTTAGTGAAATCCCTGTGTACAAATTTAACACTGTCAGTTAGTCTTATAATTATATTACAACTTTGTGGTTATTCTCTCTATTTTTTTTATTTTAACTGATCAAATATGTTATATGTATCAAATGTAGATGATTATTAATTATTTTCTTAGTTCTTAAGAATATTACTTGTTTCTCATATATGAATTGTAATGAAATTCACCGCGTGTATTTAAGTATGCATCAGATTATTTTTAAAAAACGTTACCTTTCTTTTTGGAATATAAGTATATTTTTTACCAATATCTCCTTATATTAACATAAAATGTATCTTGGCATCTTGTTTACTAATCCTGCGTATGATTATTGATATTTTGCGGAACTTCTTCTAACATTTATTTGAATACATACCAGGACCCTCCGTGGTCGAGTGCTTATGGTCTCTGATTAGTAATCACTAGCATCTCACCTATGTGAGCTCGAATCCCATCTAGGGCTGGACGAATTTCGCATGTGAAGAAGCTGTCCAGCTAGCATACAGAAGGATGGTGGTTCGACTCAGGTGTTCTACGCTTGGGTTTTCCTCCTCCGTTAAAGCTGGAAAGTCGTCAAATGACCCTGGTTGTTGGTGCCAAGTAAAACCACAGAAAAATGAAAACGTAGCATAAAAATAAATATAATTTAAGATAGTGACATAATCAACCTGAGTCCTTGAACTCTAGCATCTAATTGGTCTACTTAGCGTAGTCAAATTGACTAATACTAAGACTATATTTTTGGGTAGGTTTGTTTTTTGATGTAGATTATAAAATGTCTAACATTTAATTATTTATGAATAAAGCTTTTATAGGTCTACTGTTTTAGATTCTTTTTACTTTTTTTCTCTTCCAATTTACTCTTGAAATTTTGGTATGTTTTTTTTTAAGTTTACTTCCCACCATTTTCTGACCTAACACCAGTGCTTAATTGGCTGTAACTGAGCCCAGTCTTAAAATTGACCAATGGCAAGGTTCCATGTATTGGAGGTACTGGATAAGTACTGGAGGTGAACGATATGAACTGTTCAGTACTTGATGTCTATTTTTACATGTATGTGTTTGATGACTATGCCAGGGATCAGGCATATTGCTATAATCTAACAAAATCAATTTTATTTCATGATTCCAGGTAGAAAATAAGGTATCCATTGCTTTATGCTTTTATTCTGCATTGTACACATATATCCAATTTTTTTTACTTCAAATTAACACATTGTATGAAGTAATCCCTTGATGACTTCTTGAAATATATTGTGGTATGCAAATCTAGACGGCTCTAGTTGTAATCTGTTAAACGTAAACTAACTTCAAAACTTTAGTTGTGACTGGTTCCATTACAATATTTCATCGTCTTTTCATTTCACTGATTAAGTGGTGTTATTTCGATGTAATTCTTTATAATGTTTTTATAGCCAGATAGATAATTATTAGATATGGAAAATTTTATTTCCATATAATTTAGTTATCAACATTTATTAATAGATGTATTCTGTTTAAGATATGTAAACATCATACTAGATGATTGCTGATTAGATTAACCATTGTGTAATTGTGTAATACTGATTAGTCAAAATGGATGACACTTTAGAAAGCATGTCGGTGATGGTGTGACATGATTGTTGTGGATTTTTATTGTAAAAATTTGTCAAAGCAGGCAATTAGTTTATTGTTTGACAATTTCTGAATTGTTTGTTTAGTGATGTTAGTGAAAGAAACAATAATTCAGTGAAACCAAGTCCCTTAATTACTCTGGTAACCCACTATGGAACAATTTTAAATTGAAACGCTCACATTTTATTGTCTCACTAACACAGCTTTCGGGTATGAAGGTTATATAATAAGCAGATTTGTTATAGTTGGTAAAATATTATGAACTTGTACTAGTTGAGATAATGATAGAAGCCCATTGGAATAAGGGAATTTTTCATGTTTTCCAATTAGTTCCTAATAGACACCCAGCCATAGGGAAACATTACCTTTTTTGCTCATCATTTTGTTAATGTCTCAAGTTTCAAGGTTTGAATGGTTTTAATATACATTGGATTATAATTTGATGATAATTACATCATTTATGATGAGTACTGTTTTTTTGTTTTTTCTCATAGACAATTTGGGGAGGGCTGTAAGTAATGGAATGGATGGGTTGTTTATTAAGAAATATTCGGAATATGATACTTCACTATGGACTGAACTTTTGTTTTGCAAAATGTTTTCTTTTAGTTTGGTGCTGGGTTAAGTTTGACAATATTCTCCTGGCATTTGACAATGTTTGTACATCACCATAAATTATGATTTAAGAAATATGTTTAATGACTTTTCAATTTTTAAGCTGGGTAATTGGACGTGAAAAATGTGCAAAGAATATTGAGTGCCAGTCAATGTTGTTGAATTTTATCTGGGTATTACTGTATATTTTGCTTGCTATGGTATAAATATTTTGCAGATATTGTAGAATTAGAAATCACTTTTTGTTTGAAATATTTTTGAGTTCATTATTTTATATAAGCCAGGTATGTGTATACTGCTTTTAATCAATTCCCCACCTATTTGGTTGTCAGATGTGTGTTTTTTTTCACTGATTTCTGCAGATTGGATTATTATGGGGGCCTCTTTGTAAAATACGTAAATCCATTTTGGAAATACCAGGAGGGTATGAAGGGGGCCTCAGATGCTCATTTAGCAAATGTTGATGCATCATGATTTCCAGTAGAATTACTGGTGCTTGTATCTGTCCAATTTTAGCAAAACCTTGATATTAAGACCACCTTATGGACCAAAAACCATTGCCTTTAATATTTAGATTGTCTCATTGTTGAGTTAATATACTGAGGAAATTTTGAAAAAAAACGGTTAAAAAATAAGTGGTTGTTTTATTGAGATGGTTGTAACACTGATGTGGTTGTTAAGTGAGGTTTTACTGTATTCTAGTTTTAGAATGTTTTCTTGTCATATTCTGACTGAAAATGTCATTCTGTGCTGTGACAAAAGGTGTCCACCCTCTGATCAGCAACCAACCACGTCCCCTGGTTATTATTAAAAACATTACAACCACATTTGATATTTTACATTCCTTATAGCAGTGCTTAAAAAATATGCTGAAAGATTAAAGTAAAACAACATAAGTTTGACTATGGAATAAATTACAACAATAATATACATGCATATATATGAATGATGAACCATTGGATGAAACAGGTGAAATTTATAAAATTAATCCATAAAACGATGAGAACCATGTAAGATGTTCATATTTTTGTGTAATTTTATTTTATTTATTATAGAATTAATTTTTGTGAGATTTAGGTGAACAGAATTTCTACTTTCAGTTCTGCAATACTTTTGTCCCAAGTTATATACATGAAAGTTAATACTTAACAGAAATTTCTTGTTCTGCGGTACATACTTAGTATCAAATGATGGTCACATGTATTTATTGAATTCAAGTTATATTTTGAAACCTCTTAAGATTGTACTTCATACTAGTACTTTATCATCTACATGCTAATATTTCCTGATAAGCCGATCTGTCATGTATTCAATATTATTATAAATGTTTAAATTCAATTAATATCATTCTCCAGGCAAGCTTAAAGAATGACAGATGCACTCAAAATAAACCATACATGTCTTACAAACTGAGTAATTCAACGATACTACCAGATATGGTGATGGATTCTAAGAAGGAGCATGCTTACATCATGTCTGGAAATAAGGTACAATTGAAATCTCTGATTTAACTTCATGTAAATCAAAAGCAGTAATTGTAGCAATGTCCTCATTAACAAAACTTCCATTATTATTTGAGAATGAAATATTATGCGAATTAGACATGTTGTCAAATGGAGAGCACTTTCATTAAAATTTGTTGACAAAGTTGAATGTTTTTTCTGTACATGTAATGGCAAGTTTTATTCAAATTTAGTTAATTTATTTGTAATTGTTTGTTTCATTACTATAAATGTATATATAACCATCTGATGTCAGACTTGTATATTACTGATTTCTGCAAATTTCTGATTCGAACTAACAGAAAAAGGTTTTTTATTTTTATGTGATGGAGTTAAAGGTTAAAGGTTGAAACTTCTTCATGCTTCTGTGTTTCGTTTCAGATAACAAAGTTCCCATTACAGTCCTGTTTAGTGTACTCTGAATGTTCTACTTGTGTTAGCTCGAATGATCCTCTGGGCTGTGGCTGGTGTGGTGATCACTGTAGCAAGAAAGACGAGTGTCATGATCCCAATGTTGTATGGTCACATGACACATGCAAACCGTACATTAGTTCTGTAAGTATGTATGTGGGTGGAAGTTTTCGGGCATGTGGGGGAATTCTTGTTTTTTCCTGTCCTGTTCCGTGTACCCAGGTTTGGCCTGGACTGGACTTATTGTTTCTACAGCTGTAAGCTTTAGTGTTCAGGTCCTTTAAATGGCTTAATGTTCATCTATGTACAAGTGTATGAATGTTCTGGCATAGTAACTATGTGGTTACTAACACAGGTTTTGACTGTGTCAGTATTTTGACTGCTTATGTTATGCTCCAAAAATTGACATATTGATATATAATAATCTATCTGAGTATGAGCACTATGTTGTATGTGTTAATTTTATCATTTTTTAGTTCAATCCCATATCAGGACCTACCAGTGGTGGAACGCTCCTCACTATCAATGGAAACAACTTTGGTTATAAAATTCCTGAAGTTACCATTGGTGATAGTGATGACAAATGTATCATTGATACTATTCATCTTAGTAATTCAGTGTAAGTCTTTAGTAATCATTTTCCTTAGGTGGTAAGGGTCAATTTTTAGTGCCTTGGTACTGATCATCGTACTTCCAGTTTCTTATGGAAGTACTTAAGTCTTCTTATGTGTTTACCTCTAGTACATCAAGTACTTGATATTACTGATGGGAAAAGAACACGTTTAAATAATGGCCCAGCACTGAGCATCATTTTAAACTAGTAAACTTGGAAGTGCTTTGTATTATCATAAATATTCACTATAGCTGTGATTCTGTTCGAATTTTTCATCAAGTCTCCAACTGTGAGAACCAGAATTATCTCTGTTAAAATTCTGAAATTCTGCATCATTAATTACTAGTGCCATGTTGTTTGATGGATGTAGTCAGTGTCAGCACTTGGTCGCTGACCAGTCAGTTTTATATTTATGGCACTAGAATTATGAGAATCCACTTACTTGAGTTTACATTGAAAGTTGTGCTAAAAGTGATTTTCACTTTTCTGTTACTGGCAGGCTGCTGCGTTCATGTGACCTTATCGATCTAAAACTTTTGTCTCATATAATTGTTTACAGGATACAGTGTAAAACACACAGTTCTGATGTTGAAGGGAATTTTTCGGTAGAGGTTAAAGTTAGTGATTTGTCCTTGGAAAAAATGAACTACAAAGTTGCTGGAACTGCTAAAACATCAGACTTGAAATTTGAATATCGAGTATGTTGCGCTTTGATTAGTTCTCCATATATCTGGATGATTTTCAGGCATTTCTTAAGTTACCACTGCTGGCTGAAATAAATTTTTGATGAATTTGAAGTTTGTTGGGCCTATTCATGGCATAAACAAGCTTTAGAAATGGTTATTTTGCTTTATAGAATAAAATTTTCTTACAATTTTTATTATATCTACAAAATTAACTGCAAACTTGATGATTTCTCCAGCTAAAACCTTAGTACTACTTTTTTTATTGTAAATTTACTTAATTGTTAAATGATATAAAAATATAGAGATTTGTAATTTAAATTATATTCACCTGTTATTGATAGTGTTGCTAAATCAAGCATATATTTAAAGATAGCAGTAATTTAAGAGACCACCAGTAAATTTTCTCTTCCAAAATTTTTTTTAACTTGTTCATCATAGTTGTCAATTAACTGTTAGTCAGAAGTTTGTATTGTCTTCTTTTTTTACAGACTCCTGTCCTGACAAGTGTATTCCCACTTTATGGTCCAGAATCTGGGGGTACAGTTGTTACTCTGACCGGTGATAACTTAGATGTTGGTTTGAATGTTTCCGTGAAGATCGGATTGATACCCTGTCAGATATTCAGGTACAGTTAAACCTCATTTAGAGTTCTTTTCAATACTAAGACCACTTCCTTATAAAGATCACTTTTTCATGGACTGTTTTCTGTTTCTACCATAATTCACATGATAATGAGACCAATTTGATATAAAGACCCTATTTTCCCAAATGTGGTCTTAATATGATATTAAGGGTTTACTCTATATCTGTAGTCTGAAACAAAAAGAATGATTTTTTTAATTATAAAAATGATAACAACAAAATTAGCTACTTCAATGTTAGATCTGCCAACTTACCACATTTTTGTGATTTTCTTTGTTTTTCTTTCCACAATAAAACACTCTTAGTTTGGTTACTTATTGAAATTATTAGTTAAATTACTGTACACACCTGTCATATTGACTCACAGTGTATATAGGGCTGCCTGAATGTACCAACAATTGTTAGAATCTGTAAAAAATGATCATTAAGTAATTAAGAATACTTTTCTCACAGACAGTCTCTAATTATAAATTACAGAAAGATGATCACCTACTTCAGTGTATCACTTTTGGCCATTAACTACCATTATCTTGCTCTATTAAGTAGAGTATAATAATGTATAGAAGCTTAATCTATTGATGATTGTGATCTTTTTTCAGTTTGAAAAAGACAGAAGTGTTGTGTCTTTCTGGTAAAGCACCAAAGTTGCTTGGTATAGGTCGACGCCGACGAGCTTTGAGAAAAGACTTTGTGACACTAGTCATCGATGGTTTGACTCTACATAGTAGTGAACCTTATGAGTACAAACGAGATGCTGTTGTCATTAGTCTGTCTCCCAGCTCTACAATACATAATGGTGGTACCAGAGTTACTGTAACGGGAACCTATCTCGACACGGTGCAAAAACCACAGATTGGTGTAAAACTTAGCAATGGTGATGAAACTACTGGTGTAAGTTATATTCATTTTATCAATAACTCACATAGAAATCATGTAGATACTGTAGGAATTGCTTTAATGAGAACCCCTTTCTTAGGAGTGGAAAAACAATGTTTTAATTTGGTTATATAACTTAAAGGGTTCCAGTTTACACTGCCAGATTTACAGTAAAATTCAAGCTGTATATGCCAGTAAGTCATTCTGTATAGACACTTGTTTGTTTGAAAGGTTAGACATAATTCCCGCGATAAAATCTCTTTCATCTGGATGAAATCAGACATTAAAGTCATTAATCAAACCAATTTATTCCTGATTGTCTGTGAATGTGTCAGTGGCCATTCTGTCAAGCATATTGAAAATTATTCCTGATTGTCTGTGAATGTGTCAGTGGCCATTTTGTCAAGCATATTGAAAATACTGAGTGGCCTCTGGTTGAGAGATAATGGTCCCTGACTTGTAATCACTTGCTCCTCACCGCTCTGAATCCCATGTGGGACCAAATTGGTATGAAGTTAAACTCCAGAGAAAATGCTGATTTAATGGTAAAATTTTGTTTGTCCGAATTCTTTTTATCAGTCACAACTGAGGAAATGGCATTTTTCCGGAAGGCTGACAATATGCTCAAATATTTCAGAATTGTACAACTGATTCAGCCGATGAAGGAAAGAAGATGATATGTATTATGCCTAACATACTACCACTGATGGTATCCATGGATCAGAGTGAATTAATGCATGTCTATATCTTCTTTATAATGGATGGTATAGATAAACTGAGACGATTACAAGAAACTGAGCCATCATTAAGTAGATATATTTACAACCCTAATCCAGTGATCAGCAAGTTTGAGGAAGATGATTATCTCCGAATCTTTAATATAAAAGATGACACTCTAGAGATTAAGGTAAAAAAACACAAATGAAAATATTTTCTTTGTAGAAATATATAAAAAGACTTACTATTTTTTTTTTTAATTTTGTCAAGCTCTCAATTTGTTACTTGTAGGCAAACATTTACTCTGCTTCATGAAATGTAGAAATGGTTGTGAAACAGTATTTTGACTGTATATTGATGACATAAAAATCTACTGATTTTAAAAACAGTTGTTCAGCTATATTTGTCATATCTTGGTACTGAAAGTATAACAAAATTTGATAAGTCCTGACATCTTTATGTATGGGGTGAAACATGTCTACATCAATGTTTTGTTTTTAGAGCTGAATGCCTCACTGTGATTATGTTTAATTAATTTTCCTATAGTGTTTTTATTAGACTTTGATTGGGTTCATTTTGTTGCAATTTTTTTCCCTTATCAGTCAGCATCATAGTCACCCCTAACACAAAGCATTTATATTCTGAATTTCTAATTGATGGCAATCAACTGTTGTTATTCGTTAATGTTATCTATAGGGGGAAGACATGACAAGAGGACTTCATAAAAGTGAATACACGGTTCTAATTGGTCGAAATAAATGCAATGTAACTTTCCTGGGTAATAGATTCCTACATTGTCTACCAGAGAAACCAGTCACTGTAGGAAGCAATGAGCCTAAAAGAGCAGTTGAGGTAAGTTTCATATTTTGTGCCTCATTTTGTGAATAAAAAAGGATTTCTCATCTGGCCATCCTTAAATTGTTGGTTTGCAGTGACACGACAGATTCATTGAAAAATCCCTCACCCCCATTTTTTTAGTGGCTTAACAAAAAAAATTTCACTCTTTATTCCAGTTTTTTTTTTGTTTTTAGTACAAGCATATGATTTTAACAAAAAATTGCCTACCTACCTAAGTTATGGTACAATCACTGTTGATTATATTCACAATCACATTCCAACTGAACCGTTTTATTTCAGTTTTGAAAAATCTATACATATCATGAATATGGTTTTAGTTATTTGCAAGGTGGGGGCCTCCTAGATCCAGTGATTATAGTCTCCGACTAGTAATCACTAGCCTCCATCTGGGACCAAAGTTCTCAAGTGAGGAAGCTATTCAGCTAACTTAAGGATAGTCAGTGGTTCTTTCCTGACGTATGCCTTGGTCTCTATCCACTGATAAAACTAAAAAAGCTGCCAACTGACCTTGGCTGTTGGTGTGACGTTAAACCCTGAAGAAACAAATTTTCTGCTGTGAGGATGCAGCTTAACCCTTTGCCTTATAAGCATAATTTGGACTCCTCCACATTCAAAGCAAATATACAAAACATCAATTTATTTAAGAAAATTGTGTTATTTCTCTCTGATAGAGTGGAAAACGTTGTGGCAAAAGAAGCCACTACTCATAACAAGCAATGGCTTCTTTTGCCACAATGTTTTCAAAAGACGTCTGCTTCAGATGTGGGGAAATGCGATATTATGAGGCAAAGGGTTAAACTATCTGATGAGTTTTTGGAAATTGTACATTAAATTCTGGGATAATGCCAAGATAATGAATTAAAGTTCACATTTCTGGCTGTTGTGGAGAAATTGATTGAGTGCCAAATAAAGGTGAATTATTGCTGTAACAGAACAATCATATCAAAATGAATATTTTCCTTGTTCATGACCTTTGAATTCATATATGATAGTTTTAAGTGGACACAAATACATTTTTGATTGTCTGTCACTTGTAGATTGCTAAGTAGGTCAACAACATTATAATTTGGTGTTAGTACATTCATTGTACTATATATTAGATCAGTACATTAATTGTACTTAAAAATAGCCTACTTGATTATTAGTCACAGATGATGAAATATTCTTTGCAGGCTTGTTGCTACATTGATGCAATTTTAAGATCACTTGACACTGGAAATACATTCTTTATTTAGTACTTGAAATGGATTTTGAAATTATTAGTCTTGAATAGTTTTTTTTTAAAAGATTCTTACAGCTCAAGCCACATCCTATTTCTGTTATCTGTTAGATTCTACGTCTTCCTGTAAGCCTCAGCCATGGTAACCTTTAGGTTTTTGTATGAACATTGGTTAAATATTACTGCTGGGTTGTAAGTCATGTTTCAAACTGAGCATCTTGATGATTTCTTTACCAATATCAGGCATTTGGAGTTAATTTTAATGGAAATTATTACTGGTTAAATTGACTGAAGTTTTATACAACCTCTTTACCAAACTTTAACCCAAAATTTGACCTAGTTCCAACTTTAACACAGTCGTTAGATTTAACCAATGTTGATAGTATTGATGTAAAAATAAGTACATGTATTAAGTTAAGCGTTAACCCTTTGCCTCATAATGCTGCATTTACTCACAGACGAAGCAGACAACTTTTGAAAATATTGTGGCAAAAGAAGCCATTGCTTGTAATGAGTAATGGCTGCTTTAGCCAAAATGTTTTCCACGCTTTCAGAGTGAAATAACTGAATTTTCTTTAATAAATTGATGTTTTGTATATTAGCTTTGAATTTGGAAGAGTCCAAAATATGCTTATGAGGCAAAGGGTTGAATAAATCTCTGGTGAGGAATCCTGAACACTTTGGGTCTGTGTCATTGACGCACCTTCGATAAGATGGCAGTTTTTAAACTTTGAAATCTTGCTAATGCTATACCTTTCAGACACTTACCTTCACCAAAACAATCAATTGGATGAAATATTTAATTTACGCAGAAGATTTAGTAAGATTTTAAAAATTAAAAACTACAGTGCAACCTCTCTAAAGCAACACCCTTTGGGAGAAGCAAAATTATATTGTTGTTTAGAGGTTGTTGCTTTAGAGAGGTTTAATTAATAGTTAAATTGTACATTGGGTAAAAATCATGCTGCTGTTGAAGGGAGGTTGTTGCATATGAGAGGGCTGCTCTGGAGAGGTTGCACTGTACTATATTTGCTAAGTTACGTTTATGGAATGGGCCACTGGTAGAACGATTGTTGGTTTGTATCCCCGTCAGAACAAGATTTTACATTTCTTAAATTTAAACATATGACCCTGGAAGTAGCCATCAAGAGTGAAGTATTTAAATTTCACTAACTGATCTTATTTCTCTACTGATGTTGACAACATAAGTTCATGGCATAATGTATTCTTACATTTCAGGTTAGGATTGGAATATACTTGATCTATCATGTTGGTTACCTTAAGTTCTTTATGGATGAAGTTATAGAGGAAAATTCATTGAACATCGGAGTCATTGTTGTTGTTGTTATTTTGGCTCTGATTCTAATAGCGATTATAGCTCTTCTTGTAATCATGAAGAAGAGAAGGATTGGTCCATTTAAGGATAAGCATGCTAACAATTTCCACTATGTACAAGGTCAAGAAGGCTTATTGGATCCTGAAGGTCAAAGGTTAATGGATCAAAATAGGCAGAATGGTAATGTTTTTACTTTTATCCATACCTAAGATATCCAATTATGTTTGAATTCAATGTGTGTCTTGGGATTTTTATACAAGATTGTTGTGTAAGTGGCCAGCTGTCGATTTGTGTGAATTTTATTCACTTGAATAGAATATAAAAATATCTGATTTTTTCAGTTCTGTTAATGAAGGAATTTTATTAAGAAGTTTTTAGTTTTATATGTATACAATTTTAAGTATTGTTGATTGAAATGGAATTTAATATAGGCTAGGGTTTAAAAAGGAAGTTATGGTACATTACATTATACATGAACACTACGGAATTGTCCTGAGATTGCATTAAAAAAGGAAATCAGTGTAATTAATGAATTCTGGAATGTTATAAAATTAAGGGCCTCAGTGGCTGAATGGTTTAGGTCTCTGTAATCACAAGCCCTACACTACAGTGAGTTCAAATCCCACCCAGGACCACAAAAATTCTTATGTGAGGAAGCTGTCCAGCTGGCATACGGAAGGTCAGTGGTTTTACAGAGATGCACTTAGGGTCTTCCTCTACTGTTAAAGTTGGAAAGGTTACTAGATGATTATGGTGCAATGTTTAACCCCCAGAGAGTCCTTCCTAGCTCTGTAACACTCATGTTGGGAAAATTATTACTTGCTTGCTGAAAAAGGGAAACAGTATACTTCTAACTGGTAATTCAGGAGCATTGAGCAGCCACTGCAAATACCTGAAAACATTATTATTACTCTTGACTTAAGAAATTAAATGAATTGCATGGGTGAAAGCCTCACAGCATGTGACAGAATTTCTGCTTTTTTTTCTTGTTCCTTCGGCCGAGATTTGTTTTTATTGTTTATGCGGTCTTTCAAAAAGTTCAACTTTCACCCATAAAGTTGTATTACATACATTACAGCATATCAAGAACAGGGAACTTCGGGCGAGGGAGCGGGTTACAATGTATTTAGTACTGGTATTGACGAAGAAACCAAACTTTTACTGCAAGACCAAAACCTGCTGATTGACAGAAGTATATTAGATAGAGCAGAATTACTCGGTGCAGGTTAGTTTGATCTTCATTCAAAACTTAAAAAATGTAATAATTGTGTATGTAGATTTTATAAAGAATTTGGTATGATGATTGTGTTATTACAATCTTCTTGTACAAAGTGTATACTTACTAAAATATTAATAATGTACTTCCTTGTATTCAAATGATAGTTTACGATGTATATTTATATGTTGTATGAATGTTTTTTAAGCGTGAGGAAGCTCTCCAGCTAGCTTACTGAATGTTGGTGGTTCTATCCAAGTGTAAGCATGTAAAAGTGTAAAAGTCCTTTTTTAAAAAAGGTTTGATTGAATGATACATGTTTTTTACAGGTCACTTTGGTAGTGTATATAAAGGTTATTTGAGGTATCCTGATGAGAAGGAAGATACACTGGTGGCTGTTAAAACATTACATCGTACGTTTACATACTCCATTTATCATCTGTAATAATGCAGGTGTTACCTAGTCATTGCGTGTTCATAGTTTAAGAACGCAAATTTTATATCTCATGAGAATTCCAACTGGTTTAATTTTGATTACATTAAATAAACCAATTACTACTTTATCATATTCCAATAAATTTATTGACAAGTCAGTCTCATTTATTTTATAACATTCTTAAGTCAATACATTTAAAGTGATACATTTAAGACTCATATTTTAAAAGCTGCTAAGTAGACTGTCAAGGGTATGATAATTCCTCCTTTCAGTAGAATCCGTTTTTACAGACACAGTGTACCTTTAAACACTAGTATTCAGATCCTGATAAGATCTGCTAAAAATGATGTTTTCACTTGATATGTAGGGTATTTTCCTTTTCTGAAGTGTTCATGAAATCACGCCTCTGTAATCAAGTAGTACATGTCTATTTAAGTGCTGTTATTAAACCACATCCTGATAATTATAGTGCATACATATGAATTTTTTTTCAAGGACACCATGTGATATGCTCTTATTGGTCTTAATATTTTTTTAAATAACTGTATACTTAACTTAAGAGTGTTTTTTTACATTTAACAGGTTAGTAAAATTACGAATGAACATAAATGATTGATGGACACTTCCATGAAGCGAGATACAGGCTTCAAGCTTATGATGTTCCCATTATCGAATTGTCCTAAATATCAGTTTTGTTTTAAGCACATAAAAGTCAATTCTTGTTATCACACCAGCCACTTTATTTTTCCTTTTTGTAAATCTATTAAATTAAGTCCTATTTATATTTCAGAAAACAGTCCTCGAGAGATTGATGTTCAGGCATTCTTGAAGGAAGCCCTAATCATGAAAGATTTCAACCATCCTAATGTGCTCAACCTGATTGGTTAGTTTGTCTGTTTACTGATTGGTTTACGTTTACTCTTGATTAAGTGTTTGCCCTTCATCTTAAGCCAATCAGAAAACTCCAAGTTTTGAAATTGTTCATTTCTAATCCATGAAAAGGTTTCTTATTCATGAAGAATTTTCTTCATGTTTAAGTATTGTATTGTAAGTTTATTCGTTGGTGATTGAAGTGTTATAGAGTGGTGGTCAGTCCAACACTAATTTGTACTAAGTTACCAAGTACTAAGCTACTTAGGTCTGAAGAATTTTCTAGTGTTATACTTAGTGTTTAACCTCGCTAATTATTGGGTATTGCACAAGGGGGATTTCAATTCCCCTGTGAATGAGATATGACCATGGTAAGCAAGGAGTAGCCCAAATATGGAGAAAAATTCTTCAGCTCCCACTCAACAAAAATACATACTAGTATTTATTGAGCTAAATCAATATATTGAATTAGTTTTTTATTATGTAATATAAATATTTAGTATTACATGTGTTTACTTTTATTTTCTCTTTGCTGGAGTATCTATTGACAAATTAATATTTGGTAACAGGAATGCTTAAGCACATGAGAAGACTTTCTACAGATTGTCATTACACACAAATACTCATTTCATATTTATTGCGTTATGTTGATACAGTAAAATTTCATTATTATGAGCATCAATATCACGAGCACACTACTTACCATGAGGAGTTTTTAAAGTCCCGTCATCTTTTGTCGGTTATTTGTTGTGTATAATTTTAAACCTACAAACTCTTTATTACAAGCACCATGTTTATCTTGAGCATTTAGTCCGATGATCCCTCAAGATAACAAGGGTTTACTTTATATTGACTTTTTTTTACTTTCTCTTTATTCAGGTATCTGTCTTGGTTTAGATGATATGCCGCTGGTTGTTTTACCGTACATGAAACATGGAGATCTCCTTACTTATATCAGAGATGAGAACAATGTAAGTTGTGGTGTTCCTATTTTTCCTTGGGGTTTAATGTCGCACCAACAGCCAGGGTCATTTGGGGATTTTTCCAGTTTTAATAGTGGAGCAAGACACCCACGTGTATACCTGCATATAACCACTGACCTTCCATAAGCTAGCTGGACAGCTTCCTCACACTTAACGCATATACACAACATAGTAATATAATTGTCCTTTATCATTTGAATAAAAGGAAGTGCAGTTTCCAATCTCAGTAGATTTGGTATTATGTTAACCTGGACAAGAGCCAAAGCTAATGCATTATGCTATATTATGTAAAATACATTGTTGAATGTCTCGAAACTCAGTTTTTATGAATACTTTAAAATTTGTGTTTGTAAAAGATATTTCACACTAACCAAATTATGTAACAATTTCAAACTAAGTTTTGTTCTAATGAGGCTATACATTGTAGATTGTTGTACTCACAAAGCTTTGTTGGGAAGTAGCTAACAAATCTTGTGCTTAAATTGAATTTTTACTTTTGGTGGAACTATGTTCTTTCACTACACTAGTGCCTTGTTTTGTCTGCATGAATAATTGTTAAAATATATAATATTTTGTGTTAAAAATGGCAGTTGAAATTTTTTAGCACATTTCACTGCAAATAAGCATCTGATGACTGTACTTGAAAATCTTTTTTTCCTCCATCTTCACAAGTCTTGATAAATTAAAACATTAATGTATTGTATAGTGTCATTTATTTCAAAGAATGGCCTTTATTCACAGAGTGGTCTTCATTAAGAAGTGGCCACAAACACAGGTTTGACTGCAGTATTTATTTAAATAATTAAGCATGACTTACCTTAGTAAGGTAAAGGTTGGGTCATAACATAATCCTCTGCAGAATCCCAAAGGGCTCACACAGTAATAACAGCCACGAGCAGTAAGTGTCAGTGACATGGTTAAGTGTTTGTGAACCAACAATCACTTTGCAGAATTTTGAATAATGAATAAGGGTAGTTGAAATATGTATATGGATATCAATAAATTGCAGCATTTATAAACAAATGTGAATTTATGGATTGGAAAACAAGATAAGGATATCCTCAATTTCTTTCCAAAACCAATGACTTATTTAACCATCAGATATTGTCTTGACATCCTAATGAAGAGCAAAAATAATTTTCTGTTTGACTGTGTTATTAGTAGTGCTGTTATAAGTCTGTGTTACATATTGAAGATAGACTTGAAAACAATGACCTCTGTCATTTCAGGCCCCTACCATTAAGGATCTGATTACATTTGGTATAGACATTGCTGAGGGTATGTCTTATTTATCGGAGCTGAAGTTTGTACACAGAGATTTAGCTTGTAGGAACTGTATGTAAGTATCCACAGTCTTTGACTTATATGTGACATTAATAAAGCTGTGAACTGGGTTTTCTTGGCTTTGTAAATAAAGATTATGTTTTTTGTGGCGCAAAATCATGAAATTTGCTTTGTCTATGAAATTGATTGATATGAATTTGATATTCTTTGATTCTATGTGACTCTATTCATAGATGCCACAGATTTTACTTAATGATAATAAAAATAATAATAATAAAGACTTTATTCATAGGGACAACACAGTTTGGCCCAAACTTACCAGCTAACCTCTCAGAACCAATCTTCCCTGTGAATTTCTCAAAGGTATACTTAAAGGCATACAAGGATGTGTTTATCCATATTTCATTACTATCCCTGTATTAAGTGGAATTATGATGTACATACATGTATCTTCACAGAGTTTTGTTTCTATTTAGTTGATAATCATAGAGTTAGACTTTTATTTACAGAACTTGTTGAAACATTAGTATGTATTCATTATAACATACACTGATTGAAGTGTCTATGTATGTCATTCAGGTTGAATGAAGAATTCCGTGTAAAGGTTGCCGACTTTGGGTTGTCTAGAGATATATATGAGAAAGATTACTACGCATCAGAGAGCAAGAAAACAATGCTGCCTGTAAAATGGATGGCACTGGAATGCTTAGAGAAGGGCAAATACTCATCTAAATCTGATGTGGTAGGTACATGAAACCCAATACAGTCCAACATATGCTAAAAACGTTATATAAGCAGCCTCTGTAATCAAGTGGTTAGTATCCCTGACTATTAATTACTAGTACCTTAAGGCTGTGAGTTTGAATCCCACCAGAAAATTTCCACCTGTGAAGAAACTGTCCAGACAGCTTATGGATGGCTGATGGTTCTATCCTGTTACACATCTGGAGTCTTCCTCGACTATTAAAAGCTGGAAGTCACCATATGACCCAAGCCGTTGATACAAAATAAAAATGGTGAAACCATCTTGCTCGAAGGAATAAGTGAAGCCAAGATTGAGTAAAAGTCATTTATTGCCTCACTCAATGTTGGTAAATTTTTTAACTGTATTCTAACTGAAAGGATTTTTAGTTTGCTTTATCAATAAAGTTAAAAAGAGATTTTTACTTCAGCATTGAATGTATGTTTATAATGTTTCTATTTTCTAACATTTTCATATTAAAAAATTTATTAAATCTAGTTTCCTGACTTATTAAATTTTTTTCTTATTAAACTGTTTTTTCTACTGATCATAATGGCTCAGAATGTTTCATTAAGATGTTCCTGTCTCACTATTAAATACTTAATTAACTAATTAATTATTGGCTTAGCACTATATGATTAGCATGCAAGTATTGACACATTGTCTTATGTTACCTAACCTCTGATTTAATGTTTGTGTACCTTTTCAGTGGTCATTTGGCATTGTGTTGTGGGAACTAATGACAAGGGGAGTTAACCCCTACCCAGAGGTGGATAACTGGGACATAGTTCGATACCTTAAGCAAGGACGTAGAATGCCACAGCCGCAGTATTGTCCTGATGTATTGTAAGTTATACATATTGCTGTACTGAAAATAGGAAGTCATTTTCCACAGTAAAAAAATGGCTATTTATGTTGATTTTTCTAATTGTAGTAAAATGAAACTCAAATTCCATTGAAGACAACAAATTTTTATTTTTGGGGATTCTCTTTATTTTATAGAACAGATTGAAACAGAAAGAAATAATTGTGGGCCTTCGTGACTGAGTGGTTAAGGTCTTTGACTAGTTATCACTGGACCCTCACTGCTGTGTGTTCAAAATCCTACCCAGAACGAAGTATTTACCTGTGAGGAAGTTATTCATCTAGTTTATGGAATGCCAATGGTTCTACCCAGGTGTATGCCTGGGGTCTTCCTCCACTGTTAAAACTGGAAAAGTTGTGAAATTACCCTTGCTTTTGACTTAAGGTCAGGCAAAAAGTAGTGATATTTACTGGTATCAGCCTGACCCTATTTTCTGGCACCAACCCAGAAGTTTCTAAAAGCCAAAGTGAGAAAATGTTTGGAATAAAATCATACTTCTATTCTCACAAAGGGTTAGTTTAGAAAGAAAAAATGTTTATTTAAGCCTGTCTTAGGCCTAAACAAAAAAAGGTTTGTTTCCGGTTACCCAACTGACCCATCTTTACCTGCCGACTCGTAAGTTTTTACGGCATCCAAATCTTAGTGCTATATTGTAATTTTCACAATAGTGTTGCCAATATATGTAAAAAAAAACATAAAAAAAAATCCCTACCTACTGATTTATATTTTTTTGGGCATGTAACCAGAAACAAATCTTTTGTTTAGGCCTTACTATTATCTTTGTAGACATTGTGAATTATTCTTTCCAGGTATACAATAATGAGAAAGTGTTGGCATCCAAATCCCAAACAACGTCCAGAATTCTCCCAGCTTGCTCATGAGATAAAGGATATGATTTCTATGTTAGAGCAGGCTATGAAACAAGGAGAACATACTGCAGATATACAATCTACATATGTAAATATGGAAAACTGCACGGGTAATTTTTCATGGACATTCAATGAAACTTCTTATGCCCCTCCCTCACCCCCTCTTCCTTGCATGTCAGTGGGCGGGTGGCGGGCATCAACGATTGGTTTCCACTCAATAACTTTTGTTTTAATGGACAGATTCTCACCAAATTTTATAAATAGCATGCTTACATAAAGACCTGCTTAGGGATGGTATTGGGTGGTTCTAGGTCAAATGTCAAGGTCACTGTCACACAAAAGTTTAATTTTTGCACATGTAATATTCTTGTTGAATTTTGGCTTTGTTTTTAGATAGAGAAACTAAAATTCTGAATACGGAGGGCAGTTATGATAATTATTCCTTTATTTTGTGACATATGTAACGCAAAAATATGTGTTTAGTGTTAAAGAGTTGAGGTGTTAACACAGATTTTAATGATTTTCTCCTTTTATCTCTGCTTGATAGATTACCATTATACAGATGAACTGATGCCTACTGGTCCAGAGTCATATGACACAGATTCTGCACCTACCTCCCCAATGTCACCAACCTCTCCACTAATGCCTTCAGAAGGTATGACATCAGACAGTGTTTTTTTACATATTCATGATTTGACAGGACATATTTTGGGAAAGCCAGCTTCAGGCAGATGTGCTGCATACGCAACAGTGTGATTTCTAAGTTGAATCAAAATTTTTAATGTTCACCAAATTTAATGTAAATATTTATTACCATAATATCTGGACTGAGTCCAGTAACTGGTATTATTGCTGTTTGCACTCTTGAATTGATGTACTTGATGGTTCTATACAAGTGTAATAAGAATAAATAATTATAAGATGTCTCTTAATTTCAGGAGATGATTCAAGCCCGGCTAAGTACAAACATGACACAAAAAACCCTCAGGGTAAAGCATCAGCAGTAGTTGAAAAAGATGATGATGAAGCTAGTGCTGCTGATGGCAATGATTCTAAAAGTAACATAGATAAATCCAATGAAGACAAAGTAGAGACAGGAGTTGTGCCTAATACTGCAAACAGTACAGAAAAAGAATCTGTAGCGTAGATAATGTTATAATTCTAATTTGACAGTTATATAATTGAGAGTCCTGCTGCTTTTTATTTTTTCTATATATCATAACATTGACTAACAAGTTTCTAAAGATGTTTCGAACTTTTGCTATTAAATTTTGTAAATTTTATGTTGAATATTTTTGCTGCTGAAACAGATATACATGTACCAGGGTTAGTTTTTGTATTTTTGAAATGCAATGTACATCATTTTTTGAGAAATAAATTTGCTAAAACTTCGTGACAAATGTCTTCATATGACAGCTCCTAATATTTATTGTATTGTGAAATTAAAGTTTATAAGTTCATTGTGATAAAAGATTATTAATAATTGAATTGTATATTATTAGCTAATTGTATGGACTACATGTCCTTGTATAAATGTTTGAATGATTCCTATCTTTATGAAAATAACAGGAGTTGTTTTTACTATCTGGCTTTTGTTTTACTTTATAACTTTTTGCTCAATCCGTTATGTAATTACTATGTATGTTTGTATAATCATCTATGTTAGATTTACATCATTTTATACCATGTTATTTTTTCCCCTGAGGATCGGATAACTTGGCATTTTTATTATGGGAAGTATATTTTGTATGAACTATAGGGCTTTTAGACAATGCTGATATCAATTGATGCCTAGTAATTTATTCTTGCCAAGTTAATTTAATACTTAAACTATGCTGTTTTCTTTGTGAACCTCCAATTATCACAGAACCATGACATGATGTGGGCATTTTAGTGATGTTCTGTTCTGTTCAAGCATTTAACTTCTTTGATTTTTGTTTAAACATTCCTTTTAAAATTGAAAACAAAGGACTCTACATTGTATATATATAATATATAACATTACATTTTTCAATACTTCTGCAAAAATTTGTGCTAATGACACAAAAATTACTCTGAATAATTTCTAAGTTCCTTATACTTAGTAACCTAAAGGGAATCGTGATAGCCTTGCACAAGATGGTGTTAGAACAAGTGACCTTATTAGCACATATGTTTGGTGGTGTTACTTAGGTAATGATTCTGTGATGTTATTATACTAGTTATTTCTTGTATTGTTCGATACATTCCAGTAGTTAAACAACGGTAGCTTGCCCTGTGTACAGCAAGTAAATATTGTACATTCAGTAAATGTATTACGTGTTTATGTAGCAGATTTGCAAATAATTAATTCCTTTGTTTGTTGCCAATACTAGTATTCTGATAGATTTCTTACAGATTTCTTAAATGTCCATTGATTTGATATCTGCTGCTGTACTTTTGTGTCTTATATGTTGTTTTAATTGACTTGTCCGTATTTTTGATAAATGGTGCATACCAAAGTGTGATCTTTTTTGAAGCCAGTGATTTTACAAAAATAGCATTCCAGCTCCCTAATTTTTGAATTACTAATTTCAAATAATTAAGCCAGTGTCATTTCTGTAAATCTGCAGAAAATGAGAATTAGGTAACACTGACAATGACAGTAGATGTTAATTGTTATATTATATTTGTTGTACTAAAAATTGTATTGGTTTAGATTTATGTATAGGGTTGTTACAGCTGATGTATGTTTCATGTAGCTTTATTAATTATAGATACCAAAGATGTTTAACCCTTCTGTGTACCTCTGTTACTTCAGCTGTTAACCCTTTGCTTCATAAGCATATTTTGGACTCTTCCCAATTCAAAGAAAATATACAATACATCAATTTATTTAAGAAAACTAGGTTATTTTTCTCTTACAGAGTGGAAAACATTGTGGCAATACCCAATTACAAGCAATGACTTCTTTTAAAAATCGTCTGCTTCAGATGCGGAGAATGCGGTATTATGAGGAAAAGGGTTAATATATGGACTTAGGGAGTTCCGTATATTATTTTAAAGCAGGATATTGCCGTGTATATTCAAATCCTTTAAGTAAGAATGAAAATATGCAGCAGACATATTAGTTTGATAATGATTGGTTATATAACTGTGTATATGTGAGTACAATGTAAACCTTTTATTGTATTGAAATATTTCACATTCTACAAATTGAAAGCGCTTGTAGATGGATAATTGTATTGATTTTGTTAATAAGGTTGTATGATTCCATTTATGTCTTTTATTCAATTGTTTACAGTCTGTTATTTCTAAAGATATTTTATAATATATATATATTCTATTTTTAAAATTGTACATATAACATAGACCTCTATGTATTATGAATGTTCTGGTTAGACAAATGGTGTATTTGGTGCCTTACTATATGTTAAAATCTTACGTGATAACCATGGCAACATAAAGGTACTTTGTTTGTTAATTTCATAAAACTTATTATGTAGATCAGGTTGATAGTTTTTTTCTTGTTTTGCTCGTTTCAATGAAATTGTACGCAAAATATGTCCATTTTTTTTTTAACAGTGTTCAATTTGTTTGAAATCAAGATTGGTATGATGCAGCTTAATGTTATATGATATGACTGTAACGGAATTGTTTAAGCTGTATATTGTTCTGCACAAATGTATATTTTTCTCAGGTACTCATATTGTTCTTGCATCTGGTGCTTTTGTACTCAGTAAGACTTGCCTCAGTACAGTTTTTGTACAAACCTTATTACAAAAATTATCTTAATCCAAGGTAGTCCTTATTTAGAATTAGTAATGAACAGCACATGTTTGGACTGGTAATTACACCACTGGGGCCCCTGTCAAAGACATATTGTATATAAGATGGCAATTTTCAATTTATTATCTAAACCTCTCTTGTTTCTATTAGAAGAATAAAATAGTATGTACTCCTGTTAGTTTGGAGGATTTCTGCCATTTCTCAAAGGTAATTGTCTAAAATGGATACCATTGGCATGGTTTTTAAGTTTAAAAAGGTCAGTCTAAGAAAAAAAACCTCTGACCTTCAGATCTAAGATGGTCTTAGTTTCCAGGTGAGGTTGTACTTGAATGTTTCTAAATAATCTTTCTAATAGAACTCTGATCAATACAAAGTATTGAATCCCAATCATGAAACTGTGAAATTTCCTCAATGTGTCCTCAATGTATTTGTGCCTCAAATTAGTGAATTACTTTCATTTAATTTTGTTTACTCATTCTTTGAAGTCTGTTTGTATATACACAGTTTAAGTATTTTTAAAAGGGGAGGTCATTATTGAGTGCTGCGATGTTACATAATGGTTGTATCAGATTCAGGATATATTATTTTATTTATGAATGTTTGTGCATGTATTATATATTTCATATATTCGGGGCCTCCATGATGGAGTGGTTTTGGTCTCTGAATGGTAATTACTAGCCATTCACTGCTGTTGGTTTAAATCCCACCCAAGACCAAATTTTGCACGCAAGGAAGCTGTCCAGCCAGCTGTCCACTGTTAAAGCTGGAAAGTTGTCAGATGACCTTGACTGTTGGTGTGATGTTAAACCCAGGGAAAGAGAAGTTTCATATAAATTGTTCCGTATGTTATTCGTCATTAATCACATTGTATAACATTTACATGTTGATGTGGTTTTGAATTTTGAACTTTGACCTATGGCCAATGAAAATTTAGCAAGATACTCTCATATTCCTCTGTCATGTAAAGTATCTTTACTTATTCATAACAAATCTTCATATTTCATTGTTTCCCTCAGCTCAGAAGATATTTTTGTTGTACAATTTATTGACTTGAATTTTTTTAAATGTTGACTGCACTTTTTAAGTTAATTATTTGTTGTTGAACCAAAAGATTTTGGTCTCAAATTTGACATCTGATACTTTATAGGTCCATTTGTCATGGCAAAACAAACTACAGATTTTTTTAAAAGGACTTTTTCTTTATGATGTTAATAGGTTTACGCTAAAGGTAATAGATTTATTCAGCTCATTTTTCAATATACATGTGTCTAAGTAGTTTTTATATTCCTTTACTCGGATCATTTCTCTGTACAGTGGAACCCCTCTAAACTGGCTGAGCCCGGGACTTGGTCATTTGGCTGGTTAAGAGGGGATGCCAGTTTAGAGGGGATTTTTGAATTATATAGTAATGAAGTTGGTGCCAGAACATTTGGCTGATTTAGAGGGGAATATGGTTTATAGAGGAACCAGTTTAGAGGGTTTCCACTGTACTCATGATAACATTGTTGTGCTGGTACTGTGTTCTGGTACTGACCGTATGCTACAGAAATTAGCTATGGGAGGTCCATCCAGTGGTTATGATCTCTGACTTGTAATCACTGACTTCTTACTGCTGTGGGTTCCAATCCCACCAGGAACCAAACTTTGAGGAAGCTGTCCTGTTAGCTTACAGAAGGCCAATGATTCTAGTTTGGCGTACGCCTGGGGTCTTCTTTCACCGTAAAAGTCGGAAAAGTCTCCAAATAAACCTGGCTGTTGGCATGACATTAGACCCTAGTGAAAAAAAAATTAATAACGTAAATTAACTTTAATATAATCTGTATAGTTTGAAGTTTGGAGTCATAGACTCTTATTTAATGAAGAAACTCGACTCTAGGTTCTGAATTTTCTTCTTTAGAAATAAGTATTTAAAGTGAAACAAGAATAGTTACTTTTTTAAAGATTTTTCATAGCTGCTTCAATGAATGTATTTTATCATTGTGGTTGTAGAATTGATTTCTGTGTTTGTTCTTTATCTTATGTGATTGTAAGAATTCATCTAAATATTTACATAGTACAATGTTGCCATAGTTACTTTATTCGCAATGTATTTTGTATTTAATGTAAAGAAAATGTATCTTAAATTAACAGTCATCCATTTAATAGTCATGTATATAGTATTATTCATATTTTTACCTGATAATATATGATTATTATTAATCAATATAATTGTAACCAATTCTTCACCCTCATTATATGCTGTATTTAGTGTTAGATTAATCAATCATGTTTGACAAATTTTGTCTTTAACATTACATTGTCTGAATTTTGTTACATGTAATTATGGGAGACACTGACTTAAAACTATTATCTAGTGTTGCAAGTAAGTATGCACAATGATCTACTGTTTTAGACACATGTTCATATCACTATAAACTCATATACATTAAACTTCCACTTAACAACCAGTCTGATAATACGACCAACTCGATAATATGACCAGTTTTTCAAAGAACTCAGTATTTCCCTATATCTATATAAGCATGGTCTGAAATAATGACCGGTCCACTGTTACGTCATACGTATAATTATTATGTTTCTGTAATATGCTAATAGATCAATATTAACATAATAGGTGTATGGGGTCTTCCACCAAGGTTAAAGCTTGAAAAGTCGCCAAATGAACCTGGCTTTTGGTGCTCCTTTAAACACTAGAGAAAATACAACATTATGAGGATGATTGAACGTAAGTCCAGTTAAGTTTTCTGTACAGTAAAACCTTGTTATGAAGACCTGTTTAAGGACCTGAAAAATTATCTTAATATCAAGGTGGTCTCATTATCAAGTTAAATATAGAGGAAATTATAAAAACCGGTCCAATAGTTAAGGGTTGTTGTAATGAGGTTGTCGTATTGTTGAGGTGGTTGTTTAGTGTGGTTTTACTATACTTTGCATATGAATTTGCTAAGGTTACACATAGGTCTTTCCATAATTATAACACAAAGATTTATAACATATTCTCAATGTTTAACTGAGCTTGTGTTTGATAAAAATACACTTAGTCCCAACTCATTACAGCTTTATTTATCCACTATTTGCGTAAAGATTTGTCTGAATTTAGTTTACAATTATTTAGTGTAATGTTTGGCTAGTTTTATTTCATTTAGTTCAGTATTGTGATCAAATGCTGTGTTGAATATTTCCAGTTTTTTTCATTTCTATAACAACTTACAATGCCATGTTTTGTAATTAGTTACAAGATGTGTGAATGATAAAGAAAATGACAATGATGAAGAAATTTTCATTCCATTTTAGATGCCTACCAACCTGAATCTCATTGATTATTACTATAATTGTAAATGAAGTAATGTTCCCTGAGAAATACTTTGTTGTTTTTTTTTTAACAAGAATGGCTGGAAAATTTGATGATTTTTATTTTTTGCTCATTAAGTTGAAGTATTGATTTGTACCCTGATTTTATTAAATAATTATTTGTTATGCTGATTTTGTCATTTTGATTCTTCCTGGAATATTTACAAATGATTTTCTGTTGTTTTTTTCTAATATTTTTTAAATTTTTTTTCGTAATTTTTGGTGTTGGTGACTTTTTATTCTTTCAAATGGAACATTCCAAATTATTAATTTTTACGATTATTTGTTGATTATTGTGATATGTCCAATAAGTTTAGTACAGGTTAGGGCCATATGTATACACTTTGCTTTAGTTGTTGTGTTTTTAAATCTTTATGCTTCAATGATATGTAATTAGGCAATGTATGTACCAGTAGGGCTAAATTGTCACAAAGTATGCCTTTATGTAGCTGTCCTTTTCTACTAACATGACTCAAAACAATTTTATTTTTCAATTGTGTATGTTTGTATTTTAGTTTAAACATTATTTGATATAAAATTTATTAATGTTAACCTACCCATCCAACAGCTTGGTGTCAGTACAATAAATTTTTATTGGGGCATTCATTTAATTCTAATTTAGGCCTCGGCATGTCAATTAATGGTTTTAAATATTTTAGTACTTAAGTTCAATATTCCAATAACTTCACTTATCTGTCATTGTATTTGTGAATAAAATCAGAATTATGAGAAATGATTGTCCTAAAGACTTCAATCTGACTTGGAGTGCTGATTGTCAGCTTTTTTTTCTGGTAGAAATGAATCCATTTTGTCATATATAAGAACCATAAATTTCTGTATTTATGAAAGTATAATTCAGAAAAATAGTTTAGCTAATTTAAAAGATTTTAGTGAATTTTTGGCTTATAACAAAATTTTATGATGGAAATAAGTTTACTGATTTGGACAATGTTTTTGGCTTATAACAAAATTGTATGATGGAAATAAGTTTACTGATTTGGACTATGTTTTTGGCTTACTTCATTTTGTGGTTATATTCTACCCCTTGTGCTGATCACAGCTTCCCGAACAGAAATTAGAAATTTCATTTTCTGAAGTCATTAATTGTAAGCTTGTACGGGCTATTTCTTTTTAATCCGTCTTTATATTCTTCAAGTTGCGTTGTTCTATACTGGAGCCAGTAAATAAAAGATTTTACATGATTCTCATGTAATTAAAAAACCAAACTTCTACTATCGTTGGTCCCCATTTGGTCTCCAGACATCTAGTTTGTTGTGGTATCTTCAATTTGGCATTTTTGTGAAATAAATGAATCATTGAAACTGGGTAGATACAATCTTGTTACTATCATGGTTAGTTGTGTGCCTTCATATTCATTGTATGCATACTTTCTTTTCTCACGTTACTTTTTACACAGTTGTATGAAATAAAGTATAAAATTTTATTAAATATATTGATTCATAATTACTCTTGTTATTTGTTGTTTTCCCTTTATCTGAATTGCTAGAGTCGATTCAAAATAAGCAATCATCAACAGTCCTGTAGGCAGTCACTGAAATTTTGTAATTCAAATCTGAAAGAGTGGGTTTGAACAAAAAAATATTTTTCAAATTCAAGTATTATATAGCAAGTACAGTCAAACCAGTGAACAAAGGCCACCTTTGGGAAAGACAAAATGCAGCCCTCTCGGACAGGTGGCTTTATTCAGAGGTCAGTTTATTCTAAATAATCCATGATGGTTTTTCAGAGAATGGCCTTTATTCATATTGTGGCCTTTATTCAGAGGTGGCTGCAAACACAGGTTTGACTGTACTGGTCAGGGTAAATGTAATCACTCTTACATTCATTATTGCAGTTTTTTTATTTATAAGTTAATCATTTACACTGACTGAGCAGGAACATCACACATCAATTCAATGGATAATAATCTTAGCAAAAAAAGAAACAAAGACATGTGTACTCATAAATATATTACATCAGCTTTTTTATGAAGCATAGATAAATGATACCAGTCAGCTTCTGAAGTCTAGCACATTCATAACACAGGATTTGCATGGTGTTTCATCACTGAATTGTCCCATTTCTACAGTTCTGACAGAGTAGGGCACATCAGCTATACCATAAAATCTGTTACCAATATACTTGTAATGTAGACTTGTTTCTTTGAATCAGAAATGATATATGAATTTGACTGAATTATCAATAATCATCATGTTAAATTTATTCATACTTTATATCAGCTCTTTGTGTTCAGTACAAGCATATACATGTATATAATATTCAAAAAATGTCTACTTACCTATCAACCTACCCACTGTTAAAAGTTTGGGTTACTGTAAGCAATGATTTCTAAGAATGACCTAGGTATATTATTCATCATCAACACATTATGCATGCATTTTTAGTGCAACAATACCAGTAAATGAGATAGGGAAAGTGAAAGTAGAATCGTTCCCCACCTGCAGTTATCCTTGTTTAAGTCAAATTATGTTTTTTTTACCCTTTACTAAATACAAAATTGGTTCAAAGAATACATGTACACATATATGAAAAAGCTCAAACTTATACTTGCATGTTATCAAGTAGATGTATTTTGCATTGAACTATTTAGGATTGCCTGGAATTGATTAATAAATGAAGCTATTTTCATAGCGATACTTAAAATTGAATTAACGTCCACAGGCAATTCTAGAATTGTCTTGCGCAGTTGTGAAATTCCATCACAGACATTACTGGAATTCCTAAAACATATGAAATCAAGATAATGATTTCCCAGGAAATGTCACTGTATGAACAATATATACTGGTCGTCATAAGAAAGTAACCATCATAAAAATTCTTCTATTTTGGCCTATTATACTAACCTTTAAATTTTAATAGTATTCAGCATTTTTTTGGTCAATAAGGGATAACAATAAACCATATCATGAAATGTTTCAGCTATTTCCAGAATTAAATTCATCTCGATTACATCACTTACTGGTTACTTTTTATGACAGCCAGTATAATTCATTCTTTAGAATAATTGATAGCTTTTTATTATGATAATGTTGTGCATATAGCATTAAATATTAACCAACATCTCGGTAGACATAAAAAGTATTCACGAGTATGTAAACGCTATACAGACATCTGTCATATGCCTTCTTTTCACTTTTGAATATGGTTTTCTTGGCAATTAGTAAACTGGTACCCGTTGTCTCTGGTGCACAACAACATGGAACGGGGACCAGTTTAAGTAATTAGCTACCATGTTACAAATCTTTGCTTCAAAAAACTACATAGACAGTGCTCCCTCCGAAGAGCAATACTTGATTGATAATTGTATAATTTGTTCCATTTTTGATATTGTGGTTGCTCTATATCATGAATCTCAAGTAAAAACATTAGTAAACCCAGAAACTGCTTCGTTATCTACTTAGTTAATGAATAATATTCAAATTTAATAAAAGTAGAACCTGGGAAAATTTGATCCAGTTTTCAAATCTATATTTACTCAATAATTATAGACAAGCATACAAACTTTGTTATGCTACCAGGTACATTAATGTGTAACTAAATTTGTAAAATAAAAGGTTAAAGGATCAATCAAAGAAACAGTTACAATAATGTCCATTCGAACTTTTTTATTTTACAGGTAGATTAGAATATGATATTTAATGTTGTGTATGGTAAAGGCTAAGAACTACAGTTCTTGCAGTGCTTTGATTTTTCATGTTGACTAAAACAGATAGCAACGATTTCCTGAATCTCGAAATTTTCGTGCTTTAATACCAAATCGTGCGTTAATTGCTGTGTAGACCTGATCCATTTCAGTACAGTCAACGGACCCTCACCAGGTTTTTTATATTTTACAAATTTACTTTTTGAATTTCGGATGAAATTACTGTATATTTTAATTATGTTTCAAGGGCAATTATTCATACATATTAGCAGTTGTGGTCGTGCGTTACCTTGGTCTGTTACCAATATGGGTAGGAATTTATGCATTAAATAATTATTGTTGTTGTCTGTGTTGTTGTTGTAGTTTTACACATGTGTAATCTTACAAAAGACGAGTGACATAGGCTATGATAAATTCGTGTAACTGTAATCTTTTCACTATTGGCAAAACTGATTTGTCCGAAACACGTGCTTCTGTGTCAGCATTTCAGCTCAGCCAATGATATTGGGTATAAATTATTTTATTCAGATATTCAAGGTTAGTTTGAGTGAATCATGAAATAATTTCCGCGGGTAGCCGCAGTAGTGCCCGGTAAAACGTTGTGAACGGATACGAAAATATATGTTTTGTGGGGGAAATATGTATTTATTATTTCGATAAACGTGGTATGTAATATTTATTTGTGACATTTGTTTCGTTGCTTTATTTATACATTTTTCGTTTATCGAAAAAAAAACTGTTAAAATAATTGTAATTTGTAAAGGTACTCATGATTTGACTGCTGTTGTAAAATTCACATCATTTTGAAATTAACATTCAGTTCTACCTATTTGCATCTTATATACTGTGAATAATTTAGAATTTACATATTTGTATAAGTTTGCTTATTATTAGGTTCATCCAGGAACAATGTAATGTAGAGTCCCTGGTTCATTTGACCATTTTTCATTGACTGAAAATATTTAAACTTCTGATTTTGCTTCAGTCTAATTGCGTGTTACATTTTCATTTAAGGATATTGATGGGTTAGTGCGATCAAAAGAAGCTTTATCATCGAAGAAACGCTATAACTTGTACAAGTATGTGTATGTATATTAATGTACTCGAATAATGACATTAATTGTATATATCCATTAAACATTTTCTGTATGTGTTGTCTTTTAAAAGGAGTCTACTTATTTTTACCATGTTCGTCGGACATAAACATTATGATGTTATTAATATCAGAATTCTTGGACAAAAACTTTATTAAAACTTAATGATAAATTCAGAGCAACAGATAAGCTGCGTATTTGCGTGTTTACTCAATTAAATTTACAAAATATGCAACTGAAACTATTTTAGACACATATCAAAAAGCAATTACAAAAGCAAAATACCCAATTATAATAAATATGATGCATATCGAAACCAATTTTCATGAATATACATGCATATAGTCATTTTCGTCTGTCAGTCATTCCTCATAGTCTCTGGCAAATGTACTGATGTGGTTCAAAAACAACCAAATGTGTACAGTTTAGACTTGATAAGTATGAACATGAATTCCCAATTGATATAAAAATCATAGACTAACAGTTTTCAGGAAACCCAATTATATTTAGCAAATACCCAATTCAAGATGAAATGATGGAAGTAATACCCAATTCACTGAGAAAACCTATCTGTTTCTCTGTAAATTGGTTTTACTATTGATCAAAGTTCATGTTTTTCTCTCAAAAGGTTGCCACCAAAAACAAGATTATACAAGTGGATGTAAGCTTCACAAGCCTCAAGACCATAGTGTGAATGAAATAACAGAGGATATGCAGACAGAGAGACAATGGAGAAATATTGTATGTGAATCTTACATTATTCAGCCATAAATTTAATCAAAACTCAAAATCTAAGAATAATGTTTAGAACAAATAGTGGTTGAAACATCTGCACCATTTTTATGTCACTTGTTTACTTATTTTTTTATTCAAGAGTTTTCAGGCATAAAAACAACAAAACAAGATCATTTTACAGATAATTTTTTTTAAACCATGTGACTAAAATAATTTCAATAAGGAATTAATAACAATTTTTTTCAAGAAGTTTGAATGGCAAAAATATTTGCTGTAATCTGTAGATCACTCTTGATAGGAATGTTTATTTATTTATTTATTTCATTATTAAATCAGGGAAGCGTTTTTTTTTCAAAATTATACTGAAATTATTGGGTTAAGTTGCATTAATGGTTAGAATATTGTACTTACAATATATTCACTACAGCATATGCTTTGATCTTCTACTAAGAAGAAACTACAAATAACACAAGTTACATAAAGAAGTAATTTTGGCGTGTAATTTTTCATATTCATAAACCATTCTAAAAACGACATCAATGAATGACACCTAATCCATGAATTGACTTTATGCTTTCTATTTTATGTTTTTTTTTGTCAGTTTCTTGTTCGAATCCCTTTGAGTAAATTTTTCACAATCTCTAAAACGAACAAGTACATTTACAGAGGTCTGCATGGCTCAATTTTGTTCACATGTTTCAGGATTGATAAGTTTGGTAATTTGGAGGCCGAAACTGAAAATGAATGATAAAGTGAATACACAAGTACATACATTTATAAAAGTAGCTTTTAAATCTAACATATTATGGAACCTTTCATAAGACAATTTGCTTGATTAGATTACCAACATACACCAAAGAGAACAACTTCTATTTTGCAAAGTCAGTCTTGGATACTTTGGAAAGATGGCTCAATGTCAATATTGTGGGAAGATGGTGATATTTGGATGTATTTGACTATCGACCTGCACATTACAAACGTTAGCATTTTTCTATTTTTCTTTCTGGTCAATATTCACCATCTTTTGTCATGAAAGGTCTTTCTAAGAGTAGTCATTGCTTTATTCACGATCCAGATCTGTCTGCCTGTGGTTTTCTGTGGGTCTGCTTCCCTTGTAGTACACTGTATATGTGTGTATTACATAGGTTCCTTACACACAATTGGAATTTTTGTTTATTTCAGCTTGTTGGTTCATTATCCTTCTACATCCCACTTTGAGTTGTAGACTCCTTACCATGCCACTTGCTCTGAGTCGCGTATTTAGATTCAAGTTGGACATATAGTGGTAACGTAATATATGGGTTGTGCTCTGCAATTGGATGGAAGTAGGGAATCTTGGTTAAATTGCTAGTGGACGCTTCCACTATGAATGAATATTGTGGTGGAACTAGTTGGAAATTATGGTTAATTTGATGGTTGTCTAGTTTTGCATTAATTACTCAGGAAGTCTCATATTTTGAGGTAGACTGAGCATGTGCAATAATGCATCATTGAATATATTGGCTTCATTGCAAGTTGGATGGATGAATGACCTCACAAACCTATTTACAAAATGATGAAAGTATATATTTACCCTTTTTTTGATTACATTCTAACTGCTATCATGTTTTCTGTTTTGCGAGGTCAACTAAGGATACTACGGGAAGATGGCACAATGAAGATACTTGGGGAAGATTTTAATACTCGGTGATACGTGGATATTAGGGAAAGATGGCAATGCAATCTAACTCTTTACATCAAATTTAAAAGGACTTCGATAAATTGTTCGAAATACAGGAACTTCGATTCATAAATTAGCACAAAAATTCGATGACTGTGTTTACATTTTAAGAACAATAGTCGGTGTGGTGTGCTATTTTGTGTGCTGGATAGGAACAGAACACCATATTTATACTTTCGATGTATTTATTTCTGCAAAACACGCAACATTTAAGTAAAAAAAACTCAAACAAGAAAATAGAAGCATAATCACACAAAGTGATATTGCAATTGCGAGCATGGACACTGACATGTTAATATAATTCTCATTAATCAAATGTCAGTCTTCAAGTTTTACATGTTAACTCTATTCTGTTCACTCTGTATTCATGAAAACAAAACAATGACAATTTAACTATACAGAATAAAAGCTTTATTTGCATGTTTTAACAGAAGTAGTATATATTCTGTGGAATTCTTTGCATTCTTAATGAATTTCTGGAATTAAGAAGTAATGCTGAAGCTCAGAAAATTTCCTATGGATAAGTAAACGCCATAAAGCAAGATTGTAAATGAAATACATTCATATTGTGAATAAGATATCTTGTATTATGTGTAATAAGTTAAGATATTTATACTGGATGCATTAATGGTATGATTTCATGTATTGACTTTTAATTTTAAACCATTTTCTTGATTCGTATGGATTTTTTTACTGTTTAAACATAATTTGATCTGTATTTTTGTTTATAAGAGGACGTGAATGTCGGGTGTTAGTATATCATTTATTGGTAAGACCTTGTTCAGAACAAAGTGCTTTTTTTCAAGTTTAACAGATTGGCTTAATGAATAACTACAGAACAAATGGAGACTTCATTTATCTAAATTTGAACAACTCATATTCTTTTTATTTTATTATTTTTTCTATTTAATATGGTATCCATGTAAAATCTTTTTATTTGTTTTACTATTTTTTTTACTTTTAATATGGTTTCAATTTAAATCTTTGTTTTATTAATTATTTTTTTCTATTTAATATGGTATCAATGTAAATTGTTACTTGTTTATTAAATTTTTTTTCTGTATTATATGGTATCAACATAAAATAAAATTATTTTACTGAATTCACAAGCATTTGTCCTATATATTTTGTCACTGGCCGTATTAACGGCCCTTCAATGGTAAAATTGAAATAAGTTTTATTAAGAAAAATAATAATCCAAAATTACCTTCAATGGGGTCACATTCTGAGGCAGTTTTTATTTGAGCCACTTTTGGAGTTAAATCTGGGTATTTTGAATATTTTTACCATTACAGGTCCCATTACTTTAGCGTTAATTTTTATTCATGAATTCATAGGAAAACAAACAACGTTTAACATCTTTAAGAGTTTGATTTCTCCCAAAACACTTTGACTCAGTGTACCACAATGTGTATCATACAGACCTTTTCAATAAAAAAGACATAAATGCATTTTAACTTACACAAAACATTATTCATGAGCCATCCCTGAACTGGATGTTAGGTTATTCAAGATTTTTAACTGCTTTTAATTTTCAAAATACATTATGCTACAAACACGAAACATGGAACGATTCAGACTGACGTTAAGAATTACTTAAAATTCAAAACATAATACACGAGTCATCCCTGAAATGGATGTCAGGATGTCAATATTCAAATAAAAATATTTTTAACAGCTATTAATTTTCAAAATACACTGTCATACATGAAACGGTTTAGACTGACTTTTAGAAGTATTATTACTCTGTTTACCTGTTGTTCAGTTATAATATTTTCCAATGAATGTGAACAACTTTAATTAGACAGGACCCTGTGAATCAAACCAATATAAGTTTAGACAATCTCTTCTATTCTTCACAATTATTTTAAAATTTCTAATACCTGTAGATTACAGGATATTCAATGGAGCTGATGTTGATTCTGCATTCATGACCGCTTTTATAAACACGCCCAAAATAATAAACCTCAAAATAATAAACCTGATCATCATCATCATCAGTTTCTTCATCATTAGTATTTTCATTATAAGCAGCATCACAACAATAATTATTCAAAATTCAAGAATAAACAATTAGTTAACAGCAGGCATACCATAAACAGCTTAACTACAAACAACAATAATAATAATAATCATCATCAGCAAAAGCAACAACAAAAACAACTATAACAACAACAACAATAGCAATCAACAATGTAAAATGTACACAGCAGCAACAAAAGCACCACCAGCAGCAACAGTAGCAAATTTAAACTGAAGTAAAACAACAAAACTCCAATAGCAAAAATTATTTGTACTGAAACATCAAATCTC
Organism: Lutraria rhynchaena; assembly: GCA_008271625.1. Classification (NCBI taxonomy): domain Eukaryota; kingdom Metazoa; phylum Mollusca; class Bivalvia; order Venerida; family Mactridae; genus Lutraria; species Lutraria rhynchaena. Next base: position 2,246,683 of record VIBL01000023.1, read on the forward strand.
ATCATCATAATCTGCTGCAGCAACAACAGCATCAGTTGAAACACCCAACAACAGTACAAATAAAATAAATACCAGTGCTTAATTGTATAAACATTGGTTAACTTTAACCAAATGGTTAATTTAACCTTGGGTTAAATATAACCATTTGGGTTTACTAACCATTAAAAAAATCATTTAAACATTTAAAAAGGGCTGACATTTTGGTACAAGTTACCGTTTATGTTAAGATTTAACCAGCATCTTAGACTTGGGTTAGATTTATTTGAGCTTTAACAAAAACAAAGTTTGATTAAACTTAAAATTTTCTACAACAGCTAACCGACAATTTAACCAAAATTTTAACCAAAACTCTGATTTAACCCGGTGGTTATGGTTAACCAATGTTTATAAAATTGGGTGTAGGTCAAGTCATCAGCTGCAGTTGACAAAATCAAATAATGTGCAATCACAACATTAAGTGTATACTTTCTCATGGAACCTAAACAGCAGCAGCAGCAGCAGCAGCAGCAGCAGCAGCAGCAGCAGCAGCAGCAGCAGCAAAAATTAACAACAGATACCATATAGGTCATACCATTCTACGAAAATTTGACAAAAATGTCGATTTTCCTCCATATGTGGAGAGGTTGCCAACCCCTTGTGGAAGGGTAAATTAGTACTGGTTAGTATACAGTCCAGGAAAACTGGTTAGGTGAACCGGTCACTGTATATAAATGAAAAATTGTTGAAAAACAGCATTAAAGCCTATCAACAATATGTCACATTTTTACTTTAGCTGAAGCAAGATGTCAGATGAAACAAAAACCTATACTAAGCATGTAAGGTAAATCTTAGGATGAAGCAACACTAAAATATTTTCCAAGCTTGAAGGAATTGAAAATTGTACTCTAAAACTTTGAAAAAGAACATAATGATAATAATTTAAAATGCGTAATATGTATTCATATAAGGTCTAAAAATGGTTTGAGGCATAAAATTTTGAGTATATGTGACTTACTGATAACATGCTTGGCTCAGATTTGGGCAGATGCTGACATTAGGTGATACAAACTTTATCATTATCATCATCATTATCCTCATAATAAATTAAGCAATCATTTGAACTTAATTGAGATATGCTTAACGTAATGATATCTAAGCAACATGAGGGCTGATGCAATTTGTTTAAAAATGATGAACTTCAAGAAATCACTGGTACCATCACTCAAATTTTGTCTTGTTTCATAAAGTTAACCATGAATGTTATTGAATTAAATAAGGATAAAAACTTCCAATGAAGCAAACCAATCTGGTTATAAAGGATAACAGAGTATTTACATTTACATGATTTTAACAATACAGTATTATCTCAAATAGTGACCACTTCAATATTACGACTATTTTATACTATGACCAATATTAAATATAACAACCACTTATTTTTGGACTGACTCACTAACTCCGCTATAATTCAACTAGATAATGAGACATCTGGTCCCAAAGGTAGTCTCATTATCAAGGTTTTACTGTATATGATAATTGTTATGCATACAATAACAGTAATGAACATGCCCTTTGTCTCCTAGGGTGTAAGGAACTTCTATATATAAATGAAAATCCATGTTAATCAACTTTTCACTGCCATAGCTACACTGAGGTACACTGAGGCGCGTGCCTCGGCTAAAATTTGGGCAGATAATAAGGAAAAATATTGTCTGGGGGATCATGCCCCAGACCCCCCCAGATTGCCTTTGTTTAAATATGGATCTGGCTACCGCACTGATTGTCTACGTATTAGAACCTATGAAGCACCTAAAGTAACACTAAATAAACACAGAGACCTGATCTTGTTATCATTTTATACATATAATACAGGATCGTATAATAGAGGTAGGTATTCATACTTCAGGGCAGCACATGGTGTCAGGGTCTATGAAAATGTCGATGAAAAATAATTATAAAGTAACTTTCTAGAGCTAAATCTACCATAAATATATGAAAAACAGGCAAACATCATGTAAAAATTGCATGAACACCCATGGACCAAAGACAGCATTCCTTGCCCAGGAAAGAGGCAAATTGTTGTTCTAGATTCACTCCTGTTATTTCCATATGACAAATAACATTGATTATGTGATTCAAATCTTCAACTGTGAATCTTAAGTTTTAACCATCACATTGATCAATTTTGTAATGCTTGTTTTTCTAAATGCCTGCTTTCCAATTAATGTGTGCTTTCATTTTAATCTGATATATATATCACACTAGCTGAACTTGTTAAGGCTTAAAAAATATTTCCCTGCCTAGCTATCTTACCTACCCTGAGCAATTAACCAGAAGCAAATAATTTTTTGCACCTATGTACTTTATATACATATATCATGGCATCTTTATTGTACTAACATGATTTCTATACATATAAAACCTCTAGTAATATATATAATAAAGAAAAATTATAATTTAAAAAAATCTATTTACAAAATTTGTTGATGCACTCACATTCTAAAATCATTCATGTGATACTAATACTAAGTAAATAAAACTTTTTTTTAGCAGAATAGCAGAAACAACTTTATCATAATTATATTGAAACATTTTATGATACAGTCTGGATTAGTATCATGAAAAATATTATAAATATTGACAGAACGCTAATGCCATAACATAACGTAAACATTGATTCTTTATTTGCAAATTAGTATTAAGACAATCAAACTAAATATCATATGCAACAGATCTGTATAGATGAATGTACTAGGTATCCAAATTACCAATTTATGAATAAAGTGATTTAAAGTTTTTACAAATTTAGATGAGGTACTAAAACAGATCTTCCTCTATGAACAATTTGACATATTTGGACATAGTCTGGAGCAATAGGGTAAATAACATTTATAATATCAAATATTCGGATATGTCCCCATTGCATTTTTTTTTCTTAGTCTCTGACAATGCTCTCCACACATTTTACCACAGTGACATCAAAACCTTTAAGATTACATGAAAACAAATTACTACTGCCAATAGTGAATTATCATATACTACAAGAGATATGATTCAAAAGAATATTCTGATATGTCATGAAAACAAGCATTATTATTTGTTCATTTTGGTTTGGGTTATAATACATTCATCAGTTATTTGAAACAAGCAACATACTAGGGCCTTTTAGTTTGTTTGTGCTAATAATGATAAAACTTTTAATAACAAATCATTTCAATGATGGACTCATACATTGTCAACCGTTAGTACTGTGAATTATAGAACATGACTTGTGTGCCAGGCCTTCAGTATAAAACAGTTTAGGTGGACAATCAACTAATCAATCAATTCTTAATGTCAAAAAATATGACCAGTCAATAAAACAATTCATCAATAAACGTATCACATCGCAGTAATTCAGTCACATTTTAGTCAGTCAATAAGTCAAATCTAGTTAATGAGTCAGTCATTCATTGAGTAAGTCAATGAGTCAGGTATTCATTGAGTCTGAAATCTTTAAGTCACCGAGTCTGTCAGTGACTAAGTCTGTCAGTCAGTCAGTTGAATCAGTCAGTGAGTAAGTCAGTCATGAGTCATTCAGTCGAAGTCGGGATTCAAACACATGACCTTCAGATAAGAGGTTGGACGCTCAACCTCTAGACCAAGACGTCTCCTTGAAGGAAAGTTGTTGAGTGTATATACAGCGCCATAAAAAAAAGATTCTTCAGTAATTTAACAAGTTCTGTAAATGATACTATTGAATCATAAAACTTACATACATAACATACATGCTTTCAAATGATACAAATTCTATACATGCCTAGTGGTTTGTGTTAAGACTGTTAGTGTGTTAAACAATTTACCATGTTTCAGCACCACTTTTCAAATACATATATGCTTAAATATCTGTTATCTTTATAAACATTGCGTTATTAATCGCAAAGCTTTCTTTTCAATTAAATAATAACTGGAAATATTTTGTTCTTTTATTTCTTCATGTTTACAAGTATGTAATATTGTAGTATTATTGTTTGCTTAGAATCCCTGACAGCCATGTTTCTGGTTTTCCCTCTGTAAGCGACTGATAACTTCTCTCATGATGTGCTAATCAGAGGTGAAAGACAAACAACCTTGACGTTTGAGGTCATAAAATTTGAGATTGGTCTCCAATCTTAGATCTTATTTTTTAAATATTATATCAAATTCTTAATAATAGAATGAAGATTTTAATCATTTTGTATTGTGTAACTGTACTTGTTCACAAGCATAACAAACAAGAGAAGTATGAGATTTAAGCATAGTGGATGTACTCAAGTCTTATAAGACATAAATCTTAAACCAGTCAAGTTGTCATAGAAAAGGTATATTTAATCATGTATTTTATGTCTAACACAATTTTTGCACATAGTCATTTAAACCTAACTGTAGTAAAAAACCTCAAATGGTGTTTCAACTTTTTTAATAATCTGCTCTTTAATGTATATAAGTTATTTAAAAAATCACTTGTTTTTCATTGTGGTAATTAAGTGATCATTGTTAATGAGAATTAGTCCAGTTTACAACAAGTATACAAAATACAAACACATACAAAAATCTATACACTTATCAAATAATTAAACGTAATCAACAAAAATATATGTACAAAATTTCAATTAATTCAGTGATTTCATAAAAATTGAACATGATAAAAAGATACTTGATGCATTTATAACAATGATCATTAACTTATATAACTAACTTAGCAAAACTTACATACAAATGTAATTAAGCTATCAAAGTAGATGGTAAAAAAGCAGTTTTGTGATGAGAAAAGGCAGCTACATGGTGAAAAAAGTTTTCCTCTGATTTACCTAATTTTATATTAAGGATCAGTAAATATAGAAGATGGAAACAAGTGTTTTGATACAAATAAATTTGGACATCATGATTTTTAAGAAATCTATTAATAAACCAATTACTGGCCTATTGGTGATCACAAAAGCTTACATTGAGACATGCAGAAATACAGTTTTGTTGAAGTATCAACATACTGGTTACTCATCATAAAAACTGAAAATGATGAGGTACTTCATGCATTTAAAACTTATGTAGTCAACTAAGCAAAACTTAAACAAGAATGTAATCAGGCTAATAAAGAAGACTGTAATTAAAACAGTTTTGTAATGAGCAAAGTAAGCTGTACAGTAAAAAGCTTTCCTCTAATTTACCAAATTATATATCGAAGATCAGCACATATAGGACAAGACAGACTTATTTTGATTGAGATAAATTTGGACATCATGAATTTTAGGAGTTCTATTAATAAACCAATTACTGGCCTATTGGTGATCACAATAGCTCACATTGAGACATACAGAAATTCAATTTTGTAGAAGTAACAATATAATGGTTATTTATTATATTTATGTAATTCTAAAACAGGCTGATCTGTTAAACTGATCATGAAAATCAGTGCTTCACAATATGGTCATTCACTTTACTTCACACTTCGCAAAAAATGGAAACCTTGAAATAAACCTAAAATTCTGTCAATAAATCAACTATGAATGAATAATCGCACACGTAACACACTATAGATGTATCTAACCTCATCATTCTGTTGATGATAGAATCTGTTCTAAATAAGATAATTTATTTCAAGACTTGTATGTTTGTTCACACACCAACACACTAAAACCAAATGTACACTGTTACATAAATTTATTCAGCTAAAACAAATCTTCGTTTTCTGTAAATGTAGATGCTGCTTGATGTGACATAACCTTGAACATCCTGAAATATACATGTATAGAATCAGTTACAACATGTAAAAAATGTCACCAAATAACTTAGCAGAACTGTCCTGGTTTACCAGTATATTACAGTATGTGGACTATGAGAAGTACATTTATTTTCTTTTACTTCAAAATAAATGTAGAAGACGGCATTAATTCATTTTGGTGAATTTTGGAATGGAAATACTAATCTAACCAGGACTTAGTTAATGTCCCAAACTATTGCTTAATATGAATACATCAATTAGTGCTTCGAAGTAATAGAATACATTTGTTGTATATGTAAATTCTAATGGCTTTGGTAGTAAATATGACATGCAGAATCATTGAACACAAAATGAAATATTTAATTCAATAAACAGAACTGTTCCATGTAGATTACATTTGAATAATTATAAAAATTAAACTAAAAACAACAGAAGGACATAAATGCAGCCTATCAATTAGTAAAACCTGTATGTTTAGACACTCAGGAAAACCTGAACAGTGTGTCTCTAAACAGAACTTGTTATAACTTTGTACCGACTTAATATCAATATCAAGACACTATCATACAAGGTTTTATTTTGTTTTTATGCAAACATATTGTCACTGGGGTTTAACGAGTTTTTCAACAATTTTTCAGTTATATATGGCGACTGGTTCACCTAACCAGTTTTCCTGGACTGTAGACTAACCAGTACTAACTTACCCTTCCACAAGGAGCCAGCAACTCTTCCATATGGAAGAAAATCAACATTTTTGTCAAATTTTCATTGAAGGGTATGACCTGCTGCGACCTGGATTCAAACCCAGACCTCCAGGTTAAAAGGCCAGTGCACTAACCACAGCCTACAATCATACAAGGTATTAATGGGAGTTTCTCTGATGTTTATATAAAGTACAGCAGAATAAATTCAATAGCAATCAATAACTTCCATCACTTACGATGTGCTTTAAATTAAGCGTAGGACACATTATCACAAAAATGTATGTATGTTATTTATATATAAACATATCACATGTACATATATTTTCTGACTCTCTCTGGTTTGGTTTTTTGTATAAACCATTTCCAGATATTCTTATAGATAGACCTCTTAAGTCATCTATTGTAACAATGTACTTGTGTGATAAAGTGATAAAGATACTCACCTTTTATACATGTTACTCAAAAAGAATGGTTCCATTTTGATGATGGCTCACTGCACTGCATTACCAATCAGGGAGACAAAGATCCTAAAAAAAATTAAAAAAAAAAAATCAAAAATTTAACAAAATGAAAATATCAAAAAATGTAAAAAAATAATTTAAAAAATAACAAAATAACCTACAACTAAAATGTATATTTTTTACTTAAGTAATAATAAACTGTAAAAAATATAGACTGAAAACAGTAAAAAACAATAAAAAATGAAAAAATGACATTAATTACAAATATAACAAAATAACAAAGGTGAACCGGTCACTGTATATAACTTAAAAATTATTGAAAAAAACATTATTGCACAAAAACAAACAAATTACATGAGTTATTAAAAAATGTAATAAATATAGACTGATAAGGTTAAAAAAAACAATAAAAATTTACCAAATTCATATCTTCAGTATGTGAGTTGAAGAACCTAGGTGTAAGGGGAACATTAAGGAGAGTTGATGAATGCTAAGAAAGTGTTTTAAAGAGGTGAGGACACTGGTGCTTCTAAGAATAACATTTGACACGAAGTGATCTTATGAGAATTGGGGTAGAATTAGAGTTGGTTAAAGCCATAATGAGAGTTACAGAAAACTTAAGGAGAGTTGATGAATGCTAAGAAAGTGTTTTGAAGAGGTGTAGACACTGGTGCTTCAGAGAATAACATTAAAATACAGTACTTAGATATTGTATTCTGATCAGTGGGCACTACTGATCATCGTACAATTGCTAAATAAGGTTTCAATGCCAAACTCAGGTCCTCCATACCAGGATACCAATGAGGATTTTCAGACAGGATGCCATCCTGCACCAAGTGATCTTACGAGGGAAGTGGGGGTAGCATTAGAATTAGTTAAAGCCTTAATGTGAGTTACAGAAATCTTAAGAGAGTAGACACTGGTGCTTCTGAAAATAACATTTGACACCAAGTGATCTTATGAGATGAGTGGGGTAGAATTAGAGTTGGTTATAGCCTTAATGAGAGTTACAGAAAACTTAAGGAGAGTTGATGAATGCTAAGAAAGTGTTTTGAAGAGGTGTAGACACTGGTGCTTCAGAGAATAACATTAAAATACAGTACTTAGATATTGTATTCTGATCAGTGGGCACTACTGATCATCGTACAATTGCTAAATAAGGTTTCAATGCCAAACTCAGGTCCCCCATACCAGGATACCAATGAGGATTTTCAGACAGGATGCCATTCTGCACGAAGTGATCTTATGAGGGAAGTGGGGGTAGAATTAGTTAAAGCCTTAATGTGAGTTACAGAAACCTTAAGAATGTAGACAATGGTGCTTCTGAGAATAACATTTGACATCAAGTGATCTTATGAGAGAAGTGGGGTAGAATTAGAGTTGGTTAAAGCCTTAATGTGAGTTACAGAAACATTAAGAGAGTTGACACTGGTGCTTCTGAGAATAACATTTGAAACCAAGTGATCTTATGAGAGAAGTGGGGTAGAATTAGAGTTGGTTAAAGCCTTAATGTGAGTTACAGAAACATTAAGAGAGTTGACACTGGTGCTTCAGAGAATAACATTTGAAACCAAGTGATCTTATGAGAGAAGTGGGGTAGAATTAAAGTTGGTTAAAGCCTTAATGAGAGTTACAGAAACCTTAAGAGAGTAGACAATGGTGCTTCTGAGAATAACATTTGACACCAAGTGATCTTATGAGAGAAGTGGGGTAGAATTAAAGTTGGTTAAAGCCTTAAAGAGAGTTACAGAAACCTTAAGAGAGTAGACACTGGTGCTTCTGAGAATAACATTAAAACACAATACTTAGATACTGTATTCTGATCAGGGGGCAATACTGATCATCGTACAATTGCTAAATAAGGTTTCAATGCCAAACTCAGGTCCTCCATACCAGGGTACCAATGAGGATTTTCAGACAGGATGCCATTCTGCACCACATGATCTTATGAAAGAAGTTGGGTAGAATTAGAGTTGGTTAAAGCCGTAATGAGAGTTACAGAAACCTTCAAGAGAGTTGATGAATGCTAAGAAAGTGTTTTGAAAAGGTGTAGACACTGGTGCTTTTGAGAATAAAATTAAAACATAGTACTTAGATACTGTATTCTGATCAGGGGGCAATACCCCAGCAACAATAAGAAGTATAAAAACAAACAAATTACACGAGTTATTAAAAAATGTAATAAATATAGACTGATAAGGTTAAAAAAATACAATAAAAATTTACAAAATTCATATCTTCAGTATGTGAGTTGAAGAACCTAAGTGTAGGGGGAACATTTAGGAGAGTTGACGAATGCTAAGAAAGTATTTTAATGAGGTAAAGACACTGGTGCTTCTGAGAATAACATTTGATACCCAGTGATCTCATGAGAGAAGTGGGGTAGAATTAGAGTTGGTTAAGGCCTAAATGTGAGTTATAGAAACCTTAAGAGAGTAGACACTGGTGCTTCTGAGAATAACATTAAAACACAATACTTAGATACTGTATTCTGATCAGGGGGCACTACTGATCATTGTACAATTGCTAAATAAGGTTTCAATGCCAAACTCAGGTCCTCCATACCAGGGTACCAATGAGGATTTTCAGACAGGATGCCATACTGCACCAAGTGATCTTAAGAGAGAAGTGGGGGTAGAATTAGAATTGGTTAAAGCCTTAATGTGAGTTACAGAAAACTTAAGAGAGAGGACACTGGTGCTTCTGAGAATAACATTTGACACCAAGTGATCTTATGAGAGAAGTGGGGTAGAATTAAAGTTGGTTAAAGCCTTAAAGAGAGTTACAGAAACCTTAAGAGAGTAGACACTGGTGCTTCTGAGAATAACATTAAAACACAATACTTAGATACTGTATTCTGATCAGGGGGCAATACTGATCATCGTACAATTGCTAAATAAGGTTTCAATGCCAAACTCAGGTCCTCCATACCAGGGTACCAATGAGGATTTTCAGACAGGATGCCATTCTGCACCACATGATCTTATGAAAGAAGTTGGGTAGAATTAGAGTTGGTTAAAGCCGTAATGAGAGTTACAGAAACCTTCAAGAGAGTTGATGAATGCTAAGAAAGTGTTTTGAAAAGGTGTAGACACTGGTGCTTTTGAGAATAAAATTAAAACATAGTACTTAGATACTGTATTCTGATCAGGGGGCAATACCCCAGCAACAATAAGAAGTATAAAAACAAACAAATTACATGAGTTATTAAAAAATGTAATAAATATAGACTGATAAGGTTAAAAAAATACAATAAAAATTTACAAAATTCATATCTTCAGTATGTGAGTTGAAGAACCTAAGTGTAGGGGGAACATTTAGGAGAGTTGACGAATGCTAAGAAAGTATTTTAATGAGGTAAAGACACTGGTGCTTCTGAGAATAACATTTGATACCCAGTGATCTCATGAGAGAAGTGGGGTAGAATTAGAGTTGGTTAAGGCCTAAATGTGAGTTATAGAAACCTTAAGAGAGTAGACACTGGTGCTTCTGAGAATAACATTAAAACACAATACTTAGATACTGTATTCTGATCAGGGGGCACTACTGATCATTGTACAATTGCTAAATAAGGTTTCAATGCCAAACTCAGGTCCTCCATACCAGGGTACCAATGAGGATTTTCAGACAGGATGCCATACTGCACCAAGTGATCTTAAGAGAGAAGTGGGGGTAGAATTAGAATTGGTTAAAGCCTTAATGTGAGTTACAGAAAACTTAAGAGAGAGGACACTGGTGCTTCTGAGAATAACATTTGACACCAAGTGATCTTATGAGAGAAGTGGGGTAGAATTAAAGTTGGTTAAAGCCTTAAAGAGAGTTACAGAAACCTTAAGAGAGTAGACACTGGTGCTTCTGAGAATAACATTAAAACACAATACTTAGATACTGTATTCTGATCAGGGGGCAATACTGATCATTGTACAATTGCTAAATAAGGTTTCAATGCCAAACTCAGATCCTCCATACCAGGGTACCAATGAGGATTTTCAGACAGGATGACATTCTGCACCAAGTAATGTGAGTGAGGGGAACCTTAATGTCAGTGAGAGGAACCCTAATGTGAGTAAAGGGAACCTTAAGGTATACTGAAGATATGAAAGGTAAGATAAAACAAAAATAAAAACACCTACCATCCATCTGTTCGTGATAATGTTCCTCCCATGCAGAATAATCTACAATGATCCACATTAATGTTGTAATCAACTTCATGGACAATAGTTGAAGCTGTCTGACATCAATGCGGCTACTACTGTAAATTACAAATTAAAGTAGATAGAAATGAATATTCAATCATAAACAAAATAAAAATAAAAAAAATCAATGGAAGAAATAGATGCCACATAGCTATATTTTATCAAATGGTCAAAATTTATAAAGTTCCCGAAATATTTCATTCATTCATTCATCAATAAAAGCACTCAGCTTACTTTCAATCAATTTTTAATAAATATCGAGTCTACTTAAAAAATATATAGGAAGCAAGGTTTATATTCACATCCTATGAGATGAATCAACACACAGAGGACTGTTGGTGGTTTGCTTTGCAGTATTGCAAGCCATAAAAAACTGGTAACCTGACAAACCCTAACTTTTCAACGTGACCCCAGACATTCTATTAGCCCAAGTACATTACATGTACATTCTACGTCTTGCATTTTTACCTTTGCACGCAAAATATCTTTTCAATATTTGAATTTGCTCCATAGAGGCTTGTTAATGGCCATGAAATCAGAAGACCTAGGGCTTAGATATTATGTATGTTGCATTGGCCAATAGAAAAACAATAGAAAACAAAAGTTGATCACTTGTTAAAATAACAAATTGCTAGGTCAGATTTTTAAAGCCAGAGTCATGAACAGCAATCAGTCAACAAAACTGATAACATCAATTATGAATTCATTGTGAACTTAACAATTTTCAAAGCAATTTGCACATTGCATTACACACAAAATATGTGTCATTAAAAAACTTTAATCAGATAACTTTTTTTTAATCAATTAATAAGTCCAATCAATGAATAATAAGGTCAACCGACTGACCGACCCACCAACCACACATCCATCCATCAAATGAAATCAATTGATCAAAAAATCTGATCATTCAATCAGTATGTTTCATCAATCAATCAAATATGGTAATTATCTCACCATTATTATATAGGCACTGACATTTTAAGATTCTTAATCAACAATATTGAAAATGAAAATTTAAAATTAATTTACCAATGATCAAACTGTTACATTACAAACACTTGCAACAAATGAAACGCCAAAAGATACACAAATTATTTGTTGACAATAATTATAAACAATTACTATCACTGTAAAGAATTGCACATAAGCATGCTGTCAACCCAACTTTTTTTCAAAATATAGGACAAATTCAGCAAAATATAGGACATTCGTACTCTTTTATTCATAGAAAGAAACAAACTTATAGTCCAAGATGGCTAACAGTTCAAAGTATTTAAAAAAAAACTCACTTTACTGAAAGCTATATTCATTTTAAGCTATTACACCATTATAATATTATACAGACTGATCCCACAAATTTCTGTATCTTGAAAACCAAATCCAACTCAGTCTTGGATCTTTGTCATACACTGCCTGTACTGGATGCAGTATCAAAAAAGACACTTTTTAAAAATCTCCCAGAATTGGTGAAAATATAGAACACAAGGCCTAAAATATAGAATATTATTGGATTTATAGGACACTTTTTGATATATAGGACAAAGGGCCTAAAATATAGGATTTTATAGGATTATAGGACATGGTTGACAGCCTGAAGTGTGAGCCAAGAAAAGAGATTGTAATCCATTGTACTTATATCAGTTATCAGTTGTATCAGTAATATTTTCTCTTAACTAAGAGAAATACACAACAAAATAAATGTTGGAACACTGAAAGATGACAACATTTAAATCATTTCTAATGCTTATAAATATTTATACCATACTTTCTGGATTAATGGGCTTTGTCTATAATTGATACTTGAATTCTATGTACAAGTAAATAAAATATCCACTGAATCATCATCACACAAGTTCTGGTAAATCAATTTGAAAAATTTCAAAATAAATTGAAGAATTAAAGTATGAATAACTGATTTTATCTTCCGAATTAAAGAATGAATAACTGATTTTATCTTCCGAATTAAAGTATGAATAACTGATTTTATATTCCGAATTAAAGTATGAATAACTAATTTTATCTTTCATATGCGTAAAATACAACTAAAACTATAAATAATAAAAGACACTACAAACAAATTGCTTAAGTTCAAACAATAATAATCTTGTTATCATTACAAATTGTTCCTTATTATAATTGAGCAGGTTATAAAAATGTCTAATAAAATACCTGGTAAAAAACATGTTGATTTTCAAAATGCAAACAAGGCTAAATTCTCACACAAAAAATATTTGAAAGAAATGAATAAAAACTGAAAATGTGGAAATATGCATAAATCAAAAGAAACTTAGTCATCTTCCATAATTTCAAAGTAAGCAAGTTTTACTAACCTTAGATCCATGCAAGGATTCAGTCATAATATGAACTTCTCAACTGACATCAAGTGTATATACTAATGGCAATGGATTTTCTGTACAGTATATTTTGTGGATGGGGGTTGTCTGTCAAAGTAAGATAAACAAAATCACACATAGCAATAGAAACAAATTCTGTCAATTCAAAAATCGAATGAGCCAATGAATATTGAATTTAATCCAGTAACATTCAAACTAGAGAATAAAATGCAATGGACTTAGCCATTAGTTTAAGTAGAAAAGATACAATATTTCAGCAAAAATGGCGCCAGCATTAGTGCCAGCAATAAATTAAAAGTAACAAAATAAACAAAATTCAGATATAAATCCTATAACTTCGCTAGATCAAACGCTCGCTGAAAGTTTAGAGAGTCAACTAAAATCAAACCATTACAAAGAAAAATGAATTTAAAAAATACCTGTCCACTAATCCATCCGACTACGTAAGCTTTCACTAAGCCCGTGATTTTTGTACATCTATCACGTGACTTCGGACCACCAATCAAACAAATAGTTTGTGAGAGAATCTCACAATTTTTGAATGGTCACGTGCATACAACCGACCAATCAATCAACAAACCGAAGCGTCATTGTCAGGCTATACATGCGGAACAATTTTAAAATGGTTCCCGTTGACTCTTATTGTACCTTTGGTGCACTGCAACATGAAACAGAGACCAGTTTAGAACAATCTCTACCAAGAGTTGTCGTTCGTAAGCAGACGCGTAGCAGGCCACTCAGTTTAATTGTTCGTACATTTTTAGATTGTTCATAAAATATTATTTGACTGAAAACAAGTTGCCTTAAAATATATTTTCGGAAGAATGGGGCTAGGTCAAATGTCAGCAACAAAAAGCCATTAGACTGACACATTTGAACTTATGTAAGTGTTTGCAGGGCGGTCCAGAATTGGGACCGGAGTTTCGCATCATTTTGTGTTAGCTATATAATTCGACTGGGTAGATATTGTATAAATAGATGCTTCTAAATACTTCAGTATTTCGTAAAATATTTCATGCAGAAATGAAAGTCAGTAACTTAATCAAATGTTTTCGGAAGTTATACATTCCAATCCATGTGTTTTATTAACCACTTATTTTCAATCATTGTATCATTACATGAACTTATCTATGAACTTGTATTTTAGATTCCAGGGCAAGTACAATTTTTCAAAGGTGGTATGATCGCCAACCAACCCAAACGTAGATATATAGTGGAATACAAATCAGATATCGCTGTGATTTGTACTGGAAGGTACAACATAAATTAGGAAACAGTTCCGGACAACATAGAGCGTGTTACAGGATGGTTGTGAAAATTTATACATTGTATGTAAGCATTAGCGAGCATGTGAGATCCATTATAAGGATGTATAATTAGCAAAACGATCATTTAATGCACAATATCACAAGATCAACAAATGAGCCCAGTTTGTCTGTTTTTGTTTTATGTGACTTATTTTTTTGTCGAAACCAGATCTCCGGATTACAAGTCCAGCGCACTAAGCACTGGAACACGGCTGCGGCCTCAAATGAGACTGACACCGAGCCAGTATGATATACGAGTTGTCTCCCTTCGAGGCTCTGATAGGTAGTCTTTTTCCAAATTGTTATGCTTTGTTTCTAGAGTTGTTCGGGTATTTTTTCGTCATAATAATTAAGTACATATACAGATATATCTATGTTTTCTATCTGACCATGCAACAGAATGATTACTATAAACATAATACCTAAATGCAAGATTACTGTTGAAATGTGTTCCCCAGTTGTTCCCCAACTGTTCTCTATGATGAATCAGTAGTTAACATTTGAAGTTTATTTTATGTAAGAACTTGTCAATTACAAATAAGAAGTAAATGCATTCTTTTGTTATGGAAATGCTGTGTTTTACAAGTTAAGAACTATGGTGCCATTACGGGTAGTTCACACTTACGGTACCTATACCAACCACAGAGGGAAAATATCTGAGCCAGCTCATCAGTCAAAATTTACTCCCACAAAAACTCGTGATTAAGGTTACCTAATTGAACTTATTTTTTGCTGACCCTGTATTAAGTGTCATACGGCAAACTCCAAAGAACGAAAACATTGGAGAAGGAATGTTTGTTTGTTTGTTGTGACCTATTGTCAATAGGGGTTTAACGCCGTCTTTCAGCAATTGTTCAGTTACATACGGCCATCGGTTCACCTAGCCAGGAAAACTGGTTAGGTGAACACAAGGAGCCGGCAACTTCCCCACATATGGAGGAAACTCGACAAAATCCAGATCAGATCAAATGTCATAGAGAAGCATATACCAAACATATTCCAGTCAGGCTTTGTCCGAGTCTGTCTAAGATTGTCAGGTTTTTCAGCGGTTATGTTCTTTTCATAGACCAGAAATGTCGGTCGTGTTTACTGTTACCCGACCAAACCTATATTTTAACACCGACCCAAAAGATTCTGACGGCAAAATCCAGGCAGCGAAAATACTCGGGTACAATCAAATCATAGCTCGTATTCACAAAAGCTCGTGTTCAGAAAAAACAACACAACAGTTTGTCGATTAACAAATCCTAATTCTCTGGGTAAAGAAACCACAAACATATTTTTTTTTTCAACTTTATTCATGATTCGTCATTATAAATGACCATCGCGTCATTACGCTTCCATGCTTCTATAATAAGTCTGCTTTTATTATTCTGCTTACAAGGCATCACAGTTATATTTTATAACTTCCCAGACGCTGGCAGACAGATTTAATGTACTTTACTTGCAGAATATAAACGTACACATTTACGTTGTAGACAAAACTGCTGATTTGACAAAACGACGAAACTGGGCGACCCGCATCCCTCAAGAATAGACATTTCTTTCGGCAACACGATCAGTAATTGAGACAAAGCGGTCTGCATGTTTAAAGAATGGGTAGTCTTTTATTCTTGTGTTTCTTTTCCGCTTGCTTAGCACCTTTCTAGACATTGTTTCTGTAATAAATCTTAATTTTAAGAAACTGTTTTGTGGAGACAATAAAACTCGATGGTATATCATCATGATAAGATTAACAATATAGTAACAACAATTGTTATGTAGTGCTTGAGCTTTGATACATGAATCTTCGTATTTTTAAGATGTCTCATGGACAAGAAGAAACACATACGTGTCGTGGCTCTAAATCGGGTATCCCCGGGCCTTGGGCATGTTTTTTATATTTGCTACTAACACTGACTAAAATAACAAGATGAATGTCTTCAGTATGTAGGACGTTTTATTATTTAATACAATCATCAGAGATGTCCAATGTTTATGCAGCCAACTCCTTATAGGCGGTGCTTATTATATTATTTACCATACCATATTTATTTATCATGAGCAGTTGTATGCCAACAAAAGAGTACTAAACTGTATGTAAACTGTGGTTTGACGTCACACAAACAAACAGAGTCATTTAGCAATATTTCTAGTCAGAGATCATAACCACTCGGCTACGGAGACCTGGAATGTTTGAATAAGTTGGTGTAAGTTTTATCACATTTTTGACATAAATGTAGAATATCATTTCATGTGATACTTTTAGGATATTTCTTTACTAATGATCATTTCCGGGAGAAGAAGACTAGATGATATGATATTTAAAAATATGATATGATAAACCTGTGAACAAAGGCCACCCTTGTTACGTCGTGTTTCATATCAGTGTGCTACATGACTCATTACATATGTGCCATATGATTGTATTTTTTTTTTCTTTTAGTGAATCAATTTCATTGAAATTGTTTCTACATGGAGGGTAAATATGTATGATTACAACAGTGCGATTTTTTTTGACAGCTTTCGTATCATAAAATACATAAAATACGTATATGACGTATTATGACAAAATGTCAGCTTAATGGTAGATAGACACGAAGAAATCCATCGATGTAGATAAAAAACATAATTTCAAAATATACGACAGTGTTATATAACACTATAACTATAACATACGCTTAATATAAGTTGTTTATTATCAATGCGTTATCATAATGAAAGCGTTACAGTGTTACACTGTTAAAGTGAACTCAGGTAAAATGAAAAATCGGACCAAGTGAAGTACGTGCGATTATTTTCCCGTATCAAGTGCTTTTTTAATTCCATACAATGAATACAGTAAAATATGGGTAAAATGAACTCATATTTCTGGCCTCAAGGCCTTCACTATAACCGTATTCTACTGTATTCGTGTAAACGTATTTTCAAGTAATATGTTCCACAACTCAGTTTTGTTGCGATAAC
Organism: Lutraria rhynchaena; assembly: GCA_008271625.1. NCBI lineage: Eukaryota > Metazoa > Mollusca > Bivalvia > Venerida > Mactridae > Lutraria > Lutraria rhynchaena. The sequence goes on from VIBL01000023.1 coordinate 2,264,370, forward strand.
ACTGAAAGTTTTTAATTAGTCGACCACCTGCTGATTTTCATTAGAACTATAGGATAGAAGTGTCGAATTAACACATGAATAACCATAAAAGGAATACATAGACGAGAGGAAAGCTAAAATCATTGATTTAAATCTGGCTACGATATCACTTTCTCTGTTGTATGCTCAAGGTAAACAAATCAGAGAATACTCGCCATTATTTGCGAACAAAATAAAACTACAAACAGATTTAACATAAAACGTAGAAAGATCTGACGAATCTATCCAATCAAATAAATAGCTTTAAGTACTCATTAAATCTTTTATTTTTTGTGTGTCAATATAGTACTATAGCTCTAATATATTGCATAATCCCATCATTGTTGGGCAATGCTAGTTCATCGATAACTCTGTAACAATCGATAGCAATAGAATCCGCAGTCGGAGCATTGACTGGAGTCCTCTCCACTTTACAGAATGCGTGTATACAAAGACCAGATCGATTCTCTAGGCAGATATCAGGGAGAGATATTACTCGAAGCACAGAGCTGTGGCATTGGAAAAAGGAAAAATCGATCTATCTCGGCTTGTTTGGACTAAACCCATACGTGGTCATATTCCAATAAAAGTTATGTATCGTAAAGTATCGCAAGTTTGTAATTCACCCTCTTGTGTCATGATGTTCGGCGATTCGTGTTTGGAATCAAACGTCGTGTGCTATGGATACATTTGAACTTGGTTCTTGGATATATACATAAATGACTGCCAAGAAGGCAAAGTACGTGAATAGACAAAAGTGAAAAAAATGGTGGAAGGTTGAAATGTATAGATCGATACGGTTTAAGTGGGTATTCAGAAAAGCACTATTTGTATGGATTTCTCTGTAATATATTCAATTAATGTATTGGATGCACTCTAAATTTTTCTATTTGTTGCTCTTATTTGTATGTACGGAAGATTTTCTACGCAATGTTAGGAAGTTATACTGTCAAAAGCATCAGTTAGTCGGTGTAGCTTGTAAAGCGACAGAATCTGATTTTGCTTTTAAGAATCTAGGACCTAATGTTGTTTGTTTATTGTAGTTCTCTGTTTAACTTAAACTACTTTGTTAGTATGATATATTAGATGTCTATGCTTGAATTCGTTACGCATGGGATCTGGAATCAACCACCATGCTCAGGTGTTGGAGTATGCAATATTTTGGCGGGATCTTGTTCAATTCTCGTCTGCTTGTGCCTTAGAATTTATTCAATCAGTGTTTTAATTCTGAATTCAATTCTACTTCAATTTGTCATTTCTGTTATAAATATGGGAAATGAAGGAAGTCTACCGTCTGATACCGAAAGCCAGGTTTCTGACTGGCAATCTTTGTACTCCTACGGCTCACGAGCCGGAAGGAGATCTTCCTTAGGATCTATGCGGATACCTTCACCCATGGACCCACCAGAGCCTGACTTAAGCCACCTCTCTCCGGACGAAGTGGCAAAAATACGTGAAGTGATAGGTCGTGCTAAAGAGATGAAAGATGAAGAGAACAAACGTATAAGGTTTGTAGTAAATGTATTAAGTGTGATATATGTATGTAGATGTAGACTTTGACCCCAATAGTTTTTAATCCGAACTTACTTATCTGGCAAAAACATATCAAGTATACAAAGTGGTCTCCAGACAGGGAACTGTTCTAGTCCAAAGTGCAGAAGTTCATTGTATAATCAGAGAGCTTACAAAAGATAATAAAAAATAATTGAGTGTTTTTGTTTAAACTAACAGTGAACAAAAACCTTGAATGTTTGGTATGAATGATTTATGAGCTAAATATGATAATAAGTTTAATTTAAGCTTAACTCTTGATGAAATTATTAAGGATCAAATATCACGTGGACATTGCTAGTAAGCATTAACAATTCACGTCTATCAATATTTAATGACAATGATTTCCAATAATTTCATAACATGATAAACCTGTCAATTATAATAGGACATGCACTGTTATTTCAACGTTAATTGATAATACCATGACGACGTTTAAAATAAAAAAATAATAATTTCAATGTATGTTTAATTTTAAAACATTTTCACACAGTATATTTTGAAATTACTCTGTGAATGCTAAAACAAGTATTATAAAGTCTATATGTGTAACTTATTTTTGCCACATTTTGTCAAAGATGCATTGTTATAATTAAACTCAATCTATTTCAAAAAATACGAAAAAGTCTTAAATTGTTATCAGTTCATGACAATGTTAAAAGATTTTCGCTGTCGATGCGGCGTTATTTGATGGCATCTACTCACATCGATTTTCATCACATTTGTGCAAGTTTTATGGTGCAAAGATTTCTTCATAAGATTGTGCATATAAATACCAGAAATGAGCTCTTATGAATCACTATAAAATATCAGAAGTTATGTGAGCGCCTAGCCCGTTTTCAAGTCTGTGATGGTTTCCAAATACGACGTTCCTAAATCCGTTCGTATTACTTAATTTGATTGAAATCTCACACCATTGTTTAAATGTTTCACGTCGCCCTTTGCCATTTGAACGTCGAACCGCTTGCCATTTTCTTTATCCGTAAATTATGGTTGAAGTTGGCGCCTCTTATTGTGATAAAACTCATTAATCTTTTCGTGAATAATTATAGTCTTTGGACAGAGTCTGTTTTTCCCTACGGAGTAAATACCACCTGTCCGTATCTTAATGTCAAGTCTCAGTAAATCACCTCTTCAAATCAATGTTTCATACATATCTAATGGTCATAGTCATATTTTAGACCCGTTGGCTGTTCTATAGAATTTCAGTGTAATATCTTGTGTTTGAAATCTGCTATGGATTCTGATATCCTTTCTATGAATTTTCTTTTATCGGACGCACCCTTATTTAGCATTAATTCAATAAACAACTTAGAATGTTTTCTTTCAAATTGCAATCATTTGGAGCGTTCTTATTTGTCAGTGATTCAATAACTCAATTTACAACATTCTTATCAGGTTGAAGTATTTCTCACATGCTTTTTCTCAACAAATATCTGGTATCAAATATTGTTTCTTTTAATTGTATCTATACTTATGTACTTTAAAAACGCAACGCTCAGTTTTGTCGATTTTTGCAAGTTACTTGAAAATATTCAATAATTATATATCAATGTTTAATTGCCGTCATTTTGAGATACAATGTTTAAAATTGAGCGTTTCTATATAAAATGCTGTATCATAAAGCCACCGCTTAAAAACTAAGTTCAAACTCCTGGTCATTGTCTGAATTGATACTGATTTTCATAAACGTTTTTCTCTGATTATTAAACATATTAAGTAAAACAAATTTTACGCCATTCTGAGTCAAAGTATTCTTCAGATATGCTGAATTGATAACAAAACTCAATGTACGCTACAAATGCATTAGTATTTGTCTTACAATTTAAGCCAATCAGATGGCTCCAATTTTCAAATTTTCTCCTTTCTATTCCATAAAGACTGTTACATACTCATGAAGAATTTTCTTCGCGATAAAATGGTGTGATTGACGTATTAATGAGCGGTAAGCGGGCCAACACTTAGTCTATTAGGTTACTTAATTCCGAGGAATATTCTAAATAAACTCTAACCTACACTTAGTATTCAGAGACGCGAAATTAGATTGAAGGGTGACATAAACCATCACATTTTGTATACAATCTATGAGGTTCAACGTTCCAACTAAAAGTATTACATCTGCTATCATTAAAATACTCATTAACTGCAGATATTTTTTTATCCAAATCGAAAAGGCATCATTTTTACTTCTTGCTGTTGTATCATTAAAATACTCATTAACTGCAGATATTTTTTTATCCAAATCGAAAAGGCATCATTTTTACTCCTTGCTGTTGTATTCATATATTTTTTTTATCTTATTTAAAATATTGTCGAAATTTTCGGAAGCTTTCGGTAGTATTCGGAATTACTCGGAACTATTCGGTAATATTCGGTAGCATTGCTTAATATTCTATTACTGACTCTAATCCTTACGTTTTTTATCTTAAGATCAAACAACATACACAAGAAGAGAATTCCTATTAAATATTCAGAATATTGTCGTCTCAGCGTCTAGGTACTGTTTTTGTTTGTATTGACATTTCAGATATAATATAATATTGGCAACAACATCGTACAGAATAGAACAGATATTATACTAGTCTCAGACGAATAACAATATTTGTCTTATGTATCCACTATATATTTTCTACGTTAACATGTGTTTGCATATACCAGATGCTATCTGATTCATGTAGGACTGAGTTTAAATGGAGAAAATTGATGTGTTCATGGTCTGTAATATGTCATACAAATTGTTTGTGAAGTGTTGTTTTATTTAAAAGTTGTCCTTTATTGAAGAGTAACGCATTCTTTTGGCTTCTGGGACACTTTGCGTTAGGCGTATCAAGTTTTCTAACAATGCATTCAAGCACCAGAAAACAAACTATAAGGTGAACGTAAAGCACTCATAAGTTGGATAATTATTCACAAACCGGTGTCAAGGCGAAATTCTCCCTGTATAATTTAATTCTTCAACGTTTTCTTTCATGAGGCCGGTGTAACGGTATATAATTTCATGAATGTTACAGACGTGATATAATAAAACTATGGTTCGAACTAATTTGCTTGATTTCATACCATTTGTCTTCTACTTGCGCATTTAATACTCATCCCTTTTCCCATTTGTTCAAACCCTTCTTACGCTGCATCCATTACTTTACGCCAGAAACGCTGAGGCAGTGGGGGATTGATATCTCAGATCGGCAAGGGATTGTCTTCCCTGGTGTGGTGACACATGAAGTGCAATGAAGGGCTTATTTCATAGGTTCTATTAGGGATTCATTTACAAGGCAGGTACAAGCGGGACTGATTCCTCAGGTGTGATGAGGGACTTAATTCTCAGGAGCATCGATGGATTGTTTTCCAAGGTGTGATGAGAGTTTGGTTTTTCATTCACGGCAAGGGCTGGAATTCTCGGGTGCGGTCAGGTCCGGATTTCTCGGGTGCGGTCAGGGCTGGTTTTCTCGGGTGGTGCGGTCAGGGCTGGTTTTCTCGGGTGCGGTCAGGTCTGGTTTTCTCGGGTGCGGTCAGGTCTGGTTTTCTCGGGTGCGGTCAGGTCTGGTTTTCTCGAGTGCGGTCAGGTCTGGTTTTCTCGGGTGTGGTAAGGGATTGATTCCATAGACAAGGAGTGGGATCGATTCCAAAGTGTAGAAAAAAAACGAGCAGGCAACAAGATGCGTATTTTCATGAGAGTTATCTGTAGGACATCGATATTTGTGCGTGAAACTATTCAATTCAGTGTCAAACTGTATTCAAATTTAAACTAGCGCGAAACATTCTTTGATCTATGTCAGTTATCCCTGATCGATCTGTTTGCTAGTGGGTTTATTCATTATTTTCTTTAAATACATCTCAGGGTTGGTCGTTCTCCGGAAGTCAATACTTGACGTAATCGTTGCAGTAATTATGGCGAACCATTGACGTATAATAATACTTGGTATCAGATGGTGATTGCATGATGTAGAATTTAGAACTCCAGTACTGTGTATGGTACGTCATGATTGTCGCTTATTTGTACTGGGTTTATTGTGACAATTTTCCAATTAAACGTTGTATTCGGTTTCACAATGAATAAAAAAATACTGGAAAATATTGAACCAAGCTATTTCAGATAATGGCTGTATAGATGAAATCCTTCTAAAGATAATCTGCATATACATTGCTTATTAATATAGATACTTATTAAACGAAAGAGTAACATATCCAATATATATATATATACAAATTTCACATGTGGTGGATTCCTTACATCTGATGTCTTGAAAAGCATGTCGGGAAAGTTGGATAAAAGGATAAAAGGGCAAGATTTACATAAAACATGCAAAAATGATGGAAGGGTATCGCCTTGGAACGGTCTGCAGCAAAAGTACAGGAGGTTTAAAACTGGTTTACACACAGGCCTAACCTGAAACTTGCCCCGAGAAAACAAAGTGAAATTACATAAATGAATAAAAGACAGGTACACCCTTTGAGGGACCATGTACTGATTTACTTTTTTCATAACGCGTCTTTTGTGCACCATAGTGATACGGAGACTAATATTTTATGTATTATTGCATTCGTAAATCTTTCTGTTTCAAAAATATCATTTTCTAAACTATTTTGACTGTTGTAGAAAGACATAAAAGACAGACATTGTAAATGTCAATTATTATTTTATTACAAATATTACTCAATTGAAGTTTCTTGATAATATTTTATATTAAGCACCTGTACTGTTTACAAGTGTGTCTAGACAGCAAATGGCACCTGTGGCTCAAATACATAAAATGTTGTCAACTTTCGTGATCTAATATCTTTTTTAACTGTACCATTCACAATGTACTTTTATGTTAAGTACAAACCTTGGCATCTTAAATGCAACGTAGCGGTTATAGGATTCGCTGATTATTCACTGGAGAAATGTTGAGCTGTATTTCTTTTATGGAAATTGAGTTATTCTCAAGAACATGTTTATGATCCACATCCATATTGTCATTTGTATGTTTGATGTTCAAAGGAACGATACAGTCGGACTGCTAAATAAATACAATGTATAATCAATACATTCTGCTTTCCGGGCATTAGTGAACCAATTAGAGTGTCATACACCGATCTCTACAAACAATTCTATATAGTTATGTTCCCATGGGATTCTGACAAAAGAGGAAAGAATAGCTCATCAAACAATGATGCAAATATATAATGCTTCAAGTGTACGTATTGTTATTAACTGAGCTCTGTGAATGCATAGTATATAATTATCTACACATGTCTGCAATGTTTTCTAAGTGTTAATTGATTTGTATTACGCGCTCGAATCCTTAAAGCGTTCGTTCCATTTGTTCCATCCTATCTAAATGATTCAAGATTTCAGACCTGCTAATTTGTCACACACTTCTATCTTATGTATGGATTCAGTATTTTTCCACGCTTATGTATTCTGTCAAACTAGAAATTATACGATCATACAAGCACGTGTCACACTAATTTGACCAAATCCTAGGGAAAACATTGTATTTAAATCCGAAAGTGGAAATATTATATTTTATGCAATTATTGTTGAAGTATTCTATTTGTTCGAATTCATTACATTCGTATTGTGTTTGTTTGTGCACTTATACCCAATATTTGTCCTTCATTAAGAATAAGATGATCGTATTAACATACATTCATAGCTCGTGTTTATAATTATTAACATTCACCAAAAGTATCAGCCCCCAGCTCTGGACCGAATGTGTTGAGAGTTCTAATCGTTCATTCATTAGTTGAATGCACTTTGCTCAATCACAAAGTGATAAAATTGCAATTCATTTCAATCCACTTCCAAGGTCGAATATTAATTGAATCATTTCCAGTTACAAATTTGCACCTTGAGGAAAACACACAACTACTGATGAGAATTTGTTTTCAGGAAAATCTCGATATGAGGGAACAGCTTTAATATTCCTATTCACATTTTCTATGCTTTCAGTGAGGACAGACATGTTGCAAAATGTTAAGATAAAATATTGTTCTTACATCTTTATTCGTTTGTTTTTAGGAAATACTGTTTCGGCAATATCTAAATTTAATTCTACAGTTAACACAGCAGCTATGATGTGTTATAGGATAGGCCCATTGTTTGTGCAGCCTTTGTCAGACGCTTTGAATTGACAATAACAAAGATGGTAAAACCTGACTGATCGAATTACATTTAATTCACATCTCTTTGTTAGCTTTTGTTTGTTCAAATCGTCATCAACACGATCATGATCACGCTAGTGCCTTTTGGTAACTAGCCAGTTCTCGCAAATATCTAGTATACTTCAAACAACCGTCAGTTTTCCCTTATATAAGTCAGAGGTAACATAAAGCGACATGGGATGTATTAACACTTCAGTCAAATTGTCGCACTGTAGTACAACGCAACCTTTCCAAAGCAACACCATCGGGAGAAGTAAAACTATGTCGTTGTTGAGAGGTTGTTACTCTAGAGGGGTCAAATTAATAGTTAAATTGCACAGTGGGGAAATCATGCTGTTGTTGAAGGGAAGTTGTCCCTTAAGAGAGGGCAGCTTTGGAGAGGTTGCACTGTATTGTATACTATTTCCTGGTTGATCTCGTACCGTCATGCGCTCTACTAACTGAGTTTCTTATACGACTTTGGGAAATGTTCATAAAATTATACGGAATTCAGGATAGGACATTTACCGTATGACTATTTCACGTACTATAGTTCATCACCATAGTTACAGAACATATTTTTAAGTTTATTTTCGTGTACCCTAATTCTTTGAATAATAGTCTGGTTAAACAAACCATGCGCAGCTAAATCTTGAGTTTTTGCGTGATGGCAAATCATAAAAAATAGAAACTTAAAGGTCACATTGGTGAAATTAATATACCGCCAATTCAACCGTTCAATACAAGAAAATCCCTCAGTAAAATGTACATGATAATATCATAATTATAATCACGTCTGATCATTATGTGAAATAAAATAAATAATATCGCATTTATTGCCGCATTCCGTGCCGCCTTATTCATAAAACGTGGAGAACAAAGGACAAAATTAATCTGGCTAGTGTTGACAACAGAACAAATTATGACAATTTGTACAAGCACAGCCTTGTCAGACAAAAATTGATATTAGTTTTGCTTTTATTGTGATGTTAACGACATTTAATTTGTATTTGCGCAAAAATGATGCTTTTACGAGTCTGTTTTGAGATATAACGAACCCAACTGACTTGATTGCAGCTTTTCCGGGAAACAAAACAATTTTCAGTCGCATTTGATGACTTTGTCTACGACAGAAATTATGTTTTGTGTTTCTGGATTTAATGCTATACTACCATGCATGTTTAAAATCAACAACATATTTATCTGTATACATCATCGTTTCTCTTTTAAAAACAAAACATGGTTTGGTATACGCCTTTTAGTTGATATGTACTGTGCTCTAGATCTTAAGCCAGAGGCCGAAAAATAAGTTAAGTTCGCGGCTTCCCGGCCGACCTGGTTTTTCGGCGTCCACCCTTAAGTTTTTAACGGCAAAATCCAAAAGTAAAAATATCTTCAATAATGTTGATGAAGTTGTGGAATTGGAGAACAGAACAGATTTATTTTCAATAGTAAACGGGTATATAAATATACAATAACGATGTAATCGTGGAATTAGGACTGTGAACGTAGTCGCATTTCGAATCTCTACCTTCAGCTCTCAACTTTTCTATTTCGCGAGTAACTAGTTAATCTTTAATCTGCAGAGGGTCACATGAATATGTAATGTCCAATTATATCGGGACAACATCCGTGGCTGGATGATATCACGCACTTGCTGAATTATTTATAAATATCTGTCGGCTATATATAAACAAAGCACAGTATAGCAAAAAGTGAATTAGGGTTACTTAAACACAATAATTTCTAATTAGTTTACGCATTATTATTATGAATTTGTTTAATTCCTATAGTATTTGCCGCTTGCTTAGCCTGACGAATAATTGTCCAATGAAATCCATTGTGTCGTTGGTGTCGTCTATGACAGTCTATGACAACTTGTAGCGTAAATTGGTTGTTTGGCAACGGTTTTCCATTTCAAGGTATAATTGATAATAAAGTGATCATCATAACACATACCCTCGTTGTCATTTAAAGCTACATTATGTGTCAGCTTTACGTAGATCTATGGAAGGATTGAAACCTTCAGCATGATTTGTATATTACAAATTGTACATAGCCAGAATAGTCTAAAATCTCTGATAATATCTTGGCAGTAACATCATACGACATTGATTACATTTCGCCAATCCTTTAGCACCAAGCACGACAAGTGTGTTTTTTTCGCATACAAAAAGTCTCGACTATATGCTATCTCGATTTCAAAGTATTATTTATGATGAACAAAGTTAGTGGAAAAAATAAATGTTTATGTAAATATATATCAAGTTACAAAGAATACATGTACTTTAAGCAATCCGTTTGCTAATAACTATGAAACTGTAGCTATTTGACTTATATTTCACTTTTCCAATGTACTTTTCCCCCAATGAGCTTACACGCAACAGTTTTCTGCTTAAATATTTTATCACATTCATTGGACGTTAATAACCTAACACATATTATATGAGATGGAAAAGTTACACAAACAACCGTGGTCCAGTGGTTAGTGCGCTGGACTAGTAACCCGAAGATCCAGGTTCAAATTTCGGTCGCGGCAAGTCATACCCTTCTATGAAAATTCGACAAAAATGTCGATTTTCCTCCATATGTGGAGAAGTTGCTGGCCCATTGTGGAAGGGTAAGTTAATACTGGTCAGTATACAGTCCAGGAAAACTAGTACGGTGAACCGGTCGCAGTTTATAACTGAAAAATTGTTGAAAAACGGTGTTGAACATAATGTCATATAAAAATAGAGAAAATATGTAGAGATGAGCCAACAAAAGGATGTACCGGTGAACCGTGCTGCGGAATGTCACTGGTAAATAACCGCGGTACACTTTCAACTCAAATAATTTATTCATATATTAATGTTGTTCTGCTGAACAATCAAAACAATTGTCGAGTAAATGCGTACTGAAATACGATCATTCTGAAATCATAAAAAAAATACTGACACAAGTCCCGCAGCTTAAATAAGTAGAGAAGATGGTGGACGGCAGTCATCCAGATAATTTCAGACAATACGAGTACTAACGTGGGTATAATTCGCGGTAGCGTAGTTAAACAATGTGGAACATTTTTCTTGTCTAAATATGGTGAACTAATATTCATCGCTCGTTGTTAAACTGTAAAGCCCTCAAACGCATGATCGGTCATGCAACGGCGTAGAAAAAAAACAAATTTAAGATATGCATATATCTTTTCTCAAGACGGCGCAAATGGCACAAGTAATACGGGGGGGGGGGGGTAGCGAAAACCATCTCCAGAGCACACGCCAAATCTTTCCCAAGCCGTTTCAAATAGCATGTTAATGTAATGGTGTTGTTGTTTTTTTTTAATTATGGTGTTCTTCGCAACTTCATCCTTTTTGCTTATGATAATGAGGGTCTCCAATATACACACTGTCATAACGAATACCAGAAGCAAGGAATTAATTTTCAATTCACTTGGAAATACTTTTTTTCAAGAGTATATTTAAATTTATACTCGTTCAAACAAATCAAAATAAACTTACACTCATCATTTTGTTTTATGTTTTGCGGTATTTCTTGTATATTCCTATGTTAAGATCATCCTCCAATCTTACAACAGCGAGCTCTGTGTAACTTATGATTGTCCGCCCTGGGAGAAGAATTCTATAAGACTTTGTCTTTCATTCTAATCCTTTCCTAATAAATGTATTATTGTATTACGTGCATGCGCATGTTTACTGACTTGGAATAAATATGTTTAAACTAAACAAATCAATATGTGCATACCGAAAGAAATGATGATCGCATGTAGACACTAGAACTTTCTGTAAAATGCCATCCGAATTATTCTCATCGTACATTTAATGTCGTATTCTGAGAACCAATATTGCTCTTGACTAAATGCCACTCGGGAATTTATAATAAGAGGATTTCATTCGATTATTTAAATAACCATGAATTATATGTTCTCACAAATCTAGTTCACAGCATTTTAGCTTCATAACTCTCCAAGTCTCTGTAATTAATACGCTTTTTATCGAGACTTTTCAGTGGAATAAAATCATAAAAATATGACTGGCTTCTTCAATGCTTGGAACTTTTGAACTTAATTATGTTTTTTTGGACATTTTCACTCTATTTATGTATTGTGTTCAGAAAATCAAGTTGTTTGAATTAAAATACGCTATGGACGCATCAGTTCTCGACTTGGCAAAAAAAAACCCAATCCCAATTAGACGTTATTAAATACACTTAAATGGAAATTGTTCGTCTAATGTTTGTAGAGCAAATAAGTATTATTATCATCACTCAGATACGATTTATACTGATCCCAATAAATCTTCGTAGACATAAAAGTCAATGGTATTTCCTCTGAATCCGTTCCTACCTATTATCCTTTTATTAGTATAATCATTTTAGTAAGTGCCGCGAGGTGATCGTTAAAAGCCAACATATTTTCCAATTCCACATTTCCGCTTTTCCACGTTTTCTGTCTCTGTCTACGTACTTCGGAGTATGTACATTTTGTTAACATCCCGCATTTTCTTTTTTCCGAAATCATTAGTGTTTAATTTTTTGTTCAGCGCATTCGACGACTAAATCTCAAATTACATCATCACTGTTTCATGGCCATTAAACCTAGGGAACAGAATCGCAAGATGAACAAATTGAATTATCGAGGTAATAACGACAATTAGCTTAGTATGTTATTAATGTTGTGTAATTTTCATTCCGCGGAGACAATTTTTGAAATAGCTATTTAGGACATAATCGGGGAAAATAAATAAAACATCGATTACCATAATTGGTTTTGATTTGTGAAACATTTAATGCATGCTTTAAACGAAATGTTCCGGAAATAAGTATGAAATTATTATTGATTGAATATTGTTGCGCAGTGTTATATAATATTGTCACTGCAAATAAAATGAAAATGCGTGTAATTATACTGTTTGAAGATAGGATTGATATTCATTATTTTAATGTTGCATGCTTTTTTACTCTAAATACTCGATTCTCATAGCATTTTGTTAGATTAGAACTTAGTGTATAACAGTCGGGCGCAAACGAGCAGTTGTACAATTACACAAAGAAGCGTTAGTATACGATATTTCGTGGATTTATGAATTCTTTAAGTCTTTCTGTGACATTTCCTTCTGTAAGGGTGGGGGGAAGACCCCAAGCGTACAATTGGGTTGGACCTTCCGTGAGCTAACTGGACAGCTTTCTCACGTGTGAGAATAGCCTGGTCTCAGATGGGATTCGAACTCATAGCGGTGAGGGGCTAGCAGTTACTAGCCAGAGTCTATGACCCCTCGACCATGGATGCCACCGTAGATTCAAAAGAATTATAAACAATATGGAGTGTACACATATTCAAGGTTTATGCACGTAATCATTTTAACCAAAATGTTGACAATCTTGGGTTGAACAGTTTCATAATCAATAAACAGAGAACGTATCCAGGAAAACATGACAAAATGCTGAGTACGCAATTCCTGATATTCTAATTTTGTCGTCTTAGGATATCCAAGGTTCACTACAAGGCGCAACTATTTCAATCAACGGTGACCCATTATTTGGTCTAGAATTTTTAAGTTTCGTTCATTATCGAGAAAATCATGTCTAGTAACAAATTTTTGTACCATAGTCGTGACGTACGCAGACGTTGGGATAATGAAAGCGAACATTCAATGTTGGTAGAAATGGTCATTTTCGTCCATAATATCTATCGTCTACGATTGAAAGGAAGCATAATCGATACAGCGAGAGAGAATTCAAGAATATAAGCATCATCGTACAATATGCTGAGCCAGCGAATTTCTGATTTCCAATTTCTTTGTATAAATTTATCAAGAAGTAGAATGTAATCAATACGGTAGCGCGAAAATCTTATTTCCCAAACCGGTGCATCGAATTTAATGAAGGTTTGTTTTAGCATAGCTGCCACTTTCTGCTGGCGCTGATCTAACACTTTTAACCTCCTTATGGAACACAAAACGTAGATACTACATTCTCACTGCTTTTACCGTATACAAATTCTCCAGAAATAATCACGTTTAGTTACGGAATACTTAAGATAGGAGCCGTGTTAGAGTGCATTAAAATTACGTACCACTTAGCATTTGCCTTACAGCGTAATCTTTACCTTACAACGTTCACGTATAGATTTATACGTGTCATTTACCGACAAATGACATATGTGGGAGAAATATGCGTGCTAAAATAAGAAGAGTGCATCTTTAGGCCGGAAGAAATAAACGTGCTTACAGTTACCCCACCGATCCTATTTCTGGCCACGACCCGGATGTTTCCGACAGCAAATCATCCAAAATATTTGGGACAAATCGTACCATTGAAGTAAGAAAGGTATAACTATCAGAAAATAGAAAATTTACGACCTAACAACACTAGTTTTTGGCTATGTAATCCTAACAATGACTATTTATTTTCTAGCGCCATATTTCTTTAGCTTTCAAACATATGTTCTGATCCCGTATTGTATGAATTGAGATACTGAAGTTGTTTTACACGCAACAGAAATTCGTCGTGTATGACACTTCTTGTATGAATATGATTCGTGAATTATTGACATGCAAAGGAAATGAAACCATTATTCTAACGCCATAATCATGTTCTATATTGTAGCCAATGGTTGTTTATGGATAAATATGAATTATTAAATGATACAACACAGTTACAAACTTTGGGCCCTTCTGGACATTACTGACTCCATTACTTATGATCTCATCCGAAAATTGTCCACTTCCTTTGGTAAGAAGAAATATCTCGAAATCAATTTAGTTGTGGTGTAAACCTAAGGTTCAACAATAACGAGAAGTTATAGAAGAGACATTATCGGGTACTCTTCATAACATTTTCTTCCTCAGATTTTAGCTAAACCACAAACACTTCAGCCAACTTGACTCTTACTTTTTGTAGAAAAATCAATAATCTACTAGGTGTACGCAGTCATTTATAATCTAATTTAATGTTGAGAAATTCAGACGACAGATTGCCCCTAGGATGTCACGTAAAGTAATCAATGGACAGTTGTTTTATTTACAAGAGAAAATGCTTGAATCACGTGACTTGCTGTGCTGAACTAATTCATACTTTGTTAAAATACTCACAATAGTAAAATACCTACGATTACTAGTCTGAGATTACAACCATTCAATCACGGAGGCCCCTTGTTAATTAGTACGCAACAGAATAGCAAATCTATTTTAGTTGGGCGGGCTTAGACGCAAAATGATCAATACTTAAATTCCTTATTTTTATCACGAATTCTCGACCTAATAAAAACATGAGAAATAATTGTACAGAATTCGACTCGTATTTAAATGAAATATCTGCTTAATGTATTCGTAAAGTTTCGACATGTAAATTTCGTGCGTAACATAATGATTTAATGTATCTTACAGAAGTTTG
Source organism: Lutraria rhynchaena (assembly GCA_008271625.1). NCBI lineage: Eukaryota > Metazoa > Mollusca > Bivalvia > Venerida > Mactridae > Lutraria > Lutraria rhynchaena. Next base: position 2,279,454 of record VIBL01000023.1, read on the forward strand.
ACGTTATCCTCTAGTCTCTGAAATATTCTTGTGTCCTGTTGCGTGACATCGGAGCAATTTTGTCATGGCAAGTAATTATAAACCAAAAACGATGTATCGTCCAAACGTCCATTACCCATGGAGAAAAAACCATTTTCATTGATTGTACGAACATTGCTGACAGTGAAATATATTATTACTGACTCTTAGAATACATAATTGATAAGGACGGAAAGAAATAGCCGTGTGTACGGTTACCCGACCGACCCTAGTTTTTAGCGCCAACCTAAAAGTTTCTAACAACAAAATCTAAAGCATAAAATAGTTCGGGACGAATCGTACCTCCTACATACGAAAGGTATTTTTAGAAAAATACATCTATAGTAAAACCATCCTAAAAAATGTATCCATCTTGCACTATATTTAAGGGTACTGTCGATATATGAATTTGAACTTATTTTGTATCCATTGATATTTGATATGACATAGGTCGCATTTTTCTTTTTCTCCTAATAACAATATTGATTCTGGGCCTTATTTCCAGGTCACAGTGATTCATTAAATAAGAGAGCAACTAGCCGATCATTAGCTTCATACAAGGCAAACTAGGTGCGCAAGAATATAATACACCTAATTGTCCTTTTAGAGTGGTAAGAATGTACCGTAAAATTCAGACAATGTCAATACACTGAATGTCATTTATTTGCGGAGATGATACGAAAATCTGTCTTTCCTTACCCAATAAATCGCTGAAACGCTGGAGCTTTGGTACTTCGTGCTGGGATGAATAATTTATAAACGACAGAAATAATTGAATCAATAATTTGGTAATTCCTATCCTATACGTAATAATTGTTTGTATGTTTATGAATGCCTCCTAATTAGGCTTGATTGACCGGCTGATTACATAATTGATTTCGTTAATCAACTGTTAGTATTGAAAACGATATTTTTACGAATCACTATATAGCTATAAGACAACATAGACAAACATCCAATCAATGATTACCTTGAAGTCGATTTGTTTAGATGAACAAAAGGAAAGAAAAGAAAAAAAGTTATTTTAAATGGATTCCGTGGTATGTCACAGACAAATTCATTTTAAATTTACAGAATCTCAAAATCCACGTCCACATATAAACAGACACGGGAAGTATGATAATACAGCGTACCCCAAAAAAGCACAGTAAAAAACTCAAACATAGTCCAGTGTTGTAGGCAGGCCCATATTTAAACCGAGACAATCTGGGGGTTCCAGGGACATGCTCCTTCAGAATTTCTTTTTACGAAAACCTACCATTTTTCTCATTACCTGCCGAAATTTTAACCGAGGCACGCGTCTTGGTGTGGCTCAGTGTGATAAAAAGAATTGGAATACATAAATGGAAAATCTAAATACAGCCATTCAGGTAGTGCGACAACAATAGCTGATACGTATTTATCCAAAATACCTGCGTTATTTAATTGGACAGGAGACAAACCAGGAAGCAATTAACATGAATGCTTTTGTCTCTTATCATTTAATATTCACAATACAGAAATAAAAAAGGAAGATTTCATAGAAATGCCGCCTTTCACTATTAATTATCTATCGTATCCATTGACTGTATCATATTGTGTTTAATTATCATGCTCCTTTTGATGGCATCACAAGTACGTGTTATTGACGCATACAGACAAGGTTACAGTGAAACATGATTCCGAGAATTATCCTTTTTTTGCCTGATGTCTATCATCTGATGGTGAATAAAGTCAAAATAAAAATTCAAAACATATTATTTTAAAAGATTAGGACAACAGCCAAACCTGTGTTTGCAGCCACCACCGAATAAAGACCAGTCTATCTTTAGGCCATTCTTTGGAAAAAACGTCACTGATTATTTAGAACAAACTGACCTTCGAATAAAGGCCATCTGTCAATAATGGCTACATTTTGTCTTTCCCAGGGATGGCCTTCGTTCATAGGTTTGACTGTAGTTAAAAACGTGCTGAGCGAGCATTTTCTGTTATTCTGGAAGTTTTAAATACGTCATATGAACACTTCAACTGTAATTATTGATGCGGATGTTTGAAAATTCCAATTTCCCTCGGTGGCGATTCGACTTCAATGAACATTGATCTCAATGTAACAATTTACGCTGGCTCAAATAGAATATTGTTTATTCTTCGCGTATGACATTATTATTTCATTTGCCCTGATCATCAGATACAACTTTTGTTTTTATAACATTTTGAACATTAAAGTTCATTGTTATGAATATTAAATTCCTGAACTGTACACAAAAATTGCCACTTACATTTTTGACAAAATAAAGGTATTACTAATGAAAGGACTTCACTTGAAATTTGATTTTGATCGTATAACGTGACACGATGTGTGCATCATATTTATGCCTGAATTTACGTTGAGACAAAGTTTATATTTATCGGTTATCTAGACGGTTTGTACGTAGAGGACAAATTCATCGTATCATACGGTTCCAGAGAATTCATGATTTCTATTTCGCTATAACATTTTGCATTACATGGTAGCACAGCGTCACAATGCATTCGAATGATAGAAGAGTTTGATTTGATGATCTGATAAATTAGTTATAAACAAGAAACATTCGTGTTTCTTTACGTTCTTATTGCATGTATACCTATTAATTATTGATATCTTGATGCAGAGGCACTGAAAGCGTTTGTGTTTTTATCCAACCCACGAATGGATCATGAACCAATCGTGTGTGATCCATTGTCGCTACGGTCAATTAATTTTGATAATCACTAGACCCTCACCGCAGTCAGTTCGAACCTCCTCAGTCAGTTCGAATCTCCGCAGTCAGTTCGAATCTTCGCAATCAGTTCGAATCTCCGCAGTCAGTTCGAATCTCCTCAGTCAGTTCGAATCTCCGCAGTCAGTTCGAATCTTCGCAATCAGTTCGAATCTCCGCAGTCAGTTCGAATCTTCGCGGTCAGTTCGAATCTCCCCAGTCAGTTAGAATCTCCGCAGTCAGTTCGAATCTCCCCAGTCAGTTCGAATCTCCACGGACAATTTCACATGTAAGGATGTTGTTCAGACCAACTTACGGAAGATCGATGTTCATGTCCAAAGGTTTTTATTCCATCGTTTAAAAGTAAAAAAAAGTCGCCGTATGACCCTGGTTGTTGGTTCGACGTTACCAACACAAATATCGTCAGTCAATAAACCTTTTAAAGTATTCATAAATAGACCAGTTTCACTAGCCACGTACCTGTGTGCATGAAGCATCCAGATAAATGTTCTAAGACGAAGTAGGTCATGAATGACGTGTTCTGCGAATGATCTGAATAAATTAAACTATTTACTTCACAGAATCTACTGAAGTTAAAGAACAAATATCTCAGTTTGTACAAAATCGATAAACTACCAGTTGTCGGTTTGCCAATTTATCTTCCAATTTAATGTTCTGAAAAAAGCGGAGTACAAGCTGAAATGAGGAAACCACATTCATAGGACCAATATGATAATTCTGGTATTGCGTATTTCACGGAGGACTTTGGAATATCCATTTTTAGAAGTGTGTACTTTAGAACGAGTTTGTTGGAACTATCTGATGTTTTGCGATGTGCAGGACGGGGTTAGGACTTTCCTTTATCCTCGTTTGATTGTATGTATTTGTAGGAAATGTTTGGTAATGTTTAATCTTGTGCGACTTACATGCCGTCATATTGTATAATAAAAGTCCACAGTTTTTATACAGACCGCTTCTAAGCGGCAAGATCAGTTCTTGCTTAGTTTTTCTTCGAAATCGCTTCAATCTGTACAGTAATGTATTTGTTTTCCTCATTCTGTGTCGTTATTTTCCCAATCCTATTGTCATTGGATGTCTTTTCATTTAGTATGGGTCGTCACCCTCACCAAAAGCATAAGTTCAAGTACCCTCCCTAGGTTCAATATGTTTACTTTGAACTTAATTAGACGAACACTTGCCTGTCAAAAATTTCTACGTTTTGTTTGATTCTATCCTTTAAAAATGTACTTTAGGAATGAAAAACCTTTTGATTTCTTGTTATCTTCATGCTGCATTTAACTGAATGGAATGATGTGCTAGATTGTACTAATACTTTCATATAAGGACATGACCTCATTTAGACAATGTGTTAGTGCTTTTGTTATATTTGCGGCTTGACCGCTAAAATCATGATGATACGTATAGTAATAGTGTGTGTCTATCACTTGATACACTGCGTGATATCGGAATAAGTCTTGACACTGAGATAATTATGACCATAATACCGCCATCCCCCCCCCGATACTGAAGCAATGAAATCGTTGTCTTTAATTAGGTCGAAATATGTTGATAATGAAAGATTATTATTGAAAAAGAACTACAGATTTCTTGTAAGGTACGGTAAAAAGATGACCCTGTGTTTTAGACTTTTTCGACTTTACGTTTGTTTTCAACACTATTTTAGTCACATACCGGCCTGAAGTTAACCTTACGAGTTTTCCTGTATGGCGTACAGGTAACAGTCTTGTTCTATACATATATTGGCGACGTCTTCGTTTGAATCTTCAGCGTTTCAGGACAAATGATCACACGATCATGGTCGCGGCCTGCTGGGTAGGCATTATTCATACTCTGGACGACTCTTGTGAATCTTTTTGTAAGGTTTTCTAGTTCCTTAATCTCATTTGTAAACCTTCTGATTCTATTCTCCGCTCATCAAGTTTCGCCATGTGAATGCAGAGTATGGCTCCATGCCACATTCCTTTACTTGATTTTTACATCCAACAATTTCTGTGGTTTGTTCCATACTGCCAGACAGCCTCCATCGGCGTAAGGTGAGCGTGACATTTTCCGTGTTATTCATTTCACTTTCTAGATCAGCTAAAACAGAAGAACTGCCCAATGCTGTTTTATAGTGGATTGAATTATTTATATGGACTGATAAAGCTAAATCAATAATGCGTTAAACCACAAGACAATGATAATAATTACTTGTGTGTAGTTGAATGTTAACTTCGTTAATTGTTCTTGATGAGAATAAATAGGATTATGGAACTGAACTTTGTACATCAATAGTTTGCTTTTTATAGAATGTACTTGTTTGTAGAATAATTGATAGGTAAATATCACATTGAAAGATACAGTGTAGCCTCTCCAAAGCAACACCCTTTGGGAGAAGCAAAATTATGTTGTTGTCTAGATGTTGTTGCTCTAGAGAGGTTAAAATAATAGTTAAATCGCACAGTGGGAAAATATCGCGCTTTTGCTGAAGGGAGGTTGTAACGCAAGAGAGGGAGGCTCTGAAGAGGTATTTGTATTCATATTGGTATTTCATGTCACCAAAACATTTGAATAAAATCAATACTGTTGTTGTGAAGAAATATGAATAAAGCGGTGGTTTGGATGTTATAAAACAAACATGAGACCCTACTGATTCGGTTGTGTTAATATACGCAAATAGTATTCTCATTAAATCCAGCACTAAGCGCCTTTGAATGGAAAATTAATACTAGAATACAATCCAACATTTATCAGGCAAATATCTCATTCTGAACTGTCGTTGTCAAGGCAAAATGTCAATTACGAATCCCATATTCGCATTTTTTTCGCCCTGTCTTGTTAATTGATCGATTAATTGAATAGTTTACGTATCTGTTTGAGTATGTACGAGAAACGTTCGTGCTGGTATTAATTGTATAAGAACAGTTCCATTGTTGTATGTGTTTATTTTCATACAGCTACTGTCATCTTGCTACAACACATCAGTTATCTAAGTGGCTGTCATTCCGAGTAAGTACAGTTATTCATAACAAAGACGAACCCTTATCTTGTCATTTGAGTTAAAGTCAAACCTGTGCACAAAGGCCACCCTTTCGAAAGACAAAATATGGCCTTTATTGACAGATTGCCTTTATCCGGAAGTCAGTTTGTCCTAAATAATCAATGACGGTTTTTCATAGAATGGCCTATATTCACAGAGTGGTCTTTATTCGGAGGTGGCCGCAAACACAGGTTTGACTGTATTATAAATTTACAATTCCAAGAATAGAAGCCAAATTCACACTAAAACCTCTAAAAATAAGAGATGTCAGTAACGATCGGTTTTGGCAGAGTGCAATTTGAACAATTTACTTAAAATGTTCCTAGAAGTGACATTTAAGACGCCAAACTGAACAACTTGACGAAAACCTACTGAATAAAATTGATTTTCTGTCAGTTGTCTTTTTTTCAATATAAATCTTATAAAATGTTAAGTAAATCTGAGCACAGTGCTCTATGACAGTCAGTTACGTACGTTTTACCTAAAAATGAAATTGCTACAACCCTATTATTTGAAAGTTGAAAATTTTGAGAAACCGGAAAACTTTACCCTGGTGCCACAGAAACAATAATAACCAGTCTGGTCCGTATCTGAAAAAAAACACCAGAAATTCCGGCACAGCTGAAAAAAAATCACTCAGGAGTGCGGCGGTAAACTTTCATCACCGGTGGTACCTGGTCTTCATTGATTCGTTAGAAACTGCCAACCATAACGCATGTGTGAAACAGTTATAGGGGAAAGTTGATGCTGCATTTAATATCTGCATGTTTCAATGACAAACATTCACCTCATCCGAGTCTCGAACCCACTGTCCCTCGATAAGGCTTAAGATAAAAATTTCCTGGGTTCGACTAACTCGACGGACAATATTTTTCTGTCGACTTTAAACTTTTGTCTGTACCGGCCGTTTTTTTTCTTGGAGGTAATTTCATTTTTATTTGAACATAAATAACATATCTGAAAAAGATCTGCCCGCCTACCGACCCTATATTTATAGAGGACGCTAGTGGAAAATTTTTGCCTCAGTTTCAGCACTAGTGGCTTGGCGTCAGAATAGGAGAAATCTGTTGGTTCAACGTTACCACCGTCCATGTATTTATATTATCGTAAAATAACATGAAAAAATCCATACCTTATGAAGCATAATATTTTATATCATTTTCCGTCCAATGTTTTTTCATCGCGCTTAATTATATAACTAAATACGTATAATTATTCTATAACTGCGAGGTTATATCATGGTCTAGGGAATATTCTTCCGCCTAGTTGCGTGATGTCTGAACAAGTCTGTCATGCAGAATAATCATGGACAAAATGTGATGTCCTGACGCTCATTAAGCATGGAAAAATGCTGACGATGGAACAAGTTGTTAGCGTCTTTTGCGACACATTTGGAAATCTCAATGTTAGATTATTCAGTCAAGTTTGGGTCTAGATTTAACGATTTCTGTTTTGAGTCGGCGTCGCTTGAAAGGGTTTCGTAATGGACGAGTTTCATTTTGTGAATTTCAGAGAACGTGGTTTGGGAACACTTGTCGCCTACAAATTGAAAATGTCTTCCGTACATAAATCATTGTTAGTGTTGTTTGTTAGTGAGCTAAGCCCTGGCTTAGCAACAATGTTCTGCCTTGTTTTTATAGCATTTCAGTGTCTATGACGTGAATACAACAAATAATGAATAAAAAAAATATGAACTTTCTCTTCAACGCTTACTTGTTTGAAACTTTATAGACATAATTTTATCAGATAACTGTATTTAGCAAGTATTCTGCAAAAAAAGATCCAATGTTTGTGTATTAGAGTTTTAACGTGTTCTAGTACTAAATAATGACCTTCAGTGGAATGAGAAATGTATACCTCGACATTAAGATAATTAAAACAATCGGTTTTAACATTCATGGTTTAATTACCAAGTTCAAATATAGAGGAAATATTGAAAAAATCAGTAGTTGCTAAATTTTTGGTGATATTAATATTGAAACTGACACTCAATGTTGTTTACTGCACTCCATGCGTAAATAGTAAAAGTGATATGTTAAACACAGTTAATACGGACCAGTAAAATACAAATACATGTATTACGATTAGCCATTGTGTGCTCGAGGTAGACTGTGTTTACTCGATACAAGACAGTCAAATGTACGAAGGTCATCCAATAAGTTCTGATAATAGTCTTTTTCATTTTTTTCGTAGCATAGAGTAATAAAAAATGGCACGTATGGCCATTAATTATTACGTATCGTAGTCTGTTCCGAGCAGACCAGGACTGTAAACCATATTAAACAAATTTCTTATCATTTTCGTCTCTATTCGATCAAGTATATTGATACTGTAACCTGTCAGACTTCATATCAAACATACAACGAATGTAATTGAAGTCATCACCTCGTCAGAGCATTCAACTGTTGGACAGAAAATTGCTTGTAAGGCGTAGTATCATTTGTGCTGACGTATTAGAAATTAACGTATATATACACTCACTTGTATATATTGCAATTAAATAACTCGATGTATCAGATCTAGTATTGTAGGCTATTTTCTCAAGTTGCATTCGCAATGAACTTCATTACAAGAGCAGAGACCACCGCCTTATCATTTACATTCTTTACTCGTATGTCCGTGATCTAACGCATCCATTAGATTCAAGAATACCAGCGGCCGTTTGGAAGGTCTTGGCTAATGATCATCCGCCGTACCACGGAAACACAACATTCTGCACATTGACGTACTGAGAAATTACAAAAGGGCAACAAGACACTGAAAGCTCGACTGTTCTGTCCATAACATCCTCCGCCTAAGATGATAGTGTATGCCACGTTAGTTTGAATTGATTCATAATCGATGTTAGAGAAGAATCTGCTGAGCCAGCAATTTTAAATACTCGAATAACTATAGTATGTATTCTACAGTAACAAGTCGATAAATATTCGTGAAATCTTATTTCCCCAAACGCCACTTAAAATTGACAAAATGTTTATCTTAATTTAGTTGTCTCTATTTGTCTACATTAAGATTTTTTTTCTTCTTTGAATATGACAGTTTTGTTTGATTTAGAACACAGACTTATTGAGTGGTAAGTGCTCCACAGAAATTTATATTTTATATACATTGTCCTTTATGACAGGATCCACGTAATGAAGTCCTGCTCGCAATTGACCTTCATAAAGGGCTGGTAGACTTCAAAAACTTTAAGGAGTGGTTATACGTCCCATGTTATGTTCACGCGTAAAAATATTTTTCAAGACTTCAATAACTTAAGGAGTGGTTTTACGTTCCATGTTATGTTCAGACGTAAAAATATTTTTCAAGAGGATTTCGCCTTCCATCTTCAACCTGGGAGGTATTGAATGCTAATCGATTTATTGCGGTACCGCCGGGATTTCTGCATCGTTTGGTGTCTTTTGGAATAAATCCTTGGTGATTGGTACACGGAACTATTTTTTTGCATGATGTTTTTCAAGTTACACGTGACACACACGTGGCCTCTTTGTATTTTGTTAATTGAAGCAAAAATATAGAGAAAGCATCATTAATTTTAACTGTTGGTACAAAAATAATATCGATAGCAGTTGCGTGTTTACCAATTTGATTTTCAATTAAGAATATAATGCTGAAAAAAAACTGGAATACAAGCTGTCATGAATGAAATCAGAAACATTGTAACTGTACAGAACCGGTGTAATACCACTTCTCGATAACCACGTGAGAGAACTGTAACTGTTCATTAAATTACCATAGTTACTTAATTACTTAAATTACTTAAAAATTGAGTTAAAACACATAGGTTTCAATTCAAAACACATTGTAAATAGTACAGCACTTTATAACTAAAAAATCATGACACTAACTGATTGTAAAGAAGAACCGTTGAATTCATGCAAATATTAAAACGTATCTTTGTCTCTTAAGTTGTGGGGCGTCCGTAATTGTGGGGCGTCCGAAATTGTGGGGCGTCCGTAAGGTGAGTTTTTGCTGTATAAGGCATCCTTTTGTCTGGATATATTAATTAAGGAACTGTATTATATGATAATGTAGAGTCGGTTAGGTAACCGTAAACACGACTTTTATTTTCGAACCTAATTTACGCCGACGTCCAAACTGTCTATATCTAGATACCAGTTGTCAGATTATGTGTGTTTATTGAAATAGTTATTAAATTATTATATGGCAGTTTTAGAGTCGTACAGCCACTGCTGCCGTAAAATTCATTCTAAAGAAAATACGGGCATAAATTTGAATTCATGTTCACACCATAGCTGTCGAAAGCATCACATGAGCTTGGAATTAGCAAGGAAGTAAAATCTGCTGACTAAGCAATATGCAAAACATCATCATTTTGTATGGCAGCATGATCCTGCATAGATCCCAGCTTTCATTTTTGCTAAACACGGTCTCTCTTTATCCGCGAAAAAATGCAATGGAAATTATACGAAGGACGTATTCATGCTATGATGAATTATTTATGTACGGCAGAAATAATGTAGTAATTTAATCAATAACTGGTTAATCTTCTAACTCGCTAATAATAATTACTTGTAGGTTTATGGCTGTTTCCTAATTGTGTTCGATAGACAGTCTGATTAAAGAATTGATTTTGTTAATCAGTTGTTGGTAATAAAAACGACTCATTTGAATGAATCAATACAATGACGGATACGTTGTAATACCGTTGATGTTTATACGTGAGGATGGGATCGGTGTCTCAGTTTTTATCCGTCTGTACACAACGGCTGTACAAAAAACCCCATAATTTCTGTCTATACCCTCCCATGAAGTACCGACAACCTTCATACGCTTTGTATTGCTTCAGTATCTTGTTCAAACGGATGTCTGAAACAAATGTTATTCTTATACCTGAACAGATACGTATATAGAACGTGATCGACAAAGTTAGCTCAAATGCTTTGATGACGTAAGAACCATATCGAACCCGTATTTAATTCTTGTTTACTTTCAGATTAAATATTAGTCCTATAAACTGCATAGAAATATATTGCTTGGTAAAAATGGAACAAAAACACTTTAAGTCGAGTTACAATAATTGTCTGGACTATATCAAATTGATAAGAGGTTACAATCAACTGTATGTACTCTTCGTGAGGACATTTCTGTTTGTAAAGCGTTAAGAATCATCAGATGTCGTACTCTTATGTTTAAACACAGAAGCAGCGTGTCAATAATTCTTTTGGTAATGGAATAACTACAGAAGGCTATTCACAAATCATGGCCCATAATTCGGATTCCAAGCACTGATCGGGTTATCTAAACGTAATCGGGCAGAATCGTAATAAGTTTTTTTTCTCTGGTGTTTAACGTCGCACCAACAGCCAACGTCTTTTGGCGGCTTTCCATTTTTAACAGAGGAGGAAGACCGCAGACTTACACCTAGGTAAAACTATGGACCTTCCGTAAGCCAGCTGGGTGGCTTCCTCACATGTGAAATTTGGCGCAGGGTATATAGACCATGGGCACTGTACCACGGAGGCCCACAATCGTTATCGGAAGAGCTATTTGTTTGTCTAGTTGGTTGATGGAAGCAACATTTTTATAGTGTCCATTTTCAGTTTTTATCAAACTATATCCACTGAATGTCGCATATCAACGTTTTATGCAAAAATCTAGTTAATATTCTGTGCGAACCAATTGTCGGATGTACACCCATAAATAGGTTATGTATAATAGTCTTTGGAAGCAATTACTGCCTTATGCATCGGCATTTGTTATCATTTGTGTCGTACATGACTACATATAATATAATATATGTCACGTCATTCTATCATCATTTACCCTGATTAATGTTAGTAAACTTTCCAGTACATCTTCCACTGAGGTTTTATGTAGTTTTCCTCGCTTCTGTATAACACCGTGACAATGAAATATATTATTCATTATGAAACAATCGTTGAGTGTTTAAGTTGAACAAATTTGCCTGAGAGCTGGTCATACTAAATGTTATAGTCAAATGGACACGGTTGATTTTCATAATTGCACTGTGCTAATTATAAATAATTTGTTTAATTCTCTCATTGATGGTCATCTGAATTTTGTTATGGTCTAGGCAGCGTTTTTATGAAACAAAGGCCGAAGTTCGAACGTGATCATATGCTTAATTCATAAGTGAATGTTTCACGTTATTCCTAAACAGATCATTAGTGTATTATTTACGAATATAGGCAAGAAAAAAGTTTCCTACAAAACACGTACCCTAAAAATAGTACCTTCCCCAAAACCTCACCATTCCAAAACCCGACTGAACATGTAGGAACTTATAAAAAATGGAGGATAAAATACAGTCTCTCGGAGAGCCTTGGAACGGTCTGTAGCAAAGCTACATGGAGTTTAAACTAGTCTTGCGTGCCCAACCGTACACTTACTCCTGGAGAAGCAAAAATATGAAATTATATTGATAAATAATGGACATATAAATAATCCGAAACCAGGGAACATTAGGACATACCGAATACTGAAAAAAGTTATATGCTTGTAGTTAAAGAAAAATACTCCATTATATTGCATGTGATGCAAATTGCTATGTAGATCGAGTGAAGAACACATGTGTTAAATTGCATAGAATTCGAAGTGGCTATTTCATGTGTGGTTTAATGTTCTAGTTTTGTTTAGTTTTAGTTCTAGTATTGTCCTGTGGTATCTTGTGTGTTCCAAGTTGGGCCTGCAGGTCTGCGAATATTTACTTTATTGTACGTGACATTTACTCGGGAAATGTTTCACATTCCATATATTGAATGAATAAATAAATAACAATTATGTTCCGTGCAATTTCACGTATATATATATGTCTAAAATGCTGAGAATTATTCCCGGTAAAAGTTGCTTATTCAGCAATTCTACCGTCTTGTATTCATAAACACGAGACATTCGACAGTGATTTATTGATTGTTGGTTTCTTTGCCATGGCTGACTAGAATATTACCGATAAATGACTATCCTATTGAATTAGCTATCAAAGTCCTAACTTTTCGTGGCTTTTGTGGGATTATATTGATGATTTGATAGGTATACACGCAGACTGGAGCGGAAGATTTTTGGATATATCGTAAGACTCCAAGTCGTATGTCAGTTTGTGCTGTCAAATCACTATTTCATCGACGGACATGCGCGAGATTAAATTTCAACAAATATTTCTGATGTATTTTATCAGGAGATTTTAATGTAGAAAGAGTTAGACGGGAATAGTTAACATTCGTACAATATGATTTTGCTCTGTACTACAATATAGGTCAGGATAGTAATAAATAGAATGATACATGTTTACGACAATACCGTAACGAAAGTGGAAAGGACACCAAAAACAACAGAAACTGGGTTGAATACCACACGCTGAAATAAGAGTATAGCCAACACAAATTTAAAATAATGATCTCCTCCATAGTTATAGCTGAAAATAATCGCCATATGACCCTACCCGTTGGTGAACGTTAAACCCCGGTGAAAACAAATTACGGACAAATTAAAACTAAAGAACTGTAAAACATGTTGAATGCAGGCAAAACAAGAAAGAGGGCACTGAAATAGAAAAATTATAAACGACTTAAGCGTGCGCAACTCAACACAATACAACATTGAATCTGGTTATGTAAATATCCGAGGCATACACCACCTTTGCGGCTTATTAAACTTTCACTAACCCTAATATGACTTCAAATATTTTCCTAACACTCTCACAACGCTTAAAATAATTTATGGAACGTCCTTAAATAAATAGATTGATGTACTGTTAATTAATATTTCATGAACTACGATATAGTTCACTAGTTCACCACTTTTGTTAGATCCATTCATTTAGACGTACCTTAATGTACGCTGTTTTATCAATTCTGAGAATACATCAAATGAAAGTCGACTTGTATCTACAGGAGAGTGAATATGGGTCAGCTGATTGAAAGCTATATTAATATCATTATATTAAAACAGCTTTCTCATGCTTAATACAGTATAGCAACTATTTACAATCATGCGTATTAGCAGGTGAATTCTGAAAATTTTAACACAGGCTTTTGCATAAATGACACGTGCATAATCAATATCTGGCCGACTTTCTGTCAATGCAAATGATTCCATATAACTTAATTAAAGCAATCTATTTAAACGACCTTCAGTCATGTTTTTTTTCTAAATTAGACATTGAGTTCTTGCTATGCTCAGATCAAATCGAATGATGTGCATAAGGCAATTGTTGAAAAAAGTAAGTTTGTGGTAACAAACTGGTAGGCAGACATTTTTGTGGTTAACATTAAATGCTTTTACTCAAAACGAAAAGCTGGAAAAAGAACTATATACAAAAATGTCGAAAAATGGTGAAAAAATTATTTGGGTAGTTTTTTAGTGAGTTGGTCGTTTAACTGCAAACAAACATTTTTAAGGATGATGTTTTATTACAAATATAAAGTTCAAATCGGTTCAATTAGCAATTTAAAAAAAATACGGTAGACAAAAGGTTGCAAGGCCAAAAAATTAAAATCAAGTTAACATAAGCAAATTAAAGGGGCGGTGGGTCGGTAAATCTTTCTCTCAAACATATATCTTAGTTCGAAGATATACAGTTCATAATTATGAAAATAGAAATGTTGGCTAGACGAAAAACCAAGAGTCGGCGGAAAAAAAGTTCAGGTTAGTGGAAACAATGAACTTTGTCACCCGTAATTAACAGAGTCATCTTAGTCCGCAATTTAAAAGTCACGTTTTTTCTACGACTCAATTCATGTTTCGCGACAGGTCCGGTATAAGTTATTAACCGATTTTTTTTCGTCAGACAATAATTTGATGTAAAATTCTGCGATATGTTTTCTTTACCCGCGTCAAGTCAATCTTCGCTTTTTTTCTTATATTTAGACAACACGAAGTGATAGATATTGTACGTCATGTCAACGGAGACAACATAAATTCATTATGTTATCTGGCTCCTCAGACAGAATATGAAATTACTTTTGGGATGAGGAAAAAATGTTGCGAATAAAAAACGATTTATATTTGTTTCGAGACTCCAAGTAATGTGACTGAAGTTAATAGTATTATGTACGTGAAGATGAAGCAGTTTCTTCGCCCGCACTTTTCTCGTCACAGAGGCATTGTTAGACCAAGTTTGGAAGCTAATTTAACGCTTGCTTGGTGCTAATATTACTTGGTACTAATTATTTTCAAGTTCAAATTTACTAAACAGAGAACCGTCCCGTTCCCTAATTTGTTTCATACCCGATAACTATGCAACTCCCTCGCTGAAAAGGGAGAAAACCGAAGAAGAGCAGCCCCAATAATGGCATACAGTGCAACCTCTCCAGAGCGGCCCTCTCTGGAGCAACAACCTCCTTTCAACAAAAGCATGATTTATTCCCGCTGTGCGGTTTAACTATTAATTTAACATAATCTTGCTTCTCCTATAGGGTGTTGCTTTGGAGAGGTTGCTCAGTACATAATCTTTTACGATAAGGATTAGAACTTATTACACAGAAATAAATAGAAACTAATTCGTAATCCCTTGTTTTCTTACATTGATTGGTGTTATTAATGGAAAGTTATCAAGTACTCAGACACCATAAATCTTTACAAGTACCATAGTCGGATATATATCATTTGATGTATGCCAATATATCAAGCATTTGTATGTTGTTGCATTCAGATATTGCATGGAATGTCAACATCAATTCCATTTGGAAATTTTAAATCACTTGTATTATATCGATCCTTGCGCATCTATATTATAATGAAATCTGAGATGTACCAACAGTTTTTTCTTTAAAACAATGCACACGTGACTAAAGCTTTGATAATTACCAATATTTCATCCCTCCAAAAACAGGCGCAGTGCTGATATGTGTAATAGTATCCACTCACATCATAGAGTTCTCCGTGAAACACAAAACCAAGCAAAATCTCAGGGTTTTCAATGGCTTTAAATTATATGCTACTGACTGGACTGTGGAATAGCAACAAAACGAAAAGTTCTGTGATTCTCGTACACACATGTCATAACATTGTCTCTTCGTAATGGTCGTCTTCACTTCCTATACAGCATAAATCGTAGTCGTGGAAAGGATATGAAAATGACCATTGTTTCAAACATAATGCTAGAGAAGTCCAGTTTTCATTATGAAGGGATGCATTAATGCCGCAACAATAAATGATCTTACAGAACTTTTTTAGATATTTTAAGTCAATTTGGTTACATTAATTTAATCTAATCAACGACGGTCAAATAACCTCGTACCGAGTTTCATTTTGAGAAACAAAATCAAAGACAACACCAGTGATAGGGTTGTATGTTGTCCCCTCTTCCGTTTCTTGTAATAATTGGATGCGGGCTTCTCCGTGGTTGAGAGGTTACGGCCTCTGACTGAATCCCCAAACACACCTGGGTAGAATCATTAGCCGTCAGTAAGTCAGCTGGACAGCTTCCTCACATGTGAAATTTGGTCACGGATGGGATATGAACTCACAGCATTGAGGGGCTAGTGATTACTAGTCAGAAACCATAACCACTCGACCACGACGGCTCCCTGGTATTGAAATGTGTGAATCTTAAAAAATATCAGATATGCATAAAGTACACATTTCACCCCTCTCTCTGGTGACATTTTTCTCAGGTTTAACTGGATGCTAAAAAGGAAATTAATTAATACATTATGTATTAACGATATAATTACGAATTGTTTGTTGAAGTAGCTGAAAATTAACCAATGTAATTATTGGAAGTGATACGATTCAAAATCAATAGCTTAATTCATTACCATTAGGATGAGGTTTTACATGAAATCAATATAAATAAATAATGTTGTTTTATTCTCGTGAACTTTGAAGAGTTGTTTGAGAGAATGTGAAATTAGATCACGTGGTACGTAATCAAACGTATACTAAAACTCCAGTACAGTGTAACCTCTCCAGAGCGGCCCTCTCTTGAGTAACAACCTCCCTTCAACAATAACATGATTTTCCTCACTTTACGATTTAACTATTAATTTAACGTCTCTTGAGCAACAACCTCTAAGCAACAACATAATTTTTAACATGCTTTTTAAAAGTACAGTCAGACATGTATTTGCGGATAAAGACCACCCTGTGAATATAGGCCATTTAAAAAAAAAACGCCACTGATTATTTAGATCAGACTTACCTCCGAATAAAGGCCATCTGTCAATAAAAGCCACATTTTGTCTTTCCCAAGGGTGACCTTTGTTCACATGTTTTGTTGTATGAGATTATTGTGAGCATGTAATTTGATGTGTAATTCCGTTATATTATTCATAAAATATGAGGGGTATTATTAGACAGTGTCTGTGAAAATTTTCACAGCTATTTTCACAGGCACTTCAACCTGACTTTCAAACTTAGTGCAGAAATGTTTTAGACAGTTTGATAAAATCTCATTTTTATTATCAATCCTGTCAAAAGTACTATATTTGCTTCAATTTATGAATTAAATATACACAAAAAATAGACGTACGCTCAAAAGTATTTCGTTTCGTTTTATTCCGAGTAGGTCCGGCTTATGATCCGTAGTATTTAACTGATCTTAAAAAATGAATGAAGTATTGTCAACAGTATCATCACTCTGTGTGGCCTTCGTGGTTGAGTGGTTATGGTTTCTGACTTGTAATCACAAACCCCACACCGTTGAGAGTTCGAATTTCACCAGAAAAACACATGTGAAGAAACTGTCCAGCTGGCTTATGGAAGGTTAGTGGTTCTATCCAGGTGTACGCCCGGGGTCTTCCTCCATCGTTAAAGCTGGAAATTTCGCAGAATGTCCCTGGCTGTTGATGGGACGTTAAAGTGGTGTCACATTTAGGCCATTCTCAGAATAGTGTTGGTTTGCAGTTATGCGACGTACATATTCAAATATTCTCCGACGCCAAAATGGTTGCAGCGATCTTGACTATTTTTTGTTCAGTAATATTTTTCTGCTGGTTTCCAACGATTTTTCCGTTACTCCAGTTGAGTTCACTTAATCAGTTTTTCTGGACTGTGTATTAACCAGTACTAACTTTCCTTTTCTACAGGGAGCCGGCAACGTCTCCACATATGGAGGTAAATCGACATTTTTGTCAAATTCTCATTGAAGGGTATGACCTTCCGCGACCGGGATTTGAACCCGTATCGCTGGGTTACAAGTCCGGCGCACTAACCACTGGACCTCGGTCGCGACACATAATGTTAACAAAAACACTGTTAAAACTTTGGGTCGCAAACCAACATATTTTTATGGATGTCCCTATGTAACAAAATCGTAGTGCAGCATACTCATTCTCCAATAAAAATACGCTGTGGGTATTTCTCGTCAGGAAACAGCGCGCCACACCTCACCATACCACGTCACAGCACGCCGCGTCACAGCACTTCACACTACGTCACAGCCGTCACAGCACGCCACACAACAGCACTTCACACTACGTCACAGCCGTCACAGCACGCCACGCAACAGCACTTCACACCACGTCACAGCACGCCACGCCACAGCACGCACTTCACACCACACCACAGCACTTCACACCACGTTACGCCACGCCACAACACTTCACACCATGTCACGTTACGCCAAGCCACGCCACGCCACGCCACGCCACAGCACTTCACACCACGTCACGCCTCAGCACTTCACACCACCCCACAGCACATCACGCCACAGCACTTCACACCACCCCACAGCACGTCACGCCACAGCACTTCACACCACCCCACAGCACGTCACGCCACAGCACTTCACGCCACCCCACAGCACTTCATGCCACAGCACTTCACACCACCCCACAGCACGTCACGCCACAGCACTTCACACCACCCCACAGCACGTCACACCACAGCACTTCACACCACCCCACAGCACTTCATAAATGTATAACACGATAAACTTCATGCACAACTGAAGTAAGATAGACTAGTAATTCAGCAGGGACCAGACATCCACAATCATCTCTTGTATTCTATTGTATTCTATGCATGTTTAAGACGCTGTAGCGGGACAACAGTTCATATCATTCTAAATTAGTGAACAAGCGTATTGATTTCTATTTAACCTTGACATGTTTACACCAGAAATGCAGAAAACATACACAGGATAGCTTTTGAAAACAAATCTTACACAGATCAAATCAATACGCGTGTATGGTATTGTAAGGACTGGAACGCCCGTTGTGCGTGAATTATTAATGGTGGGTGGATATCTGGAAATATAGAAACTGGAAATTGTATGACTCTGGTATGAAACAATGCATTTAAGTCTCAGAGAAACTAGTAAACAAAAGACACGAAGAGAGGGAGAGGGGGGAGAGAAAGGGGGGAGAGGTAAGAGGGGGGGAGACAGAGACACAGGCAGAGAGAGAAATACGCTGTTGGCGTTCATTTGGTAAACCATATCAATTTTTTTGTACACTTTTTGTACACCATGTGGCTCATATTCACTAGTAAGCGTTATTTTAATTAAATTAATTTGTACGTGGAAATTATCTAAAATGGAAGCATAAAAGCTGACGCAAAGGATGTGGTTCATTTTTAGAAAACACCAAAGAGTCATTTGATGCGCCGAGGCTCAAATAATTAACTTTTTTTTCAAATATTTGCTACGATATAAACAAAGGCTGAGGAATTTCAATTTTAAAGCGAACAATTTATCAGCCAGATTATTTGACTAGCATCTGAAAAATCGAAAACTACGCATTCTCGTAATCAATTTGTAATCATGTATAAACAAATAAAATTTCCAGAAAATGTGGGCGTAAACGGACCCCGTCCTCAACAGTATTAGAATATCAACTTCGTGTTAAGAAAAAGAGGATTATATGAAAACAATATTAACTTCTACAACACATGTATCGTCTTACAATGTGACACTGATTGTCCTATCTATAATGTCTTGAACACAAACATATTGCTTTGCTTAGATTCATAACTCGTAGCTTTCTTCTCTGCAGATAAATGGATCTGACAAATTGACAATGACTTCACGTCGCCCAAGTGATAATATTCGTGGTTTGAGAGTCTGTAGGGATTTATTCCCCAGGTTTTTTCTCTCGTATGCTATCGATCTCATTTAATGATGATATTATATCCAGTATATTAAGTTATTAGAGTCAATGCTAGCTAATTGAACACCATAGATTGTGATATTTTCTTATGAGAATTTACGCTAAATGTGCAGTAATTGATATATTTGCGTCTCTGTGTGTAGGATCTGTTTTTCGTGTTCTTTACCTAATGTTTCCTGAAATACCATTCTTTACTGATTACGTCAACATTACGCCAGTTTTATTGGATATTAATTCTAAAGGGGAAACGCTCTGCGCCAACTTTGATAGTTAAAGGGACAACATTTTCTGCTGTATGTCATTTAATACCATTGTAACACTCACAATTGGCTTTGCATGTTTTTAATATCAATAAAGAGGGTCTCCGCGGTCAAGTGGGTATGGTCTCTGACTATTAATCACTAGCCCCTCTCCGCTGTGAGTTCGAATCCAACTCGCGACCTGACAAATTTCGGATGTGAGTGAGCTGCCCGGCTGGCTAACGGAAGGTCGATAGTTCTACCCTGGTATACGCCTGGGGTCTTCCTCTACGGTTATAGCTGGCAAATTCGCCAAATTACTGTTGCTGTGGGTGCGACGTCCAATTTCAGTGAATAAAAGTACTAAAATAAAGTATGAATAAGCAGTCTCATAATGCGGAAGTAATATCAGCACAATGTAGTC
Source organism: Lutraria rhynchaena (assembly GCA_008271625.1). Taxonomy (NCBI): domain Eukaryota; kingdom Metazoa; phylum Mollusca; class Bivalvia; order Venerida; family Mactridae; genus Lutraria; species Lutraria rhynchaena. The sequence goes on from VIBL01000023.1 coordinate 2,299,925, forward strand.
ACGTGATTTAGGTGTTTGCTATATACAGGTTATGCATCACGAATATATGACAACATTGCCATGTAACTGCAATGGGTGGGGTTTGTTTCATACCAAAGCCTTGCAAGAGGAGAAGTTGCTTCAAAATCTTGCAAAACGAAACTGGGCAGAGCACAATCATAAACACAGTAACGTGTTGACTAGTTAATTGTCTAAAGCATTTCAATGACAGAAACTAATTATTAAAGTGTTTTGTAAAACAGTCTGTAAAACGAGCGTAAAGGAAATAGCTTATATTATTTCAAAATTGTTTTCCGTAAAAATCACTAACAATTCGTGTTCGTATAATTACAAATATATTATTTATACTTTCGTAATACAATATTACCCTGTCAAGAACTGAAAATGATCACAAGTTTCAGTGGGAGATCTATTTTGGCACCGACTCATAAAGCATTGTATTCTTGGTTTTATAAATCGCATCAATAATGACATAATAATAACTCTTTTATGCGGAAAATATCAAATTCACAAATTACCCCAGACTTTTACGGTCGGATAATACAATAAAGCATTGAGACAGGCACATTGATTGTTATTAGTATGAATTTCTAATTCAGTTAGTGATATTTTTGGGTTACAATTTTCCAGAGAAATACCTCATAAAAGATGCATAGTGTTTCATTATCAATAAAAAGCTTAGATTAACAGACTAGAGTTTATTTGCGCATATATTTCTTGTTCGGAGTTTAGTGTGATTATAGTATTAGTCTAACAGCTCATAATATCAACAATATAAGATTTATAGCAATTACAGAATTTCCGGACCATATCCAACTTCAAACAATTCGACCATAAATTAAAGAACGCTCTAGGATACAGATGTGACATATTGTACTGGCATTTGCATTGGAAGGTACAAATGTATTATGTTATTGATAGAACGAGCAGAATAATTCTCATATTTCAAACACGATGAAACAATTACAATCCATATAAAGATTGTTTTTTTTTATAGAAAATCCATTTGAAGTTTGAAATAATCTGACAAACCATCGGTACATTTTTACAGTCACAAACACTCAACTGAATCGACTTGTTCATTCCTGAAATTATTTCACAGACATGTCACAGTCTACTTCCGAGATGAAGAGAAGAGTCACAATCAAAAATATCTTCGATACCGTCACTAATGTCTGTATGCATAAAAAGGTTTTATTTTACGTGATGCAGTTTCTATCTCTACTGCGGCTTTAAGTGACTTAGTTCTCTAACCATATATTTATCACAATGACATTTTACATTTTATGTAATTAAGATGTCACTTAAAAGTCACTCGACTATCATTCCATACGTGAGCTAAAGTCACGCTGTCATTATCCTCATTATCTCAATGAACCTTTTAACACAAGCAGATACGTAAATAAGTAATTCCATTTTCTTTGATGGCGAAATGTCATTGATAATGTTTTTTGTGTGCCATCTATGGATGCAAATTACGCTAAGACAATAGTAAAGTAAATGTTATGTTTTTGATGTGGGTTTTTAGCTAAGTGGTTTTGTTTGTAATCGCTGGGCACTGTCGCCGTTCGAGTTCGAAGTCTATTAGTCCAATTAGTTATATATGCATCATTTATTAGTCAGCCATCTGATGATTGTATAATTAGTTATATAGGCATCATTTATTAGTCAGCCATCTGATGATTGTATAATTAGTTATATAGCATCATTTATTAGTCAGCCATCTGATGATTGTATAATTAGTTATATACGCATCATTTATTAGTCAGCCATCTGATGATTGTATAATTGGTTATATACGCATCATTTATTAGTCAGCCATCTGATGATTGTATAATTAGTTATATATGCATCATTTATTAGTCAGCCATCTGATGATTGTATAATTAGTTATATATGCATCATTTATTAGTCAGCCATCTGATGATTGTATAATTAGTTATATATGCATCATTTATTAGTCAGCCATCTGATGATTGTATAATTAGTTATATACGCATCATTTATTAGTCAGCCATCTGATGATTGTATAATTAGTTATATATGCATCATTTATTAGTCAGCCATCTGATGATTGTATAATTAGTTATATACGCATCATTTATTAGTCATCCATCCGGTGATTGTATAATTAGTTATATACGCATCATTTATTAGTCAGCCATCTGATGATTGTATAATTAGTTATATATGCATCATTTATTAGTCAGCCATCTGATGATTGTATAATTAGTTATATACGCATCATTTATTAGTCAGCCATCTGATGATTGTATAATTGCTTGATTTCAGGATGTTGGAAGAAGATTATGTTGCATATACAGCTGATGTTGAAAGGAGAACGAATGAAGTGGTCGCGTCAACAGGAGAATTAAATAAAGACGCTCCGTTATGTCCAATATGTCTTGAAAGTGAACTTAAGATTCAGGAAGGGAAAATGAAAGACGGACAAAACGTGTGTAGTGATTGTGGTAACCTAACTTGTCTTAAATGCGGATCAATGGAACAGTCAGTTACCTCAAAGGTTTGTAGAAACTGCAAGTTTTGTTCTAACGAGCGGATTCATTAGCTAGGTATTCTTGTAGACAAACATTGCTCACTTCCGTGGTATCCTCTTTATGTTTTGATATCATGACGTTAATACCAAACAAATACAAGGTCATAAACAGGCATGATGATCATAGAAAACGTATTAGATCAACTGAAATCAGACGCTGACATCGAGTACAATACTTCATCATGCCATTGTCATAGCAACTACATGGCAACAACTGATTTATATAGCGCTTTGTTCTCTCCGGCTAGTGCCCCTTAATGTTCTCCTTGTATCAAGTTAAAACATATGTATTTACATATCTGACGAATATCCAAATCGCATTTCTGAAATTATGTAGGCTCTTTGCGAATCGGATTAAATACCGCCATTGATGGATGATTTCTGATAACTATGGAAACTAAACCGTAACCATTACGGTCTGTCTTTCACTGACACTTGTCTCACGATTTGATGTAATAATAAGCTTACACGTACTTATTTTCATTGAATATGACGTTAACCGCATTGTGAGTACATGATCGGCAAGATGTATAAAATCACAAATCTGTTCAATGCAACACATTCATTCACTGATAATTATACTCCTTTTTTCAACTGTACATACTGTTACATATTAGTACCGGTGGGTGGTTAACCCGACCAGTTTTCCAGGATTCTGTGTGATTACTAACCCTGACTGAGATCTGGATTATATATAGTCCTTTAAGCCCGATCATGTAGGTATAGACACATATAGATAACCATTTAAATGCTGTACTCATCAGCTTCGCTTATCTTATGCAATAATGTCATAGCGTCTGTTTGTAGTACACGCATCTCGCAGACATAATGGCTTTATTGCCTCTATTTATATGTAAATATCCTCAACCAATCAAATTCCAATCATTATTATCTCAGAGAGTTTTATGCGGGCTCCCCATGGTTCTCTCTGGACGTTCTGTAGAATATTTGTTTGCCATATTTCCGAGAAAATCAATTCTGACAACGGCTGTATTGAATGGAAACGTAATTGCATGTCTTAAATGATTCTCATAGGATTTCATGCCAGTTTCGGCGATTAAAAACAGAGTATATGCAAAAGAAACAATTGATGTTTGTGCCAGAAGATAATAGCTATGCATATGTGCTTCAAAGTACTCTTATTTCGTATTTGTGCACTTTGTGTATCATTTTAACAACACATAGTGCGACATTGCAAGTGTCTGATCCGATCATATGTATTGAACCTGACAAGGCAAATACTGTATATGAAGCATGCGTACAAATAATATAACACATATACATGGCACGTTTAATGTTTTTAAGAGATTGGTTCAAAACTTACGTCCATATATCACACTACAGTATGTGAAAAAAGATACATTATGCGAAAAGTATACAAAAAATACGTCAATTTTTTGTGTTATTAATTTTGTAAAGTTGGATATAAATTGAATAACATATACTACTTGCCTATGTTAAAACACATAAATTGTTTTCATGGTTATGAAAATTTGATCTTAATGCTAAGAAATTTTATTGTGCAACATTACACCCCAGACAATATCGTATGCCAAATATCCATAGCGCTAGTATTTTACATTGCATTTTATTGGCACCCTCTATGAAAGGGAGAGTACTACAGGTCCTAAACAAGTTAAATTTGAACCGGATATAGGCGATACTTCGGGACCGGATACGGTCGTTCAGCTCTAAGTGAAGTCAAATCTTGGAACAAAAGCCACCCTTCGGAAAGACAAATAATGCCTATATTGACATGTAGCCTTTATTCGAAGGTCAGTTTGTTCTAAATAATCAATGATGTTTTTTTTCAAAGAATGACCATTATTCACAGGGTGGCCTTCAGTCGAAGGTGGCCTCAAACACAGGTTACACTGTATTTGAAAATGAACGCACAGAATGAACTCTGTATATGAGTCTTACAGTGTTTGGCATTTAATTGTAAGAAGGGGTGTAACGGTTAACCGATATACCGGTTAATATTGCAATACGAATTCTGACGGTTTTTTACCGGTTCTTTTTTCTCTTGAGCGGTTTTTGTAGTCATGGCGACACCACCGATGAAAAGATCTCAGAAATATGTACAATGTATAATATATATCAGAATTTTCTCTCCATTCTGCCTCCATCTTTAACTTTTAAACGTTAACTAGAGTATTTGATTTGCTCATCAATTAAACACTATTTCAGTTGAAACTACGTAAGAATTTCATATATAAATATATATAATATTGATCCATTTAAGGCGATACATGTGCATCAATTCCTGCTTTGTTTTTTCTACGCGAAAAACAATACGTATTACAATATATTGCAATACGGTTTTTACCGTATTGTTACACCCCCAATTGTAAGTCTCCGTCCATAATGGTTGTATTCTAAAATGGTCATGGTTGTTTTTCAGTATTGAAAATGTAACACCATGTCCGCAGTAATGGTTCAATATTTGCCTGTGGACCGACATACCGATATTATCATGTTTCTATGGCACTTGCTTAAACCAACTTGTTCAGTGACTTTGACATCATTTTTTGTTAATTGCGCATCCCTTCATCACAAATGGCGTTCTGTCAGAGATTGTCCATATTTGGAAACGGTTCAAGTAACCGGGGGCCATAAACAAATTGTGTATTGCATCATGTGACAAGTTAAATAATACGTTTATTCTGTATTATGATGTCCCACAATTCAATAGGAATGTCTAATAAAACAAGGAAACAGTATTTATAACGGACGTGATAGTAAAATCTAACATATTTATTGAAGGAGACATCAGCGCTTAAGTACTTAATTTGAATTTACAGCACAAATTTGCATATCTTGGGTGTCGGCAAGATAAGAGATAAATAAATCGCATATTTTTTTTTCACAAATCAGAATTGTTTTCTGTTTCTGTTCTCTGATTTCCTAATATGGTAGCATTGATGGAATCAGGACACGATGTATGAAAGACAAGAGAAAAACATGTCTCAACAAAATTATTTCCTGACAAAACATTTTCAAGATAAATTCTACCGCGAGGCCTCTATAATTTTTACTGCCCTTCAAGAAATTTACGAAAATTCGCTGTGAAAGCAGAAAATTAAAATAGAAACGAAGTGATCATTTCAACGGATCGGATCAATGAAAGCGGATTGGATATTGGCCGTCTGTTCTGTTCGTTATGCAGGGATATTTTGCTGTTTACCGAAGCCGAAACATGATTTTTATTTATTCCGAAGAATTTTCCCTGTAAATGAAATATCGTAAGTAACTCCATTCCGTTTCCACGGAAATGAAGTCTCAACCATTACAAAGAAATCCAGGGAAATGATAATTCTGTGTTAATGGAATGTGAAGTTCATATCAGAGTCAATAGTCTCATTTAAGGGAAATTCTGTGACATTCAAAGTCAAAATGTTTATATTTATTTATGGTAGGATGTAATAATTGTAGCCGGTATGTGAGAGTCCTATGTGCATAATATTGATAATACATAGGGCCTAAAAAATGTTGGTTTGTAGTTACGCAACCGATTAATTAAATGCTATAAATATTGATATGCATCATTTTTCATTGCAAAAGTCAGTTCAAGGAACAGCCCGCAAATATATCACCTAAATTCCAACTAATTTTGTAAATGTATTATAATCTTATATGTTATGTAATATAATAATTGGACCATACTTAAAATTCGTTGGTTTGAAGTTAAGCCACTAATTAATAAAATATAAATCTTTATATAAGCCTTTTTTCGCTGAAAAAGCCAATTCTAGGAACAACCCGCTAAAATCCTCAGCTTAAATCTTACTTATTTTATAACATCTATTGTAAGCCTGTGTAATGAAACGGTTATAGACACGTACACGTGGAATTTTGGTCCGCTTTAAGATCTTTTTTCAATGGCAGCATGTCAAAGTGCTACATTAGTAGAACTACCGACTCACGTCATCTCAAACTAATAGAAACAAAACACAAATTTCAAGGTTGTAAGCATAGTGAATATTGGTTCTACCGTAAAAAGGTAATTTCTGACTAATTTAATTTCTTTAATCGATTATTTCAGTCTGACTGACAGTTTTCCTACAGTTCTATTTCTCCTTAGAAACAATAACTCATTCATATTATTCTCGAAGTGTTGGTGTAATTGTTTTGCTGTTTCTCTGGTGTTAGGAAGATCTTTTTATGAATGTAATTGGCGGTGTGAGATGTTTTGTTCGTGGAATTATGAATGTATAACATGCGCTCTAAGATGGATAATGATTTTTTATATCTGTCGTTTTTCATTCTATAGTTCAATTTTTAAGCAAGGAGTATAATACGCGTACGCCATTGTCGTTATATCTGAATGAATTTTCAGTCCTTATTTGGGTTGAGGATGTGTGTTTATAAAAACTTTGTTAATGAAGTAATTCCTAAGACCGTTTTAATTACGATGTTGTAGTCAAATCTAAAATGTCAAATAATTAGGAAGCTTGTTTAGAGATCCAAAGATTTATTCTGCTCGTATAAATCACACTCAAGAACGAAAACGTTTATGTCATTGTCATAATCGTTTAATTTCATTCTATGAAATAATTTGAAACATCTTTACGCCGACAGCAACAGCGAGAGTCATGTGACTTTTTGAGCTTTAACGGTGGAAGGATGAAGAGCCTCTTTACCTGGGTACAACCACCACCTCCATCAGCTAGCTGAACACCTTCTTCACGTGAGATTTTTTTCTGGTCTCGGAAGGAATTCGAACTTACATCAGTGAGGGGCTAGAGATTACTAACCAGAGACCTTAATCACTCGTCTACGGAAGTCTCCTGTTTCGGGTTCCATAATGAATTTAATTCAGTTTGTTTTCCTACTATATACAATATCAATCAATTAAAACAGTGCCTTGTTTATTACCCTAACTATGGTTTATATTTACTCATGAAAAGTACAAAAGGAACGGGTCAACTGATTTATCTTGTTCATGATTTAAATCTACGTTAATGAAAGATTCTGATAATTTTTATAAACGACGTACGCAATACCATGATTTATAATATCAATAAGAATCATAAAAACACTGGGTCTACATTATTTCTGTAATAAATCTTTGTTTATTAACCACGTGGTACTTAAAATAAAGTTCTATAGGATGTTGTCGGTTCATTTATTACGGAACACAAAGTGTATATTCAATTACGCCGTTCTATCGGTTCGAATTACCAATTTCTCTGGGAAACTTTCATTTCTGAACATTTTAATCTAAATCGCAACAAACTGTTTGTTTCACGAAATCGAAAATTGTCGACTAAATTTAAGTCTAAGAGTCTAGACTACTCTTAATGAAACTCCTCACAGCGAGAAGAATCATGATCCTTGACACAACCATCACAGACACATAAGAGTGTCAGTTTGAGAAATAAAACAACACAACCTTTAATTGTAATTGTCTATGTTATCATTTACCGGGACACGAAGCAAAGAGAACTGTGAAAACAGATCAAGGCGCAAGTTACTACAGTCGCTGAAATTTTTAGTCTGTACGGCGAACAGTTGACGTACAACTAAGGGGGCAACGAATATCAATTTCAATATTCGAATTTGTTCACAAATACGGAACATCCGTACTTAAGTATATTGTTATGATCATGCTTCCTTCGTTTAAACAGGATGTAGACTAAAACAATGACGAGTAGTGCATTATCGTCATCATCTCGATTTTAAGTGCAGTCAAACCTGTGAACAAAGGCCACCCTTTGGAAAGACAAAATGTGGCCTTTATTGACAGATGGCCTGTATTCGGAGGTCAGTTTGTTCTAAGTAATCAAAGGTGGTTTTTCAAGAATGGCCTTTATTCACAGGATAGCCTTTATTCGGAGGTGGTTGCAAACGCAAGATTGATTGTATTCTGAATAGTATAAAGGTCAAGAAATTGAATATTATAAATTCAATTAATCTAAAACACGATGTTTTCATCGTGAGCGCTCAGTTGGGTGAGAATTTTACGTTGCGGATTGCTGTTCAAAAGTGCAGTCATGATCCATATGCTTGTTGCAATGAAAATCAATGCATCTAAATTTACGGGTGCGATACCCAAGTAAGCAGCACTGATTGGTAACCGCTAAGGGTTTGAATCTCGCTGGCGTAATAAGTTTTAACATTCAGTACAGATTAACAGCATTTTTACATATCTTTTTTATAGGAGCTTGAATGGGTGTGTCACATATGTCACAAGAGGAGACAACTTGTTCTAAGTTCCGGTTTGTGGCACCCTGGGTGTGAGATAGACGCTGACGTACCACTAGCACGTGAAGTGGACCGAAGACTAAAACAACTTGAGGTTTGTGTTACATTATTGCACGGGGGTCTCCATGGTCGAGTGGTTATGGGCTCAGTATAGTAATCTATAGACCCTACTCTCTGTGAGTTCGAATCCCAATCGCAACTCAAAAATCTAAAATGTGAGGAAGCTGTTGAGCTAGCTTACCGAAGGTACAGAAAGTGGATGGTCCTACCCAGAAAGCCGTTGAAGACGGAAAAGTCGTCAAATGATCTTGGCTGTTGGTGCGAACTTAAACCCCAGTGAATAAACGTTATTACACACTGATGAAAACTTAGTTATAGAAATATCCGTACATCATCTCGACGATAACGGACACCCAGCTTGTACGGACAATTGAAATGGAACGGATTATTAGACTGTACATTTAAATACGAAAACTCTCCGCCTCAATCACGGAGTATTTACATACTAAATTCATTTCGTGCAAATCAAGCGAAATCAAAACTTATTACACAACCCCGGAACGCACCTTACGCTTGAATGCAAATTACATGACTTCGAAACTGAATTTAAAGTTACAACAACCCATCACTCAGCACACCATTAATTTCGTATTATTATTTGTCTTATGTTCAAGACATATATGTCTCCTATATGTCTCAAGTATTACATACACAACACGTTTCTGAATAATCTAAATTTGATTAATTCAAAACTCTCTGATAGCCAAGGTGTGCCGAAGCAATCCAAGTCTAGACCGATATTTCGACATGAACATTTAAAACTAACTTTTCAATGCACTTGTATAATTTATTCCGATTTTGTATCTCTTACAATATGTCTGACTCTTCGTTTTGAATGTTTGTTAAGCTGAACATGTCAATTTTATCCCCGTGATGCCAGGCCTTTTAATCTATTTTGTCAACAAATTAATCTTTTTTCTATTCGACAATCATGGTATTGATGCGTAGTTCTACTGTCAGAAATATTTTGACCATCAAATAATGATTTCCATAATCAACATTCATAAGGGCAGATTATCGATACACTTTTTTCACTGGGGTTCACGTCGCACCAAAAGCCAGGGTGATTCGGCAACTATTCCAGTTTAACGGCGGAGGATATACCTGGGTAGAACCACTATGACCTTTTGTAAGCCAGCTACACAGCTTCTTCACACGCGAAATTTCTCCGGTCCTTCCTGGTGGTATTCGAACTCACAGCAGTGTGAGGTTAGTGATCACTAGTCAGAGACCATGGCCACTAGACCACAGAAGTCCTTTTAATTAGTTCAAAGGGGTTCGAAACTCAGAAGTAACATATAATGTACACATGTTCCAGCTGAAGAATGTGTATAACGATCAACTGATTGTACATACCAGTACTTCTATTATTATTTTTATAAAAATTGGCAACATTTTCTAATTGCTGTATCCAACTCCCGTTCAAATAAAGTGTTAATTGACTTTCTAAAATGGTGATCTCTACCAACATGTTAAGCTGTTTTTTTCAATAAGAAAACCCCCTAAATTTCATTAGCTACATTTTTATACCTGAATCAACTAATTGTTCGGTATTCATTAAAATTAATGTAGAATCTATCATTGTAGTGAGTATTCCTTTGTCGGTGAGATCAGATTAAAACAACAATTGTCATGTACTTGACGGGTATTTTAGTAGTGATTAAATAATGCATTTCAATTAAGGTAATGTATTCTAACATGGTGCATCCTACACAAGGTTCAAGCTAGAATTAATTTGCTTTGATTTAAGTGCGTCATATTGCATTTTTCGTGCGTGTCTTTACAACATAAATTTCGTCGGCATATCATCACGGAGGCACGTGACTTGACATGCTGTATTGTAGGATCTGTCAAGTTCACCTCTATGTGTTGACGTTTAAATATAATGTCGTTAAAATATCAGCAGTATTTTTTTGACAATGGATAATCATGCCGTGTGAAATCATACAGGGTGGAAACCAAGACTATACGTATTTGCTTCAAGATGATTTTAACCCTATTAATTTATTAATTTATTTATTTGTAAACGTCCACCCATTAACACCAACATAATCACTGTATTGGTTATTTACATTCAAGTAAATACTTTTTCTGGTATCTAATATTCAGCTATCTTACTGAAAGAGGAATACGATATACCATACTCTCAAATTTCCGAACTTTCTCACCCTACTTTCTTGTCCCAATTTTCTAAAATTGAGCACAAAGGTACCATTAAAAAGTCTTCTTATTTAATGTAACTTACATCAGTAAAATAAATCATTCTTTCACATCACAAGAAAAGGTGAATATTTAATTGAAAGCAATCATTATTTTGAATTCGAATTGCAGGTTGCAAGTGCGGCAAGGGGACCATTAACGCGTTCTGCTTCTGTGAATGGCACAGATGCCCGGAAACCAATCAACGACCACGGACTGGGAACCAGTTGTGGTGCTCCCCTACAGCGACAAATGTCTCTTCCGGATTATCATATGCCAACATCATATTCTGCTGGACATACCTTAGAGGTCATCCATGTAAGTAATGATGTATACTTGATACACAGTAAAACCTTGATAATGAGACCACCTTCGGTAACCAAAAAGTCTATCGTAATAATGGGCTGGTTTCATGATCACGTTGAATTATAGTTATTGAAAGCCGTTCCGAAAATAAGTGGTTGTTATAATAAGATGGTGGTAATATTGAGATGGTTGTTAAGTGAAGTTTTACTGTACAATTATACCTCTTCTCATTGATATACTACTGAATACAATGGACATGTTTGATGCTAAGAGGAAGCTATTTAAAAGAGGCTTACCACACGGACATTTTGATTTAAGAGACAGCTGCAAATGCCTTTGGGGGGCAAGAGGTAGAACGATCAGAGAGCCACTTAAAAGTGGGATCACCGTTTTTGTTATTTATTAATTGATATCCGTCTTCCACATGATAGTGTCCGAATCTCTTGTCTCCAATTTACATATAGGGTAGCGCTATTGTAGTTTTCAAATCACATATAGATCTATCATGTCGTGGTTTATGATTAAGTCTCTACGGAAGGTGCCCAAATTTGGCAGCTGAACTGTAACTCCCATCGAACATGCTATTCGAAGTAAACTGAGGCGTATATTCATCAGAAACTTATAATTTTAACCTTGCGGCTTTCCCTTTCTAAATTACAAATTGATTCATGGTAGTAGAAATAATAAAAAACTCCATTGTAACGGAAAACAATTTTGAGAATCGCCGAATCTTGGCAATCATACCGTTTTCCTATAAATTTAAAAGTTTCAATCCGTAATCAGTTGTCTCCCGTTCTTTATATCCTGTGGGTTTTCAGTCATAACAATTAAGAGAGAAACATGGCCTGAAAATAGCTACTACGACGTAAACACGTGATACAGCTAAATAATTAATTAAGAAAAGTCATCTAACTTGATTGCAATAACGATAATAGCCGGAAATGCTCACAGCTTTCTATTAATTCTTTGATAAACCAATCAATCGCGCATATGTTATTGTTAACACTTATAACGTGCAAAAACAAGTTGATCGACTATCAAGCTTTTTGTAAGATAATATCAATAAAGTGTTTTCTGCGAATGGTGAAAGCAAAAAATTACCATTTAATGATGATGCACATTGGAAGTCTATTAATTAATTGATTTGAATTAATCGTCAACTGTGATGTCACGATATTAAAATGTATTAATTACATTTGATTCAAAGTAGATAAAGCATTTCATCGATTCATTTATATTAATGTGAATATTGATACTGTTGTTGGTTATTTTATCGTAATTCTGCTATTTGATGCAATGATTCTGAATAACATCACGTAGAGTACAGTTCTGAAGACAATTAGACACGGAAAATTCTACGATTGATGGAACTCAAGTGGAAATATTTATTTCAGGAAAGTGGACAGAGTGACAATGTTAGTGATAAAACGAGCCCTGATCCAGCGACTGTTTCCAAAATCAGTCCGACGGAATCAGACGAAATGAAAAAATCGGTAACTTCCGTAAATAGCGGAAGTATACGAGGTAGGTCCGGAAAATACAACGTAACATAGATAATTGTAAATACATTTTTTTCAACATAATACTTTGATTAAAGTGATATTACCCGAAGTTAATATATTTTCAACATTTACTGACATAAATGATAAAGTGCTAATTGTGAATTTCTCAACTGTTTGTCGCCAAGATGACAAGAAAGATAATAATTCAATTTATTGCGTTGACAAATACTGTTACTTAAATTAAAATTCTATTTTCAATCTGTTAGCCTCAAGACGCTATGAAATAAATGGTACACTGCTACAAGCAGGCTTCATAGAACGCAATTTAATTATTTCGTACTAGTTTTATTTGTTCAGTTAAATGAGCAGCATGTTCTAGTATCTTGTTCAGGACGTCTATATTTTTAGTTTTAATTTTTATGTATCTTAGTAATATCGCCCAAGCTATCACGGCATTCAGAACACACGTAAATGAAATATTCAAACATCAGCATCCACTCGTTTCAACATTGGTCTAATTTAACCTCTAGGTTATATTTTATGTTATGTCATGAAGTTAACACTTAACTAGAAACAATATGACTGTTCTTGCTTGTAGTACCATACGTTAGACAACCTTGACAAATCAGTTGACAAACAAACTCTGGATCCTGGCGCCGATTTCTTTGCCAATATCTGACACTTGGGTGAATTATTAAATTGAATCAACGTTTTTACAATCACTTCATTAAAATTTAACCTAACCTCAGTTTTAACCCAGTGGTTAAATTTAGCCAATGTTTATACAATTGGGTGCTGATAAATTTGTTGTTAAATTGCTCAAAGTCATTGAAATAATATATATATTATTTTTCAATTTAAATTCTGAACAAGTCTTTGTGTTTACTATGTATTTTTTCTGAAGCACTTCAACATACACGTATTTGATATTAAAAACCGTTTTCCGACTGGGGTTTAATCACCAACAGCTAGGGTCATTTGGCTCGAACGGCGGAGGAAGACCCCTAGGCGTAGACCAGGGTAGAACCAGCGACCTTCCGTAAGCTAGCTTCCTCACATGTGAAATTTGTCTAGATCAGGCTGGAAGTTTTACACACCGCGGTGAGGGTTTAATAACTACTACCCAGAGACAAAAACCGCTTGACCACGTAGGCCCCCTATTAACTATTACATTACATCCATAATATATTTTACACCCATTAACGTCTTTGACAAGAAATTCCGTACCTGATCAGACTATTAATAGATTCATACAAATGATAAACAATTTTGCCCAAATAGTAAAATCCTCAGGCTGATGATTTAAGTAATCACCCAACTAAATGAGATTTCTCATATTCAAACAACTTTGGTATGAGACTGTTATTTTTAGTGAAAACTTAATAAGTATAAGTATTTTGTAAGTATTGTGTTAAGGGATAATTGATTCAGGAATATGGCATCTGGTGGTTTAATATACTGACAAATCCTAACAGAAAAACAAAAACGAGGAGGATTTAAAGTATTGTGTATAATCCATTTTTTTTTATTTTCACATAAATTGTATATATTTTCCTAGGCTTTCTCTCATCAATGGTTGGAAGTTGTGGTGATTATATCTTTAGCTTTCTTACAGTACTGTAATGCTTAAATTTGTTTTCAGTTTTAGCAAAGCTGATGTGGGGAACACATGACCAAAAATGATATTATTTGGTAGAAATGACATCATTCCGTACGATACCGTGTCGGTTATTGCTAGTTCATCAATATTCATACTTGTCGTACACTGCATCAAATTAATAATTACATTCTATGAAATCCATGATAATGTTCTAAGCTTTGATATTGCTGTGATTAAATCAGCATCAAAGCGAATCAAGGTCACTGTTCTTATATCTTACTCCATGCAAGCTTCAGTCGTTGCTCGGATATTGACGTCTGTTGATGCAACCAAAACTGTTTAAGCCAAACCATATTTTGAGTACATCTGCCATCGCATTTTCTGATTAATAACTTCAAACGTCTACTACTTCGCTGAAGTCCTTTTTGGTCACGTGGCCAACACGCAGCTAGCCACATATAGCAGTTGCGATATTAGAAAAAAGTGTTTGACTTAATTGTAAGTAAGTGTTCAATAATTATTAACATGTTAGTAGAAATATTCAAATGATTTATTTCATGCTATTGTGCATTCAGCTAGTACTCCAGTATCCCTTTGTTAGCAATAAATATTAATCATGCATGATATTTAGCGAAGACTTGCAAGTTACATTGATTGTTGTCGCCGGGCATAATTTCACCATATTTTTGTCATGCTGAAACCGTTTGGTTACAGTTAAGTGAACTTGTGTTTTATGTAGTTATACAGTTACTACGCGCCTTTCAACAGAATCATATATCAACATAACCTTTATAATTAATTTAATAATAACTTATATTCAATACAACTTTTTTGGTGTCGGAAGCAAGATGCTCTCTTATCATATAGAAGTAAGAATCCGACAAATTATACTGGACATTTGTCAAGTGTATTAACAGTTTTGTTATTACATATAGGTAAAAAACAAGTCTATATTTACTACATTGAATTACTGTGATTTTCTCTATGATGAATTTGATGGACAGAGACGCAAATAGATCCAAGTAGCTGGTGTCTCAATTGCGTATCGTGAACTATATTAGTATTATAAGACGTTAAAGACAAACCAATACTTGAAATAAGTGTGCATGTTTTAACACCAATAATTTTGCCCTATTGACATTTTAAAGATTTTTAAATATTTTACACGCATAAATGTATAGATATCAAAACACACACATCACCGGTCCGAGCATTTTAATACGAAGATAGAATCTCCTGTTTCACATACACGTACTTCGAATGCGTTTTATCGCGCAGTCTTTTTTGCTTATTGTTTTTTTGGTTTGATTTGCTTATATTTGTTCATGCCTCGTGATGTTCTTTTTTCTAAATATATCCGTTTGTTTCTTACTTACATTGTCACGTGTATCATGAACATGGTTATCTGAAAGTAGTTTCCCGATTTATCTTTTAAAACAATACAAAATACAAACTAAGAGCAACAAAGACACAAAGATTGTTATTTTGACAGTAACAACACATGATTGTATTTAATTAGACTGCAGGAGTCACATGGACGTAAATCAGCTGATTACGATAATTAAGATACGTTCGGATGAATAGAACAAATGTTACAAAACAGTTCATCCAACGCCACCAAAAAAAAACAAACCGAACACTATTAGCAGCAATTATATTGTTACATTGTCTGTGCTTCAACGTAATCGAGTAAGCATTCGATGAAACAAAGCAAATATTTTTATGATAATTCACACGTCATTGAAAAACTATCATTAAACGAATTCCTAAGATCTGGCTAGCGTTCATTATTGTGTTGTGACTCTGTTTAGCTGAATGCTTTTTTTGACCAATGCCATTTTATGTTAATTTGATGCATCTCTCGCGCCTGTGAGTAAAGTAGTCATAACATGCGTTATATTTATTTTAAGACATTTTTTCCAAATTATAATTTTGCTGCTTCGACGGGTCGGTCCCTCTGGATATTTTCTACTTTAAACATTAAATCGCATGACTAGTTGCTGACCAGACTAGAAAGAATGCCATTATTGTATCTCCTTACACGTCTATTTCGTTACTTAACTCACTACCCAGTTCCCATTACCTATTCTTTTTGTATGGCCGAAACTTATTAAATCAATGCCTACTTAAGTACTTCTATTTGGACATGTACACCAATGTTTCAGTTCTTGTATAGACGTTACGGACATTTTCTGACACCTAATAAACTATTGACCGAAAGGGCTCCAGACTGACAATTTGCCATATCTGACCTGAATTTCGATGTAAGTTGGCGGCTTAATATGCATATAACATTACAGTATTCATTCTAATGTTTTTTTATTGGTTACCAGATTTTTTTATTTGACTCAGAATGCCTTCAGCTTAGCTGCTTTGTTTGCATACTTTTTTATGATAGAAGGGAAGTGATTATGAATGTTCTCTAAAATGTGTCAGTATTTACAAATTTCAAAGTTGTGACATAACCAGTGATGAACAATTGATTAGCAACGTTATGCAATATTAATATACACAGCAATGCTATATAATGATTTGTTTTTTCTTACAATAGTTTGCGATTTTGATTTTGTTTCTAGACATTTGGCTACGCTTCAAGAAATTAAAAGACAAATCACTACACTAACAAAAAAGTAATAAAATCCAAACACTTTCATACTAAAAAAAGGAAAAAAGATATCAGCGGATAGTATTGTTTTTATCCTGTTATCAAGTATATTTTACTTTTCAGGAATGGGGCAACCTAGTTCAAGAAGTGAATCAGAATATTCTGACGGTGTATCGGACGTAGATATGGAGGACGCTTCCATGTTTCGTTCAGGAACTGACGGTATAAGCCCAGACGACGGAAGCGATGATTATTCGTTCATGAGTATAGGAAGCAGTGACGATAACGCGAGTATTCACATACGTCGCAAGCATAGACCCAAATCGTTAAATTTATCGCGTTCAGTTAGCGGCACATCATCCGAAGACGAAACATCTGACAGTGCTATAAGTACGGATGTTGAATCAAAATATGACGGAACTCAACCACCTGATCCTCATGAATTACGAATAGCATTAGCAGCTAGTGCGTTTGTTGAGGAGATGCGTGGTGTTGATATGAGTGCGGAGACGGATGATGAGATCGCAGAAATTTCTGCACAAGCATCGCAAGACAAAATCAGATTTAGTCCATCTGCACCCGTCAGCCCAAGTTGGAGGGAAGGCCTCGAAAGCCCCCCATTTTCGCCTCGTCGTAGAGATAGTTATCCTGGTAAACGCCGAGGATCGTCGCCAGTCTCCCCGAAAGACAAAAGATTCACTTATACCGATATTTCTCCACCTTCGCGACAACTATCACTAGAAGAATTGTATGACAAAGAGGCACATGCTACAAATAATGACCCCAATGTAGTTCCATTTGCTCAAAGACCATCACCCAAAAGTCCAGACGAGATGGCTGACTCGTTTTATAGTACTTCCGGTGATGTTCTATCGTTTGAAAGACCTACTTCAAGTCTAAAGAAAAGCAAACCATTTTATTCCTTAGACGACGCGGCAATTGATCTTAATGATACCACGACAGTGATGGATTTGGCAACATACGCTGCAACTGTTGCAAGTAACACTGCAAACCTGACGTCAATGTCAATATCTCCAACTAACATTGACGCCAGACATGAATCTCCGGAAAGTACAAGAAGTTCGTCGCCTGTTTCTCCTTATTATGATAATGTTTCATACAAGGAGGAAAATCATGACGAAGAATCGGAGGACGATATTGAACTTGCTGATCCCTCACAGAAGTCCATCGATTATCAAGGAAGCAAAAGACAAAAAGCTAGACCTCCAACAACTGACTGGTCCCCTGTTATAGACTTGTCTCCAATACTGGATGTTTCGCCCTCACTGGAAGAAGCGGAACAAGCCGAAATGTTAGCACAGCAACAAGCTGAACGAGAGAGACAAGCATCGAGGGAAGGCGATGAATACCTGCCAACAAACGCTTTTGTTGCTATTGGTGATGTTGAAAATGAAGTTGACTATCAGTATTATGGTCTAAAGCGGTATGAGGTTGTTGAAGACATTAGTGAACTTGTTAAGCAAAATAATGGCGCCACAGCCTCGCCTGTGTCAACAAATTCTAGTGAAAACAACTGTTATAAATCTAACGGCAATTCGCAAGGGAATGGTTGTAATAACCCCATTGAGAACAACAACGGTAAAACAACCGTTCCTCGCACTTCAAAACCTGCAATTCCGTTTGGTGGAGGAACTACGGTCTCGGTATTAGACAAACTAAGCAATACAATACCAAAACAAATAGACACAGGTATTGCAGGTGTTATAGATAATCCTGGTCATGTTAAAATTAGTGATTCTCCTAAAAAGACGAAGACCACGGAACAGAAATACGAAGGAGCAATGACTGCAAAGGTTACAGACAATGTTGATTCCGCAAACACAGCAAGCACTAAAATTAAATCTCGCAGAAAGCTGCCCGAACCAACTGCTGATACCGTAGCCACACAGAAAGCCCCCGTTCCTAAGCCTCGCAGGAAAGACAAACCTTCTGATGTTCCGCCACCAAAACCTGCCAGATTGATGAAAACTGAACCCCAAGAGCCTTCCAGATGTCCACCAATACTTCACCAGTCCGCGTTTGCCAATAAAACAACGCCCGCTAAACAACATCCGCCTCTACAAAAACAAAATTCAGACGAAAGACGCCGAACTGCCAAAGATATGAAAGCCAAGCCAGACCCACTCATCATGAGTCATCTTGCTCTAGAAGACGCCTCAGCATCGCCACAGTATAAAGTCCTCGAATCACCGCCTAGTCCAGAAAACAAATCCGCGATCCGAAGGGAATATTCCGACAGCACTTCCGTGTCACCTTCGTCTTCTCCAGACCGCGAGTCTTTCCTATATCCATCTCCGGTAACACCACCGGATTCCGATTCTTCCCCGCCAAAACCTCACTCGCCATCTTCCGGTACAGATTTCGAAGATGAGTTTATACTTGTATGTGATGACAGTGCCTATAACAAGCCAAAGGAGAAGGTACGGAGTGTTGGTTCGATGCCACCCGACCGACCTGAAAGGTCCGAGCAACAGGGCAGGTCAGATCGTTCCGATCGATCCGAGAGACGTTTAAACTCGAAGCATAGCCAAGAAAGAGAAAGTTATGAAAAGATTAAATGCCAAGACAAGGTAAGAAACGTCGATTTACAAGTTTTATTGCTTCGTGTGGCCGTTTTTAATGCCGGTACTTTTCAGATTTGTCCCGATTTAGATCTGCATAAAATTTGGCTTTATAATCTAGAAGGCACACTTCTTTGTGTGAATATGGCGGTTTTTTATCTTTGAATATATGAGTTATATACATAGCAATAGACACACAAGCAACAATGTCAATAAAAATATTTTTTCTTCTAGAAAATCAATCTTACAACGGAAAAATCTCATCCATGAAATCATTCTTTCATCCAATGAATCAAAAATAAAATCCTAAAATTCCGCTGTTGCACATAGTGATAAAATAAGCATTACAAACGCAATGACATCTTTGACAATCATAGACATACCAGAACTTTCAAGAAATTTCAATCGATTCAAATGAAATTTTTGTAGCCTAAAAATTGGAGACAAATAATATGTAAATGCTATATATTATGACAAGCAAATGAATGCATTAATAATTCATCACTAACTCACATTTACACAAACACATGTTATCGAAACCCAAGAAGATATTCACATTACTCAAACCAAGCAGATACTAGAAGTACAAATCAATATGCTCTTGTAGAATACGCAACATTTAATGCTCTTGTTACAATTGTTTTACTCGGCTAATTATTAGTTAAATGTACGAGGTCATAAAACGATTCAGCTGCAGTACAAGGGAGATAAGCAAGGAAACATTGCTGATGGCTCAACACACTAAAATTCATAGACTTATTCTTCAAATGTTCCCTAAATAAAGAAAGTCATTATAATAGACTGCAGTACTTGTACAGGGTGTATCATAATATCTTTCCCCATTACTGAACAACATTATTTGATCATTTAGAACATAACATAATTTTTTATACATCAGAAAAGAAAAAGGATGACGTATTTTACAATGGAACTCAATTTACTCAAAGACAAGTCGTATTAAAACTGTAGTTGCGTAAAATGGGGACAGATATTATGAAACATCCTGTACTTCGCTGCTGGTTATTGTAATGTCGTACACAATAACTGTCTGAATATGAACACATGCAGTAAGAAATACATGTAGTGTCGATCTTATAAACTATAAAAGTTAATTTCAAAGTCACAAAACCTAATTCATATTTTTATTTATAGCACGGAACCACGTTGGAGTTGTATTTCCTGTTTTATTGTATTCATAACAAATGTCATTGTACGATGCCACTTGTGACAAATGTTTTCTTTCATGTAGAAATTGATCAACAAACTACACCTTAATGTGTAAATAAATATAAATAAAAATTGTTTTGTAAGAATTCATTCAGATCCGACTTTAACAAAGACTGCGCGTAAAGCTTTGGTGGAATATATTATCTGATTTTGTACATTTAGGAAAAGTTCGCAATAGAAGCCTTTTGAAATAGTGATCAAAATAGTTGTCCTTGTGTAGTCTAACCTTAACTTTCGATGTAAAGGTTAAGAGTTTATTTTGAAAACTCTTCTGAATTAGATATAATCTAAGCGAGCGGATTGTAACGAAGCGACCGTGGTTTTTTTAAATTGGCCCGCTCATCGCTCAATAACACGTCTATCACAAATGAACAACCGTTAATATGTACTGTAGAGTGACACACTTCTTAATCAGTGAATGAAAGTCTCAATGAATAAGAAACCTTCATGGATTGGGAACAAGAAAATTTGAATACTGGAACCAGCTGATTGGCTTAAAATTCAGGGCAAACTCTAATACCGTATTAAACGACTCAAACTAAAAGAAACATTGAATATGTGTAGTGTACAGCGCAAATGAGACCGAATTCAACAATGACACGCATAATCGGACATACTTAATGTTAAATTAATTTATTTTAGCACTGATAGATTACACAACTGTCCACAATAACCAAATACAAAAATCCTATAATTCAATTTAACATTGTTACATTGTAAACAGCAATACAATGGTATTTGTCTACGTAAAAAATTGCGAATAATTATTAATTTGAAAAGACCACTTTATCTATCAAAACAATATCAGACTATTAATGGTTCGGATTGAGAAAAGAACAAAAAGGTGTGGAATGACATTTAAATTAATACTCAAAATATTTGAAAATAATTGCCAACGGGACTTGTAGGCCTGTCTTTCAGTTTCTGAGAAAGTTGCTTCTGTTAGATAGCAGTATAAGATTGTGTGTGCTTAATTAGCGACGCACCTAAAATCCGATAATTTCCAAAAATAGCTTCATCAGATCATTTCCAATAGAGCAATGCCACGATGTCCCAATTATCGCTATATCCGGAAATGCTTCAACTTAAATACGACATCGTCAATTTTCAGTTGAAACGTTGACCGTGTATCACAAGAGCTCATCTCTATTTAGGAGTAAAAAAATCAGGGCACAAGTTTATTGATTATCGATTCCGGGCATACAATTCTTTTTTGTCCACCATCTGTACGAGAAAATGGAGTAGTCGGTGCTCATGACGTTTTCCAATATGGCTTCCTTTTTCAAGCGGGAGTAAATTCCGCGATACATTTATTCGGTATTGATTATTGGTACAGGTGGCCGCTTAAGCTATAGAAAAGTTGTGTAAATGAAACAAGCATCGTATTATTTATAGTTTGATTTATTGTGATCACAAATGGAGTTACGGATCAGTCTAGAATAGTGTTGTTTTCTTTGTTGTTGGAGATAAAGTGCCATCAGTGTGTACAATATTGGAGTGTATGAGTCATCAGAGACACTGTAATGTATTAGCAGTTTCTATACGTAAGTTGTCTTTTGCGACTTCTGTTTTGGAAGAGTTTAGCTTCGTATTAAGTAGGACAAAGGCGCTGTTGATGGTGTATATAAGATAATGCATTGTTGTCATGGCGTTCGCATCAAGTTAGAAATGTCGACTTGAATCTATAGCATGCATCTACTATAGATAATTTTTACAAACCAAATTCAGACTTCTTGGTTTTGATGCAACCCAGAATTGGACCAATATTTGATTTTGTTGTTACATTCGCAACTAATTGTGACTTACTGTTAATTGCGAGAAAGTTTAATGAGTTCAAAATTATATTTATAAATACATGTTTTTTTAATAGTTCAACTGAATGTTTATCGGAGAGAATTATCAGTATTGTTTGTTGACAGGAATAAGTGCATGTATTTAAGTATTTTCAGTGCACACAACCATTTTATTAACAACTATTACTTGATGGTGTTGCACAAATATGGACCTGTATTTGATCGCTCTATTCATACTCCAACCCTGCTAAATGCGTGTTTTATACATGTTTTCTCTGTAATTGCGTATATTTTGCGTACCCAATATCTGTGATATTCTAGGACTGTCAATTGATACACTCAAGCCTCAAGAGACGCCAAAACGTTATGAGCGCTAAGTGCAATTTGTATCTTAAGCATTACTTATTTGGAGAAGTAAATTAAGATATCCATAAGTTAATTGGTACAGTGCCAACCCAGCTATTATTTATGGGACAAATAGCCAAGTTCTGTGATGTTTCTAAACTTAGTAATATAAACAATACATAGGGTTCGATTTTCTATCTAGAAGATTGTACAAACAAGTGAGATTTGACGAATGTATATTGAATAGGATTCAATGCAGTAAATTCAGCCTTTGGTCGAATGGTTATCGCTTTTACGCTGTCTGTTTGAATTAGAATTTAACTATCAGCCATGAACTACACTTTTCGTATAATTTATTTTGAGTAAAACAATTACAGCTGAACACGTTTTTCTATGCATAACATATTTTGGTCAATACGTTTACATTTGATAATATCTGTACAGGTTTACTTTTACAATGTATGTCGGGTGTATAGTTACCTGTTGTGCTAGTTACGGCTTTTTTACAATAATTTACATTCATAATGGGTTTGCAGTTGTCATCTACTGTTGGGCTACTGACAACTATTTACAATAATGTGTTAATAATAATTAGCCGCGACCGTGGTCACGTGGTAAGTGCGCTGGACTTGTAACCCGGCGATGCAAGTTCAAATCCCGGTCGCGGCAGGTCACACCGTTCAATGAAAATTTGACAAAATCGACTTTCCTCCATATGCGGAGGAGTTGCCGGCTCCTTATGGAAGGGTAAGTTAGTACTGGCCAGTATTCAGTGCAGGAAAACTGGTTAGGTGAACTGGTCGCCGTATATAACTGAAAAATTGTTGGAAAACGGCGTTAAAAACCAGTGACAAGGTCACAAACAAACGAACGAACGAACGGACGAGCGAGCGAGCAAACAATTATGTTGTTTTCATAAAGTGCAAAAAGTTTACAGCGCTAACAACGCCCCACAGCTCATATTATGGTAAACTATTAGAATATACTACAAAACGAATACATACTAAATATTCATTCGCAATCAGACAACATTGAGATTAGCATATTGATCATCAAATAGAGTACTACAATCATACTTATAAGTCAATAAATATGGAACATATAACTCGAGTCATTACAAAACATTAGTATTCTAACTAATTTCTGGTTCATGGCATAATCCAACAGAGGATTGGAAGGCGGGGGGGGGGTCCCCCATAAATAGACAAACAACACTTAACTAACTCAATAAATTAACTCAAAACAAAAACATTGATACATGTTAGATCATACAAAATTCAAGCATTATAGAGACTGGAATCAAGATCTTCAATCAGTAATAAGCTAACTTGGTGTACACTTAATACATTTTTAGCTCGTCAGTTTTGAAGAAAAAGTCGATCTATTATGATCGCTGTAGCGTCGTCGTTATCGTCGTCGTAATCCTCCTTGTCGTGGGAAAATTGAATGTTGCCAATTACTCAAACACTTTAAAAATATTACCACGACACTTGGAATACCTGACTATCATGACAAGACACAATTGCAAGACAAGTGTCATTATTCTGAAAGCTATATTTTTGTAGTTAGGTCCCTTTTAACTGAGAATTTGGGTCAAAATTGCTTATTGAATAGAGTGATGTAAACATTGGCGCCGCTCTGTGGAGCTCTTGTTTATGACTGGCTTAACGTGTTTTACTATTGCGTAACGTATTATTTGAAAAAAGCAAGTAGTCAAGCAAATTTTGAATACCGATTTTGATATGGTCCTTTGAAGTTGTTTACGAGAGTTTAACCGCTCCCGAAGGAGAAAATAGAGAGTAAAAACAACAATAACAACAACCCCCAGCAAACTCATGGTGTATTGAAAATCGCATTTCGTTTTCAAATTGGCCAAATCTTAAATATTTAAATCACTATTTCAGGACTCAGCTTCTGTTGTTAAAGGTAAACAGCATTCACCACAATCAAAAGAACATAAACAGAAAGAAATGAAAAAGGTCCGACGTAAATTGCCACCAATACCTGCCGAAGAGGAATTGAATCAAAACCAGAAAGTCAAACAGAGACCCATTCCTCCGCGCAAACCACCTCCCCGAACCGATAACCGAGTGATGAAGAACAAGTCCTCAGCTTCCTCTGCAAGTGATGATTCTTCAATGAACGAAGATGATCGAGAAGTAGCCAGTATTACCAGAAAGAAGCATACGAACAATTTAGATAAGCCATCGATAGATAAGAGAAATGGGAATTATTTGAAAGGCGGCCATATTGTAGATAACAAAAAATCTGACGACTATGTAGAAATAAATATTCCACCGGATTTAAATATGGCGTTAGTTAAGCAAAAAGATGACTCGATTAAAGATACGTATCATAATGAAACTGATGCTATAATAGATTCACTAATTAATATATACGGTGCCCCAATAACACAAGCTATGAAAGGATTAAAAAGACGATTGCAAGATGAATTACGACGTGTCACTGAAGGGAGACGAAGAAAGATTGATGAGATCGAGGAATTACGTGTATTAAAATTTCAATTGGGCGAGCTTAGAATTGGCGCGGCTAATAAGTCGTCGTCAGGTACAAATGGAAAGAAGAGATCCACATCAAATTCTAGAACGTCGCCCCAAATGATAAATAGGCGTGCGCGGCATAAGAGACAATCGTCTGACCCAATGGTTGCGAAGTTCTCTCCGATCAAGGAAGATAAAGATATAGAATCTGAAATACAAATTGTGACATTGGACGATAATAGAAGTGGTAGTGTAAAAAATGCTGATGATAGTTCACAATCTGGAATAAGTGATACAGACAGTACGCGTTCTGAGCCAATAATTGGAAATAAAGGAGTGTGTAAAAAGATAAAACCCACTGACTATGCCAAAATGTATTTCAACCAGCACGCTCAATCAACGGAAACTCTAGGTACCTCCAAAGCAGAGAATAAACAGCCATCTCCTCAACTTATTTCTAGCCATTCCGAAGGGAATCTGCCAATTAATGCAGAGGATGAAGATACTAGACAACGCGAAGAGAAGAGAAGGGAATTGCAATTTGAAATAGAGAAGCGTAGAAAACAGTTAGCTGAACGTGAAGCTAAACTTAAAGAGGCACGCTCTACTATTGGTGCTACTAATAAACAGTTAGCTCAAAGCTGTGACGAAATATCCGCTAGAATAAACATGCCAAACGTTCCTTCATATATTCATCCTAGGCCGATTCCGACTGGAATAATTAAACCAATCGATGACGAGGATGACTCTATTGCAACAAAGCCTACTTTCCAGAGTCAGGCGAGTTATAGCTCAACGGAGTATCTTGCTCACAAACAAGAGGAAATAATGAGGCAGCGATTGGAAGGATTAGCTTCATTTTCGTCTCCTTTCTTGTATAGTGCAGAATATGGTGAAAAGAGTGCTTTCGTTCCTCAAGCAACAAGAACTAATTTAGATTCTTATTCGTATTCTACGGGTAATGTTAATGTAAGCAAAGACATAGGAATTTGTAGTAGTGCAACTTTACCTAACATTCCAATATCTAAAGCTGATTTAGAAAATAACAATCGTCCAGCATCGGACAATGAATCAAGCCCACCATGTGTTCCCACGCCGGCTATGCCGTTACTTTCTGACGTAAAAGCAAGGTCCAGAAAAATAATCCATGAAATTGGAACTGGCAGCCGCCCTGTGTCGGCAGAATTCAATCTAGGCGTCGAAGGTGAGTTGCTCATTTTTATGAAACTAATATTGCTTGAATATTCTGGTTATAAGTACATTTTGTCAAGCAAATGAGATTTCAAACGATGACATGTTATCCAATTCTTATTCGTGTCGTGCTTATTCTATTTTCGTACGGTTCAAGAACAATAATAAGCATGTAATGAAGGATACGTACATTATGTATTGAGTTTTTGAAGGATCACAATCTGGTTTGTCGCAAAGGATAATTATCCTATTTGTGTATCTACGAAGTGCTAATGTAAGTGCTAGTATTGATCCACAACTCTAACAGTACAAGTTATAACCTTCTGTTCATCGCCCACTTGTGTATCTTGTCCTTGCCATACGAAGCTAGTATCATTTTATTTACACTTCCTTCCAATTTAGTGGTGCTAATATTAGCATGTGCATATAAAAAGCTCTTAGAAATCTTTGAGTCTGAAACGATTTGTCGATGTGGGTTTGTGTGAATTGCATTAAATAACACAGTCATTATCACATACAATTCAAACTCCACAAATGCTCAATATCGCATTCATATCCTTTTAAAATATATCTCGTGCGCATGCTTTTAGAAATGTTATTTCTGTTAAAGTATAAAACACATTACACAGTCTCCGGTAAAAACAATCATTGCTACAAATAGATTGTTATGTACGTTTTATTGCGTAGATTACGCTACGGAAAATGTCACGCAGCACTGTGTTTTATTACATCTTAAAATAACCTATTGCTATTGCTCCAACTAACCACTATTTGTGAGCGAAATGCATTATATGCAAAAGGTTTATAACGATTGTCGTCATCAGCCCTGTACAATTGGTCAATGGAATTGATTTAACACGTGGTAATAACAAAGAAATTATTCACCCTTGATTTCATTCGTGATTCATTCTATGCAACATTTCAAATTCATCACATTTATATCAGCACGTATGCCATGTATGGTGCACATATTTAATAGTTCAGCATATAACAAAATGGTAAAGATAAGCAATGTAAAAATCATCACAGACTGGTGAACAACAGGTCCAGACTTACTTCGTGAAGTCAGACAAGTTACAATTTGTCGGATGGCCAAGTTTGCTAAATGTCTTTATAGACAAATGATGTATCGTTACATTATCCCAAACACTGCAGTAGATATATAATTCATGCATTGAATGCTCGTTAACAACAAACATTGAGATAGCGTTTTCCTTTCGGCACAGGGAAAATCATTAATGATTATAGTTGACATATTACTGTATTGTTATGTATCATGGTCAAATGCAGTTTGTTTCTCATGACATCAAAATGAATGTCATAGACATACTAGTAATATTATGATGATATGGTGGCATATTTCTGCATAAGATAATCGGAATATTTACGCGAAAATCTACCAGATTTTCATAAAAAAAACATTTTCACGAAAATTCAAGAGCTTTTCATGGTGAGATTTCTTCATCAGGTAGAAAACGTGGACGATAAAATATTTTGATGAAAATAAAACATTTTGTCAAGAAAACTTAGAAAGCTTTCACGAAAATTAGCTCGCTAAGTGTACGCAGAAATATGTCACCATATCATGGTTATCATGTTATTACAGTATTTTGTTTCCACGTGGTCATCTTTGTTCACTTCAACTAAGGTCCTTTATAGTTCTGTCATTCTATTTTTATTGGACTCATTTCCCCATTGCAGCAATTTTATCACTAAATTTTAACATTTTGTTAAAAAAATATTTGCTTTGGTTTTGTCTGTTAAAAAGTTGTTCTCTGTCTAATAAACATTGTTTATTATACAATATAGAATAAAATCATAATACGTGATATTACTTCGTTACCAACAATGGCTCAGCCACAGACTAGTCAAGATAGTTTCCCTATGAATAGATATTGCAAGCAATATAGACGCATACTACTCTACTATAACATTCAGGAAAATAGAATAAATCTGTCGGGTTATTTTTATACGCGCATATTGACTTTTTTTAATATTTGATAAGCTTTACTTTACTTTATGAGTCGCTGGATCTATTGGATTGAAAGTAAGCACTGAAATCAAAGTACTAAACGAACTCTAAATGAATAATCGGAGAACCTGAAATAGTTTAACTCTTGTTATAACTGTGTGATTTGCTAGATCTAATGAACGGAATGTATCGTGTAGAGAGTGATAATAGCGTCGATGCTGATGAGCCAATTATGAAGCACTTGATGGAAGGTGGAGTTACCATACTTAAACAGTTGGAACGGAAGAAACAAGTAAGTTATGATACAATTATTGTATGGTGTGTTTCACATAGTTGATATGAATTGGATATGAGTTCGTAATTAGAAATATGTACATTGAGATAATAAAAATGTATACACAGAGTCGAATTTCTAAAAATCGATTCTTGAAAGTACCAAAATAAGTGAATTAATCTTACGTTAACGATACTTCCAATTTACACATTAAATGTTTGATTGAATGTATTAAAAATCCATCTGGTAATCAACAAAGTGCGTTCAATGATTTCCTTACTGCGCTACACAATACAAGGTGGACATTTAGAAATTCGACTCACTGTATTGCAATTTGTGTCAACTGGACGCTATTAACGTTTTGCTTTAATAATCGTGTTTCATCCTGTATGTAATGAAATTGATCATTTCCTTATTCTTACAAGAAAGATAAATAAATAAATAAATAAATAAATAAATAAATAAATAAATAAATAAATAAAATGTTAAGAAATAGTTCAAAGACAATTACAATTTTTGTACTCTACACAGTCATATCATGTGTGCAACTTTGGTGAGAAACATCAGGTCAATTTATGTAATATTAAGCAACAAGCTATTCTCATTTATGTAGTATTAGACATACCTAAAAAGCAGTCCTTTAAATGGAATGTTGAATTAATGTTGACAATATAAACACCATTTTAGTGAAGATCAAAATGGCGGTTGACAACGCAAAAGACGATATCAATTTATTGAATTTCTATGGCAGCTTTAATTTCACGTTTGTGAACTTTTTAAGAATGCCAAAATGTCATTATCTAGAGTCAACAAGAACATGGTGTTGATACATAAGCCATGATATTTATCATTGGCGTCAATGTCGTATGTATATTTTTCCAATTAATCTGGCTTCATTTCCAAAATAAAACGTCTGACATCAAGAAGTGGATGCGATTCGAAAAAATAAATTGCAAAATCATTCTGTCTGGGGTTTAACGTCACACCAACCGCCAGAGTCATTTGGCGACTTTTCGAGCTTCAGCAGTGGTGGGAAACCACAGGCCTACACCTGGATAGAAGCATTGACCTTCCGTAAGTTAGCTGGCCATGTTTCCCCACATGTAAACTTAATTTAGTTCCGGCTGGGATTCGAACTCACAGCGGCGAGGGACTAGTGATTACTTATCATAGATCATAAATCACTAGACCGCGGAGGCTCCCCGTAAGGTTCGCTTGTAAGATATATAATAACCGTTTGAGTTGGTTTCTATTTCGAGGTTAGACAAACAACTCTAGCCTGTGCAGAAAATAAAAATAAGGTTCTTTTCGTGTGAGGAGTATTCATAGGTGATATTTAGCACGTGTCTGGCTGTAACTTACTACCAAACATCGTCAATTGTGTGTTTAAATTCCCGTATGACAACACTGATATTCTTGTCACATTAAGCAGTAAACTCCAGTACATTTAGAATATATTAATTAAGATTTATCGGATGTGAACTATTAATCGAAATATCAGCATGTCTTCAACGTGATAGCGTGCCAGTAAAGACTAATGCATATATGTGTTAGTTCACGCTGGTTTTATAACTATAAACACCATTTTAAACATAATAATAGTCACGCGATACGGAAATAAAATGTCGATAAAGACTGTATGTGAAAGATTACTGGTTCTTTTGAATCAGTTGTTTCTATACATAAATCTTGCAGTGAACTTCAATTTATTCAATGGTGTGTGTAAGAGGTAAAGTTCCCGGTCTCCACTAATCCGATCGACCCTAGATTTTCTTTGTTTGGTGTCGGTCACTTTTTGTCTTGCCGTTATAATTTTAATGATTTTATAACTAGAAATCCAAAAACGGTATTTGAAAAAAATGTTCTGTCAACCTTATCGACCTTATATTTTGGGGATGTAACCGAAACCAGGTACTTATTTTTTGGCAAAAGTTTAGTATCGTGCGTATTATAAAATACCTTTTTATATAATTATGTTTGTCAGAATGCCGCAGTAACGAACATGATATCAAAATAATGCATTTATGTTTTATAAGTCAACGTATCGTCATATTGTTATATATTATACACCAAGGGGCCTCCGTGGTGTGGTCAACTGGCTATAGTCTTTGATTTGTAATCACTTGCCCCTTACCGCCGTGAGTTCGAATCCGACCTGGGACGAAATTTCAAAAGTGAGGAAGCCGGTGGTTCACCCAGGTGTAAACATGAGCCCTTCCTCTAATGTTAAGGCTGGAAAGCTGGAAAAAACCAGAGATATACGCAATAATACTCGTGAGAAATTCTTCAAACGTTCATTTAAGACATTGTAGTAAATATATTGATTTGGATATTTTTTTCTAGGACTGGTAGCGTAATTACGTAAGAAATATGCTGGTCTTTTCTCAGTAGTTGTGCCACGGTATTTTACAGGCAATTAAGCATGAAGAAAGACACATTATAAATGAGCCGAATATCAAACATGCTAAACTATTTATATCAATAATTATTTTCTCTGTTTCATTATTGTTTCCGTTAATTCTCCACTTAAATTACATTTAAGTGAACAACTGAAATTCATTGTTAGAATTAAGGTGAAAATATATCCAAAGTATAGTTATTTAAGAGAAAAAGACAACCTCATTGATTACAGACAATTACCACCCACGATTCAGTTAACTTTATAACGTCAGATTCTGATACACCTACGACAAATAATAATACAAATAATGCGATTATCGACCTCCAGGAGTCAATTTAGATTTCATTAAGCGACTCCCACGATTTGTTAAAAAGATCAAAGTTATAACAGCGCTCGTCTTTAGACACGACGATCCACATTATTCCAATTGTCATTAATTGCGTGAACCATAAATACATCGATACAATTTGTGCTGTGGGAATAGTTTCAAAGACTGTTTTATCGTGTCATTGATTTTTAGCTTCCTGTTTGGTTGGTAAAGTAGGGCAGGTTACACAATCATCATGTGAAACATTCATTATTAAAGATTTGTAGTAATTTTTAATCACCGTATATAGAGCTATCAAGAAGTAAGGATTCGGTTAATGGATACTTTGTTTTCCCACAGTTAAGAAGTTATAAGCATTATATACAAGAAAATTCGTTGTTGACTTTACGCAGCTAAATTTCAAAAAACAATGACCGAACAGAATTTCAAGAGTTTATGCAGTCAACAATTTCGCATTTATTTTGTCTGAAAAAGAGCCGAAAATTTTATGTAGTAACTTTTGTTAGACGCTACTGATCCGTCATTGTATACACAAAACATTGTATATGTTCTAAAGTAAATAATTCACTTAAAAGACTACTTCAGGAAAGGTCTAAGTGGTAATGGTCAAAGAGGTTATAGTCTCTGACTAGTAAACACTAGCCCCTCACCGCTGTGAGTTCGAAACCCGTCCAAAACCAAACAAAGATGAGAAAGCTGTCTAGCTTGCTTATGGAAGGTCGATGGTTCTATCCAGATGTACGTATGGAGGTAATTCCTCCACCGTTAAAGCTAGAAGTCGCCAAATGATACTGGTTGTTGGCTATACATTAAATCCAGCGGAAAAATATAAATGCTTTTTGGAAAGTACTTTGTGTACAGATAAGAAAAGGCTGTATTGCATTCTTTTTGGGCAATTGAAACTGCTGAAAATCTTCAGTTCTGGCACTAGACGGACCATTAAATTCACTCATGATAATTAGACCACCTCTACATCAAGACTGTTTTAACTCCATATTGTGCTCTTAATATCGTAGTATAATCTTCACATGAGATACTTTAACTCAATTCTCGTAATCCTTTGCTTGAAAAAAATACATGCCTTTTATATTCTAATGTAAACGAGATGCCGTTAAGTTGATATAAATTACTCCCTGAAATAGAAATTCTCAACTGCGTACGTTAGCAATCATGTTTACTTGCCTCTAGAAACACAAAAACAAACACATCGTAAAAAAATTCAGTTTGATTCTTATTTCCAATAATGTTTTATTTGCTATTGTTGTCACTTGTTCTTGATGGAAAAATAACGAAGAGCGAACACCTTTGAAGTTCCGATGATAAACGACACGTCAGATCATATAGACCATCAGTCGATCCGGTACTTAATTATTTATTGCTAAAAGTGTGTTTTAAAGACTGCACAGTCTCACCGATGCCAATAATTTGTGTCAACCGGCAATCGTAATTAACAGACCATGTTTTTGAATATTGATCGTAATAAAGACAAAATATAGTCAAACCTGTGTTTGCGGCCACCTCCGAATAAAGGCCACCCTATGGATAAAGGCAATTCTTTGAAAAAAAAACAAACATCACTGCTTATTTATAACAAACTGGAACCTGAATATTGGCCACATGTCAATAAAGACCACATTTTGTCTTTCCTAAGGGTGGCCTTTGTTCACAGATTTTACTGTATTGATTATATGATATTTTTCAGCCTCCACCATCGGCTCCGAAGAAGTATGAGTTCCCAGTCAAACGAATACTCTTAACAACAGATCCGAAAGAAAAATACGGCAAAGGTATGGGACCCTGTAGACAAGAAATAGATATAAATATAGCTGGTACTGTGGTCTTTGTGTTGTGAATTGCATAAAGTAACCAAGTGCCCCCTCCCAGTAATACGAATAATACGGTGAAATACTCACATGGAGAAATCGGTCGTCAACCGAACTTTGCAATACCTAGATTTTTTTTTTTAAAAAAAACGTGATGATTGTAATTCATCATTACACATATTAAATAGTTTACTGGCATGCGAGCAGACTATCAGTATGAACCGGGACACTCCTAATGATACGAGGGTTGATCAAAAAGTTCGTGTACTTGGTCCAAATACGACAAGGGAATTCAATATTCTCTACTTAGCTTTGCAAGAAAGCAATTTGTTAGGGTCCTTATGGTGTACACAGTATATTTTCCCACATATTTGCATCATGGTGTTAAAATTACGTATAATTGATACATAATACCCCAGAGTGTCACATGCAAAAACGTTATTTACTTAATGGAAATACAGTAATTAACTTATGATAGCATCTGGTTTAACCTTATGTCAATTTAAATTATTTATATTATATACCCATGTGAAATGGAAGTTGTTTTATTAACTAATAGCGGCTAGATTTATAACTATCATTATCCTGAAATAGTCGTACATCAATAAAATTGGAGAATACATTTTGCATCGTAGAAAATACCAATTACTAGTGTGCGTCGTGATTTGATTTAATTAATTGAGATAGCATTTAATATAGATAGTGTACTTTGAAAAAGGTGTTTTCAGATTTTGAAAAGTAAACTTTAAACCTGGAGTTTTGTCAAATTAAATACATTTATATTCTCTGCCCCTGAAATACCGGCAAGTAGGGCTAAAACAATAGTCGTGTTTACAGTTAATTGATAAAAATAGGGTAGGTAGGTCGCAATACTTTAGTTTTATATTTTTTTCTAAACAGACCTTTATACACTGTGGCGGTCCGATTCATCCCCAAATATTTTCGTACTTTAGATTTTACGGTTAGAAATTTTAGGGTCGGCGCCAAGATGTGCTACAAATGGTCGGCCAGGTAACCGTAAACATAGTTTTTCAAGCATTACCTAAGTGCTTGCTTTGGT
The DNA here is from genome assembly GCA_008271625.1 of Lutraria rhynchaena. Taxonomy (NCBI): domain Eukaryota; kingdom Metazoa; phylum Mollusca; class Bivalvia; order Venerida; family Mactridae; genus Lutraria; species Lutraria rhynchaena. The sequence goes on from VIBL01000023.1 coordinate 2,334,458, forward strand.
CTTCGGTCAAACCTATTTTTATTGTTTAATCTAATACTGACATACAAATTGGCAATTGTCATTTGATTTTTAAAGAACTATCATAATTATCAAACAAACGACCCGAGCACCAGTCAAATATATTAAACTTAACATAATACTTTCTTAAAATAATTTTAACGTGAATCAATATAACGATTGTAAAAAAGTCATTTGTTTCCCAATCATTTCACTATACAAGCCCATGATTTGATATTTAAGGTCGCCCTGGTAACGGCGTTGGTATGAAAATAATTGGAGGAAAGTCCATTCCTGGTTCTGACGATGTCGGTGCGTTTGTGTCCACCATATTTAAAGGGGGCGTGGCTGACAAACTACATGGAGAGGTCAATGAAGGTAAGATCTGACCAATGATTGAAGAACTTCTATATATTTATCCTAACTTATAAATACAATGAATCCTCTCCAAACCAATATCCTTCGGGAGGTTGTTGCTCTGGAGTGGTTGAATTAATAGTTAAATCGTGCAGTGGAAAAAATCATGCTGCTGTTGACGGCAGGTTGTCGCTAAAGAGAGGGCCGCTCTGGAGAGGTTTCACTGTATATGACTTTTCTTACCTACTGTTTATATCTTCCAACGACACATCGCCATAGCAAAGACAAAGCGCTCAACTAACTTTCAATCGCATAGGGAATGACACGTTTTTCTGATAATAAATGAAAAGCATAAATTGTGCATATTACCATGTACGCATGAATCTGACTTTGCAAAATTAAACATTTTACATCTAGTTTTGGACCGACATTATTTTACGCTTCAATTTACGGTCAGGCACCACCCATCCTCATATTACATTTTTTTTCACCGGAGTTTAACGTCGCTCCAACAGTCAGGGTCATTTGACGACTCCTGAGCTTTAACAATGGCAGAAGGTTAACACCTTGGTAGAACCACCGACCTTCTGTAAGTTAGCTGGACGCTAGCTTCCTCTCATGTGAATTTTGATCCTGGCTGAGATTCGAACTCACAGCGGTGAGGGGCTAGTGTTTATAAGTCAGGGATCATAATCACTCAATCACGACGGTCCATTGTTTCCATTATAAAACATGATTAATGTATGCACTTTTGTTTCAGTACCACAAAGTGTGCGTCAATTTAAAAGTATTCAATAATCATGAAACAAGCTGAAACCTTCACTAAAATATTTCGTCACTCTGTTCAGAAGAATTTTACCCTAATTTGGTTTGAACTCAAAAACGCCATATGAACTAATTTGCCTGTCGCCTTTTACATAATTGAGAAACCTAATTAGTTCAACTCATAATGATGAACAGTAATTAAGTAATGCCAAATAACAGACAGTAAAGATAGAATCAATTATCCTATTTCAATTACAGCTTAGCGTGAACTGAAAACAAACTGTCAAGAAAAAGTTCCACTAATTAAACATTGCAGTAAATACAGTCAAATCTGTGAACAAAGGCCACCGTAGGGAAAGACAAAATGTGGTCTTCATTTACAGATGGTCATTATTCGGAGGTCAGTTTGATCTAAACATTCAGTTACGGTGTTTTGAAGAACGGTCTTTATTCACAGGATGGTCTTTTTTCGGAGGTCACTTTGGTATAAATAAATATCTTCATTCACGGGGAGGTCTTTATTCGGTGGGGACCGCAAACACAGGTTTGACTGTATACCTGTAAGACATTTGACTTCAAAGTTTGTAGAACATTTTATAACCCGTCTATTCAAATAATGACTCATCTTCCTGTCTACAACAGTGAACGAGTCATGTTTCACAACTGTTTTATATCAACCCAACATACGTCCATTTGTACATGAACTGTGTCTATATTTATCTCATCTAAGCGTTAAACAGGATAAAAATACTGACTATTAATACTGCAACTGGTCTGCTTGTCTGGTGCCATTGTACACTTCATTGTGTCAACAAAATGATATAATATGACTGTATTTTGCAATGCCAGTCACGTGATGAGACGTAATCATCTAATTGTCATGAGAATTAACTCAAAGAGAGCTTTTAATGATTATTTTTATTGAATCGCTGGCCTAGATGGCGCTGTTCAATAATCAAAGTACATCAAAATACATTAAATGAATGCTGATTACGAAATTAAGTGTGTCAATTGTAAGATTTGACAGTTGTTTTCATTCGAAGAAGAACGAACTATTCACCGTTTAAGAAATGCACACAATACAAACTGTCTTGAACCTGTTCAAAATGCCAAGAATTATAAACACTCTAAGGGCAGCACGGTCACGTGACCAAAAGGATAAAGAAAATGTGTGTTTTGTAGATATAACACGTACGATTGTAAGTTTGGTAATTGACGAAATGAACTTCTATAAAGATTTTTGAAAAGCTACACAATGTACATGTTTCTGTATTAGCTTGTGTAAGAATGCATCGGTTAAGAGCACCATGTGTTTTCGAACTATTTGCATACCATGCGGCGTATTTTAAGGAAACTTTTATGATGCATTATATCTCAGGTGACCAAGTACTTGAATGGAATGGTATATGTTTGACGGGGAAATCGTACGAAGAAGTTTTACAGATTATATCTCAAGCGCCGAATGGCGAGGTGGAGCTAGTTATAAGACCGTAAGTATAACCACCAGACAGTGGGTATATATATCAGTCCGTGAGCAGAATTATCATCCAGCGAGTATAATTATCAGTCCGTGAGCAGAATTATCATACAGTGAGTATAATTATCAGTCCGTGAGCAGAATTATCAAACAGCGAGTATCATTATCAGTCCATGAGTAGAATTATCATACAGTGAGTATATCTATCAGTCCGTGAGCAGAATTATCATACAGAGTATAATTATTAGACCATGAGCAGAATTATCATACAGAGTATAATTATTAGACCATGAGCAGAATTATCATACAGAGTATAATTATTAGACCATGAGCAGAATTATAGTACAGCGAGAATAATTATCAGACCGTGAGTATAATTATCAGACAGAGAGTATAGTTATCAGAAAATGAGTATAGATATCAGACAGCAAGTATAGTTACCAGACCGTAAAATATATTTATCAGACTGAGTATTCATGTAGTTATCAGACATAATGTTTAGTTGTCGGAATGTGAGTATAGTTATCACACCCTGAGTATGGATATCATACATTGATAACAGTTATTACTCCGTGAATATAGTTATCAGATTGTGATTTAAGTTATTAAACAGTGAGTATGGTTATCAGACAGTAATTATAGTTATTACGCCGTGAGTATACGCATTGAGTACAATTATCATACTGTAATTTTAGTGTAACTATATTATGGCTTTGTAGACATCGGAGTATGCTTATCAACCCCCCCCCCAGGAACATCAAATCAGACATTAATGCGTCAACATTCATTTTAACGTACCAAGCTCACGTTCGGAGTCTAATATCCATGTCAGCACCGTTCAGAAATCGCTAACACAATCACTTGACAGTCTGTGTTATCACATGAACCTTGACAGTTGCCCGAGAGAACAGTTGTGCAGAGCCGTGTTTTTTTTGTGATATGACATCTTCATTATTAGTTCAATGCGTTCGGCTTTCTTGTCTGCCAAAGGGCACATCATATACATACAAATAATTAACCGTATATAATCTCGGAGGATATATATTTGCACTGGGTGAACCTGAGCACGTTCTAGTGAAGTGTGATAATTTTTTTTCCATAATTCACCTTCCTATACTTTCTTCTCTTCAGAAATCAAAATCAGCAGAAGGTGCTAGGGGACACAACTGCGCATGCGCCAAGTTGCCATTCTTCGTATGATAATCTGGAAAGCGACGAAGAAAGTGGTAGGCGTTTTAATCTGACAATTACAATTTCTCTTACACTAACTCCTACGTATACAGTAAATCAATTATCATGTGGGACGATGTGTTTTCTTGTTTCAACGTCTGCACAAATGATCTTGAGTTCAATTAGAGCTACTTCTTAAATGTCAAATAGAAATGTTTTTTTGGGGAACTGATACTTTCGTGTATCAGTTTTTGTATGGTCGTGGGAAATGTGCAGCAATTGATCTATCGAAGTAATATTTATTATGTATGATATATCAATGAGATATAAATATAGGTGCGTTTTTTTATAATGGATTTTTTGATATAGGTAAAATGCCTTAATGTAAGTGAACTGATTGGTTACTAAATGATATTAAAATATCAGGAAAATTTACTTATCAGTTTACATTCGTGATTAGACTGGTTTACACACTGTTTTAATATTAATTGAATGCAATGATACAACTATTCTTTCTATGGGCGTAAAGTAATAATAATTAATACAGTTGATGTCATGTACTCTTATTGTATATTATTATATATCATATTATTGCAGAAATCAAAAGAAAACCGTCACAACAGCAAGGTATTGACCCGAAGCAACTTGCCGCCACATTGGAGGGTATTGAAGAGGACGAGTCTCCTTGTATGTCACACTCTTCCTCACAACATGATTATAACACTGCGAGTGCATCGTCTGGGTGTAGCTCGCCACTCTCTGAACCAACGTCTACTTCATCTGATCAAAAACGTAACAAACGTGTGGTTGCCACGGCAACAGCGTCTGTTTCTTCGCCAACACCGTTTCAAAAACGAATCAAACCAAAATCCACCAATAATCAAGGTCGATACGGAAGTCAAGGTCATTTGCAGACTGGTTCTCCTGATCACGCGTTTAAAATGACACAGTCTACTTCTGAATACATGAACCGGTCTGATAATGAGCCTCGTCCTCACACTCCGAATACTCCAAACAAAAAGCCCCGGCCTCCACCTAGAAATAAATCTGCGTCTTCGTTAGAGCCTCCAAGTCCTCGAGCTATCACACCGACACACGCGAGAACATCTCCAAAATTAAACGAAAGACAAAATAGCGAAAAGCTCGAACCAAAGAAAGCAAAAGAACCACTGAATCAGCAATCAAATTCGTTCGACGACTTTATTAGAATGTCACATCACGCTGGCGTTGATGACCGACAGATGTCGCCGTCGAAGAAGCCATCAAAGCGAGGCTTATCAGTGTCTGCCACAGAGTTAGCGAAACGAAAAGGCTCAGAATCTGAAGACGAAATTAAAAAGGTATGTAATGATTTGTCGATCTCTTTCTGCATCTTGATTACATTATTCCTGAATTATCAATTTTTATAATTAAATCTCAAATATGACACGCATGTTACACACTGTAGAGTCATCCTGTTCATCAAGACTGTAAGTGATTATAGTAAAACCTCGATAATGAGACCACCTTCAGGACCCGAAAAATCGATGGAATTAACGAAGAGGTCTCATTATCAAGCTGAATCTTAGGGGAGTTATCGGGAGCCATTCCGAAAATTAGTAGTCGTTATAACAAAGTGGTCGTAATATTGACGTCGTCGCTATTTCAGGTTGTACTATATATCTGAACGAACGGGAAATTCAGCATGTCTGATGTATTTCAGGTCCGTATTTATAATTTTGATTGTCTTTGTCAAAACAATTGTGAGCTAGGGTGTTGAATGAAGTTCAAATATTTACAAATACAATTTTAAACAAGCCATACAGTGATATTAATATACTTTCAGTCCCCAAAGGGTTTCAATCGAGGCAATCGACAAATGGGAGACATACAGGTATATATTTATTTGTTTTATCATTTCTTGAAATAGAATGTAAACTAAATTTGATATAACAAATTGCAGATTAATCGTTATTGGCATAAATTTATTATATAGAATCTATATAAAGGCTAAACAAACAAGTAATGAAATTCCCCCGATAACAAAAGTAAACTTGAAAAATGAAGCTATGAATTATGGTATTTGCGTGTAACATTATTCCGTATACAATTGTGTTTAGCTGTATCAATATAGCTGTAAGTATTAGGTCATCCTTGAAAAATGTTGGTTTGTAGTAACGCGATCTGCTCATTCAAAAATAACCCAACCCAAATTTTTGTAGCGGTTTTGACGAAACATTTTTTCGTTCTTTATTATTGCTTTTCATTTTCGATACATGCACAATGTTAACAAAAATGCTTGCCTACCTATCTACTGTTAAAAGTTTGTGTAGCGTAATCACAAATCAACATGTTTAAATATGTCCTTATGCATCCATTTTAATATTATTCTAATGTTAAAATAAGCTTCTCTTTAAGTGGTTCTCGAGTTAAATTAAGATTAATGGCTTTGTAAATTAAAAACACACACGAGCTGCAAAAAAAACAACAACATTCATACATATGGTACATTACTACGCGACATGAACTGTTATGCAAAGAAAGGCAATATTATTTTTACTAGCCACATAAAATTCGGACACAACAAATTCAATTTTGCATTATAGCGGTTGTGTCTGTAGTTTAATTCAAAATGTCAGATTTCACTGGGGTTTAATGTTGCACCAACAGTCTGGGTCATTAGCAACATTTCAAGCTTTATCGATGGGGGATGACCCCAAGCGTATGACTGGGTACAACCATCGACCCTCTGTAAGCTATTTCACATGTGAAATTTGGCCCCGAGTGGGATTCGAACTCACAACAGTGATGAACTAGTGATTACCAGTCAGAGATCATAACCATTCGACCATTGAGTCCCTCTATTATTATAATTACAGTGCAACCTCTTCGGAGCGACCCTCTCTTGAGCAACAACCTCCCTTTAACAACAACCTGATTTCCCCCTTGTATGATTTAACTATTAATAAAACTCTCTGGAGCAACAGCATCTCAACAACAACATAATTGTCTTCTCCCAAAGGGTGTTGCTTTGTAGAGGTTGCACTGTATTATTGCAATTATGTATTGATCTTTCCTCTTCTATATCGTTTCAGCTTCAGCTGCATCATGATCAAGTAAATCATGAATTTAAAGTGAAAGTTCTACAAGCTAGAAATTTGTTACCCATGGACCTTAACGGATTGTCTGATCCATTTGTGAAGTTATATTTGTTACCTGGACGATGGTAAATACTGTATTTTTACTGTATTTATGTAGTCAAACCTGTGAACAAAGGCCACCCTTTGGAAAGACAAAATGTGGCTTTTACTGACAGAAGGTCTTTATGCGTTGGTTTGATCAGCGACGGTTTTTCAAAAATGACCTTTAATCACAGGGTGGTCTTTATTCCAAGGTGGCGGCAAACACAGGTTTGAATGTAATGTATAATGAAATCCCGGCACAAAAGTCACTTTAGGAACTGAAAAACCGTCTTAATATAGGAATGATCACATTATTTGGTTGAAATACTCAGATCTGGTCCGAAAATAAGTGATTGTTATAACGGGGTGGTCGCAACATTGAGATGGTCGTTATGTGAAGTTTGTTCTATTGTTGAAGCGGATTTTAATATGAATCGATATTTCAATAATTTATTAATTCAGTAAATTTATTTCATATAACCATAAAATCATAAAAAAGTTTTACTTTTCTTAATTAACTCCCTTGTTCAAACAGAATTATTGTTGCATTTGATGCCCAACTTAAATGGTGAGCTAACAGTCTTTAATTCCAATTATGCTTACAAATGTAATTAATCTATAAAATCATACATGCATAGGGGAATAAAACGCATTTTCTGTGACCGTAGAGTAAAAAAGGCTTTCATTAATACCATGATATTAAAACATTAAAAACAGTACGTATGGAGGATTCACATTTCGTTGTTCTACTACGTAGAGTTCATTCACAAAACGTAAGTACAAACCAACAAATATCATCATGTTAATTCGTTGGTTTATTTTGTGTTTTAGTGCTGACAACAAACGAAGAACGAAGCATATTGCGCGATCATTAAATCCAGAATGGAACGAATCTGTATCGTTTCCTGACGTTCATATTGAAGAGCTACGTAATAAGACCCTCGAAGTTACGGTATGGGACTATGATAGATTTAAAGCCAATGATTTCCTCGGGGAGGTTGTAATAGATTTTTCAGGTGAGACATCAGTTTGAATAAATAACTTTATTGCAATAAAACGTTTTTTTTCTTTTTAGAAAGAAAGTGTTACCATTAATGCGCATTAATTTAGTAACTAAAACATGTATATAATAAAAGGACACCCAGATACAACCACAAACAAAAAATGTCAATTAAGATTTACTTTATAGACATAATGTAGCAGTTATTTGGCCATCTTGCAACAAATTTATCATTCACCTATATGTAGCTATTAATTATTGAGCCGCGACTGTGGTCCAGTGGTTAGTGCGCTGAAATTGTAACTCGGCTGTCCGGGTTCAAATCCCGGTTACGGCAGGTCATACCCTTCCATGAAAATTTGACAAAATGTCGAATTTTCCTCCATATGTGGAGAAATTGCCGGCTCCTTGTGGAAGGGCAAGTTAGTACAGGTTAATATACAGTCCAGAAAAACTGGTTTGGTGAACCATATTACTGAAAAAAATGTTTAAAACGGCGTTAAACCCAATTACTAGAAGAAAAAGTGTTTGTAATAATTTGCATTATTTTATCAACTAATATATATGTAAGAAAATGACGCCCAGATACAACCACAAAACAGGAAAAAGGTGAAATTTACTATGTACACACCAGACAGCAATTACTTGACCTGCTTGCCTCAAATGTATCGTTCACCTGTAGAGCTATTAATTACTGATATGCTTATGACACCATCGATTTTTCATGTTCCAATTTCAAATAAATGAATATATTGCTTTCACAGAGGAAGCGTTTTTAGACAACTTACCACACTGGTATCCACTATGTCGACATGAAGATGCCAAAGGTTTAGATATTCCACAAGCCACAGTTCTGCCACCAAAACACAACAGAGCAAACAGTGTATCACCCAGGGCGATATCGGCGGATAGACAAGATAAGAATATGGTAAATTTAACCTTTTGCCTAATAAGCAAATTTTTTACTCTTCCAAATTCAAAGCTAATATGCAAAACATCAGTTTATTTAAGAAAATTGGATTAATTCTCTCTGAGTGGAAAACATGGTGGCGACAGAAGTTATTACAAGTGCTTCTTTTGCCACAATGTTTTCAAAGTCGTCTGCTTCAGATGCAAGAAATGTGATATTATGAGGCAAAGGTTTTACATGTCCGTCTTGTAAGCTATAGTATTCCCTTGTTCGCATCAACCAAGAAATAAGACAATCCTCATTATATCTGCATTCAAAGACGACAAACATTGAGTTTAGAGTCCTACTATGTATGCTTACATTTAATGGGAAATAACTTGAATAATGGATAAAAAGTTTCAATATGCGTTATCTTTCTTGTGTTTGCCCCCCCCCCCGTGTCAAAGTTGATGTTTGTATTTACGAGTACATATCCTTTATCTTGATCAGAGTAACTCTTTTTTTTCCCTTCTACTCATACCCGTATTACCAATTTCTTTAGAAAACATCTTCAAAAGCCTTTCATATAAAGTATAATTAAAAACATCTATAAAATAAGATACTTTTAGTGTCTTTACAGAGCGGAATTTATGTTAATTAGCAAAGAATGTTTGGACAAGCTCAATATTTCACCAAGAGTATAACGTAATTTGAAGAACTGGTACTCAGACATACACGTATTTTCAAATTCGCTCAGGAGAATCTCTATAGCAATAACAAGCAAAAACACATAAGTTATGAAGAAACAGTTAAATAACAACAACAAAAAAACAACAGCAACAACAAAAATTGCAAAAAACTAAAGCATTTCCTTAAAATAAACACAATATTTCTAGTACTTTTTTCACTTTTGTTATATTCTTGGCCTAAAAATACATCAATTTAAGGCTTTATCTAGATCTAGACCCTGTGTCATCAATATATTTTATGTACTATTCCAGGTCATTAAGATTCCACCAGAGTTCAGTTGAAAACTAATTAGTTTTTCCGTTCTATCTAGAATGTCAAGTTATTCAAATGCCTAATAAAGAATAAAAAAACGCGATACGCACTAAAATACACTTAATGTAGACATAAGGTTAAGTTTGTACCAAGTTTCTCAGACAAATCTAATTGCTTTCTTGCTGGGTAAGAATTCAACAATTGAATACAAAATTGTGAACCTTCGAGTTCAATGAGGAAGAATTCAGACTGTATCCAACTTTTATTAGACAATTTTTCAGAAAACTACACCCTAACATCAAATGTGTAAAACAAGGATAATTTCATTGTACGCAAATTATCTTCCAATTTGTTCGGCTTTTTACGAAAGCTTACCCATTTTAAGTAATTACGCCCTGAATAACATAGAAGGATCTGCAGGAAAAAAACATACACACACACATATATTCCCAGCTTTCCAAGAATACCACAAGACCTCAAACTCACCAACTCAAACCCACCGAACGCACTGAAATAAAACAAATGGGGAACATAACACAATCTCCTAAGTGTACCGCATTGGAACGGTCTGCAGCAAAGGTATATGATCGGGATTTGTTTTTTTTCTGGCACGGGACCGCTTTCGTGTGCTGATTGTTTATTACAATGGCATGATACTAAACGGTGTATCCATCCATACACTGTATGTATCTCACCTTCCTTTCTATTTTAACAACCCCAAGGTTATGAGATGGTTGACAAATTAAATTAGGTGCAGTGATAATTTTAGGTCTGCATCCTGCATACTATACGCATTAAATTAGATGAGGACGCAACATTTCGCTTTATAAGCATCCCTGTGGATGCATTTGGCTAAATGAGCCTAGGTTTAGAAATTATGACAAATTAGAAAATATAGCCTAGACACTCTGACTCCATGATATCAGTGGTTCCATGACACAGGTGTTATCATGAATCACGCAATGTTGCCGACGTAATGCCACCTACTGGCTGTTTATGGTTAATTTACTGGAAATTTTGTCACTTGCCCCAAAAAGTGCACACATTGATTTTGTTTTTTACTATGACCCAGACCCATAGTTTTTCCATGGGACCCATTGCTTTAAAATATGTGAATCCCTAGGACCCATTATTTTGATTTCTAAAATTATCACTGTAGGTGACAATAATTGGACAATACACGTCGGCCACATGGCCGCACGAAAAGCCACCATGACGATAAACTGCCAGGAATGGTGCTCAACTTACTATGTCTGCTCATTTGTCAACAAGACCAATTTTCATGCTATACAGTAAATTCTGAGTTAACCGTCCTGTGTGCTTAGTTGTCCCTGACAATATCGGCCACATTTTGACAAACATTTATTGATACAATAATGATAGATGGAATTAAAAATCTTTATGAAGGGCAATGATGGCAAACTTCCCTTTTCTGTTTTATCTTTGGTAGCATTTATTCTCAGGATGACTGTGTATTAAATCTACAATTTTGTACCTAAACTATGAACACTCAGTACAAGTATTCCATGTTTTACAGGGACGGAATGATAGAATGAGGCCGGGTATTGGTAGGCGTCGCCGCTCGTTTGATACACTTCAAGACGTTGACAGTAGGTATTATGTACAGTCTCTGTCGTGGTCCTGTGGTTAGAGAGCTGGATTTGTAACCCGGCGATCTAGGTTCAAATCCCGGTCGCAGCAGGTCATACCCTTCTATGAAAATTTGACAAAAATGTATATTTTCCTCCATATGTAAAGTTGTGGAAGGTAAGTTAGTACTGGTCAGAATAAAGTCCAGGAAAACTGGTCAGGTGAACCAGCCGCATATACATGTAACAGAACAATTGTTGAGAAACGGCGTTAAACCCGGTGAAAAAAGTAATTATTATATGTATTGACCGCAACAAATTGTTCAGTACATCACATTATACAATGACTTAACACACTTGCGAGGAAGAATAGACTTTATCGCCAGTGTTACAAAACATTTTACGTTATTAAACGGATGTACATTTTCTTTGTAAAAGTAACTAGCTCATTTCTTTATCTTTATTCAACTTATTTTAACTTGAGGCCTGTAATTAGTACTAAGCATTCACTTGTGTGATGAACCTTGCAACCTTTTTGTGTGTATGTATTGAACGTTAGGTAATGGTTACAAATTCAGGCTCAGATGTTTTATCGGAAGTTATAATTGTCAATCAAGCGTACACTAAATTTGGTCTATGGTTCATTCTGAATTTTAATTTGTGACATTTTTATATGTTTCTGGCGCTAACTTATTTAATAATTACATTTATTTTCAGAAGTCTAGACGCCTTGAAATCGTCATGGTATTTTTATCTGTGTAAGTATACTTCTTCGATCTTAAAAGTAATTTTACAATATTACAACATCACATAGTTCCATCACACTGTTTCTATTTAATGTTTCAGGCAAGTTGTTTTGCCCGAGTATTACCTTTTTTCTTAGCAAAGAGGTCTGCAACGAATATCGACTGTTCAAGCGTAAAGTTTCTACGCTCTGCATTTATATTTACCCATTGCAACATTCTATTCCATGGAGCACTTTCGTTCAGGTTTTTGCGACACCTCTATCAATTTGCGACTTTGGGTTCGTAAGTGCAATTATTGGGTGATGACCCCATTCGGAAGAGCGTGAAGACCCACAGTTTTTGTCATACAAATTGTAAAAAGATATCAATGCCTAGTTTAACTGGTGTTTTAGCATCAATGATTTATGAGGTGTTTTCTTTGTCCTTTTCAGGATCTTCTACTGCTGTGATCTTAGGTGTGTTATCGGTGGCGCTAATGGAATGGGAGTGTCTGAACTGTTGTTCCTCAGAACAATTTTTTCAACGTATTGTATATTTGTCGGACAATATCCGTGTTTCAGTATTCTACTCGTTTGATAGTAGTTATTAATATATTCTTAGTACATTATCCACAACTTCACCGAAGAAAAGTCACTGTGGAATTTTCTACCATCACAATTATCATTGATAAATCCATATTTTGGAATGGTTGATACTTTTAATTATCGACTATAAGGTAGATCTCTCTGATTTTTTTGGAAACATCGCCTACTTTACAAATGAAATTTTGTTAACAAAATATGTAGTCATTCATGTTTGTATACCAAATATGGGTTCATTTATGTTTGACATGTCGAGTTTAGGGTACCTGCGTAAGCGACAGGAGTGTCGCACTGATAATAAGATTCTGTTCGTGTTATTTGCTGCCTACATTGTCAGAATTGGCGTGGTTTATTCAACAGCGTCGATTGATAACGTCATTTATACATCTACGAAATGATTCAAAACTTCTTTGATTCATATGCAGATACACAATCTCGATAATTAACCGGTGGTTTGTTATGAATACGTCCTGTACAATGTGAATGGCGTCGCCATGGCCATAATGTGGTATGCTGTCATTTTTACCTGAACAGAAAATAACGCCATGAAAGACTCGAACTTCACTAGCGTATGTACGCCTAATCAGAGCTACATAATACTGAAATGTTTATTTATTCGTTCAAATATTCAAGATCAGCTGACATTTATGCGATGTATACATGTGTGTTATTATAACTGTTAAAGTATACTAGTTTGTATATTGTTGTTACATATAGAAATGGAAAGTTTAACTGTATGTGTGTACTTGTTTTTTACTGTGTAAGTATATTATATCTTTGAACATGTACATTTGTTACCGTGACTATTATTACGTTTGTTTCTGATATTACTTGTTATAGATCTACTTCTATTTCTCCTTATTATTCGTTATTGGTATATATACATAACAATATCGTTTTAGCCAAGTTTTTAAATGAGAAATTCTATATATGACGTCATTGATGATGCAATCTATGACGTCATTATGATGTAACTATGATGCATATTGACCAATCATTCCAATTCATTGTCCTCAGCGTCCAGTGATTTATGACGACATTAAAGTAGAAAAACGAGATTCTGTGATTTTGTTTATTCATTTTCGAACCTCCAGTGAGTGAAGGATACTTTGTGCGATATCTGAGTATGACCTTAGACATTTCAGAACGTTGCGCCTTAAATAAAATGTATCTATTTTTAGAATCAGTTTTCAGAGTATGCATTTCTCTTATAAGTTCAAATTTAAATGCAGTCAAAACAGCCAATTGTTTCCAATTAGGATTGATAATCCCGAGAATTGGCGCCATGTCGTAGCTACCATGATAATTTATATTATAAAATCTGACTATGTTCGTTGAGTGTCCGGAAATATTGTTCGTGAAGTGCATAACTAATATGAGAAGAAAATGTACTTGTAATATCAAGATCAAAACATCGAGCCAGAAAATTCGAGGCGCAAGGCAAGAACATTTCAGAAAATAAAAATCGTATACGAAATAATGAGTGGATGGAATGTGAATTTGAATGCATATTCGTATCGTTCAGAAGTAACTGAAGTGGCATATCTCATATCCTAGAATAACCAACTCGATAAAAACTGAGTAGAAATTTTATTATATGAATTATATGACGTCAAAGAACTAAAGACGACAAAGCTGGAAATTGTTTATAATAAACACCCAGTACCATACTGACCCTCGAACTGAATCACACAAAACACCATAATTATCCTAACTACAATACACCAGCGCCCAATTGTATAAACATTGGTTAACTTTAACCAAATGGTTAATTTAACCCAAGGTTAAATTTAACCATTTTGGTTTACTAATCATTAAAAAAATCATTTAAACATTTAAAAAGGGCTGCCATTTTGGTATTGGTTACCGTTTATGTTAAGATTTAACCAGCATCTTAGACTTGGGTTAGATTTATTTGAGCTTTAACAAAAACAAAATTGGTTAAACTTCACAAAATTTTCTACAACAGCTAACCGAATGTTTAACCCAAATTTTAACCAAAACTCTGATTTAACCCAGCGGTTAAAGTTAACCAATGTTTATACAATTGGGTACAGATATGAATAACTTTATATGCGTGTTTGATATTAGTTTAATTCCGTTAAGCCTGTTTGCAAAACACTTGGATGTTTTACAAGCATGGTCAAAGGACACTTCGAAAAAAATTAGAAGAATGGACACCAAGGAACGGCAAATGAAACATCTGTGTGTATCTTGATAAATGGGAGATACCTATTCGCCACATAGAATTTTCCGGGAAAGGTTAACAAACTAACTGACATCGCGTGTCATCGTGCTGATAGATTCATATGTAGAAACTAATCACAAATTAGTGAGAGAAAATTAACGACCAGACAAGCCTAGATTAGACGCCATAATAGCGAATGTCTAGAATAGATCAATGAGGTTTGTACATTGAATTTCAATATCATGATACTATCTTAAGGTTGGAAAATGGTACACAAAGTAATTACAAAAAAGACGAATTTCCAATCACATAATTTCATGTTGCGTTATTGTTGCAACTGCTGTGTCTGATTACTAAGTCATTGATGCTACTGCTGTGTCTGATTACTGAGTCATTATTGCTACTACTGTGTCTGATTACTAAGTCATTGTTGCTACTGTTGTGTCTAATTACTAAGTCATTGTTGCTACTGTTGTGTCTGATTACTAAGTCATTGTTGCTACTGCTGTGTCTGATTACTAAGTAATTGTCGCTACTGTTGTGTCTGATTACTAAGTCATTGTTGCTGCTGTTGTGTCTGATTACTAAGTCATTGTTGCTACTGCTGTGTCTGATTACTAAGTCATTGTTGCTACTGCTGTGTCTGATTACTAAGTCATTGATGCTACTACTGTGTCTGATTACTAAGTCATTGTTGCTACTGCTGTGTCTGATTACAAAGTCATTGTTGCTACTGCTGTGTCTGATTACTAAGTCATTGTTGCTACTACTGGTATTTAGTATTAAAATGAAATAAAGACGATACAGAGATTAACACAATGGTTAGGGCCAAGTCTTCGTTCTGCACATATATTTGCTTAAATCTTCAAGCAAACAATCGAACATGCGACCAGAAAAACAACTCGAATACCGAATACTAATCGCCATCGAAGCCAGAGTATACATTATAACATATCAATTTTGGAAGAAAACGAAGCACACAGAGAATGTCCAAAAAGATGTCACGAGAATTCAGTCTGCTAATCAAATAAACAGCAAAAAATAATTGAATACCAAAATAAGAAGGTGGGAATGGGTAAAAATGTAACATTTGTTTCTTTTCACAGGGGTTTAGCGTCACACCAACAGCCAGGCTTATGTGGCGACTTTTCCAGCTTTAACTTCGAGGAAGACCCAAAGCGTACACCTTGGTAAAACCATTCACCTCCGCAAGCCAGCTGAACAACTTCCTCACATGTAATTTTTTTCTACCGTAATGTTTTATAGATTGTATTACGGATATTGCGCTCACAGCTTTGAATTTGATAATAACATTGATATGTCATCATAAATGAATACATGTATATTGAAGTGTCCGTCTTTAAGACTGGAAAATAGATGTACACATATTCCCTATCAAATGAAAGTTATTTCTGTCAAAAAGTAATTATTGCTTAACCATTTAGTAATGTTTATTGTTCCGAAAGAATTTATAACCATAGAAATAGTTTGTTGCTGTGTAATCCACACGATAAATACTAAAAGATTCGGTAACCTATAAATAAGTACGAAATTTATACTACGTTACCCTTATTTGACATTTTAATGGAATTCCCAACAGTTAATCTATCAGATGATACACGTAAGCTTTGGATAATTAATTTTATTTTCAAGTAGTTTTTTTGTATTTGATTATATAATTTAATGACCGAATGTTGTTTCCATAATTAATGATGAAGATCTATGCGAATGAACTTTCCGTAGTTCAGTAAACGGCGACTAATTTAATAAAATGAGGTTCTGAAAATTCATATGACTGAAAACGGAGGAACTGGAGGGCATTAGTATTGACAAAAAGCAAAACGAAACAAAACCCTTTACGCCAAAAATGCCAAACATTGTAAGACATTTCAAAACAAATCACATGATATGAAAGTGTACAAGTAACCGAAATAATAGAAAGATCATAGAAATGATTGACAAAAGACGAAAAAAGTAAAAAAAGAAACAAAAATAAATTTAAACTCGTGCATGGTTACATAGATGGCACACGAAGTGCCAAAATTTGGACAATGTTTTGAATGATAGCGCCTTGGTTCGAACGAAGTTGAAACAAACAACCATGTACCTTTAAAAGATAACAGGAATAGTAAAGAGAAACCTATTTGGTGATAGTATTAGTCTAAAAAGACCGATTAAGGATTACACCCTAGTCATTACAACAAACGTGTCTACCAATGACAGATCCAACTATTTTGCAAAATAGACTAACATAACAACTTACCAAAACTTTACGCAAATAACGCTGATAAAGCAGCGGCACTGCTAAATTGTGTCAACACTGAGCACAATAACAACCCTGTCTTTCTGTTATCCCCAATGGCGACAAATGGTAAACAGATGACATGAAATTATAGTTTAAAATGTATCCTCGGTAGGTTTAGAGTCTAGACGACAATATAATATGATATTGCGATGGATATATGTACTTTTATCCATCCATTACAAACGCAGTTAGTTGAAGAAGGGTTTTTTATTTACGCAGTACTTTCAATGTCAAGAAGATAAACGAAATGCCATTAGATGTTGTATAATGATATTGTCTCCTGTGGCTAAACGTTAAAAAAAACTAGAAATATTATACTAGTTACTGCATCACGTTGGCAAGCAATATAAGGAATAGGATGTTTTTTCTGTTATCCTTGATGTTTTCGTCAATTCAAAATATATACTGATCTTACCATCCCTACATTTTACATCAAATTCTTGTAATATTATATTGATGAGATAACAGAAATGCCGTGTAACGGTATATAGTGCAATCGTCTGCGTCGACTGAATGTGGTAATATGGAAACAATACATACAACACACTATATATTATACGAATCATGTTTTCCAAATACTGATCGTCAGTCGGAAACTAGAAATATATATAGTTAATGTCTGCCTTCCGCCACATGAAACATAAGAACGTTGATATCAAAACATGGGATTTCGAGTTGAAAACACTATACCATCTTAATAACTTTTACCAATTCTGATAGAAAATTACATAACCATTCTTAATACATAATATCAAGTACACAAGTTGATGAGAAGTCGAACGGATTTATCAATTAAATGTACGTAAATTATATACTATATAACTCGTTATTTGACAAGAGATATTTGGGCTTGACTCGCAACGGCAGAAGCGCCAAACTACTGCAATTCGACCTCTTTTAACGGTGCATTTACACTATAAAACACCGTCGTGCGCTAATAACTCTACAAAAGATCTGGTTTTGTCACAATTCTTTCTTTTAGGATTCCAAAATGAAGGTTTATTTGTGAGTTTCTAGGTTGAATGGTTATAGACTTGATTCAAGTCATAATAAATGTATGTGACATTTCGTGGTGATTCGCATTCATGCTGTTCACAAACATTATATAAAAAGGGAAAATTGTTTTAGAAAGTTATTAGACTTTGAATATTTTATGGATACAAGTTTTAACAAAACCTACTTACAATTTTATGTGTACGTTTCGATGATCTAAATTAGAGTTAAATTGTATAGAGAATATCGCGAAATTAATTTCCTTGCAATTACTGTACAGCCAGGGAGCCTCCATTTGGTTATACTCTCAGACTAGTCATCACTAGCTCCTCACCGCTGTGCGTACGAATCCCAACCGCACCATATTTCACATGCGAGGAAACTGTCCAGATAGCTAAATGAAATAACGGTGTTTCTACCCTGGTGTATGCTCACTCCAACTTTAAAGCTGGAAAATCGAAAAATTACCATGGCTGTGGATAAAACACAACTTAAAAAAACAATACATTACGAACACTCCATTGGCTAGAATTGTGTTGGCAACATTATAAATATATTTACTGCCAACGAACAAGAACTATCTCCTGGGCTGTGTGACAATGAAAAGGACCAGCGTGTCATACAACCACTAAGAATCTAACAGTTTTCTACGATGTTTTAAATCCAGATTATCACATTATACCGATGAAATGGACGTAACAATGTCTAAAAAATGTCAATTGATATTAATGCGTGTTTTGTTTTTGTACATAAAACGACCGTAAAATTGTCACATAATCTTGAAATTAAGTCAATCGAGCTCTATTGAACTGAACATGATTCATGTTACATGGACTCATGAGAATAAATTTGTAATGCTTTTTGTAATTCTAAAATCAAAGACCATGAGAATTTTTACACGAACAGTGTTTTATCTAGATGTCAGAATAAGATTTGATTCCACATTCCCCAAGCCTGAATCCTTGAATTCAGTGGTTAGTAGGAATGAAGTGGTGAATTTAAGAGAAGGAAATTTGCATTTAACAAGAATTTTTGAGACAATTATCACTATACATTCAAGGTCATGATGTTTCTAGCAAACATAATACATTTGAAAAAGGTGAAAGGAAAGACATGAAGGATACTTTTAAGGCCAACACTTAAATTTTATGTAACCTGTATTTTACTGGAACTAAATTTCCTGTATGCGCGCATATTTTATACACAAACCATAAATTGAAATAATTCCTTAGTAACTCAGAAAGGATCATGTCAATTTGTTTTTAAACTTAAAAATGAATTTATAATATTGTGGAATGTGTTCTATATTTGTTCGGTTTTCGAAAGCACAAAAAACGTAGTGCCTGTCGGGTAACCGTAAGAACGACTATTTTTTTCTAGATTCATTTCTGAATTAGTAGGTTGCAAAGAGAATAAATCACATTAAAAAAAGTCGATGTATTTAATTGATTTAAATTTTCACCTTGCTCTTACAAATTGATATTGTCTTTTTTAGAATTAAATACAAACTTTTAACGTAAACCACACCTTGGGGAATATTAAGTACAAAAATGGGACGACCAAAATTACGACATAACGACGTCATAACAAACCTAATTAGGTTGTGTTATACAATAAAAACATGCCAATGACACATTTGAGACAGACTTTACCATAGACAAAACTTATTACGTCACAATAAACACAATTAGTACACCCCGGAGAATTCTGCTATACATGCATTAAAACAATCATTTACCTAAACAATGTGATTTATTGTTGATAACCCCTTCATTTAATTGACCTTTTATTTTCCAAGTGAATAGTTTACGACATTTGTGCGGCACAAAAGTACACCGCGTTTATTTAGAATAGAAAAAAGGTCTTTACTCCCGCTACCACGAAATATGAACATCTTCACCGTTACATATTTTTTAGAATCCCCATTGAGCGCCTCAAATATCTTCAACGTCTTTTGAAATTCATTTTTATCTTTTATGTTTTCCAGTGTGATATTTACGATTGTATCTGCTGTGTCACTGAAAGCATACACTATTTAAAAGCAGGAGATAACTTCATTTATTATTCATCCGCTGAGGAAAAAAATATGACGAAAAATAATTGAACTCCAGGCGAACGCACTCCGTAACGCTAAAGATTTAGACGAAACAATTGACAAGAAATGGCGGTTGCTTCAGCCCGGCGATAGCCACAGTTTTGAAACGAATATCTAAATCACATATCTCAGCTTTGTTCCGAGTAAAATTTCTGTTTTTTTTTTACTGTGTTGGTTCACTTTTCTGGAAGTAATTGATAACGTGTTTGCCTCAACGCTAAGCATTTTGTACAAGGAATATTTTGATCTTAAGTTTTTTAATTATGGCATGTTGATAAGTAGTACCAATTCGTTCATTTGAATTAAAAAGTATTTAAAGAAAAACAGTTTATACGCAGCGCTCTGCCTATTTATTTGTAAGCATTTAATTGTACAGTGACATAATAATTCAGAATTGCGGTCCGTTTTGAAATATTCAGTTGTATTTAAAAAAGCTCATAATCATCAGAACTTTTACAAAACAATTCAAATTGTCAATGACCTTGTTAGAGAACTTGATACGTACATCAGTGTTAACAAACATATGCGTGGAATATTAGAACAATAATCAAATCATACACTTCATCGCTTAACTTAATATATGTGCGGTATCAAAGCCTAAGAAATGTGCCAAAATCGTGACATGCTTTTAAAAGGCTGGGAATTGGAATAATTTCTCTTGACACCCGAGAAAAATGTTATTTATAAACGTGATGTTATTGTCCCTAATTAAATGATTTTGAAACCAATATAGAGATAGTTCTCCTCAAGGACGGTATCTTCTGTTCTTTAGAGCAAGAAATATTTCTAATTTCATGGCTTAATTTATTTATGATACTGGATGAAATTAATGTGCCAGAATGGATTTTTAGCGATAAGTACAAACGTGGTAAATAAATTAATAAATGTTCTTCGCCTCCTGTGAAGAATATTTCGTTATGAAATAGATCGTACTGACGAAACACGTTTCAGTGGTCGTATTCCGGGGTTGCGCCATTTAACAATTTACACGGAGTCAAATGTCTACACGTCTACCTCATAAAACTCGACTTTTGGAAGAACCCAAATGAACCCACATGATTATTTAATTCTTAGGTTTTGCAATACTTACAATCTACGCAAAGAAATCGAGAATTCAAAATCCATTTGGGAATAAATATATTAAAAGTCCGCTTGGTAATCAACCAAGCGTGTTCAATGACTTTCTTCCAGTTCTCTAAGACACGCAGTGGGCGTTTAGAAATTCGGCTCAGTGTATACAGCAACCACTTGACGGAACAAGTTTTCCGATGAACAACTAATGGTATTTGATGTATGATATCTATGTAAACCACAATTTTTTAAGATATCCGTTCATTTCAGTGTCTCAGCATATTTATGAATTTGTGAATATGAATAATTACGGTAAAATTTAACGATCTTTTGAACTCCGTAAATATTCATTATTAACCTAGGAGATCTATCAATATACATCTGTAAAGTTTTATTTTTGTTTCTTCCTCTCTCACAAGATTTTTTAATGAAAAGTTATTTACGATATTTGTGAAATTCAACATTGCATTTAATTTTAAGCTATTTTAAGTATGAATTATATGGTGTTTTTTCTTAAGTATAATGCAATATGCTATTGACCATGTGTATATGTGTACATGCGCAAACGTGTGAATATGTAGAATGTTGAATAATTTGCCTTTTTTTAGAATAAAATATCTACCTATTTACATATTAGATACTAGGGGTGTAACAATACGGTAAAAACCGTATTGCAATATATTGTAATACGTATTGTTTTTATTGTTTTTCACGCAGAAAAGCAAAGCAGGAATTGATGCACATGCATCGCTTAAATGGATCAATATTATATGTGTTTGTGTATAAAAATCATATGTAGTTTCAAAGTTAAATAGCGTTTAACTGATGAGCAAATCAAATATAAAAGTTAGCGTTTAAATGTTAATGATGGAAGCAGAATGGAGAGAAAATGCTGACATATATTGTACATTGTATATCTTCTCATCGATGGCGTCGCCATGACTACAAAACCGGTTCAGAGAAAAACGTACCGGTAAAAAACCGTCAGAATTCATATTGCAATATTAACCGGTATATCGGTTAACCGTTACACACATAATGTTAGACAATAAAATAATTCACGACCATCTTAAGACTTCCATGCACAATGTTAACAAAAATACATAGCATTTTGCTATAAAATTGTCCAATATTTCTGTTAGTATATAGTGATGATAAGTATCGTTGTATATACATAATAATATTTATATTTTTTAAAAATTTTCATCCGTACAGGAAGAGCATTATGTTAATAATACGAAACATTAAACTGCCGAACCAATACGTTATACAGTGCAACCTCTCCAACGCAACACCCTTTAGGAAAAGCAAAATTGTGTTTATTAGATGTTGTTGCTCGCCTAGAGAGTTTGAATTAATAGTTAAATCGTACAGTGGGAAGAAATCATGCTGTTGTTAAAGGGAAGTTGTTGCTCCAGGGAGGGCCGCTCTGGAGAGGTTGCACTGTACCCAAAATACCTAAAAGCCCGTTAGACAAGCATACACATCAAAACAATAAAATTTTAATCAAAAAGCAATCATTACTCAAATCCCTAAAATAAATTTACGACAAACAAACGTTTCCTACGGGTATAGGAGTTATTTCAACAATACATCTGATCAACAACAACGCCCCTATAGCAACGCCGTCATGTTCTTCGTCAAAAGCATTTTCAAGAAACTTCTCATTTCTTCAAATAACACCAGTATTTAGTAGCAAATACAATGAATGCATCAATCATGAACAAAGTATTTTAGATTTATGTAGACATATTGTTCTAATAGATGTACAGTACAACCCATGAAAACCGGACCCCTTCCAGACTGGGCCAGAAGTCCGGTTTTCTGAGAATTCCGTTTTCCGTAGAACTATTGATTATAGACGAGGGAAAATGGGACTTGAAAAATCGTCCGATTTTCAGAAAATTCCGGTGTCCAGTTTTGAGGGGTTTTACTGTAATGACAGGCACAAAACCTAACGATACATTTTACTTAAAAAAACTGTAATCAGGACATCGTTGTTGGCTTCGCAGCTACAAGACCAACTCATTAAAATATTACAACCCAAAAATGTTTTACAGAGTTTGACAAAAATGTTCTTTTTTTCGTTCTGTATTCCAGCTTTTAGTTTTCAGCACGAACATAAAATGTTAACAAAACGTGTCTACCCACCTACTCAGTGTTAAAAGTTTGAGTCATGTAACCAAAAACCAATTTAAATCATCCCTAAAAGGATGGCCAAGGTAATATCAAATACGAAAGATGAACAAAAATCCTGAATTTAAATGATATTAAGTACTACAATATGTGTTGTGAACAGAAGTTCAATTTATGTATGCTTTGCGTCCCTGTTAAAAATACTGGTATATCATTACAAGACAAAAATATGTAAATTTCAATTTTGCTTTACGTTACAATCCTTATCAATTATTAAAATTATTCGCTCGTGTCTACACCGAAATGTTTTATCTTCTGAATCTTGATGTTGTACTGTTGACTGTTGATGATGCGATGTAATTAGCAAGTTCGTGGAATGCTACTGACAAAAACTATTATGTTTGAAATGTCAATTTCGTTTTAAATGTGTTTTTGGTGATTCCCCAGGCATTTCGAAAAGATGTCGAAATTCCATGAAAGGTAATCAAAGTCAAAACGTATCGCATTTTGCAATGTTTCGTCATTCTGTCAGAGGGCACCCTGGTAACGAGATATAGTTTTAATTCTATACAAATCTTCACAAATCTGAGTTATATTTTTGGTATGAAAAGGAATCAGTTTTAGTACACAATGAATACGATATGGGGTATAACATTAATTGTTCGAATTCAAGACCTAATATAATTATGCACCTGGGTATAAATCAGATCTTCCGTAAACTAGCTGGACACATTCTCGGGTGGGATTCGAAATCCCAGCGGTGAGCCAAATGACCCTGGCTGTTGATACGGCGTTAATTAATCTCAGTGAAGAAAAATGAATATACAAAAGTACTCACGGAAATAACCACATAGTGTACGAGATGAATAAGTTTGACACTACCCAAGAAGAAAGGTATACACCCTTACAGTCTTATACGAGTATACGGTCAAGTAGACAGAGCCTCAATGTTGCATTAGAATGACGTTTTACTGACGTTGTGGACGCTTTGGATGCTCAGACCGGTCTTTTCTGTCTTTTTTTTTTAATTTTAACACAATGACCTGACACTGGGATAATGTGGATAACACGTTAAAATCCGATTATTTGTAATGCATTTAAAATAGATGTACATGCCAGGGCTGATATAAGTAGAAAAGGATTTTTATGTACATGTAAGGAATATAAAATTGAGAGTTATGGTTGTAATACACTGTACTTCTCTTTATTAAGGTCTATCTTCCTATAAAGTTTGATATTGATACTTGCAATAGTTTTTGAGAAATACTACGGACAAAAATTGTTTACAACACCAGGCGCCGGCCCGCCAAAACGTCCGGGTTTCGCCTATCTATAAGCCGTTGAAAAATCCGGCTAAAAACTGGAAATAAAATGTTCAGACATAAATAACTGCAATCATGTATTATTGTCCATAGCGTCCACGAACTTCTGAATCACCCCTCGTACACGTATATGTCATTTGAGATTTCGATATTGAAATAGCTGTTCAAAAACAACTACCATACAAGCACTGGACAGATAAGAAACTAGCTCCACTAGGTGATGGATATGTATCATGAAGTTTGATGATAAATAAAAGAATAATTTACGATAACGCGTAATCTGCACGCATGTGTTTGTACATTGAAGATTGTAGACTGATAACAGACGGCTTATCTGATCAACTTTTGGGGGGCTGTTACTTTAACCATATTTGTTGTAGAATTAAATATGATGTAACATGGCGCTATTGTAGACGCTATATGCTTTGATGCATGTCTGATCCTAATTAAAAGTGAATCATGGATCGCATATATATGTCTACATGGATAAGTACGGATTATAGATAGAATTGAACGTTTTCTGAAAATATTGTTTCAGGATTATACGACTCCATTACATGAAAATCAATCATTATTCAAAGATCAGTCTATCCAAGATCAGTGAATCTGAACATACTAAGATAATGATTTTAAAGTCACACTAACAACCAGGATCATTTGGTGACCTTTTCCGCTTTAACGATGGAGTTAAGACTCAAGGCGTACACGTGGGTAGAGCTACCGACCATCCGTAAGCTAGCTGGACATCTTTCTCACATGTGAAATTAGTCCGGTACCAGGTGGGATTCGGGCTCGATGCTAGTCAGAGACCATAAAAACTCGACCATGGAGGCCACTAAATACTGATTACATTGAATGTGAAACAAACTTAGTCAGATAAGCTTGTACTTACAAAACAAAATTACGATCATGGTCACATACATTATATAGTCACGTGTCCTGCCATCAATTTTAATTAATATTTGCGATGTCATATGAAGGTAATGTTCTAATTATCTTGTAATATTTTAATGCGCTGTACGAATTCCAACCGCAGTAAAGACTATTCTCTCCCATGACAGCCATTACTGCAATGAATGCACTAGATATAGCCTGCCAAAATTATTTATAATTGAATTTCTCTTCTCTTATTCATTCGACAGCTGTGTTATACTGGCCAATGTTCTATTGCAATCACTTTACGGAAATATTTTTCGCTAAATGAAAAGTAATTATTGAAACATAGCGGCAAGATATCTTGTTTCCGGGCAATTCTTGTTGCTTTTTTCGACAGACTTTTCGTACAGATATGGAATTTTCACCAGTCTTCGTATTGATATTTGATCAAGATTACAAACCAAAGCATTGTTCAATTTTATTTTTATCATAGCCGTTGGTAAATAATTGATTTTTTCTTTTTTCACATAATCCAAAGACCCAAAAAAATTCTCGGAGCACTTTCTTAGCATTTGCATAATATAATAGTGTTTTGTATAAACTTATTTCACAACGTAAAACTTTTTTCATAAAAAAGAAAGATTACATAAATTGCATTTATTATAATACCTTTATTCGACAACACATGTACAACTTTGATCTCTGGCAAATACTAGTTTCATTCTGCCATATAAAAATAGTAAAGACCAACGCATGCGCATTCTCCTTCCGGTCCACGACTCTAGTCTATAGTCTCTTCTTTAATTCACCATCTCCAGTGGATTATTATCGCAACAAATATTCCATTCATATTGTTGATAAACTAACATCATAGGATATCTATGTTTTTGTATATGTGAACAAAAATATATTTGCAAATTTAAGGATGGGGTTTCACTAGTCGAGTGGTTACAGTTTCTGACAAGTAATCACGAGCCTTTCACCTGTGTGAGTTGGAATCCTATCTGGAACCTTATACATCTCACACGTGAGGAAGCTGTACAGCTAGCTTACGGAAGTTCGGTGGTTCTATCCTGCAGCCAATTGTATAAACATTGGTTAACTTTAACCACTGGGTTAAATCAGAGTTTTGGTTAAAATTTTGGTTAAATGTTCGGTTAGCTGTTGTAGAAAATTTTGTTAAAGTTTAACCAAATTTTGTTTTCGTTAAAGCTCAAATAAATCTAACCCAAGTCTAAGATGCCAAGGTTAAATTTACCCATTTTGGTTCACTAATCATTAAAAAGATCATTTAAACATTAAAAAAGGGCTGCCATTTCGGTACTGGTTACCGTTTATGTTAAGATTAAACCAGCATCTTAGACTTGGGTTAGATTTATTTGAACTTTAACGAAAACAAAATTTGGTTAAACTTAAACAAAATTTTCTACAACAGCTAACTGAACATTTAACCAAAATTTTAACCAAAACTCTGATTTAACCCAGTGGTTAAAGTTAACCAATGTTTATACAATTGGGTGCAGAAGTCTTCCTACTTTGGTTACTTTCTAGCATACTCATAAGTTTGATTAAGTGTGTAAACGTATATAAAATCATCGTTTGCTTGCATTAATAGAATATGGACAATGACTTTATGATCAGTTGAGAGGAGGTAGCCAAAAATTTTCATTTTTAATTATTTACTTAAATACGACACGCGTTTAGCTATAACGTACCACATTTAATACTAATAGTGCCGTGTAATATGTAAAGTTTTTTTTTATTCCATCACGAAACATGTACATATATATTTGTATTACATTAAAATGAGTGGGTTACGACAATGATAATAATAGCTCCAATATGAAGTCAATTGTAACCTGATATATCATTCTGCAAGCTATATGTAATGCTGATAAATATGCTGGTTGGTCCCACGCTAGATTAGCGAACCCTAGACTCGACTTAATTACATCATTCTTGACATGTCGTGTCTAGCCAAATGAATCAAGTACTTCATATTGAAATGAACAGATATACGTAGGGGATATATTCCATTTGTCATTCAAGACCATTTCTTGCTGTAAATTTACATCTGCATAATTAATATAATGATGTACTCCGCAGAAATGACAGAAACACAGGGTGAACAGACTTTTTCAATTATTATCACCATCAAACATACACAAATAGCATTATCAATAACAACATGCAGTCAAACCTCTGAACAAAGGCCACCATTGGAAAGACAAAATGCGGCCTTTATTGACAGATAAAGTCTGTATTCGGAGGTCTGTTTGTTTTAAGTACTAGTTATCGATGATGGTTTTTCAAAGAATGGCCTTTATTCACAGGATAGTCTTTATTCGGAGGTGGCCGTAAACACATGTTTGATTGTACTGTTGATTTCAAATTCACATCAGGTTTAAAGAATCAAACAACCCTTTAGAAGTGGGGCATTAAGACTGGGAAGAAAATAAAACGCATATATTAAAACATTCAACATAACCTGAGATATTACATATCCATTAACCAGTCATCAGGACTAGTCATCAGGACTCGAACCAACACTCACAGAACCCTCCCACCAAAAAGACACAAAATGTTAACAAAAGACGTTCAAATATCATTAATCTTAAAAAATTCCCAGAAGCGGAGATCACCGAACTTTGGCGATGAGTTTCCGGAAATTAACTAGTCCCAAGTTCAGATAGTATTTGGTTGGCATAGCAAACTTATGTTAATGATTTGGTAATCTAATGTTTGATCTAATTATTGATATCAATAATTCACACATAGTTTCTGTCTCTATCTGTAAAATATATACTGTATCTCGTATTGTTAATAAACAACTTGACAAAATTCTTTATTCATCCTTTCTCTAAACTAATGACCTTTATACATTCAATACTAAAGGTGTGTCTACTTCCACCTGTACAAGAAATGAATGATTAATGCATCAAATTATTTAGGATGTATGTAATACTACATTACTGGCCTATGTCCTTTATTCGTCCACACACCAGACTAATGACATCTGTGCACCCAACACTAAGGCTAAAACATAGTCATGTTAATGGCTATTGCACCAAATGATTAGCGTATGTTAAGTAATACTTAAGTTTTCTATTTATTTCTAAACGCCATTTTTCCAAGTACGAGGTACAAATCATACTTCAAATACTTCGTACTTTGGACTTTGCCACCAGAAACTTCTAGAATCTGTGCTAAAATAGGGTCGGTCGTGTAATCGTAAAACACGACCATTTTTATGGCTTAAAGGTACGTCTACTTCCTGTAATACAAGAAATGAATAATTAATGCATTGAATTATGTAAGCAATGTAATCCCATTTTATACGAGGTATGATCTGACAATGATTAATTTATAGCTGCTATAGACTTAGTCTATTAGCATTATTGTTTTGTATTGCATTGGCCAAAATAAATTTGGCCGAACGATTCACATACAATTATGTCGTTATGGCAAATACATGTCATTCAAATAAATCGAATTGAATATGTGTATGCATGTACAGTAAAACCTGTGAACAAAGGCCACCCTTAGGAAAGACAAAATGTTCCTTTTATTGAGCGGTGGCCTTTATTCGGAGATCAGTTTGTTCTAAATAGTCCATGACGATTTTTCAAAGGATGTCCTTAATTTCTACGGTGGTCTCTATTCAGAGGTGGTTGCAAACACAGGTTTGTTTCTCACTGGGGTATAACGCCGTTTTTCAACAATTTTTCAGTTATATACGGCGACCGGTTCACCTAACCAGTTTTCCTGGACTGCATGTTAACCAGTAATAACTTACCCTTCCACAAGGAGCCTGCAACTTCTCCACAAATGGAGGAAAATCGACATTTTTTGTCAAATTTTCATAGAATGGTATGACCTGCCTCGACCGTTATTCGATCCAGGATCTCCGGGTTAAAAGTCCAGCGCACTAACCACTGGACCCCGGCCGCGGCTAAACACAGGTTTAATTGCATATAAAAATGTTTGTTTTGAACGAAACACAGATCACTTCTTTGCCAAGGAGGCCTTTATGTAACTTGTGAATAAATTCAGAAAGAGAAGTCAAAAGTGTTTATCTACACAATCAGTACACAACTATTGTTTCTTTTACTTATACTTGCAAGATTTTAGAGGGGACGCCGTCAATCCGCGCTTGGGACGATTAGCCTGTACCTAATGGAACTGCTTCGGCAATTTCGAGACAAACATAAAAATGTACAAAAATAAGAGGCATTGTTAACTTAGGAATTTGGCAGGCAAGAGTTTGATCTAAACGGAATACGATATATAAATAGTTATATTCGATATAGAATATAGAATGAATGGCGAAGCAATGGTCATAAACATTGTTGTTTGTAATAAACTTGCGTATAAAAATAATTTGTACATTACACAGTCATGAAACACTTTTACTAGTATTTATGAGACTATTTCAGCAATTATGTTCAAATTATTTAATTTAGATTATTCTCTGTACCAATTTCCGCCATAGGAAAGCTTTTAACCTCTCCCAGGACAACCATTACCGCATCAGATGTACTTAATAAAGCATACCAAAGTTGTTCTAATTAAATTTATCTATCCATCAACTCTATCGATGTATACTGCTGGTCAATTGCTTTTCTGAAATCACTTTTAGGAGAGCCATTCTAATACAAATAGTTTGGCTACATTCGTGACATGCCAAAGTCTTGTCTAATCATTCTTGTGCTGAACCTAATTCTGCCCCAAAAATAAGGTCGATAACAGACTTCTGGCAGCAAAAGACTGCAAACACTGCAACAACGACAACCATTGTTGACAAACACCCCATAATTCGTAAAATGCTCAATTAGGCGATTAGTTCGATTAGAATATGGACTTAGCGACAGCTTGTCTGACGTTGCGTCCAAACAGTACGATTATCAAAATATTTCACAAAACTAATGTCCAACCATTCCTGGTGCTAGTGCCAGCAGTTGGTCGAAGATATATCTGTGTAGGCATCATGTCAACACACTCGTTCATGCCAATCAAGATAGTTGTATACGCTGGAAATAGTGTGACAACAGAAATATTTAGATATAACTGTCATGGTCTGTCTGGGCTGTTTTCAGTTTTATAACCTTCATAGAACCATCACCAGACATAATTGTATTGTGTGGCCTCAAAATTGCAATTTCCATGAAAACACTAATCATGTTGCTCGGCGAACGACAAACAATTAATAACAGACTATTGCACATGTAATATATCAATCGTCAGATGGCCGAGTGCTTGCTGATTTTTTATGTTCGGCAAACACTAATGACCTGTTCGAGAACAACCTCCAATATCTGACCACCATTTTAAGTCGAAAAACTTCTACCAATAAACATAGCATTTTCTATGCAGCAGGGACAACGCCAAACCAATCAAAACACTCCAACAGCTACCAGATACATCTCTAAGCTAAACACCGACTTGCAGTGTCACAGTGGTTTTAACAAATTATAAGAGACTATTTGGAAATTTATTCTTTGAGTTCAATTGCAAGGTTTGCATTTTAGGCGGTTTTATGAGTTTCAAGACAGTTAAATGAATATTCAAATGTGAAATTTCCAAATACAATGACATACAAATTGCTTATTTCAAAGCCTAGCGATAATTTTATAAAGTGGAACGCGATTTTCTACATTCCTTGTCTCTTGTCGTAACGAGTATTTAAGTAAGCAAAAACATATTAAAGGCAGAAGCAAGTCCAGTAAACATCAGAATGAAGATTTCAGTTCACATATTATGCACAAGTTTGGTCTCAGAAACGACATAAACAGTGGTGGTGAACGTGCAAACCACCTTACGTTAATGTTTTATCTCCAATTTCAGTGATGTAAGCAAACGTGTGTCCAGAGTTAAACAGCACTGAATCTATGGCCAAATTGAAAGCGTAATTTATGTACGAATCAAACAGCAAAACTCTTAAAAATCGTGCGTAACCTTATGCAATGACTTGTATGAACTCAAAGTTGTGCTCAGTTCGTAGAGCTCAGAATGACATTGCCTATTTGATAGAATACTAGAAGCTTGCTGAGCTCTGAGTATAGACAGCTTCTTTTTGAAGAGTATCTGAAGAGATTCTTGCATTAGTTAAGGTTTACAATACATTAGAAGAAATATTTAAATGAAAGCGACATGCACCAAAATTAGATTTATAAATTTCAGGCTGACGAATGTCTGAAAATGTGGTTTAATGTATCATTTAGTGTTATTCTGTGTCTGTTAATAGAATAGATGTTTCATGTAACTTTACCCGAAGACAGGTGAACTTAGAGAAATGCTAGACGTAGAAGCACAGATGTGGCATTACGATAAACTTTCTATCTTTCCCACAAAACCTGCAAACAATACACTATATTATTTTTCGATTCGCACCATACAAATGTATAATACAAAACTAAAAGACAGACTCCAAACTAAAATTTCACTAATGTTATCAAAGTGTTCATTGATGTTTGTATTATTGTGTAGAGTATGGATGAAATTGAAACTTAAGATGCTGTTTCAGTTTCGGTAGATATATACAAACATTTAATACTAAGTATAGGCACTAAAGTTCATATTAATACGTTACCACATTTGTAATCTGCTCACATTCTTTACTGCAGTTTTGAGTCTTTGCATTTCTGAATCCCTGCTACATTTTCACAATGATTTTGCATGTAATTACAAATGTATTGCGATCACAATTAGTGATTTCCATTTAATGTGGAGTCCATTCTCTTCGTTGTTCAAGAAAGTATTCAGTGCGCATGGTATACGTGGTATTTACATACAGTAAAACTAACTTGAATGTATAGTTTTCTTCATTTAATTAAAAATACTTTAAGAAAATGATTGTATAATTTGTATGGTGGAGGTGAAGTTGGCAACACGTAATCATACATGTAATTTAGTTATAAAGTGTATTAAGTTTAGTGTAGGTTACACAAATATTTTTACGCAATATTTATGCGATAAATAATTAATGAGTTTTTGACTACTCTTTCATCCCATTAACACGTTCAGTATTTGTAAGCAGTCATTTTACTGATAACAGAATAAGAACATCATTAGGTGATGGACATATAACAACACATTTATCAAAATAAGCACAAATTTAGACACAATAAGTAAGGCAACGAATACAACAATAACTTGACCTATTTAGTTCGATATTTTTTAATGTGATATCTCTTGTCACAACAAACATGTCGTATAGAGACGGCACAACTTTTCTGTACTGCCCAGAAAATCGTG
Source organism: Lutraria rhynchaena (assembly GCA_008271625.1). NCBI lineage: Eukaryota > Metazoa > Mollusca > Bivalvia > Venerida > Mactridae > Lutraria > Lutraria rhynchaena. The sequence goes on from VIBL01000023.1 coordinate 2,367,432, forward strand.
GAATTTTCTTAGGTAGATCCTGATTAATCGCATAATCTGTAGCATTTGTTCCAATTACTTCAACCAATTGAGCTATTTTCATCACGTTCACACCACTTATCAGAAAGCTTTTAACTCGCTCTACTACAGTAATTTCCCCTGCACTTAGTCCATGGTTGGGATCAAGAAATTATCATAATCTAATCTATTTATCTACAATGGTTTCAATTCTTGTCGATTATCGTCAATTGCGTCCCCGAAATCACTTTAAGGAACAATTGACTCTAATTGCACGCTAAGTATGCTGTCTGTTCGCGACTACGACATTGTATTGACAACGATGGAACATAAAACCCTTCTTACCATCTCGTCCTGTTTTTAAATGTTTGACTTTTTAAAAGGTAATTTAAAGATAATGCTTGAAATTATGTCACCACTTAGCAGTGACAAGCATACGTTGAATACTTAGATTACTGATGTTTCGCTGAATAGAATTTTAAAGTTCTATCAATCTTTTATCCAGTGGGGGGGATATATCTAAGGTAAACCTTACGGTTGGGCGACTCAAACCTTTAGCAGCGGTTGGGTTAGTAGGCATTTTTTTATTAAGATTATATGCGTGAAATTGATATTTCAAACGAAAATCTGGAATAAAGAACGAAAATTATTTTCGTCAAAATAGCCAAAACATTTTTTGGGTCGTTTATCTTTGAATGAGTCAGTAACGTAACTGCAATCCAACATTTTTAAGTATAGCCTGAATATTAATCATTGATAATGAACAGACCCACATATTAAAACTTTTCTTGTCAATTATATGTAAAGTTTACATCTGATCGTTTCTATACTTCCAACCAGTGCAAATCTACCAAATGTTCAGCAGTTATCTGACAATCCTTCAGCATATATCTGATTAGAAAGATTAATGATTTTATGTTAATCACTTCAGGAAAGCGTGTATACGTGTCTGGGCCCCGCTGACGATTCCATACAACTATTAATGTTTTAGAAAATGCCTGAAACAGTTCTCATTTCTTGACTTATGTCTGAACTGAATCAAATAAAGAAATATTTATTGATAAGATTTTGTATAAACTTAATTCTATAGTCATATTTTGTAAAAAGTATATTATTTTACAGGGTCCTCGATGGTCGAGTGGTTATAACCTCTTACAAGTAATCACTAACTCCTCGCCGCTATGAGTTCGAATACTATTTGGGACTAGTCAAAATTCAAATTGTTAGGCTAGCTTACGGACGATCGGTAGTCCTAACTTAATGTATGATTGTCTGGCGTCTTTCTCTACTAGTAAAGCTGGGAACATCGCTAAATGGCACCAACTGTTGACGCATCGTTCAAAAACTCCAAAAGTGAAGCAAAAATATTAATTTCAACTGAAATGAATATAACGATATAAAATGGTGCGGTATACAAGAAAATTTCGAATAAACAAACCAAGATTTAAAAATGATTTGATTCTAGCGCGCCACACAACAACCACACACCTCAAAATAATCTTAATTCCATTCTCGAATACACTCAAAAACTATGATAAAATAAACCAAAATCGTTCATAACCGCGGCTGTAAACTTTCCCCACACCTTCCTAATTAAATCGTACATCCCCTACAGTTTAATGCTGTGAACCGTAATTCGTGTGAATAAGTGTTATACAAAAAGGAGTATACGCTATTAGCAGTGTTACAAAATATTTTAATAGAAGTACAATAAACCTACTATACATTGTTATCGAATGGACGAAAATATAGCACATGGTTAGATCAAAGATTAGGTTTCAGGTAATATGTTTTACAGCGTTCAATTATTCATGAATACGTGATACAGATTGCTGATCTATGACATTGTACGACCTGATTTCAAAATATATTTACAGTGTGAAGAAACATATCGTTTTAATCTTCGGGTACATCAATTGTTTTATATATGATGATGTGTGGTAATTATAAGATGAATTGTTACGTGTTCAATAAAATCATTCTTTTCAACAAGAGAATTTTAAAGGCCGTCATAGAACAGGTACCTTGTCTGTCGTTTATCGACTAATACAAATTGTGTTCCATTTCAGTATATTCTAGTTAAAAGATCAATTCAAGATGGTCAATATCCTCCGATTTATGCAGTTTTGGGGACCTTTTCCAGCGTTGACGGTGGATGAAGACCCCAGGCATAAACTTGGGCAGAAAAGTAAGCTAGCTCTACGGCTTCCTCGGATATAAAGTTTGTCTGGTCTCGGGGAGGATTCGAACTCAGGGCGGTGAGGGGCTAGTGATAACAAGACAGAGGTCATACTTACTCGACTACAGATGCCCATAATATCCTTCTATTGGAAACAAGACCAATTTTGATGAAAATGATACTTATGTTCAAGGATCGACTGACACTGGTGGTCACTATTTCTTCTGATTCCTTAACCTTTTACATAAATTTTGTTGCTTTAAAATGATTTAAAATAAACATGAATTGAATGATTTAAAATGCATCTAAAAAAATAGAAAATATGAAAATTAAAAGAATTCAAGCAAGTATAATTTATTTTTGAATGCCGTGTCTCACACATAGTGTAATAAATGTTTTTATATAATTTATTACGATCATCAAAAACACTTTGGTAGGCTTTACTTCTTCAATAGATTTAAAACTTGCTTTGTTTAAATCTTGCATGTGTCACGACATAATTATATAGTCACCTAGTGAATCATAACTCTTACAACAAAATTTGACAATTTAGAACAAAATCAGCTTTTCAAACTAGCTGTGATGACCTCCAAACATAAGTGTGACACTTTATTTGCCAAACAGTCTAATCAATTAAAGCGCATTCTACGGACCTACCAATCCCCATGTGCCTTAAACATGTACATACTTTCCCTAATAGAACTAAGTGCAAAAATAGCATGGCTTGATGAATTATCCAAGATACGGTTAAGAAGCGAACCGCTTATTGTTATTTTTAGCAAGCCATCGAATGAAACCAAATTTAGCTGTAGTCGTGCCATGTCATGAAAGCTGTTTACTTTATTTTCAAAGATCGACGATTCCTCATTAAGTCGCCAAATTCAAGCAAGGAAATGACTTTCTATGGAAACAATCCGAGTGGAATTTTAGCTGATAGAAGCTTATTAACCGTTCGCATTATTGATTAGGTCACATCGGCAAAAATCTTTCTTGTTAGCAAGTATATCGTCTTTTGTAACAATTTTACCATCGGATTTTATACCGTATGTGGTCTATTCGTGCGGGGTGGACTGGATATTGGAACTAACGTTCGAATGGTGTGTCATAGATGTATTTACTTGTTCCTCTGAAAGCTTTGTGATCTCGCCCGATTACCAATTTTAAAACCAATTAGCACGAATCTAATGGCATTAAAATCACATTCGTGGAAGGGAATAACAATATTCAACATATACCGCAATTACACTGATTCATATCGTCCCAATTTGCGGAGTAAATAATGCAAATTTAATGGAATTTAATGGAGAAACTTAGCCGAAATATATGCAATAATAATTCTACATATTACATGTGACCTTGTTATTTTTATTACAGCAAAACATCCGCTCTCAAATTGATCCGATACCAGATTTTTTAATCAAAGATTTTAGTTGAATGATATTAATATAAATATACTTTAAAAATTACAAAAAAGACAATCCCTTGTTCAAACAATATTTCTCCGGAAAAATGGAAAATATTCGAAAAAATAATTCTTAGCATAGTAGTGAATATTATTGGAAATTCACCGAGCCTGAACAGAACGGAACGTTAAAGTGACTGGTATTAAAATAACAACGAACCAACGATCAAAGAGGCATTATTTTATAGGTGGCTGGTTGTTTAAGCTCGTTAGATAAGTAGTTTGTTCAACATGCCATTTGTAGATAGCCTTGAAAGACGAATTGATCGCCCAAGCTAATTAAAAACGTGTTTCACTTTTTTCCTGAATTTGATTAGCAAGTGTAACCAATGCTAGGAAATCACACGTATTGGGTCAGGAGTCGGTATGAACAGGTGTAAGGGAAATTTTATCTCATGTTCATTAATTCGATATAAAAGGATAAATTAGGATTTTATACGTGAGGCTTAGGTAGGATATTATAATGCGAAATTGTACAACGTCAATTCGTTTGTCTGCCTTGGTTATAAGTTTAGTGGTAGTGTAAAGTATTACAATATCTCACACAAAATTGGGATTTACTGGATCAAACGAAGATATTATAACAATTGAAATATGGAGTTTAATCAAATCGCGACTGTGCAATTACTATTATTATACGTGTTAATGTACCTGGTAAATACAAAAGACGATGTTAAACTTAGGTTGGATGGAGACATTATTTTTGGAGGACTTTTTCCAATGCATGAGAAAGGTAAAAACGGTGAAAATTGTGGCGACATAAAGCGAGAAAAGGGCATACAAAGACTTGAAGCCATGTTATTTGCAATAAATAGAATTAATAATGACACTAATATTTTACCCGGGTTGAAGATTGGCGTGCATATATTAGACACGTGTAGTTTTGATACCTTCGCTTTAGAACAGTGCATGGACTTTATAAAAGCCCAAATGACCACAATAGATCTGGCAGATTATAAATGCCGGGACGGCATGGCCCCTAAATATATGAGACTTAAACCTGTTACTGGTGTGATCGGAGCTGCAGCCAGCACAGTCTCCATCATGGTGGCGAATATACTGAGGCTGTTCAAGGTCAGTGTGATATAGTTATAAAGTTTTGACAATCTCTTAATAATAATAATAATAATAATAATAATAATACGCCTTATTCATCATTTGAACAACAATTCTATCTGGTCGATGTTTACATTCAGTTTAAAATACTGAAATCCGAATAATCATATACTGCTACATTCAAATTAAATACACGGATATGTTTTCGTTAAGCATTTAACATTCATTCCCTTATGAACTGAAAAAAGTATTCATTAAGTACAATGATACGTTTCAAAGATTTTAAGTTGTGTAATTTATACAGTGCATGGAATGAAATTCATATAACCAAGGAGATGAAGTATTTTAACGGTCAGAAACATGTTTGTTAAAGATTTAGATATACGTATACATAAATAATACATGGTTTTTAGATTTAATCCTATTCAGAGATGTTGTGTACAGTAAAACCTAACACTTTAATATAAAGAACACCTTATATAACACCTTGCAACTTGTTTTCAAACGGGTGTCCAATATTTCCTTTATTTTTCAACTTGATAAATTTGATGACTGGACCACCACAATACCAGAAGCGTCTTTCGCCCCATAGGTGATACTAATCTTGAGTTCTCTCTTTATCAGACAGTTACGAGCTTTGAAAATTACATTATCTTTTCTTTTCACTGGGGTTGAACGTCGCACCTACAGCCAGGTTCAATTGGTAACTTTTCTACTAACAGTGGATAATGACCCCAGGCGTACACCACGCACAGCCATCCACCTGTCATAAGCTAGCTGGACAGCTTCACATGTGATTTTTTTTCTGGTCCCGGGTATTGGAACTTACAGAGATGAGGGGCTAGTGATTACTACTCAGAGACCATAAGCGCTGGGCCCCGGAGGTCCTTAATACAGTTAAAACGTATTAGTATAAATATCATTTTTGAAGGCACAATGACAGAGACTGAGAGATCTGAATATTAATTGATATAACATGACAGTTACGATGTTCTAATTGTCAGTATAATGTAGTTAGCCAACTTAAAAGACGTGCTTTTTTCATTTCACGCCTAAGGAGAGATATAGCCTTCATTTAATCATGCTGGAAGTTATAAAAGTGGATCAAATTGGAGACACTGTGTTATGTAAACATAACCCCATCTTTTCATGAATGCAACTGTTTATTTAAGTAGTATACCAGTGTAATAATTAGACACAATTTGTATCAAAGCGCACACAGGTACTATGTACATACATTGTCAAGTTCTATGATCGAGCCTTTCACCCAATTTCAGAACATGTGATCGGCCATTTTAAAGATCTTGTCAGATTGATCTCTAAAGTCATGTAATTGATTTAGAGATTTTGTCAAACCAGACGGAAACAATACTCGTTTTTGTTTTCTTTAAAAAGAATGGTAAATCTGTCTCTGAATGCAGTTTTGCCATTGTTCAATTTGTAAGATTTTTCACTTAAACAACCAATCAGCTACGTGTATTCTTATTCTATCGTGCATTATCCAGTACCACGTACACTTAGTTACCCTTTTGTTCGCATATGTATAGAAAGTAAGATCAGTTTAATGTACTTTGATAAGAATTGTGTGAAATTAGTTTGATAAAATCATCTTTCCGCTGAATTGAGTACACGTCCATTGATTTAAATTTAGTTCCGTGATCAATCAACGGCCACGTATTGATTATTTTCACCAAACCATTATTTCCGGCGTACAATTCATCATTTGCAGCGTATAATTAAAAATCAACTTCCGGTGCGGCTTTTCTCGGTAAGTAATTATAAAAACGGAATGGCTTTTTCAGACAACGAAAAGTACTGTTTAAACGATGGGCTTGAATACATGAGATGTCTTGTTTTGAAGCGGCGCGAATTGTCTAAACACTTTAATAGAATACGATTATTGTAACAGAAGTAGTTTTAAAGAACATTTAGATAAAAGTATGGTCACGTGGCATATACTACTGATTTGTCAAGAAACGTACTTGCAAAAATCGAAGGCCCACTGAAAGCATTATTCCAAACCATTCCATTCTGTTGAATTTAAAATACAGCAATTACTTTACCAAGTACAATAGCGACTTATCAGAGGATGTAGCTGTTGCGGACGAGGTAAATGTCGTGGTAATATAATGTCCATTTAGATGTGTCAATGTTTTATGTGGGTTGTTAGCACAATTAGTGATGCTATAAAGGTAACATCCTTTGTAGTTAAGTCGAGGTGAATTGGAAATTTACCATTTATGTTATCATGAAACAATCGCCAAAGCCATTCTTAAACGTATTATAAGAAACATGCGACGTGAGACTACATTATTTCTGCGTTGCTTCAAAAGGCACGTAGTTATTTAATAATAAGTTTAAAATTATCTCAGATTTAGAATTGCACATGGTTTACCTACGGACTCTTAGTTGAAATAAATATATTACTAATATTGTTTTTGTCATGCCAAAGGATCGAGAATAGTTTTTTGTTTGAGATAAATGCGCACAATACCTGTAACCTATGACCATATACACTTACATGCGAGCATTTCGTAAAAAGGCTACACTAATACTGTTTCTGATAAGTGTTTGCAAATTCTCTCAAATATTAGTAATTACAGTAAAAAAAACCGGTGAACAAAAACCTCCCTTGGGAAAGACAAAATGTGGCCTTAATTGAAAAATAGTGTTTATTCGGAGGTCAGTTTGTTCTAAATAATTAGTGACGGTTTTTTCAAAGAATGGTCTTTATTCATAAGGCCGTCTTTATTCGGAGGTGGCCGCAAACACAGGTTTGAGTGTAAATGGAGCTCTCACAACTGCAATACTAAATTACTTTTGTTGCGTTAAAATCAAGGTCTTGATAATAGCATAATTCTGTACACATTTTCAGGAAATTTATTGTGGCTGCACGGCAATACACGTCTAATGCTTTGAACTACCATTATGGTGGTTTTCTTGGAAAACCATCATCTAGGCTTCATGATGTGTATCCTAATGTAACTTTCCGGTACCCGTCGTGAGGTTAGATCCGAGTAAAAGAACGGTATCCGGCATGGTCAAAAATGTTGCCTTTTTTTCTGAATATCGCTGTATAAACATAACTCGCGATCACATGGAGTTTTTAAACATCGCGTGTCATACAACGCTTTAAATCCATAGGATTTTAGCAGCAACATCATTTATGTGCTCGCGCTTAATGGAAACAGATTTGAAAATATCCTTTAAACTGAATGGCCACGGAGATAATGCTTCCTTATCTGGATTGAATTGGCTTTCCGTATTTAATGGAAAGTTTTTTTAAGTCCTTGCGTATTATCATTGAATGTGTATGTTATGATATTTTTTCAAGTTCATTCATAATAAAATCACTAAAGGTAGAATTTTCGATAAATCTGTATGATAAATACACGACTTGTTTAGTTTGTCTAACACCACACGTTGTGAAGCCTTACTCATTTTCACTTTCGTCATGTCAAAAAATTAATAGCTACAAAGTTGATGAACTTATTTTAATCCATGAAATGAAGTAAATATTCATGTATAACATTGTTTTGCTTAAGTTCTATTGTCTATTTACAATGAGCATCGTTTTTAGTGATAATGAAATCGCCACCAGTTGCTGAGAGCGTGCCAATACGGAGAGCGCAGTACTGTTGACTGATATGTAGCGGACTCAAATCTCGGACAGTAACGTGCTTCTCTAGAGAGATTGCACCAATGTTCAATTGTCTTCCACGACTGGCTCAGTGATCATTTGGAAAATAAGTAGTCTTAGTACAATATTGATGCACTGTTAGATAACTAAGGATTGCCAGTTTGTTCATCATCTGACCTCTCGTACATGTTTGTTCAACATCCAACGCCAGAACAAAGATTAAATGTAGACAACATGTATCAAAATGTTTTACAGAGAAAATTCGAAATGCTTTTCATCAATAATATAAGTTTGGTTAATGTCAGTCATCAAACGCGATGTCACTTATGTAAGGAATTAGGAGCCCATTAATCACCGAAGGCGAATATTATCATGATTTATATAAATAGAGAATCATGCAGATGATGCGTTAAGTGAAAGGTTCTTACTATCAACATTGTACGGCATTCAGACAGTTACAGTAGAACACGGTTATAGTGAACTCTGATATGAGGGATCGGCTGCGGTGAAGCCTATTTTACACCGAACACCCACTTTTATTACCATGCTTACAGTGAAATGAGGGCATAAAAAAGTAATTATCCGGTCTCAAGGAATTCAATCAGATTGTGTTCTATTGTGAATAGTTATATCAACGGTCCTTCTGACATTTCAAGGCTTGAGTGTCACCCCGAATTAGAGAGCTTTGACATTCGGTTGTTACACGACCGCTTCTATTAAACTCAGTAACATAATTCACGTAAAACTTATGCAAAGTATCTAAGACTGTGTGAAGACGACGGTGATTCATTCTGATAGCAATCATTGGAGGTGATTAATACATGATGTCAGATCATGTTCCTGGAATCGATAGAGGAAATGAATAAGGTCTCGATTAGTGCTCAATCATGTCCGATGTCTGATGAAATGTTACACCGAACACACTACCACATATTGGAACTTAGTGGGTGATGTTTTGGGAGTGAATAAGTTTTCAAAAAACATACAAACAAACTTACTTCACGCATTAAATACGAACATCATAATCTTTTAAGATAAAGCTCGTTTATTGACATTAGTTGATCTAATACAATGTGTTTTGTTCGCATTGTTCTTCATGTCTACGTTTTAATGCACTTTGAATGTATTTTGCTGCGAGATCCATCAACGGTGGCTGATGTGTAATGATCAGATGTTTGTATTATCACCGAGCTGCCAAAACATGCTTATCGAATGCATAACGACTCTACAATGTTCTGAGGCATCGATTTAAATATGAACTCGGTAATGATAGATTACCATAACGGTTAAGCAAAGCAGACTGCATGTGAGCGAGCAAACAGATATGACATCTGAACAATTAGCTAATAAGTGCATAGACATATTACACAAATGGATTCATAATAACCAAAAACAAATTGACAAATATTTGTTTAGACTGTCTGAAAATAACGTAGCCAGTATAAAACTGTTCCAGAATTAAACAGATAATTCCGGGGGCGGCCAGGCTTAAAAGCATTATCTTATATCAAAGTTTGAAGTACCCCGCGTACAAAGTATACGTCAGACTAAGTAGATATTGACAAATTGTGAATAAATCCAACCGAATGATTATCTATCAGCGTGTAATTAACCTAGAATTACAACTTAAAATTTTCACTTGTATTTAATGATGACAGCCTTTTTGTCTCATAGTTATATTGAATACATTCTGAAATTTGCACTCAGAAAATCAATGTTAAAGTTGGAACGATCATTCCGTGGTAATTACACACTAATCTTCCTATCTACGCCTTTGAAATCCTTGTTATTAGAGATAATAGTTTTTTTTTGTATTGGCTTGCACTGTAACGGCTTATTATATACTCGAAGTGCTAGAATAAGTGGTACTTCATAGGCAAATAACCTATTGCCGTAACGTTTACATATATGTATAGCAGGGCTATGTATCGCTGAGGCACATACGATACGATACGATACGATACGACAGGTATCACATGTGCCCCAGCGGAACGCAGCTCTGCTCTGTACCGCTGGGGCACACGGGATACGATACGATAAGGTAAGATAGGTATCAGGAAGCGGGTTGACCGTTACTATACGAATAACGATCTGATGTTTTAACGGAAACATCTATATATGACCATTGACGATCAGTATGTAGAACTTGGTAGCGGCTAATCAATACAATTTTATTAATCGATTGTTTTTATAATTATATAATTCATTTACCTTTATTGTATCTTTTACTGATAATAATTTGTAATTTTGCCTTATAAAATATTTTAAAAATAAACTAGGTTGTAGTATATTAATTACATCAGAATGCAAGACTAAACACATTAGACTTGTGTTACTTGGTACTGAATTTCATGTTTTCCCCTATCATCTATATTTTGGCGGAAAAATGTTTGATTGTATCGATGACTGACGATATAAACCAAGGCGTTACAATATATGTTCCACCCAATCTCTAAACGTGCCGCGATATATGCATCACGCCGTCTCTAAACGTACAGCGATATATGCATCACCCCGTCTCTAAACGTACCGCGATATACGCACCATCCCATCTCTAAACGTATCGCGATGTATACAACACCCCGTCTCTAAATGTATCGCGATATACCATTGGGCCGTAACAGTTCATTTACTTTTGAAATATTTCAAAATATAAAGTTCAAATTATTGAATAATAACTCATACATGTTCAAATAACGCCAAGCCACGAACTGCACCGTTTAATTGTGAAGAAATTTTACTTTGTTAAGTAACGTTTTAATCATTGGAACTCCTATGTATCAAAGCAACCAATGAAAGAATAGAAACATTGCAAAGGTTTTTAAACATCGATTACAATGAAACTAAAAAAATGTTAAATGAGGGTTATATGGCTTAAGTCAGGAAACAAATATCAATCAATACTTAAACGTATATCACTAGTTTGCTGTTCCATTTAGGCTCAGTAAAATTAACAATCAGCATTGTGATCAAGTTGATGGAATAGTACTACTTTCGTTAATGACACGGTATCATTAAGGCGTAGCTACATACGTGAAACAGATGAATTATCACTAGTACTTTGTTTCAAATCCTCTAAATCCGGTCGACATAATTTCTGGTAAGTACCACGTAGTTTGCGACATTTATGGCTTCTAACAAAACACACTGTACTCGCTCAGAATCGGGATTTATCTTAAATACGCACTGTTTTAATGAATTATAAAATTATCATTATAAACTTAACTGTTAATCCATAAGATAGGAAACAACAACAGCCCTAAACAACCAATCAAAATGTCCCACAACAACAGCGGTAAACAATCAATCAAAATGACTCACAACAACAGCGGTAAACAACCAATCAAAATGTCTCACAACAACAGCAAGCAACAACCAATCAAAATGCCTCTCAACAACAATCATACAACAACCAATCAAAATGTCTCACAACAACAGCGGTAAACAACCAATCATAATGTATCACAACAACAGCAAGCAACAACCAATCAAAATGCCTCTCAACAACAATCATACAACAACCAATCAAAATGTCTCACAACAACAGCGGTAAACAACCAATCATAATGTATCACAACAACAGCAAGCAACAACCAATCAAAATGCCTCTCAACAACAATCATACAACAACCAATCAAAATGTCTCACAACAACAGCGGTAAACAACCAATCATAATGTATCACAACAACAGCAAGCAACAACCAATCAAAATGCCTCTCAACAACAATCATACAACAACCAATCAAAATGTCTCACAACAACAATCATACAACAACCAATCAAAATGTCTCACAACAACAATCATGCAACAACCAATCAAAATATCTCACAACAACAATCATACAACAACCAATCAAAATGTCTCACAACAACAGCGGTAAACAACCAATCATAATGTATCACAACAACAGCATGCAACAACCAATCAAAATATCTCACAACAACAATCATACAACAACCAATCAAAATGACTCACAACAACAGTCGTAAACAACCAATCAAAATATCTCACAAGAACAATCATACAGCAACCAAACAAAATGCCTCACAACAACAGTCATACAACAACCAATCAAAATGCCTCACAATAATAGTCATGCAACAACCAATCAAAAATCTCACAACAACGGCCATACAACAACCAATCAAAAAGTTTCACAAAAACAGCCATGCAACAACATGCTTTTTACAAGACAATTTTAATCTTATTTAGTCGACATCTTATATTTTATTTACTGTCTGTAATGCATGACTAGTGATATTGGAATAAAATTGTAATCAAATTGTCTCACTGAGGAGAAACATCTCCTTGTATTAAAATTCAGTATGTACGACTATTAGATTCCCATAAATCATGTTTAAGCATACTTTTTGTTTTGTAGGAAGGTAGATTTTTACACTCACGAACCAAAGTATCGTAACATGCAATACAACTACTTTAAGTTATATTGATTTTCAATTTAGCAGTCACTTAAACTGCTCCTTAATTGGTGTTTCAACTTTTAGTGAGATATAACCGAGAGGAAAACGTAAATCATTTTTGTTTTTTATTTCAAATTCAGACTGTTAAATAATGCAACGGAGTCATAAACATGCTATTATTTAATGATTAAACATAAATGAACGTATTGCGCTCAACTATTTTGCAATATCGCTGATGGCTATATTTTGTTTTCGCTTATGAGGAATCATACGTTGTTTGAATATTATATTGACCAAATAATCTTAATTTATTATACCTTTGTCCGAACAATATAATTATTATTTCATCATAGAAGCAACGGTCTGCTTTTTTATGTTCTAGATTTATTTCTTAATATAAATGCCAAACTCCGATTGAACTATTCATAATTTTAAGAAGCAATAAAAATTACGGAATCAATCATAAAAACCGGACGTGACTATGTATTTTCCGGCGTAAAGAATATCTTCATTTAGACCTGACACTGTTTTACTGAATTCGTATATTATATGTTTCAATCGACTTAGTATAGAACTATTAGCAACATTGTATAACTTCGTATCACGTCCTGCAATGTTTGTGTCATAAAATGGTCAAGGTGCTGCGTACCGGCGCCAATAGAGATCATATAAAATGACTAAAATACAATTTGTGAAACCATTTTTACCGTAAGGTTCTTTAACAAGGTGGAAGATCCAAGGCGTTCACTAAGGTAGTACCACCGAGCTTCCGTAAGTTAGCTGGACAGTCTTCTCTCGTGTGAAATTCACGGGTCACGGGTTGTATTCGAAATTACAGCGGTGAGGGCTAATTATTACTAGTCAGAGACCATAACTACTAGGCCATGGAGGCCCCTGTGCAATCGTATACTAGGTAAAATGTTCATGACAAAATCCAGTTTTGGACCAGATTATTGATCTTTACAGTGCAGTATTCTTAGTTTCAAGTGGAAGTATTGAGAAAATATAGTAATCGGTTCGAAATCTAGTGGTCGTTGTAATGAGATGGTCTTGATACTGAAGTAGTCCGTAATTTAGGCTTTACTGTATTTTATTTAATATCAAAGCAGCTTTTCTTTCATACTTTCGTTCGTTCCTTTAAACGGTCGTTATATACAGTAAATCCCCTGAAAACCGGACTCTCTGAAAACCGGAATTATCTAAAAATCGGGCGATTTTTCAAGCCCCATTTTTTCTGTTAAATAATCAAAATCAAAAGATGATCAAAACCAAATTTTCCAAAAAACAATCAGGGGTTTTACAGTGTATATATACAAGGTACAATTTGTACGGCAATGATGGATGTTTTTCACTTGATTTGTGATACTGATCAAAGTGAGGACGATATTGATTTACTGCAGAAGTATCTTATCTTGATTAATTCATCAACAAAGATCAAAACGAATTAAAAGTGTTCATAAATCCATCACAATACGCTTCAGTTCTGTCCAGTGATTATTGCCCGCCATTTGTATTCGTCGTTATATTAAGCGCGATTTCTGGCTAACGGCGGTACCACGTGTCTAATCAAACTTATCTGTTAATGTTATTAAATGTGATGATAATCGCCAGTGGTTTTAACTAAATGATTGATGGTGCAACAGAGAATACCATATCCCATACCGTACTATTCAGTATGTGAATGAGGTGTGGTCATAGGTATGTTTAATTAGATAATGTCATGGCTACTTTACTAAGTGTGGGTGTGCTTATCAATTAATTTAAATGGACGCAATTATGCGTACAGTAGAAGTAAATAAACATCATTATGCTTCTGTTTTTTTTTATGAAAATAAAAACGATCTTGTATGAATGTTACGTACTGTGTCTATGACGAAAACCACTTCACATAATCACAATATATGATACTACAAGCTTTTGTTATAACGACCACTTATTTTCAGGCCGGCTTTCAATAACTCCACATATATCATACGATACTATTTGACTCTTGAAATCAGTAAAAAAAGCTTTTGACACTTGAGAATTTGTACCAAAGGGTCAAATTTACAATAAAATTAGAAAAGAATTTAGTTGACTCTTTGAATTATCATCAGCCAAGGGTAATTGTTGACCCTCAATTTTTGACGTCTAGTAAAAATCCTGCACTATTAAATATATACTATACAGGTTTAACAATGCAGGTTTGATATCATACGAAAATTTCATGTGGTTTAATTTAGACGGCCACAAATAAAGAACTATTTTATCATATTCAAAAACAATCATTGACAAATAAATCGTTTACAGTTAAACGTTCTTATTTTATACCTTTTTTAAACAAGCACGCGAAGAATAGAGCTGCGACCGTGGTCCAGTGGTTAGTGCAAATCCCAGTCGCCGCAGGTCATACACTTCTATGAAAATTTGCCTAACATGTCGATTTCCCCCCATATGTGGAGAAGTTGCCGGCTCCTTGTGGAAGGGAAAGTTAGTGCTGGTTAGTATACAGTCCTGGAAAAGTGGTTTGGCAAACTGGCCCCCGTATATAACTGACACAATTGTTATAAAACGGCGTTAAACCCAGTGAAAAAAGGTGAAAATATCAAATAAATGTGATCAGGTCAAGCACAAAAAATACAACACAATTGAAAACTTGTGGTTATAAATCTGTTAAGTACATATTCAAGCGCCTATTAGTATATGAACAAACAACATTCCTTACATGGAAAACCTACTCAGTAAGACAAATACCATAAAATTGGGACTTAATGGACTATAATAATTATAATTGTATTATCTATAATAAACAAGCACAGAATACTGATTTTACATCATATGCGATAAGCAAACTAATTCCCTCGCTCCAACATTACATAGACAGACAAAACATTTTTTGCAAGTACCGTCATAATTAAGATTTGCATATATACAGTAAAACTCGATTTTGAGACAATCTTCGGGACCCAAAAATCGATCGTAATAATGAGGTGGTCTCATTATCAAGTTGAATTATAGGGGAGTTATTGAAAGCCGGCCTGAAAATAAGTGGTCGTTATAACAAAGTGGTCGTAATATTGAGGTGTTCGCAATATGAGGTTTTACCATTCATACATGGACTACTCTGAGAGGGACAAACTTTGATCCGATTAGTGTTTATCATCAATTATAACAAAGATGTTACATGCGATACAAGTACATACCGTGATGATTTACATACTTTACAGGTCACACGACTAGTGGTGCATATTTGGCCACATTATGCATTAACCCTTAGTTCATCTATCATAGATATATGCCCGTGATTATTTTATAAATTGATATCAGTCATAACTTTAGTGACGAACGGTTGAAGACAGACATCAATTAGCTTTCAATACACTATATAACATGTTGTAAACATGTCAGGTTTTCCAGACGTACTTTACAAAATGTGTTTACATTAATTATAGAAAGTGTAATATAACAGCTAAATATTTTACATAGAATCTATTTTACGCATTTATGAGTCAAGAAGAACATATCGAGTCCCTATGGAATAATTCATGAAACAACGTAATTTTGCATGATTTTTTGTACTTTAAAAGGGGCGGTTTTAAATTTAGATTTTTAAATGTACGCTTTAAAATATCAGAAACTACAGCACTTCTTTTTTCATGACATTCTAAACACTGACATAAATACATTTCCAAAGTATAGACGTCTGTATAATCTTTAGACGCAATAAATTGCTTGGTCCTGGTTACCCGTCCTACCCTATGTTTTACACTGGACTTTTTATTAGGCCAGAGGAGCGGTACATCCACTGTCTGACTTTTTTACCTTTCGGCACAACAAAAAAAAACACAATCTCTACAGTGGCTTCCGAGGATCATAAAAATTCAGCAAAAGAGCCCATACCTACCTATCTACATACCTACCTACCTACTAATGAGAATGTTACCAGAAACAAACATTTTTACGCCCTAGAGCCAGTTGTGTGACATTCGGTGGACTCTGAACGGTATCACATTGGTTTGTGAATACGATAATGATCTATTTACATGTAAGCATTCTTTGATTTTGTATCAAAGTTTCAACCAGCCATTCCTTGATAGAAGGTTAAAATGTTGATTAAATGCAATCAAAGAGAATATGCTTTAGCCTAAGTAGCACTCCAATGAATAAATGATTACCTTTTACTTCAAGCTAACACAGTGTGAATAAGTGAAAACTTTCTTCGGTTCTTAAATGCTTCCTCAGTTTCTTACATACAAAACGAAAAAAGGCCTGACATTTTATAGTTACACAGAAATTCCTCGAACGATAAATGTCGAAATACTAAGCTTATTCCCACGGATATTATTGCTTTTGATTAACCTTGATGAGAACGCAAAATGGCTTATCAATTAGTCAAAAGAATGTAATTTATGTACAGTTGTTAATGACCACGAGTGTGTTTCATTTTAGGTAAAGTCTTGTTAACGGCTGAATAATCCCAATGGTATAGTAAATGGGAACTTTAATGTTTCAATTAAACTGATTGAAATAAGACACGGATTTCTGTAGAGGCCATCATCGGATGGTTCATAACATAAATTTCTGCTGTGACAGAAAATACGAACATTATGATGGACACTTGATACACATAAATGCTAACACTCGGTATATATAGCTATAATTTTATTTTTTTTTAATTAATAACCAAAAAGATTGTCCAGAATACAATGGCTACATTCCCTTTGTAAGCGCTTTCAGTCAAATAATGCATTACACTACATTTTGATTGGTTAATAAGTATGCCTTACTTATACGTATTTTATCCATAGTTCTATTATTAAGTCGAGGTTGTCCAAATATCATTTTTAAACGTTTTACATTACGTTTATTCCAGCGAACACACATTTCTCATAAATGTGTGAAATAAAACATATTGTGATGTACAAATGTAGACTGGGATCTGTGTTAACATATGGACAGAGAGAATTGTGTTGACATATAGGCAAGGGGATTTGTGTTGAGATATAAGCCAGGGGGGGGGTGAGTTGAGATATAGCCAGGGGTAATTTGTGTTGACATATAGTCAGGGGATTTGTGTTGACATATAGCCAGGAGGATTTGTGTTGACATATAGTCAGGGGATTTGTGTTGACATATAGCCAGGGGGGGGTTGAGTTGAGATATAGCCAGGGGTAATTTGTGTTGACATATAGTCAGGGGGTTTTGTGTTGACAGAAGGGACTGTGTTAACATAGAGAGACCTGCGTTCACATATAGACCGAGAGATCTTTGTTGGCATATAGACAGAGGATGGTCCATGACGATGGCATTTCAATAACGTATTTGATCATTTTTATTTGTGACATGCGCAAGATATCAGCGCTTTAGTGTGTATCACATACAGTTCAAACAAGTAGGTTAATGTTGTTTGTTGAATTGCAAAGGAATATCCCATGTACATATTAGTTCAGTGTACGAACTATTTCGGGTTCATTACATATATAGCTATAATTTCTCCTTACAGTCAATACATCTACATATATATGTATCTATTGTTGTCGTATTAGGGTAATCCCATACATGTGAGATATTAATTTACACCCATACAACCATTATGTCTCATTTACCATTTTTTATGATACGTTCTCAAATTTCATTACAAATTTGATGTACTTTATACAGTGCCTAAGATACAGCGTTGAAATAGCAGAGCGACAGTCGACCCTTGTGGTGGCATATTTCTGCTTATACTTAGCGAGTTAATCGCGAAAGCTGTCTAAGTTTTCGAGAAAAAATGTTTTATTTTCACGAAAGTATTTTATAGTTCACTTAATAAGTACGTTTACATTCTGGTGAAGAAATCTTATCATGAAAAGTTTTGGAATTTTTGCAGAAATGTCTAGAAAATCTGGCAGTTTTTCGCGGAAATATTCTGATTATCTTATGCAGAAATAAGCCACCATAGTCTCTTACATTATTTTCAAATTTATTATCACGATGATTACCAATTGGTTTCTATTGTGACGGGATAAACCTCGAAGAATAAGTGTGCTGTTTTAAATGGACTGATTGTATCACTCGATTCATAAATTATTTAAGCCATCAACCCAAGGTTTCTATTCAGATAATCGGAGATTAATTAAATTCCCGTCTCCAGGACGAAAACTTACGTCCATATACACGTTTAGTGCTAAATCAATATACACGTAAATATTTCATCGTTACGATGTACAAACAGTATTTTTCTTACAGCTGAAGAAACAAAATAAGTGGTTATAATAGGACAGTAAAACCTCAAATACCGCCCACCTCAATATTACGACCAACTTGTAATAACGACCACTTGTTCTCGGATCGCTTTCAATAACTCTCCTATAATTCAACGTCATAATGAGACCACTTCATACAACGACCAATTTTCGGGTCCCGAGGGTGGTTTCATCGAGGTTTTATTGTACTAATAATTATATTATAACGTCAACAATTGTGCGTATCATATCTGGATGGCGTCCTCTTTGGATATAAATTTATCCATTTTAAGGTATTACATCCATAATGTCCCAAATCATTATCTCAAACATGAGAGGACAGATTTCGGAAATGTTTATGAATTTTGTATATTTCCTTGATAGAAAATGATTTACAGGGAGAATTTTTATAGACCCTGACAATCCTTTGAATTATTGTTCCTTTGCGTTTGAATTGAATTCTAAGCAGCCCAATTTTCAAAGATTTAAGACAAAAGATCGATTTTAATGAAAACTCATGGTAAAAACATGCAAAAACACAGTATCAACAAAATTTGATAAAGAAACATATAGGTCACCGTGCAACATCTACATATAATAATGTTATTATATTTTTTTATTTTCAACAAGGGCAAAAACTCTTTCAAAATTTTCAAAATGCGCCGTAAATTATAGTATCTGAGATACTTGAAAAAAATGAAGATAATTGGGCCATACAATTTTTTGTAATGTTGACATTGTTATGTAGCAATGAACAGATTCGTCTGAAAGCACATTATGAAGGATGTAAAACCCTAAAACAAATACACTGATAAAAAAACACCAGTCATGTAGCCAATTCAATTGCGTTAGTATTCGTCAATACGTACCAGTCAAAATCTAAGCAGATGTCACAAAACATTCCTGATGTAAAACAATGACAGGCACTGTTCAAATGCCAAAAACGATTTAATAAGATGTAGCTTAGGAGATGATTACTGCGGAAATGGTTACTGTAGAACTGTAACTTGCGTCGTGTAGTTTTTAATAACAAGTCTTTCCTTTTACGACACTACATTTTTTTTCTGAATTTTCCCTCGAAAGCGTGGATACAAATAGAATATCTTCCTGCCATAAAAACACAAGAAAAACAAGAAAAGCATGAATTACGTACAAAGACATACGAACTGAATATACGCCAAACAAATTTAAACGCAAATTCTGCGACAATTTCCATTTTGTAATTTCTTTTAAAATAACGATAAGCATAATTTTTCGCGAACTCGGAATAAATCTTGACTCCTTTAAATAGAACCCAGTATCTTGAGTTCGCTCACATCATGAATAATGTGGATTTCATTGCAATGGGGATTCCAATAGAGTTAATTTTCCGAAGTGTTTTTTCAGCACCATTGAAGAGTTATTTTTAATACATTATCTTCGTCTAGTCATCATTAGAAATTTGATTTTAATGACGAAATATTCGGCTTTCGAATGATACGATAGCCAACAACAGGTCGACATTATATTAAACTGAAAATTATTAATATTATATTAAAAATGTAACAAGTCAGAAAACACTGAAGTTTGACAGTGACGTCCACTTAGGTTTTATATTGCTTAACATGTTTTACTTTGCTAATGTTAGACCCCTGTCTTTTATATTGTGAACATTTTGGGTTATTTTCAAAGCCAAAAGGGCTCGCTTATTTAACTTTGTATGAAAGATATTTGACATAACACTGTTTTCGTCTGGAATATTGCTGAGATTTGCATTCGATTACTAGTCGTGTTATTGAAGGTGATATAATCCCCTAATCATCACCAACCATAGGTTTTTCTCCTTTTTGAATTTTGAAAAATACGTCGAAATTAATCAATGCAGAGGGTCCTCTGTGTTTGAGCGGTTATGATCTCTGATAAATGATAACTAGCCCCTCGTCGCTGTGAGTTCGAATCACACAAATTTCACAGTCATGTAGAAGTTATCTATCTGGCTTACAAAAGGTTGGTGACTCTACCTAGGTGTACATCTAGGGTCTTCCTCCACCTTTAAAGTTGGAGTGTCGCCAAATGACTCCTGCTGTTGGTGCGACGTTAAACCCCTCTGACAATAATCAATGCAAGAGGTTCAATGATTCCTATAATTGTTCGTACATGGAGTACATCTTTCACCGAATCTTTTAGCAATTTCTAACGAACAGAACAACAACATAAGAGAAACTTAGTTATAAAAGTGCGATTCTGCTCAAAGAACTGTCAATACATTGTTGGAACTAATTTGTCTGTGAGTCGTTTATTAAGATGGCCATAAAAATGATAAAACAACATTTACTTAATGTCTCATAAAGCTGATATTAGGAGTACTATATAAACGTTTTGTAACACAGCCTGGAAAATGCATTAACGATAAAACGATAATTTCCATCACTGACATCTGGAGGAATCTGTATGATTGAGGTTTGAAAATCAATCGCAGACACTGACAACGTAAGCTATTAGGGTAACGATCAAAATTCACATTGTTATTGTTCTGTCGCATGTTGGTATGTATAAAAAACGAAACATCACACAGTATACACGAGGTTTATAGATCACGTGGCATTTATGCAATATACTTTTGCAGAATGTAATATGAGAATAAGACAAATGTGCAAACCATGATGAAATTTAGTTTGAATTAAAAGGAGACAGAATGTCAGAATCGACAGTATAATGTATTTTTATCAGGAAGCTAAGAAATAGTTGCAATGAAATAACAGTTTATGATGTCGCTATATTATACTTATATCAATATAAAGGCATTCTGGTGATGTACGTAAAACTGCTAAATAAAAGAAATATTCACACTATATGGTAAAAAAAACCTGATTTTTATGTTAAAATGCTGAGGCACTAAATGTCTATTTGTACGAAAAAATTGATATTTTTTAAATCATAGGTATGTGAATCAATTTGCGTTGTTTTTGTGGTAGTAGTAAGTTTCGTGTACACTATTGTCAACGTATGGGGAAACATTTGACAATTAGCATTTCCCAGAGACAAGGCCACATTTTAATTCGAAAACGTGTAAAGCAGAAATATCCAAATTATCCAGCAAGTTTAGTAGAACGATATGATACGAGAAATAGTAGCCCTTGTTACTTTTGGACCATCCCTCGTATATATCATATGCATAAAGTATAACCCTTAATTTATATATAACATGTATGTAGAAAATGCAATTAATTGAACGTAATGCTATTGCTACATGATGTACTGACCTAGAATAGTTATAGAAGGCCATTGATCCATTCCAATAACTCAGACGTGTTAGTAATTTGTATCAATTTAGAATTACTGCAAGCAAAGTATTAACGTAATGGGGAAAATAAAACCGAACTAACATATTCTATCACTATATTCTCACTGAGGGTTAGGAAAATGTATTCAGGTTTCATGTAAGTTTTCAACAATATTTAAGTCATTACCGGTAAGCAGTTACCCGAACGATTTCGGATATTTCGGGTACCCGCTGTATCCCAAGTAAATATGGCTAAAACAAAACAAGCACATTTAGTCAGATTCTGTTACTTTTATCTTTTACATTACACTTTTATCTATGTATACGGACAATAAATGTGATTCCTCCGTTCTGGTAGTAGTGTTTATGACACAAAACAGATAAAATACACAAGAGTGACTTTATTGTAAATCACCACTTCCAGTATCTGCACCAAACAAGATGGTAAGCTTATGTTCCCTACATCTCTTTGTCTTGCAGATGTCCTTAGGGTTAAAAATCCCGTTAGTGATATCGATGTTCCATTTACCGTAAACAAAGTTGTTATAATCGTGTATTAGTGATCAGCGTTTTAAGGACAGTATGGTCCAGTTTCTCTGCTTTTCTTTCTCTCTCTCAAATAACAGAAACATAAATACCGCTGAAGTGATCGATTGAACAAATCGATCCTTTCTGTTTCCATGAACATTTTTAACGATAACATACAAATTCGATAATTGTTAACTAAATAGTAACCTTTGCGCAAAAGTAGCCAACCAACTAGTGACACAACTGCTCAAAAGGTGGACCAATAATTTAACCCTTTGCCCCATAAGCATATTTTGGACTCTTCCAAATTCAAAACTAATGTACAAAACATAAATTTATTTAAGAAAATTTGGATAATTTTTATCAGACAGAGTGGAAAAACATTGTGGCAAAAGAAGCCATTACTCATTACAATCAATGGTGTCTTTTGTCGCGATGTTTTCAAAAGTCGTCTGCTTCTGAAGCAGGGAAATGCAGTGGCGAAGGGTTATGAGGCAAAGGGTTAAATTCAGTTTACCTGTGATTCATCCGGGTAAACATGAATAAATACACCACCTCGTGATGCCATTATATGAAATTGACGTGTTTCAGTATCACTACACCGATCGTTTGTTTGTTTTTATGTGACATTGTCTCTGGGGTTTAACGCCGTTTTTTCAAGAATTTTTCAGTTATATACGACGACCGGTTCACTTAGCCAGTTTCCCTCCCCTCCCACAAGGAGCCGGCAATTTCTCTACATATTGAAGAAAATCGACATTTTTGTCATTTTTTTCATAGAAGGGTAGACCAGCCGCGACCGTGATGTGAACCCGGATCTCCAGGTTATAAGTCTAGCGCACTAACCAATGGACCACGATCGGGTCCCACAATGATCGTTTAGTTGGAACTTTAGAAGCGTTAAGATAACATTGTAATTTCCCTAATAAAGCAATGGCTGAACACTAATGTCCTAGAATAGGTTCTTTATGATTAGTGCTTGTTTATACGTCACCTCTGGAGCAGACAGCAGACGATTAGGGCAGTTAAGTAATACAACTTAGATCATCGAATATTCCATTTATGTAGATTCTGAGTATAAACTGAAATAATAAATCGTTAATAATCCCTGAATATCTTCAAGAGGCGATTTTAGATCACCAGTCGGTACGAATCTCATTTCCAGTTTGCATCCGAGACAAAATTTATCTAATAACGCCGTGGCCTTGAGGTTCAACTTTTGTTATCTGATTATTGTTGTCCCTGGAGATAAAATGCTACTGTCAAAGTGCGAATTACGATTCTCTTTAAAGACCCTCAGTTTTAATTGTTGCATATTTAATCAGTATGAAAAATTGAATTCAGATGTAACACTTATCGGATTATGTCTCGCTAGTAAATATATATTTTAGGCAATGGATGTTTTCAATTTTAGTTTATCTTAATTGCTTACACCGAATAGAAAGCGAAAAGGGTTTTCCAAGAAAAGCTACATGTAGTACATTTTATCTCTTCACACGGACCATTGTATCCACAAAGCAGCATTTTTAAGGATGGACATATTGCTGAATATTATTTTGTATTTTTCTCTGTAGCTAAAACTTATTAACTTTATAAACTATGAGCGCTTTGCTTATCACTGTACCAGGAGTGTTCAAGACCTGAAGCATTAGGGTTGGATGACATTTACTTGGAATGACAAGACAAATTGGAGGATGACATTTTAAGTGTAACTGATGAACAACACATTGATATATTTGACGTAATTAATTAGTTACTTGTCATGCAGCACTTCGACATGTTGTTGTAACATGAACAGTGTGAACTGGGGTTGAACACGTTATGAGAATTAATATGTCAGAATTTGAAACTGTGCTTATGTAAACGATGAATGTGAAGTTTTAACACATTTGGCACATTTTGACCTAACATCAACCATAAATAACAAAGTGATATAAGTTTAATTATATTATCTGGGTCGTAGGTTTATTGAAAGATAAAAGTAGTGCATCTTTTAGATCGTTCGTTGATTTGCTTCATTTCAATAAAAATATTTTTTTAAAAAGAACTAGAATGTTCATCGTTCATGCTTTTATATTCTGTGTGAATGGTTTTATATTTTGGCTTTCTGTGTGAATGGTTTTATGTTGTGGCTTTCAGTGTGAACGGTTTTATGCTGTAGCTTTCAGTGTAAATGGTTTTATGTAATGGGTCTCTGTGTGAATGGTTTTATATTGTGGGTCTCCGTGTGAATGATTTTATATTGTGACTCTCCGTGTGAATGGTTTTATATTGAGGCTCTCCGTGTTGGGTTGTGTCTTGCTTTCACTGGATATTTCATTTAATTATGATAAAACCACACACGTGTGAGTATTATAAATAAATACTGTGTTAATTGTGGGTCCCAATTCTGTAAAGATGTCGAAACCGAGGCGTAGATACATTGAATGAAGATAATTATATCCTGCGAGTGTAGGGTCTGACATATAAAATCAACGCTTGAATTCAATTAACAGACACTGAGAACAGATATTGAACACACGTTTAGAATGCAATTAACCAGCGTAACATGTTAGATACTACCGACAATTCATCAAAATATTTTTAACTTTACCCTTCTATGAAAATTTGACAAAAATGTCGATTTCCCTCCGTATGTGGAGAAGTTGCCGGGGCATTATGGGAGGGAAAGTTAGTAGCATACAGTCCAGGAAACTGATTAGGTGAACCGGCCGACGTAACTGAAAAAAAGTTGAAAAACGGCGTTAAACCAGGTGAAAAAAATATTAAATTTTTGCTGTACGCAAATGTACCGGGACAATGGTATTGATGTATATTTGTACGGACAAATACAGTAAGACACAGTTATATTGAACTCACATATAGGGGATAAATCGGATATAGTAATGTACTTATTTTCCTGGACATGCCGTTCTTTATTCCATCGTAATGAAGATAATTGAAGTAATTATTTGAGTCCCCGGGAATTCACTACAGTGGTGTCTACTGTATATTATATTCGATATACATACTTGCCCTAATTACAATGAACATTATAATTTAATTTGTGTGATTTTCTCCATTATTTAACCGACATTTTCTTTTCATAAAGTCTGTGCAAAAATGTCTAAGACTGTTAAACTCTCATTTATGATTTAAGACAATTCCGATGTACATGCCATTGTAAATTATTACCTAGAATATCAATAAAGTTGGTAAATTCACTAGGAAGGTCTCCGGTCTGCTATCTTTGAAGTAGCAAATCTCACGCAAGCTGTCTCGATTTTATACACGTACGTCGTTCAAATGGACATAATGCTTCTCAAGACTACCATTTGACATGGTCATAAATGTTTCAGCATATGTTTAACGTAAATTGATGTAGGAAATAGGAATTGCGTGAATTATGCTTTAATTTACCAGATTTGTGTTTGCATATCTTCACGTTATTACCAAATACGAGGGTCGTCTAAAAAGTTCAGTCGAAAAGTTGACTTTATTTTTTTGACAAAATTGATATTTTACAAAATTTAAGAAAACATCATTTTTTAATAAAAATACTATTATATGAACAATGGTTCAAACATTCCACAACGAGCGTCGCATTTTATGACATGGGTTTCTATGGGAACGTATAAGAAATGCATGGTTCGCATATTCCACTAAAACTGTTACAACAAAAGTCCACGAACTTCTAAGATAGCCCTCTTGGAATATTACGACAAATATGTAAAAAAACCTGACCCGAATAATTCATACTGTTGGAGCGGAAGTATTTTTATACAGACATTAGAAAATCAATAAAATATACATGTGCTAAATTTGATATTAATGTAGAAGAAAAAAATAGTAATATTTATGGTTGCTTGATCAAAATAAATAGGATAGGTAAGTCACAAAAACTTTTTTATTCTGTTTTTTTTTCGCATACATATATTTCGTACTTTGAAGGTGGGATTCGCCCCCAAATACTTTCGTACTTTGGATTTTGCGGTTAGAGACTTTAAAGTGGGCACAAAATATGACTGGTCGGGTACCCGTTAATACGACTATATTTCTGGTCTAAGTTCCAAGTCATCATGGGACACGTAAAAGTTGGCGAAACTAACTGCCGTGCAAAATTGTAACACTTTTTAAAAATAGCTTTGAATCATATTCATACAAACGAACATTTTGAAAGAAAATTGACCGATAGGTATTTGTCAAACAAAGAAAACATTCTTACAGAAAAACAAGAGTGATCATTAGTACCAAGGAAGCGGAAAAATACAGTACATTTGATATTACAGGAAAGGTATTATTAAGATAGAGTTGTTTACATATGACAATGGGAATTAAAAAAATCAAAACACAGTCATCCAGTCATTGTGGTTTTCTGATATTGTTGAGCAATGATGAGACGTTTAAACAAAAACTGTTTCATTTGCTGCAATTTTCAGGAAGTAATTACACATGTGCGTTTCATATGATACATTCTGTTGCAGAAAATATTTTTTTGTGATAATGAGAGATATCCAATCGCTGTAATTGATTTAAAGATATTAATCTCAGTACTCTTCGTTCGAACAGTTTTTAATCAGATAGTTTATTAAAGCAATTAAGCTTGCACCACCTCTGTAATATTACACCCTTAGAATCTTCAGAAATTGTGGGCGGATAAATATGAAACATCTATCGTATGATGTAAATGATATTGCTGAATCGTTACATATGTCTACATCAGTACATGAATTAAAACAAATGACTCAGCAGAAATTCTTAAATGTCAGAAACCAGGGATTTATTCAGGGTTGTGAACAAGAAAATTTAGTTATTCGTGTAGTCGCTGTGTTTGATGTAACACAAAAGCTTACAAATGATATTCAACACCGTAATCCTCCAAAGTACGAACATGTAGTGAATCTCCCAGTACGGTTAATTTATATTGAAAAGAAATATAATTTTGAAAATGGCAAACCAATCAGAATGGAGAATGTAAAATTTCGGAATAATGGTCGAAAACAATAAATCCTGGGCATTTGGAGTTGAATGTTTGTTATACTTGTACAAAAGTAAAAAAAAAACAACACACAAGCGGTAAATAGTCGTGCAAAAAGTAGAACGAATGACAAAAATATTATCATATAATAGCATAATCTGTGCATTTAGGTCACATAATTGAAATGACCACCTCCTCTGTGTTGTTCTCACAAAAGACCATGCATGGTATATTTGACTGAAAGTAATTGTATATCAGTGTATTTATAGCATAATTGTTGTGGTCTACTTCTAAATCGTCTACATTTCTTAAGTCAAATATTTGTGTACTACAGTTCCCCACCAATGACTACGTCCGCCCCTAGCTTGTTTTTTAGTCCGTTCACTTCTTGGTCGTTGAAATTTCAATCGTTTCGTTTAGAATTTTGTTTATATCCTCTTGTTCGTTTATTTTATATCTTATCATGGTTTCTTGTATAATATTATAATTTTTCATTTATTTGTTATAACTCCAATTTCTGAGTATTTCATGCGCGTGTATGCATGCGAATACCTTGTTTTGTAACTGAAGCTCTTTTCTCGTACAGCTAACAAGAACAATGCTTTGAGATATGCCAATGTCAGATCTCTACTCCTAGCTGCACACAACTTTGTTTTAGAAGTACGACATCAATTAACTGAAGTAGCAATTAAATTTGGTGTAATGAAACAAGACACCAGATGTCCTTGTAACTACCGACCATCTTGCACAAAATATTGCTTTATAAAAATACAATATAAATGCCGCGGCAGCGACAGCAAGTTTCCGGAAGCTGGCGATAGAATGGAATTTTTAAGTCGACAGCACTAGAATGAAGCTAAATGACAGGATAAAACGTGTTGTTCCGTTTATCATAAAGGCCTTGTTTGCACAGTCAATGATAAAAAAAACTTAAAAGACTACAAAATTAACAAGAAATTCCCAAAACCAGTCTTAGATATTTTCCCATCTTTTTATCTCTTTTATATATATCACAAATTTAGAATAAAAAGATGTCGCAATTACTAGGACATACGTATATCTTTATATACATGTTTTTTGTTTCAAAATGATACATACATTCGTATCATATTATTTTATGATACTTATTTTTGAAAGTAAAGTTGGTGCACATTAAATATCTAAATGCTGTGTTTTTATAATACTAAAAAACATGAATATTTACTATCTTATAAAAAGAAACGTTGTGGTTTGATTTCATTAATATTATCCTACGTCTATCAGGACATGACTTCGTTTAAACTTTTCTATTTAATAATGGCTTCATGAGCAAAGAACATAAGTGAGGATATGTCAAAAGGCAAGACAACCAAACATGAATATATGACTGAAAATGAAGTTAAAATCAAACAGGTACAGTGCAACCTCCCCAAAGCAACACCCTTTGGAAGAAGCAACATTATGTTGTTGTTGTTGTTGAGAGTATGATGCTCTAGAGAGGTTAAATTATTTCTTAAATCGTACACTAGAAAAATCATGTTGTTGTTGAAGAGAAGTTGCTGCTCCAGACAGGGCCGCTCTGGAAAGGTTGATTTGTATCTAGTTGTACGCCCGTTTTCAACAGTATTTCAAATACATAACGTCGGGTAGTGAACCTAACCTGTGCTCATGTACTCTGCATCAGTATTAGCCATGTTCTGTAATGTCACATTTCATGACATAGGTGTGTTCATAGAGTTCGACGTCTCTGGACTTATTGATGGTACATGTTTGAGCACTGGGTGCATTTTCGGAAATAATTTGTATTCAATTTGTATGCCTTTTATTGGTTGCATCGATAAGAACATTGTTTTTTTAAGTATCTTTGGCTGATTTTGTAATATTTTTGGTGGTTACGCTTTCCGCTCTGCATATTTCTTTGTGCAAATGTTCGAATTATTCACTTTTTTTCTGATTTCGGAATAATGATGATATGCGACTGTTTCGATGTGCACTGTATTGCCTTTTCGTAGATTCCTGATTTTAATGGTGTTGTCTATATCTATATAAGATATACATATATTAACTATGTAATATATATTTTATAAGTAGTGTTTTTATTGGAAAATATTTACAACCATACTAACTAAACAATATAACAATTAAAACCCTATTACAGTTTGTACACAGTCGTACTACAGCAAGACCTTTCGTTGACAATTCTCCACATAATGGACATCTTTTAACATCCTACCTACGCCCTGACAAACATAATAAATAAATTCTGTTCATATTAGTTTTTCATTTGATTATTCTGTTGTTTCCTAATCCCAGGGGCATACACCAGACGTTAAGGGCACTTTCATATTTCACCCTCAAATAATAAAACACCACGTCTGTGCATATTATATAAGAGCGGTGCAATAAAGTAGGTATAATATAGTCCAAAAATATCTCATAGCGACCAAAAGAAATTGGCTAGCCTTTGAGAAATTTAATGCTGTTGTTGAATCTCGACTGAAAACATAATCAATGCTTTGGTCTTTGAGCTTAACCCGAGTCGCCGAGAATGTTAAAGCCCATGAAGAGTATTGTGCCGTTCACTTAAAAATACGAGTTGATTCATAGGACTGTGTTGATGCATAGCTTTACCCCACGAACTACTATCAAACTATTTATCGCACGAGAATTCCGCGAAGCAGTATAGATTGGATGGAATCTTTTCGCTTTTGCGTCAATCTTATTTAAGTAGTACTACATTCACGGGCAAAGTCGCTACGTGTGGTTTATTTGATTCACAAATGATATGGTTTGATATGAAAGTTCAAGAGAAAATGCGTGTTGCTTCATCTCTGATCGGTGAACTGTAATCTGCTAATTTTAGGAGCGGCACATGATTTTAATCTTTGCAATTCCTACAGGCAAATACATTAATAACCATTTTCTGAATGAAAATGCCGAAACGGAAGTTGTAGCGTTTCGTTGTTGCGTATCTTTTCTTTAAACAGTTAGGAATGGCATTGATTAGCAATCACACTTGACCAAATTTATTGACATTCCAAGTTTTGTTTCCAAATCTGAAGCTTGCTAGAAATCCAAAAAGCTTAAGAATAATAAAACATTTTCAAACAGTCCCTAAGTGGTACGAAAGACGAATTGAAGCGCATTTGTAATTTTATAATGTTTTACGTAGTATTGAGCAATAAAATAACTGTATTCCAGTGAATCATCTTCATTTTATTCAGCTATTTTTTGTTATGTTATATAAAAAATTCATGAATGTGTCAGTCATATGGTATGGCGACCATAATGACATTAGATGCGACTCATATATTTTCGTGTTTGGCCAAAACATGCATACATTATTGGTATTAGTAATAAATAAAATTTAAATGTTAGAAAGATTATGTTGCATTAAACCGTATCACCAAACACCTTCTAAATCTAGCGCCCGTTTCAAAGACACATCTTTGCCAAGATAGCAGTTAAATAGCCAACATAAACATCTTACCAATGTTAAACATTTCAGACGTTTGCCATTTACGGCTAACAATTGATTCCCGAAACAATCTATAGGGTAAACAAGAGGTAGAAAGACTTTTAAGTTTGAAAACTATTATCTTATCCAAGATCTGTCCTGGAAACGAGCCCCAGGAGTTTAGCTGGTAATGTAACCATTATAGATAATTGTGTAGATTATAAACACTCGTTACAGCGCGGACTGTTATACTAACGAGATGGTATTAAAATAAACTGAAAATGAAGCAACAAACTAATGGATTTAATTTTGTACAATAACAGACGGAGAAATATCTGATTCTAGAAGGTATCTGTAGCGAACACAGTTTATTGAAGTACAGGGCTTTCATTTGACCCATTTTGGTTCTTAAAATCTGTAAAATAAAGTTTTCTGACTCTTGAGAATTTGTACCAAAGGGTACAACTGACAATAATTTACAATAAAATTTCAAGGAAAATTTGTTGACTTTTCAAATTATCATAAGCTAAGAGTTATCAACCTTTGACGAGTCATGAATCCCTTGGAAGTGTAAAATGTATTGAATATTATGGTAATAAGAGTACATGAAAAACGCCTAGTTAATGTTATCGGAAACAAAATGTAAATGTAGCAATTAATACATAATCCGAATCATCGTCAATATTTAAACAACACATTGCGTTTTAATTAATATGAATACACGTCATTTTTTTAGTAAACAAATCTTTACTTTAGTGTACAAGTCATCATTTTAGCATTTTATATTATAGCATATGAACGAATGTAATGCCCGGTAGTAAGGTGAACAACGGTTAATATTCCCATATTGTTTCTCAAAAATCAGGTTTATCATAATATGTACAACTTTAAAAATCTTTTCTCCAAGAACTGAACCCTCCGTGCACTTTAGACCTTGAAGATATTTCCAGATAAAGGTTGTTCGAAATTCACCATTTCCTTACTACTATATATTAGCAACAAGAAAATATAGAAAATGTAATTGCAATGTGTTTTACCAGGTCTTAAACAATCAAACAGAAGGGTTTTCCGAATGCTTTCGACACAAATCGGAAATTCTTAATGCAACTGAATTAGGCACAGACATCTTTAAAACAACCAAAGGTGATTCTAAATGCTCCTTGTTCTGTATAGAAATTTAATGAAAAGCATTCCATCAATTTATGCCTGATGATGGTATGTTTAGCGATATTGCAATATCTGAATTAGTGGTGTAGTCAGAACTTTCTATAGATAGGCGATTTCTAAAAAGCTGGTTTACCCCATATCGGTCAATTAAAAGTTCGTCTCATTCTAAAAAACGTGGGTGACCATTTGAGAAAATGTAAGACAAAAACTTTCTGTTTTTTAGGAATCTTTCATCAGCCTCTCTAGGCTACAATTTTATAAAGAACAGATCATTTACGTCACTAGGTAGACTAATTGAAATACAACCGTCTTTTATTCTTTCAAGGTATAAGCGTTGATCATTGTATCTTTTCAACATGATATGGAATCTTAATTTAAAACCAACTCTGGCTTTTGAAACTAGTTTCCATTGCCCTATGGAACGTGAAATTTATAAGCAACGACGGTGTGTCGTTAATATCACTTAAGTATGTAGTCAAGGAGAAAATTACAGGGACTTTTTTATTCAAAGCACCGAAACTCACGCGAGATGTCTCGATATACCACGAGTTTATCACTCAAAGGGAAAATATTGTCGAAAACCTGCAATGAAACAAGACTTTTATTCGACGGTGTCATTAAAATTCTACCACAAATAACTTTGAAACCGTGTAAAATATTCAAAGTCAAGTAAACATTATGAGACTTCGTCGCAGGCTCATGACTCTGACGCTAACAAAAAAAAAATCATTCTTAAAAAAGAATACCAAGTTTGCTTTATTTCCAAATACTAATACTACAATCCATTTAATTAAGGATGAAACATTGTTATGAAAACCGTACAATTTTATGAATATCATTTAAAAAGTCGAAAGTCATACGTGCCTTTCTTTGTATTCAGTCCATCAATTTGATCGACTATTCCCACAAATTCTTTAATGTTGATGGATTTTACGTACGTCAGATTCTCAACCAAAAAGGGATTTTAAGAGACTATTTTACAATTGTCTTTTTTCTGATGGTGCTCGTGTTCGTCCAAAATTTGGCGATTATTGAATATCAGCAGTATCTAAACAACACAATTAAATTTCTTTTACATTCTTTCTGACGCTATCCGCCTACGGAAATTATCGAAGTCGATTAAAACACGTGAAATTCAAATGTTAATCAATATAGTTTTACACCTTCATCCATGTGAATGAGTTTAAACCTGCTAATGCCTTTGGTAAACTTCAGACAGTCAGTTGAAATACGTCATGCTCTTATAATTGCATTAATATTGTAAAAGTTAATCAATGTGTTAATTCTAAAAGTACCTATGTGCATCTGCTCTCCGAAACTGAATTAACGAACAGAAGATAAAAAGTTGTAAATCGGAGAAATATTATACCAGTGATACAAGTCTTGGTACATGTGTATGAATAACAGCAAATAAGAAAATATGATCTTTTTCTGAATCACTCTTTTATAGCAACAATGGCCCGGATCAAAAATACATTTGGTCGGCCAAGTTATTTTTTTCACTGGGGTTTAACGTCGCAGCAATAGTCAGGGTCATTTCTAGCTTAAACGATGGACAAATACTTCAGGCGTACGCACACCTGGGTAGAACCACCAAACTTCCGTAAGCTAGCTGAACAGCTTCCTTACATGTGAAATTTGTTGGGTTGGATTCGAACCCGCAGATGAGGGGTTTGTGATTGCTGGTCATAGATTATAACTACTCGATCACGGAGCCCCACTCCGCCAAGTTAGCTTCATCGGTAGAGATCATTCGTGCTTTGGTCAGTAGACATCCAGTGCACGAGGCA
The DNA here is from genome assembly GCA_008271625.1 of Lutraria rhynchaena. Lineage (NCBI taxonomy): Eukaryota > Metazoa > Mollusca > Bivalvia > Venerida > Mactridae > Lutraria > Lutraria rhynchaena. Next base: position 2,401,535 of record VIBL01000023.1, read on the forward strand.
GATGGAATACTAGATTTTCCGTGACACATAACAAAACATAGTAACACATCATAAGGAAAAGATGACCGTTTCCTTGGGGATATAGGGGAAATGTAGTTCTGATAAGTATCTCAGTACAACTTGATAGGTCAACAGTCGGCTATACATAACTTATCTTGTAATATTGACGATGAACAGCGTTCAGCTTAACACACAAATAGTTACATCTGTCTGTCAGACACTAATCCTTTCAGTCATGCTTTTGAGAATACTAAATAATTTCATCGGCAAAATATGAGCCTGGCGTTCTAAATGACAAATATACAAAACATCTCGATGATTCCATGATTAATGTAAAGGATATTTTACAAGCAACTGCTTATGTCACGAACAGTTCGTTAGCAGATTAATACACGACCGTAAGTCTAAATTATATGACAAGACACAGCCGGCCAGAAAATCACCATTATTACCCTGATTGTATCATATATGCAAATAGCAATCCTTTGTCTGGACGCTGGCCAACGGAGACGAATAAGATGCAAACATAAGCCCTATAAATGATATACACATGCAGACGTCTAACCACATAAAAGAGCATTCTGTTTCATTCTGAATCTGTCACTGATTTTATGGATGCCGTAAAACCGTAGTTGAGTGTTCTGTATAATGTTCACTGTTCAAGGCTCTACACGCTAGAAATGGAAGACCCACTCTCATAAATAAGGTTCTGCGTAGTTGTGGTTTTATTGACATCTTCTTGGAGATCATTAACTTCTTGTTAGAATTCACTGACGAATTTATAGCTCTCTTACAATGGTAAACAGCTGGAAGAGGTACAGTGTCTCTTTGAACGCCATCTGTAATTAATCTACGTCTAAGTTGATATTGTTACTTTGAATACAGTGCAACCTCTCCAAAGCTACACCCTTATGGAGAAGCAAAATTATGTTGTTTTTGAGAGGTTGTTGCTCTAAAATAATAGTAAAATCGTACAGTAAGAAGAAATCATGCTGTTGTTGAAGGGAGGTTGTTGCTCAAGAGAGGGCCGCTCTGCTACTTGTCTTTGCTGGATTGGATCAGATCTCAATGCTTTTAAAGTCTGAGTGACGATGTCCAATTGATTCGGACACTATTAAAGTATATTATAATTTGTTATTAAATTAAAAAAAGTCAAAGTGAAACATAAATTATTCTTACTTGATCTGTAATATTAGCGACAAAAGGAAATTGAAAATTAATTATCGTATTTTCCCGATGTTAAACGTCGCACACCAACAGCCAGGATCATTTGGCGACTTTCAAGTTCTTACAGTGGAGGAAGATCCCAGGTTTACACCTGGTTATAGAACCATCGGCTTTTCGTCAGCTAGCTAGACAGTTTCTTAACATCCTTAACAACACAAGCTTTTTTTAAATGTGTCGCATTTTTTTGTGTTTGACTTGAAAACTCCTATTTGATATTCTACACCTACCTTTTAAAGATAGTATAAAATGAAAAGTTTTAAATGATTGATTTTTCAAGAAAAGTATTGGACTATGTTAAAAAAGTATTTTCTTTGTGTCCTTCATTAATATAATCAAATTAAACCTGCTGGAATTCTTATGTGATATCAAAATTATGTCTTTAAAGCCGTTAAATATATGGGCTCATGTGGAGCCCTTAATGAGATTTATCTTTAATAACTATCGTAATGTCTTTATAAGAATATACATTGTCATAAAGACAGCACTGCACTCAATCAATATTCATCTCAGTTTTATCATCTCTGAACATCAATTCCGTCGTCAGAAAACTCTGTCCATTAAGTCACGACTTATTGGTATATTGTAGTAACCCTCCCTGAGCATCATTTTACGAGTAGTGACTGACAAATACACTTTTATGTTAGTTCGCTGCTCTGTGTGTCTAGTTTAGATTCGCAGACAGTCAAACCGGTGAACGGAGGCCACCCTTGGGAAAGACAAAATGTGGCCTGTATAGACAAATGACCTTTATTCGGAGGTCAATTTGTTTTAATATAATCAGTGACAGTTTTTCAAAGAATGGTCTTTATTCACAAGCTGGTCTTTATTCGGAGGTGGCCGCAAACACACGTTGACTGTATACGTACACCCACACTGCTTCCACATATAAGTTGTATGACTTACTGATCGGTTGTTAGTTCACTAGCCAGGAAACATTTGGTAGACGTAACTGATTAAAGTCAGAGAATATCAAACTTCGAAAGCACCCCATAGGGAATGTAAATCTAGTACAAGAGTCATACAAATGATGCGAACAAATACGCAATTTTGAGGGAACTCAACTCATGGTTGACAAAAAAATTGAATTTAATGCTTTAGTGTTATCTATAAATATTGTTGACATTTAATTTATATGAAATTATTGTGCAGATAAATGCAAACTTTATTGCCGCGTACACGTACCTCTACAACGTGACTGACTTTTCTACGATATTTTCTTAGATATTATCTGTACAAGATGAATTTATCGGTAGAAGATGACAGCAAGCAATTCCCTTATAAACACAGTACATGTATAAATACATGAAGCACACTGATTTTACTTTTCACTTTGATTGCTGTCAAATGAAAGAAAACTGTACATTTTGAGAAATGAATTGTCAATCCTGAGCCCTGTCCAATACAGTTGATAATTAACACTAGCCGCTCACTGCTGTGATTTCTAATAACATCCGGGAACAAATTTCACATGTGAGGAAGCTGTCCAGCCAGCTAACGGAAAGTCGATGGTTCTACCCAGGTTTACACCCGGAGTCTTCCTCCACCAATAACCCTGGAAAAGTCGCCATTGACCCTGGCTGTTGGTGCGACATTAATCCCAAGAAAAAATAACAGAGATGAACATACTTACAACAAATTATAGCCAAAATATGCTGGTCAAAGCAATGGTAACTTTCATGACAGAATTGAATTGAGTCGCATTGAGCATTGTGTATAATGGTAAAATACCATAGACTGTGTTTAACAATATTTGTCATAAGTTGCAATATGCGTCGTACATATTTCTAGTTCACGTCGTACAATGACGTTGCTTATAGAAATCAAGTCTGATATCAATAAAGTTCTTTGATCGTTCTCAAAGACGACAAGCAATAATCAGGCACAGTAATTTTACGCTACAGGATGTTTACAAACCAGTAAATATTGTTCATTATTGGGCATATTCATGGAAATGTCGCCATTCAAACAGAACAAAATTGTTAACATCAAACAAATGTTCTGCAATTGGTTGGTACATTCGGTCGTTCATATAACATAAATACTATCTATTAGCGTTTCCATGGATTTTTCGATCCTACGCGGAAATACCAACAAGCAATGCTTTCGTGCTTATCGTCCCTATCATAATTACTTTGGAGACAGATGAAATAAATACTATACAATAATATGCATAAACAAAATTCCACACACAAGCATCCGAACGATATTTTTTCAAAGAATCAAACTATTTAGAATATCACTGCGAGGTAAAACTCGTTACGACTGTGCGCAACACAGAAAAAAACGGCGTTAAACCCAGTGAAAAAAAACAATACCTAACATACTAACAATATGTATAATATCTAAAACTACATGCCATTTGATTGTATAAGTACGGTTTTGTGACGCTATATATAAAAGTTCCCCACAGAGAGGCACAAAACGTTAAATTGTCTACAAATCAGTATATGTAATTGTAAACGTTATACAATGTTAAAGCAGTTCCAGATGTAGTTTAGTTTTCACTTTGTCTTCTATTATTGAGTTAAGTGTAATGAAAGTAAAAATGACTGGTCTAGACTAAGTAACAAACTCAAATTACCAATACATTTACCATACGTAAGGAGTATTTATGCAAATATTTAGAAATAATTTACAGAAATTGAATCCTGAAATTACACTTTGCTTTCTTCCTGAAGATAATTATTTGTAAATCATGTATGTATGTAAATGTTTCTTTCACGGATAAAAGTTTCAAGGTTAAGTGCACCGCACCACAGGGTACAGTTTCAATTTAAAAATGAGTTTACAACGTAATTAATGAAATTGTACTAAATACCTTAAAATCTTCAAGGAGAAATACTGCTTCTTACTGGTTCTTTTATACAATGTTTTAGATACACGATTAATGACAGTTAGTTAGCGATGGCATTATGTGTCATGCTTTTACCAGTTAAAGCGCTAATATTACGACTGATCACAACCTATCGTTTGTAAGTGCATGGCTTAGATTTGGCATACAAACATTTTTCACTGGGGTTCAGCGTTGCGCCAACATCTAGAGTCATATGGCAACTTTTCCAGCTTTAACGGAAGATGAAGACCCTATGCGTACATAACGACTAACGACCTTCCGTTAGCTAGCTGGACAGCTTCCTCACTTTTGAAATTTGTCTAGACCCAAACTCACAGTGGTGAGGGACTAGTGAGAGACCATAACCACTTGACCACGACAGCACCAACAGAAAATATATATCGTCACTAATTGCCTTTGTTTAAGGAAAGGATCGTAGCTATATGGGGATCCTCTTGGTACCCCCATGACAAGAACATGCTTGGTCAGAATTTGGTATTTCAAGCATCATTAATTTCCGTAATATTCAGCAGATGGAATATTCACACGAAACATAATAGTAGAATTAAATCAGTCGTAGATCTTATCAAGCATTGGCTATATTTGACTAAATGTGTGTAAGTATTTACTCCATTAAAGTTATCTTCAGTAAATTTTATTCTTAGCCGTTTTTAGACAGTTCAACATATGCGGGGATATATATCATGGATATAGTGAAATTATTCAGGATCGCTGGAATTTACTAAAACCGTGTTCTACTGTACGTGGACAGAGTTTTCCCTAGCTTTTTTATTTGGGGGTCCCAGGATTTTGCCATTTTGGGGGTCCCTGGTAATTTTTTTTTGGGGGGGAGAGACGTATGGAATCCTGTTTGGGATTTAGATGCAGACACAGGGACTGGCACGATCGAAAAACCATGAATTGTTCTTTGAGTTCTTTTTTTAATTTCGATTGTCCATGCATCGTTCATGGTTGCCCCCCCCCCGACGCAATTTCGCTTGACTCCCTTATTTAAAATTGATAAGCATCACTCCGACACAGATTTCAGGAAAAGTGAAATGTTTATTTTACGGACCCAGGAACGCATATTAGTTGAAATTGCACGTCCCGGACGAAAAAGTTGCGACAGAGACGCAGGTTGTCTGCGTGAATAAATAAATATTACATATATATTCCCAAAGACATGGGTTGTCTTTATGCATACATGCATATATATCTATCTATATATTTATCGTCGGAGTCTATGATATATCTTCAGACAAAACCAACCTCATTGATTAAAAGTTTACGGAAATGAACTTGTCATTATGTCTGCAAATATCTAGTATCTTCTCTTATTATTAGCTTGGTGCTGTTATTACCAGTAATTTATCAGTCAAGTAAGAGAATGTGTCTGAATAAGCTGCGTTCAGTTTTATCAATCGCGGGAAAAAATGCATCTTGAAATATTATTATTATTCGATGTAAGAAATAGCGGATTCCAATTCGGAAACTATACAAGCAGTAAGTAGTACATATTCCATGTAGGTAACTAAAGGTATAATCAGTACAACTCCGACTGTTATATTGGTACTTACTTAGTTGAAGCAGTTAGCCACAGACTTATACCGCGGTGGTTTGGTTACTTTATTACAAATTCAAAGACAGTATGAATGTAACAAATTAAAAAATGATTCATCTTTAGACATTGGAGTTGATGTCATTCAATTTTTTTTAAAATTAAATAAGAATGTTTAATTTTTTGTTTGTAATCCCAACTAACCATTACTAGAGTTGATCCTATCAACATCCGACCCTATGATTGAGTTAAAACATGTTTTATCGATGAGAAACTCTTGTCCATTTTGATAAGGTTCGTAATTATTTACTTATTTACAACAGATATCGTATCAGCATATTAAGATATTAACAAAGATGCATTATTAGCTTGGCCATGGTTGCTTAGGATATACTGATTTAGGTATTAATATTCCATGATTTAATACTACATGCTATAAAAAATTCAAATACTTAACAAGACTAGTAACCGGATAATGAGTTTAAAGCAATTAATCAACACACAGGCAATTGGTAATGTTTGACTAAGCAAAGATCAAATTATAAATCAAGGAATTGTCAAAGTGCGCGTAACAGACAGCTTCTTTTCCAAAGGCCAACGTCTTGGGAATAAATTTGATACGATTTTCCTTATGGTAGAATACCAAACAATGTATCCGGCGAAACAAGGATAGATCAACTTTCACACTTGTCTGAGTTGTAGGATGTAAAGGAAAATACATTTACATTTTATTCACATACAATGTCAGAGACAAGACAGGAGGTAAAACTCTTAATCCGATTCAAGTCCAAATAAATTACACTCGATTATGTTTCGTACGTATTCGGTATGAACATCACCAAATCCATTAGCCCGTAGCATTGACCGATTGGGTATTTTTTGTTATTCATTACTTTATCCATAAATGAAGTCTGTATATATATACATTTGAATATAAAATGCAAAACACGCATGGGGTTTGGGATTTCTTCGTTTTAGATTGCGAATCTTACTGAATGATTTGATTTTTATCTCCAAATAGATTCAAATCAATACAAGCACAATTGATGAAGTTTTCGACAGAATTTTGACAATGCAAACGCACAGAGAATATTGTCAATATTTGTTAGACATCAAAATTGCATAGTTGCGGTGAGACCGAAAAGTTATGTATAAACCAATTTTGAACATGTCACAATTTCATCGAATTTGAGAAGTGTACTTTAATCTATTTGCCCAAATGGATGGAGATATAACATCAACATGTCTGTAATCTGTTAACATGTTGAGTTTAAACATTCCGATAATAAAATGGCTCAAACGGCTATGTTCTTGTCATCATGGCGCTAAAGGGCCAAACATTTTTTAAATGTCTCACATGAAATTGTTTAACATTGTCCGGCTATCTGTTCGTTCCCTGGGTTTTGTGATTGATTCCCCTTTTTCTATTTCTGTCCTCTCTTGTCCACCCAAAGACAGTAATGCATTTATCGCGATGGTTGTGTTTTGTGAAAACATTGCATGGTCCTTCTTTTGAAGTCTGTGTAATGGGATATGCTTATAAAGCCTATATAGGCACTTTCTGCAATTTCTGATTTTGTATTTTTAATTAAATTATGTATAAGGCAGATTTTCTACTTTTGATGACATATCTGTTGGGTTGTATATTCGTTTGAGTTTCTTTTATTTTTTTTTCTAATGTCATGTCTTATTGCAAGATAATTTTGTGTAGGAAGCGGTAGTGTAATTACCTTAAAGTTATAAAATTAAACAACAATCCGATTTCTACAAACTCGATGATATAGAACGCAAACAAGTCGTTAATTCATTTTGTTGCGGAAAGAAAATCAATTTGTATTGTGTTTAGGATGCGGAAATCAGAAAATGAACACATATCATTTTTAATTACACTGTATAAACCAAGATTAATTGATCACTGCTTCTGAGAGCTTAAAGAACATCTCCAGGAATACAAAATTAGAATATAAAAATAATCATTTAAATACAATCGATCATAAAAAAACCCAATTTTCTCAGAATGGAGTCAATGTGAATGAAGCCACAACACCTTCAGCTTTTGGTTCTAAAATTATACATATGTAAATGAAAAATGAAAAAAAAATCAGAGAATATTATAAGAAAAGAGAACAAAGTCCATGTTGATAAGAGTTTTAAAAATCTTTCTTTTGCCAAATGAATGGGATATGGTACTGGATGAAAATTCTTCAAATGTTGTTTAATTTGGTGAATAAACGAAAACTGTAACAAACTAGTGCCACCACTTTACAATATGTAGAAAAAAAGAAACTAAAAACATATAAAAAATCCACCTTTCCCAAAGTATTACCTACCACCAAAATCCAACCACCCACCCAACACCGAACAGAAATAAAGCCCAAGAAAAAGTAGACCTTTCTCCGTGCGGTGTGATACATCACATGAAAGGTGATACGTGTCATAAACTGCTGGTATTTGCGAACTAAAAGAGACCTGTTTCACAACTTTCTAGTGTGAAGTGTCGAAATAGCTGACATAACGTTAGATAATATCACAGAAGGTGATATAGTGTTTGAGTATACTGGTATTCACTGGGGAAATTGTGACAAGGTCCTCCACGAATTGAATGAGAAAGAAAATCAGGTTCAACTCATTTTGAAGACATGACGCTTGACTCTTTTCTTCACTTAATACTAAAACAAAAGATATGGCGTACTTGTTAAATGGCTAACCCCTGTGGTTTTTTGCTTTACTACGATTAGAAATCTAACACAAACGTTATCTGTAACCAAATGAAGGAAGCAAAGATCGCTCACTTTAGTTTGTGATAATTGTTAATGTAATTATCGTAATCTTCATTTTCCTTTAAAACAGTTTAAGCTAACGTCCAAATCAAATTAACACACCATTGCAATCACTGTTTTCAATAGAAGGCCTTTAAACTTCCCCAAGTGTATTTATTGATTTAAATTAAGATTTTAATTAAAATGTGTTCTTCTTATTGAATTCTATTTTGAAGTCGACATTTTACATCGCACTCATTTATCAATTAGCATGTCTCTATATTGGGACACCAATCCAACCAACACAGAATACAATAAAAGTCGATAAAACAAATTTTAGTGCTCGAATACAATACAAATCATCAACGTGCCAAACCAATGTGCAAAATAAATTGATTTGTTAATAAATACCCAATGTTCACTGAAAAACGGAAACAAACATAGTTATTATATGTACTGGATGAAAGAGCGATAACAGTCACATAGCAAGATATTCGTACACAGATTCCATAATATGCAAAACCATCCGAAAAAAATATAACAGTGCAATGACATAAAATGATATTTTGATCGATCTCCCAACAAGGTTGTTTTGAAAGTTTTCATAAGATTGATTGTTTCATGATATCGTACAATTGACTGTCATTATCGATAACATTATGTCGCCTCACTTCAAGCAGAGATGCTTTTGTTTTATAATTTAAAGGGAAATAAGTATTCAGTTTAGGGCACTTTTATCGGTAAGTGGCGAATGATGGATTGATTTAATGATGTAACGCTACTTTTAATTCATGCAGTTTTACAGTATTTGTAAATTATTAGAAAATGCTATTCATGTAATGCATTATTGACACCTTGAGAGCCGTTTGTTCAAAATAAATGATTCGCATTGTTTTTTTGCGTAATACGAAGTTGTTCGAAGAGTGCTGATAATGGTAATTTAACCGTTTTATTATTAAACACACAGTTAAAGTATTGGACACATAAAATATGGTAAATATAAAAATGTAATTGTAGAAAAACAATGATGTGTACAGTGATATCACACAACGATGATGTCATTGTCCCATTCCTCGAAAGAACAACTAGACTGCATGGATGTACAGTATTTGAGATGCCAAATGGGATTAAAAATATGAACATTAACAAGAAACATGTGAATGATAGTATAGTGTCTTTTAATGAAGTGTTCATAGTGATCAGAATGTTTGTCAAACTGAATAAAATGTTTCGACGAGACTAACAGTGGCCGATCAAAATATTTGTGAAGATATTTAGATAAATACGTGAAAAACACCAATATGGTAATTGAATACCAAACGTGTATCATAGCAGGTTCCATTATATTGTATCATTAGATTTTGATAAGCCAAGGATATGTATGTATGTATGTATTTTCCCGGTGGAAAAGTGAAGTTGGGCCCGTTTAACCAGTTTACACCCTGCAGCTTTCTGCAGACCGTTTCGAAGCGGTACACCTCGGAGAGATTGGGTTTTGCCCTTCATCTTTATACGTTTCTCCGAGTTGGTTCGGTAGGTTTTGGGTCAGATGGGATGTTTTTGCATGTAGATGTTTCTAGGAATTCCCTAATTATCTGTGTTAATTAAACTTAATGTTTGGTAATTCGTCCCTGAATCAATAATGTTTGGCGCAATCATTAATAATATATAATGAATGTTTTATGACCCCTTGACCTTATGATCAAATATAGCTTGTGTTGATTACTATAATAGAATTTTCTCCAAATCTTAGCTTATAGTAACGTGATTAATGCACTGATAACAAATCAACGATAGGACGAATGATTAATTTAGATACATTTTTGGAGAAGCAAGTAATGGAATTGATCAATTCGTGGATCTAGCGCTATTGTAAGAGTCCCTTTTTAATTATCTAGGAGGTCCCACGTTGTTACAGCTTTATCCGCACTTTAATGAAAGTATTCGTTCGACTTTGACCTCTGTTGTCATTTATTCCCACTTGGCCAGAAAACTTATATGCGATATTATAATACAGGAAATATATGGTGAAGTTATTTATAAATAGTACTAGTTTTGCTAAAGACCGTCCCAATGCGGTACACTCCGGAAGACTGTGTTTTGTCCCCCATTTTTGTACGGTCCTATGTGTTGTGCGGATTATGTGTTGGGGGATTTTGGGAAAGGTAGTATTTTGGGGAAAGTGGGATTATTTGCTTGAGTTTTTTTTTCTAGGAATCTTTTTCTTATCTGTAATTCTCTTTTAACTAAAACACTTCATGTGTTGATTTTCAACATTTTGTACAGATAAACTTTTCCTGTGTTCATGTGTTATTACTAGTTCTGATTTAATGTTTAGTATGATAGAAATTTCGACATAATACATATGTTAACTGCGGCAAGGGTATCATTCATTAAAATATATTGTTATTCATTCAGGCCAATATTTTCAGGCATATTATTATACTTACATAATGTGATAGATTCAGATATGAAGATTATATAGAATTACATGTATTCGGTTTGTAAAGCTTATATCATGCCACAATATATCAAAATATAATGACAGAGTCAATGTTCCATTTAAACGTAAATAGTACAGTGTAAATAATTTATGAGGTATTTCAACTTGTAATGTGTCTACATACTTAGTAAGTGTATCATTTAATTTGATCACAAACTGGAAAACACAAATAACGTACCAGGCCTTTTCTTGATGTTATATCTAATTTGTATTACAGAGTTTCAGAGGTGGATTTACATTCTGTCAAACAACTCTTTTATTTCCCTGGGGTTAAACGTCGCGCTAACAGGTTCGAAGCACGGTCGCGGCAGGTCAAACCATACTATGAAAATTCGAGAAAAAAAGCCAATTTTCTTCCATAATTATGTTGAGAAGTTGCCGGCTCCTTGTGTAAGGGTAAGTTAGTACTGGTTAGTATACAATCCAGGAAAACTGCTTTCGTGAACTGTTCGCCGTATATAACTAAAAATTGTTGAAAAAGGCGTCAAACCACAGTGACAATATCACATAAAAATAACAACCAAGGTCATTTGGTGACTCTCCCATATTTACAACTGGGTAGAACCACCGACCTTCTGTAAGCTAGCTGCACAGCTTCCTCACACATAAACTGTGGTCCAGAGTGGGGTTCAAATTCACAGCGGTGAGCGGCTAGTGATTACCAGTTAGAAACCATTATCACACGACCACGTAGGCCCCCTCCCAATCTTCTAAATACTGGATTTAAAACATGAAATATATTAGATAATGTAACTAAAACTAATGTATAATTTTGTGCAAAATGTGTCAACCTTCAAACGTAATTGAGGTAACTGAGATTAACAAAACATTATCAGGAATTTGTGGAATTGCCGTGATAGCTCCATGGGGAATGACAAACTTGTAAATGTTAGACGTTTTCCCGTAGCAGTGTGGGTTCGATTCTCTCTCCGTCGCACAGAATTTAATAACATTTTAATTGCACATTTGCCTGAAGTAATGATATTATGGGTTCTCCAAGCACAAAGAACAAACAATTATACCTTAGCACTTGTCTCCTCGTAATTTAATAATTACACGATAATTGGATGACAAGATTATTCAACAAACGATATTAAGTCCAGACAATTTGTTACTTGGTCGGAATCTAATATCGGCGCTCGATTCTCGAATTGTTGATTATTTTTTGTTTAATCTGTGAGAGAATCATAATTTGCAGACGACAGTAATACAAAGTAAATTATCACAACAGAGTAAGGTTGCTGTCTGTCTCATAACTCATATTTTATACTATACTAGATCACACGTTTGGCTATTTGCGCATTCTGTCTTGAAAACCACTTTACTAGTTCGGGGCATTTCGGTCCAAACAAGGCCCGATTTCTCTGGAAATGACGTCATTCAAGTTCTTTTCAATAATTCTATTTCCGCGGAACATTTATCATAGCTAATAATTGTATCACGTAATTATTCACTGGGCTTTTATAACATTTACGGATCAAGTCGTATGAAAAATGAAAAATCCTGGTGAAAACAAAACAAGGATCATATTTTAACTGGTTGTGACTCCTTCATCGTATTTATGCTATCAAAAGTCGACAGCAATCATTTTAAATTTCGAATTCCGAAAATCATAAACCAATTAGACAACACAAACAAAAATTATAACCAATTTTGTATTATCCAGATTTGAGCTTGAAATTGGTGAATTTCACCTTAACCGATGGAATTGTCAGAGCCTTAAACAATCAAGATGAATTTAATTTTCATACAATGACATCTAATATTTACAAGATCTTTTTACTTTCAAACCGAAAATAGGGTGTCTTTTTGACAATGGACAGAAAGCCGAATACTTTTTGGACTAGACATTTGTATATCCAACAAATAGGTTGAATTTTGCGAAACAAAAAAGACTTTTGTCTCTATGAACAGTTTTTGGACGTTTTTTCTGTTGTAACTGAATATTATGTGATAGGTAGTTCTGCAGTTTTAATCTTGCCATTTGCTTACAACGTACAGAGGTGTATTGTATGTAGCAGTATTCAAATATTTGAAGATTATTCTGTAATACAGTCAAACCTGTGTTTGCGGCCACCTCCAAATAAGACCATCCTGTGAACACTTGTGAAGGCCATTCTTTGAAAAACCGTCACTAATTATCTAGAATTTGACCTCCAAATTAAGGCCATCTGTAAATAAAGGCCACATTTTGTCTTTCCTAAGGGTGGCCTTTGTTCACAGGTTTGACCGTTATAGTGATATTACATAATGTAAACATATTTACCAGTCCTGAAATATTTCTTTATTGGCTGATCGATTATGATTGTAAAGTTTTACCGGTTAGGCAGTAAATGTTCTAGAACAGACGTTATAAATAGTTACCCAAGACATATTGTTTTATCGGTCCAAGAAGAGACGATAATTTTATTGCAGAATATATTCTGAGGTAATCCCAACAATACACGCAACCGAATACAACGAATTAAAGCTAAGTCGAGTCACCCGTGGGATTGTATTACTAATATTTGCACGAACGAAGTTTTCAAGAGAAGCTGAAAGAATATGCCATTACCTTAAATAGCTGAACATTCAAATAATGAATGGTACAATTGTATTGTAATAGATTTGTAAGTAGGGTCATTGATTAGCGCTTGCATCGGGATTGGCACTGTTTATCAAGTGTATTTCAATTTACCATATCTTCAAACACTCGTCTTAACACCCCGTCAAGAATTATGACAGCCAAACCTGTGTTTGAGGCCACCTCCCAATAAGACCACCCTGTGAATAATGGCCATTCTTTGAAAAATCGTCACTGATTATTTAGAACAAACCGACCGCCGAATAAAGGCGTTCTGCTAATAAAAAACCTTATTTTGTCTTTCCCAGAGGTGGCCTTTGTTCACAGGTTTGGCTATATATGAACATTCTGCTAGCATCTGACAACAGTTACTCCCTACATGATGACACGCCTACACAATATCCGATATCAAAGACATTTATTGTTATCAAAGATTTAGTCTTTCTATCAATGTGATTTCTTTATTGACTAAATATGGAGAATATATTCAACATATGACACAAAATAATGAAGTGGTCTTACAATTAGAGGGTGTTTGTTAAATGAGGTTTTACTGTAATTTTTCGTACATCGTTACACTGCGGAAATCACAGATGTCCAGAAAGCTAGCATGTACTTACGAAACATATCCACAATGTCAACATCTTAATTAATTAGTTATTTTTGTGGGCAAGACTGTAATTGGATATCACAATGATCACAACTTGTTGATAAAATGATATAAATACATGTTTCGAAGAAGAACAATAAATTTTAGCCGTGGCATTGTGTCATTCCATTAATACCACTTTGTTAAGTCAAAGTAAATGTAATTATAAACGCAAGATTTAACACAGTCTATGTTTTGCGGAAGGATCATTTATCTTGCAAAATGGAGATCTCTAGACAAGAATATAAATCAATGGTAATGTGCACCCGTTCGTATAAAAGAACTTTTTTTACTAATAAATGAACATAATGGTATTAAATTATAATCACATCAATAGATATGTGTCATGCCGTAAGGTGGTATCTACGTGCTCAATCAGTAAAATAATTAGTTAGATCAGGGGTAGTTACAAAATTAGACAAGCATTAGGTGGTGTCTACGTGCTCAATCCGTAAAATAATTAGTTAGATCAGAGGTAGTTACAAAATCAGACTAGCATTAGGAATTGATCAGTCAAAACAATGCTCGCTCAAGAACAAAGATAAGGATTTCCCAGAAACAATTACTCACAAAAAATTCACTTCCCCAAAATTCCACCTACCCAAAATCCCACCACCACACAAAAATATGCTAAAGACCGGGGAGGGAATCTCCCTAAAGACTAACGGCTTAGAACGGCTTGCAGCAAAGTCACAAGAGAGGTGTTGTACAGATAATAAGAATAGGAAGAAGGCAAAGACACATGTAGCTCACAGTGATCATCATCAGACCATATAACCCTGGACAAGACCTTTTAAGTTGAACACGTACGGTATGGAAGGACGTCAGACCAATACAAGAACCTCAATTGATATCAAAGTCGATATTTGGATTTTTACCAATTGTAATAAATGTATGTATGACCCTTGCATTTACGTGATCCCAGCCGTCGTTAAATTCATTCAACGACCGTTAGGGAACATGATGAAATAGAAATAAGATTTTTGAATGACCAGACTCTAAAAATGAACAGGTATCTTTATCCACGTGATCATTCCAAATCCGAACTTCTTGTAATCACGAACGCTTATTTACTCTAACAATTTCGGGTGGTGCGGTTTACAAAAATGAACTGAGAATAAAAGTCTGATATAAGTTCACATTCACCAAATTGAATGAATAAATGCGACCACATGAACAACGCTTGCTCTAAAGTACATTTATAGATAGAATACACAAAAGGAACATCTGAATAAAGGTCAACTGTGCGCAAAGACCGTGCAGTTATCTCCCTTAAGGGACCCGTGTTTCTGTGTTTGCAGGCTTGACAGTATGTCAGTATCAAACATACTCAAAACTACGATAAAATACATATTTGTACTGATCAATAAAAGATAAAACAGCATTAAAATAAGGGACACATCAAGCAATTGCATAATCTCCTCTAATCGCAATGTTCATGTCTCTGTAATAGTTTTCCCTAGGACAACATAATGTTATTTGCACGATAGACACTGGTAAGTAAATACAATAACAAAGTCCTGATATCCGAGAAGAAATTAATCCACAGGGAATGTTCTCCGAGACAAAACAGTCGTTTATACCACGCTGTTGAAAGGTCTGTAATTTTGAGCAAATTGAATTCTTGGGCTGTGAAATGTTCGACACTTCTGTCGATATGTGAAACAACCGTTCCTTCACACTTAACTCAAGAACAGCTGCACAAATACGGTCTAAACGAGGTTTCCTTAAAGGCGAGAAGTGGTTTTCATTGTACTAAGTGTCGAAGAGGATTGACTTTGGTGGCAATCAAGATGTTTAAGCATTTCATTTTACTTCATTAATTTTTACATTCATTTTAAGATGCACACATTTAACCATAGTGAAGTGTTAATATATTCTATCAAAGTTTACATTTACTTTTATATCGATCAGAAAGAGATTGAGAACAAACCAATATATTTCGGATACAAATAATATCACATATATTGTCTACGTCATACAAAACCCAATTTTAACCTGATAACGGCATCCTACACATACGTAATATATGCAACGTTCCTTTTATTTGCCCGCATGGCGGACCATCAACCAAGCGATGTTAGTTTTTGAATATTTTTAGTACACTTACTAATCTTAATATTGAAAATGAAAGTCCATCTATTATAATATTATTATACGACTATTAATTTAGCCACTTTAGAACAACAACTTCTCAACAACACAATTTTGCTTCACCAAAGGGTGTTTCTTTGGAGAGATTACACAATATTAAAGAAGACATTTTGGAAGTTGTTATTTAATATCATTCTATGATTAATATCTTTTCTATAATTTGTCTCCAATTCCCCATATTCACATTTTCAACACCCGCCATTTGTCTAACCCCAAAGGGTCAGCGTTTAGAGGGCTTGTTTTGTGAATGTGAACGTTCTTATGTCACATACGCTTCATTTGATTTACAACATTCAAAAATAGAACACTTCAAACCAAAAAACAACTTAGTCTTTTTACGTGTCATTATTGTCATCAATTATTGCATTTCTTGAACATAAACTCTCCATAGAATATTGGTCTTGATGAATTTTTTCTTCAATCAGAAACGCTTTGATCAAATCCGACACAAGTGTGCATTCAACGATAAAATAAATTGTTCGTTGACTTATCTGATATGACAGTATCGAGTTATCATTGTGGCAATAAATGTGTCTACAGGGAACTGATCAATGACACTGCTGGAAATTATGTTTTTATGGTCCTAGAAATATTGTTTCTGTAATAAACCAGAGAAAAATATCGTCCGGTAAGGAAGGAATAAATCATACGAGTACAGAAGAGACTGCTCGAACGTTTCTCATAAATGATGATCTGTATAAACTACGAACATGGGAAACGTCGGAGGTTTATTTATCCAGGGGCTCGTTTTATCAACGTGTTTTACGACGTCTTAACTAAAATTTGTCGTACGTCACGTCCTAAGACGCTGGATTTACGACAAAGGCGTGTTATCAACGTTAGTCCTAGCCGTTTTTGTTGTAACTTCTAGGACAGCTGTCGTAATGTGTCGTGGTTCTAAAAACATGGCCGCCCTACAAATACGAGCGTTTAGAGCCCCTCGATTGTTTAGAGCTACGTGTACGATGTTTCACGAATCTTTTATATGCCACTACGCTATACTTTGCAAACTCTAATGTTCTTTTTTGTTATTTAATTTTACAATTTAATGCAGTTGGGGATAGAAATATCGCTCAGTTTTTTGGAATTCTGAGGTCCTAGTTTTTCGGAACTTTTAAGCAAAAAAAGGAAGGAAAATCGGGACCAGCTCGAATATTCGTTTCTTCGGGTATTCCGGTTTTCTGAGTCTCAACCGTAGATAAGATATATTCCTATGTAGAACATTCATATTAACAAATTACTAGTAGAGAATCACCTGCTGTAAGAAAAAAGTGATATCCTGAACAGAAATACCATTTCTGGTGGTACTGAAAAAAACATCCTCTTAATGAAATTAATCTCTTAGAAGAAGTCGTGTCCTAAGCATTTTGCACCATAAATTAAACCAAATGTTATAAACAAACGTCAATGCAGCCGAAGCCAGTGCTCTTTTTCAAATACTGATTATTAAGATTTTAATTTCAATTTGCATTATAAAAACATACACGGAGTGAAGAGTAAAACTGGATCCAGAGAAAACTCGGCATTCAAAAGACTGAAATTTACCAGACAATCTACATGATTGTGATATAGTTTGAACAGCTGTTCCTCGTGATTGTAGGAATATTGAAATTATCATACCTGATGTTTTCTAGAAGTTTGCTTTTGCAATTGAAACCCGTTAATGTATTATGTTTCAGTTCAAGTAAAGTTCACCACCTCTAAATGTGACACGTTTAGTGCTTTCAGAGAATAACATTATCTTGTTTCACACTGAATACTAATTATCCCTATTATTTCACAGTAGAAATATTTACCTTCATGACTTTTTGTATTACAATATGAGTGCAAGATATCAGAGTCTGACACATTACTAGATTGCCTAATGATGTGTTCTTATACCTGAATCACGTTTTATCACCAATTTCCGAAGATATAATGTCAATTAGTATATACAAATACGGCCGCAGTGCTAACTTGAAAAGTGTTTTTCCAATATCTGTGCCAATTTCCGTTTACTCTGAAGATAACATATTGTGACGCACTCTTGGCCCAATCATATGGTAAAATGTTTATTTTAACCTTCATATCAGAGAGGAAATATCACTTGTAAAAACACTATTAGAATTATGTGTGATACTCATGACCAGAAGGTTTTCGGATGACTTCCTTGTACGTAATTGTACGACATTGTCACTCAATCGCCAATTTGTAAATGCTGAAAGTTCAACGCAATCTTCCGTAATACCTAAGTCTAATAATATATTATAGTCAGCCCAAACTGTGAATTAAGGTCCTTTATGGGAATAATCACCCTTGACATCACGATTACTGAACCCTTGTGGAGATAGAGTCAAAATTGTGTTAACAGGTGCCTGTGAAAAACGGTCACCATTCAGCAGACATTCATTGACATAATAGACCAAAATAACCTCAGAAAAAAAGCCAACTGTGAACAACAACCTTTTTGCCCTCTCCGCTTCTTGATCCTTTACAGTAAAAACTTTGTTAATGAAGGTGCGATATGGAGTCAAATTACACGGAACCAAGCATCCCAACAAAGAACCTCCTTGATTGAACTCAATTTTAAATATTTCAGAGTAAACGATATACAGGACTAATATGAACGAAGTGAAATGATGAAAAGTCTTCGTTCGATACATTAATTTATCTAATTTTATTAATTATGTAAAATTACAATTCAAAGAACACATGTTTTTAATGTTGGCATCGTAAGATTAGCACGCTCTTATTTGTAACATTGCATTTCCAGCAACTTTTGGATATTAACATCCTTTGGTTACATTTAGCAATGTTTCTGCTGTCTCCAACTTTCAATTAACGTTCATTCTTTTCTCTTTTTTGTGGCAGTTCTTCATTTACTTAAATAATCGTAGGACAATTTGTTTTGTTTTATAAAGTCCTATTTCTGCCTTGTACCGTTTTTTTATCTACCCACTTACGTCAGTGTTGAGTTATCTTTGTTTCACCTTAGCTCCATCGTTCCTCGCAGAATTTTTTTAGGTCTTAGGTCAATAATGATTCCTAAAACCAGAATGATCAACAACACATATGATCGGCTTTAGCAAACCACAAGATGTACATAGGTTACAAAATTGGACAAATTTGGGGCTTGAAAGCAATAACGCGTAGCTTGATTACAACGCGGCAATAATTGCCTCATACGGAAATTACTATCTTCTTAACGGATGTTTCAACTTATAACAAGTCTACTGAGACTTGGTTTTGCAGTCCAGAATCTCAGTGACATTACATTATTGTTTCGTTAGGAGATAGGCCTTATTGATCGTCATAAAATCATTCTTTAATTAAATAGCCACTCTTTTATCTAACGGTTGAAGTACTGAAATGCTGTGTCTGTATTATTTAGAAAGAACAATCAATGCGTTCACAATTAAACGTATTGACCGGTCTGCTTTAATGGATAATATTGAAAGCATATTTTAAAATTCAAATGGAAGTCAGAAAAGTATATTTCTTTAAAGCACGTGACACATTACAGAACGTGCCAAACAAGAAATTATCATTTTTCACGAAAACAAAATTCAAATCGCCCCCCCCCCCAATTTGGTTCAGACTGCTATTTCTCTTTTGTTACGTTTAAACAGTACCAGACAAACAGACAGACGGCCAAGCGGTTGAAGCATAATAATTCATTTATTGATACATGGTAATATGTTACAATGTTTTAATGAATTCTACATCTAATGATTAGAGTACTTTCATGTACTGATGGTGCTGTATAACTTTTGCTATCTATGTCATCACAGACGATGTTGGCATCCTACGTAAAGGTGAAATCGAATAACCTAGATGACCCCAAAATAAACAAATTAAAAAACGCTGGCACTAAACAGCGATGCCTAATAAAACTATACAACATCACTAGAAGAATGTCATTGAGAACTGATACATTCTAATTACTGTGTGAGTCAGGCAACATTACCTAATGTTCTTTCCGGACACTAGTTCTAGAACTGCACGTTAAGCTTTCACTATTAATGGCATTAATACTTACAGAAATTAGTGGGATGAAATATATCACATTATCTCAGCAAGCTGAGCATTGATATAAAATGTACACATCACTTTGGACCAATTAATTGCTGTATCGTCTATTAAGGGCAATTGTATTTTTTGTCGGTGGATCAAGCCAAATTACAATTTATTCCACGTGAGCTTTTGCGATCATCGTGGGAGTAATTTCATGCTGATGCTATATTTTCACTGCAACCCGGTGCCATAATTTTCATATTGTTTAGGTTATATTGAATAAAGATATAATTACAATAGTACGGTTCTCGTATTAAGATATCAAACCTAATTAACTAATGCAAATGGAAAGACTGTTCTCAAATGTCACACTACAAAGCCCCCAGAGAGAGATTTTTAAAAAAGCCTTCATTAAATCATCTACAAATACAACAGGAACAATTAAATCGAAATGATCGCAAAAATGTCTAATTAAATAGACAACATTATCATATTTGAGATACCGTAAATTGATTTTCAATAAACTGTCAGCACTTCCCAATATCTATATATATTGTTTCACTACAAAGCTATAATAAAAAATATCGTTAATGCGTATAGAACCCCCCCCCTCCCGAGCCATGAGACTTTAGCGTATTGTTTGATATCAACAATATGATATAATGATTGCTCGTCTTTCTTTATGGCAAATGGTAGAGGTGGGCTGTTTTTATGAATGTCTGTATTTATACAGTTAGTAACTATGTGGATGTCCCTTGCCATTGCTTGTTTTATTGCCGTGTAATATATGCGGTGAAGTGAACATGTTGAAAGTGGTATTTCTATGAATCCGTTTATATTAAGTTATTGCTAAAAGAACGCGTGCACGTGCATAAATCTCTAGTTATTGAGATCAACTATGTACTAGATGCATAATGTTTTTTGTCCTGTAGTAATCAGATAAATGGAATGTGTGAAAATGCGTCCATCATACTCATTAAATTACCCAGAAGTTTGGAATTCAGTCACTTGTAGCGATATTCTCATTTCTTTTTTGTCTTCTGTAAAGTGCGATTTTCGCGTTGCATGTGATGTGTCTTCATTCACCTCGTCAGGTCGGGTTGTGAGTTGGGTGTTGTGTTAGATTGATTTAATTGTATAAAAGGCGACACTTCATTGAAATCCGTTTCATTTCATTTTAACTTAAATACGAAAGAGAACATTTTGAATGATTTTAGATTGGTTTATCTCTTGTTTCTAAATAATACCCCGTCTTATCGCATAGATCAGACAGAACAAAATTGCAGTTTTCTGTATACATGAATATCTGAAGAGAAGAAACTTGGTTGTATTAACCAAAACGTACTCTCCAAGTATACACACATGTTCTGTGATGAGAAATTAAAGATTGTCTGAGTACAAATAAAATTACGACTTGTGAAAATCATAATTAGTGTAAGTAGCCAAAACAACCAATCGAAACTAAAAACAAAGCATACCGCTAAATTCCTACCATATTGTAATACATTTGGTTCCATTTCGTATTGGATTCTTCTTATCAACTTTAGAATGAATAATACAAACTCATTTCACCAAATTAACTCGATAAACCTAGAGGATTGGTATTTTACGGTCTGTGAAAGTTCATTGCATTCGCGAATCGATTAAGAAAGAAATTTTCTTGCCCGAAGGCTATTGTTTGAAGCTGCCTGAATGACTTCCCATTAGCTCCATTACAGTAATTAAAGTTTCATTTTGTATTCGGTCGAGCATTTGAAAAGAATTAATACTAGATTATCATAACCGTTTCGCATTAGTTTAATGTTGTTAAAGAAAAAGGTAATTTAACAAACAGTGCAATGAAAACATCCCATTTATATAACTACAGTGAAATTTCAGTGAGAAATAATTAGAATAAGTAGATATTGAGTGAAGTGATTTTATATGGAGATCTCCAATTCATGGTATCAAGGAATGATATTTTAGCATGAACTTATTAGAATAATCAGCTCTTTCTGAGATATAATTAGTGATGATCAAAAGTTCAATAGGGTACGGCTAGTTGTACTGAATTATGATTCTATTGGCGACAGTTATATTATACCGACAAAGTTTACGGACACCAATGTTTCCGCTATTATCATTTTTATCGGTCTGCATAAAACATCCATAGGATAGAAACACATGCAATTGTAATAGAAGAGCCAATCACTGCTCGTGCCATCTTTTCAAATGACTGCGCTATTCAAGTTAGTAGAACTTGTAGTCTGTCCGTCTTCTATTACTTTTGACGCGATAGAATATTTTTTACTGACTTCATTCTTTTACAAAAGCTCCATTGCAAAACATAACATAAATTTATAGCTAGCTGCATATTTAATTCTAGAAGGATTACTTTCTCCGCGAAGAGTAATTGCACGATGTATTGTCATAATCAAGTGCTATGTATCTTGATAATTAGATTTTGACTGATTACAATTCAAATTTGTACAGAACCAATACTTGTTTAATAGTGTTATTACGAATTACAAGAAAATGTTATTAACTTTATTCCATGTCTAATCATCTAATCATCAAACATAGTAACAAATATCGATTCTTAAACAGGACTTGAGCATGATGTTGTCAAAAACTCATTAGCGATGGGCTACAAATTCCTCTTTCAGCAATGACAAATGAAAAACTTCTGTTAGCTAAAAAGAAGATTATGACGTATTAAACATTAACATATAGTATTTGTCGGTGTATAAAGTTCGTATAACTCTTTTTTTATTCACGATATAGACAACACATGCCATGCAAACCTTGCTGCTAATGTATATGAAACCATGTTACATTAAATGAACTCCTTGCACTAGAGTTAAGTCAATAAAGTATAATAAGGCATTCATCTGCGGCGACATAAATAATGGCTTTTGTGAATTAAAATAAGTGTTTCGTTTGTACATATGAACATGATTCTCATTCCCGGACCGCTTCCGTGGAGTGGAGACGTAAACGATTATCGGATATTATAACTCAAAACCATTTCATTTAGATAGAAATATGATCAGTTCTGTCACTTGTTTTAATAGTAAATAATATATAACAACTGCATTCTTCGTCGTTCACAAGTAATCAGTTTTTCCTAATTGTCCATTGTAGACTGTGTTTCGTCCTCTATGTTTTGTATGGTCCTATGTGATGAGTGGGTTTTTAGGTAAAGGAATTCGCTGGAAGGTGGTATTCTGGGGAAGGTGGGATGTTTTGTTTGCATTTTTCTATCATTCTTTTTCCTTTACGCTCAAATCAATTAATAAATATTCCGGTCTGTTCATGCACTCGGATTCAGTTGATTGATTTGAAATGTATTTCATTTTCTATGTTCACTAGCATTATATTTTACTCACACTGAAACAGCAAAAGCTAAACCAATAAAAAAACTAAAAAAGAAAAAAAAAGTTAATGCTGATATTTAAAGCTTTTCGCACAATAAAGACAGATCGAAATGAAAATTTTGGATGAATTAATAATGACAAATATACTGCAGGTCAAATATTTCTTGATGACTTACAATACATACGATTTCAACATAACTGAATGTTAGCGCTTTCAAAGTAGAAGTATGAAAAATGTATGGAGTTATTACTTTCATATAATTATGATTATATTTACACAAAGTTGTTTTTTTCACTGGAGTTTAACGTCACCTCAACAGTTAGGGTCATTAGGTGACTTCTCCAGCTTTAACAGTGGAGGAAAACCCTCGGGCGCTCATCTGGGTAGAACCACAACAGTAGGGGCTAGTGATCATTAGTCAGAGACCATAAGCACTCGACCACGGAGGCCCTTCAAACTACTCTTTACTAATGAGTATCATATGAATTGTTCTGTCGAATTTTTAAAGAAAATCTTGAAATAATTATTAAGTAAACGAAGCAATTACTGACGTTTTACTGTGCTTAACTGTCATCTTAACAGTTTTAATCAATCATTTGACACTTGATGTAAGAGGGATGAAAGTAAAGTAATTACTGAGTATGTCAATAAGAAAAAGAGTAATAGGAGAAATTCACCGTTATTTGACGAATTTCTAAAGGGGATTCTTAGTCAGAAATTTATGATCTTATTCCTATGTAATATGACCCTTCCATGTAATATGGCCCTGATCGAGGTGTTGAATTATGTACGTTATTGAATATAGAGAAGGTAAACGTGATAAGACATAGACGTTATGAAAATAAATATTTCCACACACAAAAACACATAATGTCGGCTTTTGAATATTCCTTAATTGGTTGTAAAAAATGTGTATTTTCTTCAATGTATTTTAACTTATTTTGTGTGGGACTTTAACCGACAGATATGACATTCGTTACTGGAATAAAGAAATCAGATGGGCAAATCGTAAATCGGAGAATTTAGCAGTTATGTTTTGTTTATGCTAATATAAGTAACAGTTTCAAGAGCATTGACGCCCATAGTTCATATTGTTTGGCAAAATGTTCCATTTTACTATTCAGACGAATAAACAATCACGACGAACACCAACACACTGACAACAACAACAACACAGAAACACAGAACCATGCAGATGATATAAATCTAACGACATAACTAGCGGCCAGTTTCCCAAAAATAACACTGACACTAACGATCAGTGGGCATAGCTGACACCAAGAGTCACATAACAACGAAATATTATAACCATTTATACGTACGGTTTTGTACAAATGCGAAGTCATAGACTCGATTAATTAAATGCATATTTTTGTAATGAAAATGATTAAAACTCATGATCATACGTGATTGTTGGTAAAATAAAGGATTATTTGACCGACTAATTAAGGATGTGAAAAAGAGAAATTTCATATCAATGGTACTTATAAATTTAGATTACACAACAGTACATTGTAAGATACAGTCAATCAGCTCAATGCATACAATGCAGCTCTTCCTTTGCCGTACAAATGCTAACAAAAAAGCACGCCGAATAAAGAAAAATAGTTTTTCAGTTGATATAATGGTTGCAAAGGGATATTAACATGGATTTGCAAAAGTTCAAGATTTCAAACTTAGGTGCGTGTGCTGACAATGAGACTGGTAAACGACTTCACAAAATTGATTTAAACATTCCTTCTGCGTCTCGCTTGCCTTCAAGGACAAAGTAATCTTGCCACGAGGCTTCCAGCAGCGAGTATTATTTCATTTACGGGAAGACGAACCAGCAGGTTTTTACAGTTGCATGACATTTTTCAATTGACTTTTCAATTGATTGTTGTCTCATATAAAATCTCATTTGCAGTTGATATAAAATATCATCTGTTAAAAAGAACTGAGTTAAACCTCTCTTAACGGTTGACAAAATTACGTTTAGGAAGATATCTGAATAATGTTATCTTCAGGCTACTGGTGTGACGTTACTCCGGGAGAATGCAGCCGAAGAAACAATACATTTATTGGGTAAATTAGTGATAAGAATAAGTTAGATTTATTTTGCTTATATTCTGGTTCGTTGCGGAAATGATATAATAAAATTAGAACTTAGGAATTAAGATATACATTTGCAATACATATTTAGTTGCTGCGAGCTTGGTGCTAAACTATTTTCCAATTTCATTTTCATACATTGTCATACCACAAATATTTCCAAAAGGTAACGTTTGAAAATAAATATACAAATTAAATTTGTGAGCGTAAAACTGTTACTATTGAAATGAAACCCAAAGATGAATTGATATATTTCAAAGATAATTAATCAATTCTCATTGCCGTTAGGGGATCTAATGATACAGTATGTATCAGTTCAAATTGTATTTGATTGGTTTTATCAGCAAAAGAATAAATAAGGATTTCTCCAATACACAATCTATCTCAGTAGGATTATTAGCTTATGAAAAAAATCGTCACTGCTGTCTGAAATCGACAGTAAAGGGTCTTTTTTCGATAAGCATATAGCCGGATATATCAATGTTTGCTTGCGATTCATCATTGTTTGACCATATGTTACTTATGTTAATACATATTTATGAAATAAATACAGTCACAATGTAAATTATTAATGTGAAAGCAATCACCAGAATAATCACCAACCGAACACTACTACAGAAATAAACAAGTTACTTGCAAATGGAGGTAACGATATGGATGTCACAGAGAACAACAGAACACAGCCTACATAATTTCGATAACGCTATACCTGTGTCATCAGCAACAAAATAATAATAAACCAGTCCGATATCAAATTCAAATGTATGTTCTTAAACGACAAGATATCAAATGAAAACCAAAATGAATCAACAAAATTAGCACAACTTACCCTACTCAAGACGCTGCAACTCCAAACTGCATACCGGATTTGTCCCATTTTCAACGAATCAGCAAAACCAGCTCCAAAAGAATTAATCCAAGTTTATCGAATCAACAATGCATACAATGTTTACAATTTCCAAATCCAAGAATAGATATGTTGATGAATTCAATCAACTAGCTTGATGGCTACTTGAATTCTACCAAACAAATTGTTCCGAAATTGGACTATATCCGAAACGAATCAAAACTTAATTGGATACAATGGGACAATTTCAATATCGACGAGGTAAGAGACAACGAATCTTTCAATCACCCAAATATTAAATCTATGCATAATGAAATAAATTGTTGTAAAGCAGTCAATGATTCACCAAAAGAATATGTGTTGGGCATACAATAAAGAAGTCCCCCGACACCCAAGGAATGATTAAGACTACACAAAACGTTTCTCCGAGACTCTCAATTTTAAAACGAATCGTGTGATTATATACAACGCAAATTCCACGCGTGAAACACGAAAATTCAGTCAACCCCAGCAAAGATACAAATATCACGAACATACATAGAGGTCATTTTGATAGAGGCCATAAATTAAGTTGCCCGTCAAGGGGCTCCGATTGCATTGACTACCCGAGCCATTGTATAAACATTAGCTTTAAACGTTTTCTTGTTTTGTTTTATGTGACTTATTGTCACTGTGGTTTAACGCCGTTTTTCAACAATTTTTCAGTTATATACGGCGACCGGTTCGCCTAACCTGGACTCTATACTAACCAGTACTAACTTACCCTTCCACAAGGAGTCGACAACTTCTCCACATAATTTTCATAGAAAGGTATGACCTGCCGCGACCGACAAAGCGTTTTCTTGAGATGATAAACATGTAGCAGTTATGGCCATTTGACTTAATATTGTAGGTTTTGTTTACTGAAGGGATGGTTTAAGTTGGGGCCTGTAAGGACACAAAACAACACTTGGTCTGTGGTACAGCGAGAACTATTATTTTACATGAGAAACATGTAGCAAAACATTAAATAGACAATACAATCAAACAGAAAACAAGTAAAACAATGTTATTAAACACCCGAATAAGAATTCAATAGACCAGAATGGATATGAGTAATGGTAAGGCATTTACCTCTAAAGGTACAAAGTCAGTGGTCATTGGTATAACGAGACGTTAAATTTCAGAGAAAAAAAGGACTTGACTTTTTTTATTTAGCAACCATTTGTTATTTACATCGGTGTGATGTGTTTTTGTGCCATTTTGTATTATGACGATACGTTTTAAGTTCCATAATGTTAATCATCTAGTTGTTTTAATTTAAAACACCACTTGTAGAAAACTATTACACGTGGAATACCAAGGACCACCATAAAGCCATTAGATATTCTAACAACTGATTCATATTCAAAAATCTAGATCGTCATAGAACCCAACAAAAACATAATAACACAGTAAATACATGAGAAGGCTTTCTTATGTCATATTTTCATAATTCCGCGCTCGCAGATAATTCTCAATCCGAAACACAAAGTAGGCATACTTACGCCTGTGCCAAAGGCAAACATGTCCTTTATTTATCAACTGTCGTCACATAGGGAAAAATATTATCACCACCAGGAGTTGATTTATACGAATCGTTACAAGAGAGTTCCATCCAAAGTAACAATGTCACCAATGTTTAATAATTGCTCATTGTACCAAACAGAAGATTTGTTTATGTGATCAGTGCAAAATAATGACGGGTCTAAGAACGATACAAATAGAGAAGAAATTTCTCATTTGTTTATGTCATTTGTCACTAGGAATGAATAACGTTTGCGTCTCTCATAAAGTGACTTAGAGTTTTAGTCATAAAGTGGCAGGAGCATCGCGTACGCAATATTTGCATATATCTAAATATAGATGAGTTATAAATACCTAGTAGTGCGGAATAAGCATGTTAGGTATTATGACAAGACTATGATGGCCAGGTCAGGGCTATATGATCCTAAGAATACTTGTTTGTGACATTTTTAGATCGAATTAAAAGTAGACGAGATAAATGAGAGACATTCAAGGACTTCGCAGCAAAATATGCGCGTTAGTTCGTTTGTTTGTTTGTTTCACTGGGTTTAACGCCGTATTTCAACAATTTTTCAGTTATATACGGCGACCGGTTCACCTAACCAGTTTTCCTGGACTATATACCAACCAGTACTAACTTACCCTTCCACAAGGAGCCGGCAACTTCTCCACATATGGAGGAAAATCGACATTTTTGTCAAATTTTCATGGAAGGGTATGACCTGCCGAGGCCGGGATTCGAACCAGGATCTCTGGTTCCAAGTCCAGCGCACTAAATATGCGCTTACTACTGCGTGAAAATTTGTCTAGTAGTGATAATGTCTTTAAAATGGAACGAATATAAAAATTAATACAAATATTAAACATTTACATTAATGGCTTAATTCTCTGGTACTCGGGAGAAATTGCCATATCAAGCCGGCTTTTTACGCTTGTTTTTTTTGTTGTTTTGTTTTTCAATAGAATTTAAACCCGTTTTCTACCAGTACTAACCATGGTCATAATTCTTGCGAATACTATGAACTGTCCATTGAGTGTCTGACTGGTTTCCCCGCACTATGAACCTAGACATTGGTAAATAAGACTGTATTTATATCTATACCAAACTGAGATGTACTCCAAAACATAATTTTTAATACCCATTTGTTTCTGAGAAATCTTAAAATGATTCTTGAGCAAACAAAACAATTACTGACATTTTATGGCGTCTGACTGTCATCTTAGCAGTTTTAATCAATCATTTGACACTTGATATAAGCTTTTATGCTCGAGATTGAAGCTCTTACATAGAAAAGAAACAGGCTTAGAAATAGTTTACACGTGAATAATGAGATAAACCCGAAAGATTTTGGAATTTGGACAAAAAAATCACGTTTACGATTACCCAACCGACCCTACATTTTGGCCCAGACCCTAAAGTTTCAAACAGCAAAGTTCAAAATTCAAAATTACTTGGAGTCGAATCCTACCCCAAGGAATGATATGGGTATGTTTAGAAAAAAAAAGAGATAAGTTTTGCGATCATTTTACCCTATTTTGGGGGGTTACGTATCCGTACAGAAGACTAATTATTCTGACCTTATTGAAGGACGTTAGAAGGTTATAAAAGGACATTCTGAGTCAAGGAACACAATTATTGTATGGAAATGTATATGATAATTACTTGTCGCAAATTAATGAGAAATCCAAGCTCTATTTATCAGACAAATGTCGCACGAAAAGGCAGTTTTACCGTATTTGGTTACACATAATTTTTCCAAAGCGATATTGACACGAGAAACTCAAATAAATATAATGGTATTTTCAAAGTACTTGACAGACATGTCTGAAAATTCCGTAATTGGACCGCTGTTGTTTTTTGGTGGTTTCATTTTTTTAATGAATGCGTCAAGTCACAGGAAATAAAAATATCAAATTTACAAGACGACAATGTCTTTTTAGCTATAAATATTAAGTAGATCAATAATTAACGAATGCCAACATTCCGTTTTTGTATGAACTTCTTCGGATCTGGTATGGAACTAGATGGCTTAGTCATGGAGACATTATCTATGACCTTACAAAATGTCCCACGACTTCTAAAACTGAGCGATTGTAACAACAAAAAGGCTTGCGCAAATAGCTGATTGATAATTGACTTTCACTAGAATCACATTGATGATCTATACTTCCATAACAATCAAGGAAAATAATTGTCAGGATACTTGTATTTATGTTGCCTGTGTTTGTTTACAGTTTTGTGTGTAGTCTTACATTTTATAAATCGGGAATAATCAAATTACGCGTGTTATTTCCAAATAATTTACATCAGATAACAACAAATTAGAATTTAGACAAAAATAACTCGTATTCCATTAATAAACAATATGAAGACACTGTAATTTCGGGTTAATTTATATAAATTTTATGTTTTATTAAAACGTGTAGATAGTTTTTGCATTTTTTAAAAAAAAAATGATTATACGAAATCACTGTATAAATACAGTGCAACCTCTCTAGAGCGGCACTCTCTTGAGCGACAACTTCCCTTCAAAACAAATCCTCTCTAGAGCAACAACCTCTCAACAACAACACAAATTTGCTTTTCCAATAGGGTGTTGCTTTGAAGACGTTACACTGTATATCCGATTATTTTCACGTCCCATGTGTTCTGACACCACAGCCAGATCGATGAAGGTAATGAGGAACGAACACAGAATGCAAGAGAAGTGGTTCCACTTGTCGTTAAGATTAACAAAAACATTGACTTGTTAAAGTTCAAGATTTCAGACAAAAGTGCCAGCGATGACAGTGAGACTGGCAAACGACCTAAACAAATTGATTTAAACATTCATTTTGCGTCTCGTATGGCTTTGGATTAATGATATCACAAGGTTTCCAGTTGCTAGGAATTATTACTTTAACGGGAAGACAAACCAGCAGGTTTTTACCACTGCATGACTGACTAACATTTTAATAGATTGCTGTCGAAAATATAATCTCATTTGTTAAAAAGGAATCGAGTCAAACTCCAAACAGATGAACAAAAAATATGTTTACGAAAAAATCAATACAGCTGGAACTCAAAACTCTGGGTTTCAACTAAACTTTTATTTAAAAGAGTTTAGAATAAGACCAAGCTGATCATGGTGACTAATTTTAGTTGAATGAAGCCATAATAAAGGTTGTGGTTGATCTATTTAAATCTAGTTCTCCACCACATACCGCAAGTTTATTGAACATTTTGGGTGATAAATAGCCAAAAAGAGGCTCTCTTTTATTACTATGCTCACTTCTGACAGTGACATCTAGCGCTGTTTCGTCGCAATCATATACTAATGAAATAAACTGAGCAAGTCGACCACCCACGTTATGTCAAACTACGGCCGTCTAGATCGAAGTACAAAAATGTACAAATAGTGTTTCATTGTTGCTGATTAAACTTGTTCGCTGCGCCTCCATCAAAAAGTCAATAAGTATTAAAACTTCATTTGTCTGTAGTGATTTAAACAAAACAGATTATTTCTTAAAGTAGACAATATATGATTGGATATAAATGTCAAGTAATTCCTAACTACTTACACAAATTCAATCACTGTTTAAAATGAAAGTTTTGGAAATGCTAATATATGTAAATATAGAAATAAGTGAACATACAGATACATAATTATACCGGTTTCAATATTCATAAAAAAAGAAGAATATTTACAGAGCAAGTCTTAAAATTG
Organism: Lutraria rhynchaena; assembly: GCA_008271625.1. Taxonomy (NCBI): domain Eukaryota; kingdom Metazoa; phylum Mollusca; class Bivalvia; order Venerida; family Mactridae; genus Lutraria; species Lutraria rhynchaena. The sequence goes on from VIBL01000023.1 coordinate 2,433,321, forward strand.
AGATGCTTTCATTATATATTAAGTATAGAGAAAGCCGAAAAATGAGCGTTCGTTTGTAAATAATATCGTGAAGAAAGTAACTTAATCATTTACCAGTACAATTTACAACGGTCAATTTAATTTCAAATCGATGTTACTAGTGCAATGATTATTGTTGTTTTATATTTACAGATTCCACAAATCAGCTATGCGTCCACTAGTTTAGATCTAAGTGATAAGAAAAGATTTGAATATTTCTCCAGAGTTGTCCCCCCTGATTCATTCCAAGCCAGTGCTATGGTAGAAATTGCAGCTTCATTTGGTTGGAACTATGTAAGCACACTTGCCGACGACGGAAATTATGGCGAAAAGGGAGTTAGCGCATTTGAAGAAAAGGCTAAGAGATACGGTAATACTGAAGCTCCTTATATGTCACTGTAGTCTGAATAATATTTTATTGACAATATCTCTATCACTGAAATAGACAACCTGTATAGCATATGGCGTTATAATTATACAAACGTATTTCACAAATTATGAATTTTGAGATACAGTGCAAGCTCTCCAGAACGGCACTCTCTTAAGCAACAAATCCCCTTCCACAACAGCATTATTTTCCTACTGTATGATGTAACTATTAATTAACCTCTCTAGAGCAACAACCTCTCAACAACAACAAGGTGTTGCTTAGGAGAGGCTGCACTGTACTTTGTAATTGAAAACAATCAATGATGCTTTACTGACTTAAATTTGCGCTTCAGAAATCGAAAAATAGTAATACTTGTATATCCTGTTATAATAAGAGATAATGCTTTTTGAGTTAAGCGGCATTGTGATTAATCCCTTGTCTGAGTGTCTTACTATCTTTATGTACATAGCATTTCAAACGCGAAATAAATATTATCTTATATTGTCGTTTAATATCCAATCAATTGTTTAACCATATTACAACAAATCACTGTTTTACCACTCGTCGTGGCATCTGGCATTCACATAGTGATGTACGTAACTGGGACATTTACTTGTGAAATATATACAATGTATATAGTAAAATCCCTGAAAACCGGACTCCCTGAAATCCGGATTTCTCTGAAAATCGGACGAATTTTCAAGTCCCATTTTTTACTCATCGATAATCAATAGTTCTCTGAAAATCGGATTTTTCAGAAAACCGGACTTTGCGGCCCAGTCCGGATTGGGTCCAGTTTTCAGAGGTTATACTGTGTGTATTTAATGGGGGTCACCAAAAAATTGTTAGTCATATACATTTTTCCATTGATAAAACATGTTACATATACTGATATTGTTGTGAATCACTGTGGGCGGCGCCATTTTTGGCCTGCACCAGACACACTTGTAATCTTCACTATTCTGGAAACCAGACTTATTCATAAAATAGTTTCCAGCTGTCGACAGTACGAGTTGATTGTCATTTTATATCATAATCTATAAAAATTATTGAATAATAACTCAACAGGGACCAGTTGTCACTCGATTGACAAACATTCTTTACTTGAATAAAATATGTGACGCGCGGCTCCCCGCACATTGGCACACGACAAAACACGATAGCATTAGGTATCGAATCTATCAATTATGATGTACACTGTAACATAGAAACTTGTGAAAACATCTTGCTAGTAAGTTCTCTACGCCATTGGGAATTCTTGTCAATAGGAAAAGAATTCACAGAGGTACAAAATGTTGATGTCATTTTGGAAATGGATAAGTGGTAATAATTGCATGTACCTCTTGTGGGTTGCTTTTTTTATCGTAGAATTTAATTATGTATATTTTGTATGGTTTATGTATACTGGCACACATCTGGTAACAACACGGTAACAATGATTACCGTCAAATTTCTTCTCCCTGTACTAACAACAAATAAATAGGAATATAGTCAAATTTCGGAAAACGTCAAACACAATACATTTGACGTCCCAACCTAACAACACAAATTAATAACAAAAAGAAGTACACAAACCATAAAGACTGCAAAAAAGCCACAAAAACAAAATGAACATCCCGAATACACCTTATAAGACCGGACTGGGACAATAGGCGTTTTACATACGATGTAATGTAAATGCTCGATGTTTTCTTTTTCACTATAATGTGTATAATAATGCAGGAATGACTCATGCATTTATGAGTTGTTTTATAATTTGTAAGCCACATTGGGATACTGATTAAATCAACTGTCCATCATGCAGGACTAAAATAAAGTTGACAAATAGCAAAAAAAAAAAATTCAAAAACTTTGCGCTTTACCCTCCACATTTCACAGTCGAATCAATGTGCATCAGAAACAAAACTTTTACGCACATAGACAAAATAGATTGGTTCCTACCATCAAAGCATTTCCATCAGCAGAGCAAATCAGTGACATCGTCTATCATTCAGGGAAGTAATAATGTCCAAAATTGAGCCGGAATCAATTGGCACGAACTTTTATTAATAAGGTACGTCTGGGACGATTTGAGCTAAGATTTCTTGCCTTGTCTAAATATTTCCGTCTAAGTGACTCCGTTAAAGAAATACTCAAAATAAGAATGGATGGACGCAAGCTATTCAATATAAACCATTGAAGGCGCCCAGATAAACTGTACGAACAATGCTAAGATGTAACTACGGACAGAATGTTGACATTATTACACGTATCGTTATTGATGAATCGTTTTCCGATCTATTTATACCAATGAGACGATGTTGATATATTTGCACCAAATAAACATTCTCTGTAACAGTTATTGGGTTTATAGATTCTTATGACGCAAAAAGGCGTATAACATGAATAGGAAAAAGTCAAATATACGTGTAGGTTATTACTCCACGGAAAGAGTTCCAAATAACGTTCTTGTACATATGAACACGCGCTACATGAATTCAAAATCACTAATACATTATTCATTGCATTTCTACTTCTGTTGGACGGATCAAAGACTTTCAGATCATGGTTTTGCGTGAAGTTTCCCTTTATGTATATTGATGAGTTGGTCTGATTTAGTCCTTCGCAATTAATGTTTCCGTTTTTTTTGCTTGTGCTTTCTCAATCCGCTAATTTGGTTTCTATTAACTACACAAGTTTGCAGTCATGGGTAGATTCTAAGTTTCACATTCAAGGGGTATAAAATTGTCCCTAACCTATCCATCGATCGAAAATCAAGGGAAACCATTTTGTACATAGGACCTTGGAAGCTGGAAATGATTAATCCCTTTCTGCTCTTTTTGCTTTCTTTTTTGCGTTTTATGACCATGTCTGAAACCAATGTGTTTGTTTTCTACATTTCTGTTCAGTTCAGATTTAAACACCAATTAACTGTTGCCTCCGTGGTCGCGTGGTTATGGTCTGAATTCCACCCGTATCAGATTTCACATGTGAGGAAACTGTCCAGCTAACTTATGGTCGGTGGTTCTACCCAGGAGTAAGCCGAAGTTCTCCTAACACCTTTAAGCTGTAAAGTCGCCAAATGACCCTGGCTGTTGGTGTTTTACATGTATTCATAGTTTCACTTTAATTACGATCAAAGATTGACGTACGAAGTCAACTGAAGGTGAAGTACGTATTTCATGAAATATTTTGAAATTTTCAATTATTTGTAAAAACACCTCATATAAATGTCTTTATAGAGGCATATTGCACCCATGCCAATAGTCGTGTTAATGGCGATTTAATGCAAACAGAATTCGTCAGCACATTTCTCCTCTATATCAAAATCTCATCCATTTTCTCAATTCGATAAACCTTCAACATATCATATTATACTAATAAATCAAAGATAAGGAAAATATCTGCTTCAGAAGCCATGTGAATAGGAAGTAGATCGGAATGAATTTGCTTTCTTGAAGTCCTACAAGGCCACTGAGAAGGATTAGGTGCCATCAAGTACCACAATCTTCGCCTGCTCATCTTAATTAGTACTATCATTGGGTCTGTCCTGAATTGCAATCATATATCTCTTAACTAACACTGATAAGATCTTTGACTGCGGATATAACTCTAATTCAATAGAGCCGTATATATAATTAGCGCACTATCCGTACCGCTTGGTACGGCTAAAATAGATTGACACATTCTAGGTCAGTGGCTGAAGCACGATTATTGTATAAGACAATACAATTAAACAGTGGATAATTTTTCACTGTCTTTAGTAACTAAGTTGGCAATCTGTCACATTGTGCTTAAGAAACAGCGGGTAGACCATTAAATATGTGCCATGTAGTATCAAAATACAGTGCAACCTCTTCAGAACGGCCCTCTCTTGAGCAACAACCTCAATTAAAAAACAGCATGATATTTTCCCACTCTACGATTTAACTACTAATTTAACCTCTCTAGAGCAACAACCTTTCAACAAAACAACGTAATTTTGCTTCACCCAAAGGGTGTTGCTTTGGAGATGTTGCACTGTAGAACATTGGTTATCTCTAATAATTTGTTTCATTACATAGAGACAGGTCCTCTACCGTTAGATGAAAGGAATGAATAGAAGGCATATAAACATAATGCAAATTTCGATCTTATCTTCAACAAATATATAACAATAATCTTGAAAGACTGGTATAAATACTATGGGGTAACATACATATTACTAACAACCATGGCTGCTTATGAAATAGATGTTTGTTTTAGAATTGTTATGCGATATGCAGGAGTTACTTTATTTAACATTATGTATAAAATATCAAATCGTCTTTCCTACGAAATTACATTTACTGATCCTTTTGCATATTCTAAATACATTCAGCACTAAATGTTCAAAAAAAAAATTCACCCAAGTACAATTGATTGTTTATTTTATTTCAGGAATCTGCGTTGCGCAATCGTTAAAAATCTCAAGGTTGGCAACAGATAAGGAGTTTGATAAGATAGTAAACGATTTGCTGTCAATCAATAAAGCTAAGGCTGTTATTATGTTTGTTAATGAAGACAATTGTCGCAACTTATTGGCAACACTGCGACGTCTCAATAGAACAACAGAGTTAACGTTCTTGGCGAGTGACAGTTGGGGTGCTAAGATACATCCAGTGTACGGACAAGAGATTTTCGCAGAGGGGACCATCAGTATTTTGCCGAAAAGAAAAATCGTAAAAGGTAATTTTTGTAATTATCGTCGTCAGAGATTACGAAATTATGCGAAACTGAATCTCATATCAGGATTGGTAATTTTTCTTTGTAGAAGCTAATATACGATATGGAACAATCCGGTGTAATGGGTTATATATGAAGTCATACGATGTAAATGGACATATTTGGGATAATTAAAACACATTTTACACTCTTAATGGACATTTTTACACACAATTACGTATGTTGTTGTTCATAGAGTCTTTGTCTCTTTGCATTTCGTATAACGTCTAAATTCTATGGTCTATAATGAATGTATCAACCCTCATCAGACATTGGTGTAGTTTTTATTATAAGGCGAATTGATCACACAGATGGAACAGTTACAGTATTGTCTTCCGTTCACGTTAATCAGAAATTATAGCAAGTACGTAAAGAATACTTATCAATAAAAGCAGTTGTTAATTAGTTTCATGTAGGTATGAGCATGTACGCACGGAGAATTTCACCCTTTGAACGAGGTTTATTTAATAAATTTATACTTATGTATCTTACATCAGGCATTTTGTCTGAAGTTCCTAATTATACCATCTATTGTCAATAACTTAATTCCGAATTATTTCCTAGCAAATCAACGCATGGTTTGTCAGTGAAAGAAAAGCTCCATCTTAACCCATAATTATGATCGTATAAGAAAATTTCACAGAGAAAACCATTAACCATGTAACATAATGTCGATGTACTGAGATAATAAATCAATGTAATTACTCGTAAATAATAAATTATTTCGCAACCGCTATGAAGACAAGACTGTATGTACGAATCTGCTTTGCAAATTTGACTCTGCAGATAAATTTTCATTTGTTAGACATTCTGTTATTAATTACATCATGAAATTGATACCTTCCTAAATTTCGAGACGATATCTATCTATCTTACAATCTATGTAATAGTATACTGTTGTCATTTTTTGTTCGAGAGGTGATAAAAAGGTTTGAGAAAAAGTGCTGTATTATAGACTGTCAGCATTAAAGCTGAAACTGTAACTGAGGATCAAATCGATTTGAATAAATATAAACAGAAAATGCCAACACACTGAAATTAAGAGTGGTATCATGCGGACCCGGGCCAACACCAGTATCAATGTATCTTTTATGTGTGAAGTATATTTATCTAGGGTTTAACGTCACATCAACAGTAAGGGTCATTTGGCAACCTTTTTAGCTTTGACTGTGGAGGAAGACCACAGGCCTGAGTAGAACCACCGACTTTCTGTATGCTAGCTGGATAGCTTCCATGCATGTGAAATTCAGTCGGGGGTAGGATTCGAACTCACTGCGGTGAAGGGCTAGTGATTACAAGACAGAGACCATAACCACGCGACCACGGAGGCCTCCTTGGAATTTTCCTCTAACAGTCAATTGGTGTTTGAATCTGAAATCAGAAAATACAACCACTCGACCACGGAAGACCCCTGAAGTTTCTTTTAGTACAAACTAGATTTTACATTTAAAAACATTATTGAAAATCCATCCTTTAATTCATTGATGATACTCCTATTTTACTGCACTTAACACTTCAGTTTATACTCCATCAGCTATCTTTGAGTAGTGTTTCAAAAAGTGTTGCAACAATTGCACTAATAGGGGGTGGACCGTTTTGAGGAAAAATGTTTGAAATGTTCTTGTCAAATCCTGAGACATGTATTCCAACCTATAGACTAATACAACCTGGATTACACTACGTATTTTATGGACATTCTTCGTCATTCTTTGATTGTTAAGTACAGTCAAACCTGTGAACGAAGGCCACCCTTGGGAAAAACAAAATAGGGCCTTAAATGACAGATGACCTTTAGTCGGATGTCAGTTTGTTCTAAATAATCAATGACGTTTTTTTTCAAAGACTGGCCTACATTCACAGGGTGTCCTTTATTCGGAGGTGGCCTCAAACACATATTTGACTGTATTAGTAGAAGTAAAACTTTCAGACGATGATTACAGAGGAGCACCAAAAGATTAAAATTGGTTTTTTATTGTCAACAATAGTATGCATACACAACGTTTTGGTGTGTCAGATTTTTTAATGTAAACATCCCTCAAAATCACGACGATGCATTACGGCGACAAGAAAGTTTGTGTAATAGCCAAAATGTATAATTCAAAGCTGAATTAATGTTGTATGATGTTTGTTCCATCCAGCGTTGTGTTTTCTTAAACATGTAATCACTCACTCTTTGAATATAATCACAGTGAATGGGCAAATTATGCAGAAAGACAGATATAAAAACAGACTCGTTGTAAAAGATAGTTCAGAACAGCGCAGATCAATGTATCTGGTTGGTAGATGATCGAAATTCAGCGAAAATATATTGCAATTTTCTCATTTTGATAATTGGTACGGTAAGAGTGGATTTTATTGTCTCCGCCGTGTCTTTTAATGGCATTCATTTGTTTAACCTAGACTGTTCTTATAGCATATACAATTGTTAGCACTGTTAGGGAATACGCGCAATTTAGAATATGTCAGGGTTTTATTACTAAGATTGAGGTTGTTAACTTGTTACACAATAAAAAATACGTTTGTAAATGACGTGATAAAACTCTTTCTGAATAGAGGAACGTAATGTAAAATGCTAATCAGACTTTGCAGCAATAACTTAAACGATTTACGTAATGTGCAGTGATGACACCGTTTATGAATAAGGAAGTCGTTCTTTTTAAAAATATATATATAAAATTATATTGTGTTTTTGTGAAAGTACAAATATGGAAGGTAATTTACACAAATTTCTGGTGTACTTTTAAATATTCGTAATTGGTAGAAGCACCAATTCTTTCAATGCACTTTAGATCATTAAAGCTAAGCAAGATACACGACGATTTAGCGTCAGTTCTTAATGATTCTGCTTCTCTTAAATACCCTAATTTTCTAAAACCACATATCAACTAATGTGTCTTTCTAGCACGATAAATTGCAGACAATCCGGATTATTCCGGATTTTGCTAATTACGCATGTGTCAGCAAATCCACATGGCAATAACGTTCTTATAAATGAAGTTTACGTCCCCACGTCGAGGTCATCGACAAAAAGAAAAATTATGCCATCCTCAATAAAAATTGCTGTTTTATGGCGATTTTGACCAAAAATGAAGTTCTATATTCGATTTTTTTCCAATTTTATCACTAATCACATAATTTAAGAAAAAAATAATAAAAAAATGCCTACCTACCTACCTACCTATTACTTTATTTTAACGTTGACTAAACACGCTGTTTTTTCCCAAGTTAAATCAAACGCGTATTGATCATAGACGAATGGCTTCAGACATGCGTACCGGAATGGTTTTGTCACATCTGCTCTCTAAATCATGCGTTATCATCATATTAACAACAAACATCTGACATGTCAGTGACATTAATGTATTTATCGTAAACGTAGACTTTGAACGGCGTATACGTGACAAACATGTACTTTTATTCTCCGAATAGATCACAAAATTTTTTCTTTGCATATTGATTGTAACAGAAATTCCATTAAAGAATTTTCTTTTTGATTTAATGCTTTTGATTATATAGATACAAGATGCTGGAAAAATAGAAACTACAATATGCCTTCTAATGATGCCATTACGAGACCATAAAATCATTTTGTATCTCAAACAAAAAATACTCTGGTAACATTTGGAAAAACTATCTGGTTTGACAGAAATAATGTTGTAAACATTAAACGATTCACAAAGGCGATCATGGGGGTCTCCGTGGTCGAGGTATCTGACTAGTAATCACTAGGCCTCCGCCACTGTGAGTTCGTATCCCACCAGGGACCAGCCAAAAAATCCACATATGAGGAAGCTGTCCAGCTAGCTTATGGGAGGTCAGTGGTTCTACTCAGGTGTACGCAAGAAGTCTTCCTGTAACGTTAAAGCTGGAAAAGTCGCAAAATGACCCAGGCTGATGGTGCGACGTTAAACCCGGTGAAAAAAGATGACCATCGGACTAAAATATGAAATAATTCAACGAATCAACACGTGATCATTCTGAATTACAGTCAAACTGAAGTTAACGGTCACCAGTGACAATCTGATAAGTCGAAAAAATAGTCCTTTTAACAGTTGCCGCCCCTGAACTGTCTATGTACGAAATTATTTTGGACGAATCGTTGCTCCGAATATGAACGGTATTTATAAGAAAACGTAATTAGAGAGAAAGTTTGTTGACCTTCCTACCCTATGTTTTAGTCAATTTTACATAATTTTGATTTTTTTTTCAGCCTATATGTTATTGAGCAAAACAAGTTACACAATTATGTACTTTTTTTCGTTTATACGGAATGTGCGTTTAGTAGTTAATGTTTAATTCAATAATTGTTTGTCATGTATTACGTGTTTATCCCGTGCTTCTATGAAAACTCAAATATCGACCTTTGCAACGCAAATAAATGATCGGTTTAAAATAAATGTGATTGAAACACGGATCCCATTTCCGTTCGTAATTTGCAGCTATTTCAAGCTAATGGAGATTTTTACACGACAAGGACAAAGGTCCTTGATTTAATCAGCATTACCGAGCTAGTATGGCACTTCAGCGATTCTCATGTAATTATTCCATCGTAAAAACAAAACTGTCAGTAGAATCATATGTGTTTCGGCAACAATAAGTTGCATCAGTAGCATCGATATTTTATGCGAGATATCTTTGAATCATTGTATCCAAAATCTCATGCGCAATGAATAACAATGAAGCTTTTCATTCGAAATTTTGCGAATAGAAATATTTTTGGAGTAAAAAGCGCAAGACCATATTACAATGACAAGTCCAATTTCCATCAAAATCACCGTAAAATGCAGAAATGACGAGTTTTTCAAGCAACGCATGCTGGAATCAATCTTTGAAGAACTTGAAATGGTGGTTCTCTGTGAATGTTTGCTTGCGTTTAGTGGCATGTGTAAATATCTATTATATTATGAACAACGTATATGTTCATCTAATGGAACTATGGAGCAGACTGTGGGATCACTTCTATTGCTTCGTATTAAGAAGACAGAGAAGTTTGTACAACATATATAGGGAGTAATGACATTCCAGGATATACATGTGCATATGAATTGAATCCTTATGCTTTGGTTTGATCAATTAGTCTGTATTTGTCTAATAAAAGAATTATTTACAAGAATATCGTCATCAGTATCAGATGCAATAAAATATCAAATGTATAACACTGATTGTCGTAATGGGCCGATCCCGATGCCGTAAACTGTCAACTATCATAAAGTATGATGTCGTAACGTACAAACTGCCATAAAGCGGTATTTCTGATGTCGTAATAGCAGTATACTGTCCTGTGTAGCAGTATATTAGTAATACCATATTCAATGAACATAAGATCAACAAATTTTAGCAAATTGACTTTCCGTTTATAAAGCTAGAAATTAAGAGAGACACTAAACGGTTTTTAGCCCCGTCATGCATGTTGGTGTCACGTTGCAACATGTTCAATAAAACACTGCTAATGCAAATAATAGTGAAACTTTATGTCTTAAAAAGAGAATTCCATTGACAACAAACGGTGAATAGAATTGCACTCAAGAACTACGAACCGTGCGTGCAACATCTTGTATAGATTGATCTTCATTACTATGAACTGTTTGGCCCTATAATTATTGTTATCCCGTGCATTCGCGTTATTTATATGATGTTGAAGCGAGAACAATTAAATGTTACCAATAAGAATGGATCATCAATGCTGATATTTAATGCATGATTTCTTAGACGCTCGTTTTCCATTTTGAACGTCACTAGACGCACTAACATAGACACCTTGAAGCCATTAAAGCATTGCACAGATATTCCCAGAAATGATGTGACAATGATATGTGTATAATGCAGCTTGAGTTTTACCAGCTCTTATCTATTACTCAGTTAGGGATTCACGCTTTTGGGGTATTTAATCAACATAAATGCTGCTGTGTTTGGAGTGAGGTAAATCAAGCGCTGACATTGCCTGCGAGCAGTTTGAACTTTTAGAATAACTGAGATAGGATTTTGAATTTATATGAAACAATACCACTCTTCTTAGCTTGTCTGCATATCGACGTAAGATCGCTCTGTGAGAGAGATGCATTGTGGGTAAAATCTGACTAAATCTTACAAAAACTGTTGGCTTTGTTTACTTCTTGTGATGTCAATTATTTCCATCGAAAGAAAATTCAGAAACAAATTTCCCTTCCTTACTCATTTGAATAAATAATGTATCTTTTTACAGATGCCTTTCTTTATTTATTTGCAACTATGTTGATTAATTGGCCAGTTTTACACAACTGTATCTAAGGATATGTGACTTTAGGTATCACAAAAATCTAAATGAAATTATTAATCGCTTATAGCGAAATGAGATAAGGATGGTTAGACGGAAAATTTAAGTTAACAAATTGGTTCCCATAAATATCTAACAATGAAAATGCCTAAGAATTGATAGATGCATTGAAGAACGGTATTCATCATCGAACACTCGCGTCTCAAAATTGTTTTCCGCATAATATGAAGAAATCATTATTACAATAAAACCTAACATAGCGACCACTTCAATATTATAACATCTTGGTATAACGACCACCTATTTCCGGACCGGCTTTCAATAACCAATAACTCCCCTATAATACATCTTGATAATAAGACCATTTCATTATTATGACCGATTTTTCGGGTCCCAAAGGTGGTCTCCAGGAGCAGTTAAAGGGTTTTTGGTTATGGGAGGGTGAAGAGTCTAGATGTTTATGTAGAAAATGGACACAGTCATCACATAACTGACATTGTTTTACTTATGCTGGCCAGCTTTTAGAGAGCGCACGCCGGCTCCGCCCCTCCCCGTCCGAGGTTTTATTGTACATGGTAAACCGTCGCCTATTTAGGGGTTATATACACAAATAGGTCGAAACGTTATTAAAGCCTGATAAGATAAGTACCTGAAATAATTAAAATTGAGTTTTTTTTTAATGCATATTAACCCTAAGATCCATTGGCCGGTCCAAAACTCTGTAAATAAGAACAGAAGAGAACAATAAAACTGTTATGATACTGACTGGGGCGATCAAAAGATACATAATGTCGCTTAAATAACAATTTCATTGCATTTTCGTCTGAGCATCTTAATCTATAAATGTCGCATTAATATTGAAACAGGATTTATGAGAAAATGTGAACAGTCTATTTTAAGGATAAGCGATATCATGGCTGCTGCATGATTTTACGCAAATATTAAATTAATAATATAAGCAAGAATGTTTGACAGATATTTTGATGATTCATACACTTGTAACAGATCGTACGTCAGTGCAGGACAACTATATTTACGAAATTGCTAACTTATTTGCAATCACAGCAAACACATTTGCAATCACAGCAAACGTCTTTGGTATGCAGTATCCATCGTCTTTTTAAATATTTTCATTCCGAACCAATTGTCCTTTATACAAATTATGAATAAATACATTTACTTTGCCTGATAGAAATTGTAATCTAGTTCAACGAACTTCAAACAATTGTATTTATTATAGAACAATGATAGATGTGATTTATCAGCACGACTCATTTGCATAACGCATTATTTAATCTGCAAGAAATCTCCCAAAATAATTTCCATTAATTTGTGACACTCTTGAATCACGAAGTTTTTACCCTGATGTTGTTCCGGACACAAAATATTCATTATCACCATCGTATTGATTATATTTATACATATAATTTAAACCTGCAAGGTTTAAACCCAGACATCATTGATCGTGGACTGGTGTTACTGCTAATTTTAAAACATACTTTACTTCGTTAGAAAGTGTGCTAGAATCAATTTGCGTATCACTTAAAAGTCAACGGAAGTGACTGGTAAATAGTATTGAATGCATGTATCATTGTACACTATACTTAGTAGTTTTAAACCGCGCGAGGTCTCTGATAATAAATTAAATTTAAACAAATAAAACAATCAATGTTTTTACAGACGCCATACTGTTAATTTTATGAACTTTTTATTGTATTTCTCTGTGGGTAAGACACAAGGACTATATTTGTTAATCATTTGAATTCAAGACCGTTGCGTTACGTTTGCTCAACGCAGGTTCCAGAGATACCAGCCAATCACGTAGGAAAGAATTACATACGTAGTGTTGTCTAAACTGATCGCACCTAATAGGATTATCCGTTCATATAGGTCCCCTTTTTATCAAGTTTTAGTACGCCATAAAAGTGATAGAAAATTCTGGTTTGTATCACGCTTAAAACACAAAATTGTCACCCTCTAATAGCAGGTACGCCTCATAGGACCGAAATAAAGCCGTATATTGTCGACAACTCATAGCCTAATAGAAATCTTAAAACTCCTCGTGACAAATCCGGAAGAAACGTGTTCCCAGGGTGAATAAAACACACAAAATACCTGGGAGTAAGATTTATCATAAGTTTTATCGCAGAAATGACACCGATTTTATCTAAAATTATAATACTAAAGATAACAAATTATTCCCAAAAGGAACTAATTGTATAACGTGATTTAGTGTGCAGCGAGAGGCTTTCTAAAATAAAAGTTATTGCGCATGCGTATTTAGAAATCTGAGAATTAATGCTTTACCTAGACCAATAAAATAAATATGCTGTCATCTCGACTAATGGCATTAATATTTGTTTCGTATTTTTATCTAAGGCGTATTTTACAGCGCAAAATTCTTGCTACAGCCTCTGGTAAGAATGTGATTTGGCACACAAACGAACGACACTCTTAGACACTTATATCCAGCAGGCTTCTGTGACAATTCATTTCTGTAAACTTATATATTCCGACAAAATTCGAACCACTGCCAATATGCTGAGATTACACTGAGAACGTTTAGAAGTCCCTGATTATAATATATAATAAAAGTTTCATTTTTTTTGTAGCGGTTACGTAGCAAATATCCAATACATTTCATTAAGAAAATAATTCAAATGTATTCATCAACGAAGCACCACCTCAAAATGAGCTTAATTCGTATACTTTAAGTATCTACTTCGAATAAATGTGGAACATAAAAACGGTAAACTCAGCATTTTTTACGACACTGCATGCCATAAATAAGAAAGTCGTAGATATCTGAACTGATATCGTCAGCAATAAATCAGCCATGCAGAAAGACCCTAATGATGAGGCTGTTTTGACGGCTAGAACAAATCGGATACTTTGATGATGAATTTTCCCAACCTACTAGTTATTGATGTTTCTTCATTCAGACGTCACTAATACAAAATTGCTTAACACGTGCCATTAATCTTACTCACCTCAGTTTTCGGCACAATTTGATCAAACATCAATCGATTTTTATAAGAAAAACAGACAAATACGGATCATTACCAAGCAAACAAGCGGTTCATAATTGGTCGCTAATTTTATTTAGATCGTCAACTTCTTAATGAAAGTACACAGAAAATGAAGCCTGTCAAAAATTGACTTCAAGTAACCTTGACCTTTGGCAACGTAACATTCAATTCAGAGACATATTTAACATACATCATCTTTCTACATGTGATTCATCTGTTTAATTGTAATAGTTATTTATGAGAGATCAATTATAGGTCATTGAGCCTTAATAATATAAAAATACTTCACATCAGTTAAAAGATTTTTGCACGTCAGCGCAAACTCCGAGAGAAATGGATCAATGAAATCTAGGTGGTTATAAATACCAGTTGATCAAATGCATTTGAAAGAAAAATCATTTAATGTTGTTTGAATCTTTCCTGAGTGTACCAAGTTAATCACCATTTTTCGGTGTTGTACTGTGATTGACAAAATCTAAGCTGCGGCGTTGCTAACAAACTCTAACCTTCTCGTTTGTACTCCGCCATCAAATGAAAATTTCTCATAGAAGTGTAGGACTTGGGAACAAAAAAGTCGGGGAGAAAGTCAACCGCACACCGTTTTTAACCGTGACTTCTCAAGCAACGGGTCTAGCGCAATATCGCCTAGTCCAAACAGACGGGCAGTTTCATATATATAGCTACCAAAATGAAAAACTATTCTCTTGGGACTTATGTAGAACAATGTTATGAACAACGCAAGAGAAATATTCGTGCAACACAGATTTATATTTCTACAATGGAGCAATATTTCAAAGTTCTCAAAATAGAATCAAGAATGAACATTTTCAAATTACGAGCGAAATCGAAGCAAGACAAATATTCGTGCAATATTGGCATAGACATTTCCACATTAGTGCGATGTTTAAAATTCTCAAAATAAAACGAATAATAAATCGTTCAAGATTACGAGCTCAATCGAAATGAAGTCAATATTAACTGCGTACACGAATAGCTTAAAATCTTTAGATTATCTTTCAAGGTTATAATCATACCGAGTTTGAGGTCATCAAAAATCACAATTGTTTTCTCATTCTTAAATGATTCAATGTAAAAAAATTGCTTCCAAAAAAGACCTTGGCATAAAAGCAAATGATCAGATGAAGTTTGGACCGCGGACATAAAAGATTAAAGCATAAAAAATTCATCTCATTGATTGAATGATTGTTTGTTATATTCCTCTGTCAAGAACATGTTTTGTGTCTATCCAGTTCATAATCCTTTAAGAGGTTCGTGCTTCTGTCTCCAAGATATAAAAACATTCGATAGAAACAATGAACGTGATTGCTGATAACTCGTACCAAAACGGACAAAACCTTGAAACAAAACATTGGACTTCAGATTTGATTGCTTGATCAAATAACAAATGTTTCTGCCTCTTTCATTTTGGTTTTCTTTATGCAATAGGATTCGTTTGAACAAGACATTGAACTTGTTGCTTCCATCAATTACTGCCTTATGAACGATTTTATTCGCATTTTATCTTATCGGGTGCAGTATTTTTTTCTAGCATGACCCGTAACATATCAATATAAACAAAATAATAGATTAAATAAAATATTGGAATATTTTTATTGTTTCTTAATTAAAAGAAGACAAACATATTAATTGATTGATTGATTGATTGATCTGATTGATTGATCTGATTGATTGATCTGATTGATTGATTGATTGAAATTGGTCTTTAATTTGCCCATGACCTCATGAAATTTTTTGTTAGTGATTACTATTAAAAGATATAACCATTTGACCACAAAGGCCTCGTATAATGTTTGCTGTACAGTGCAACCTCTCCATAGCGGCCCTATCTTGAGCAACAACCTCCATTTAACAACAGCGTGACTCTCTAGAGAAACAACCTCCCTACAACAACATAATTTTGCTTCTACCAAAGGATGTTGCTTCGGAGAAGTTGCACTTTTAATCTTTATCATTGGTTGGTACATCTTATTAGATAACGTATACTATCATGTATTTTTTGTGATGAATATTGATACATAGATTATATTGTTTAAGACCACATGGAAAGATTTATTAAAAAATTCTCAGGTTTAAGCAGAACATGAAAGGGTAAAGGTATGAGGAACTTGCGTCACCGTAATAAAGGCGAGAACTAGTTTAAAGTTTTTTTCTCTCTCGGAGAGTTTACAAGTTGTAATTTTTATTATATATTTCAGAGTTTGATGATTATTTCTTGAAGCTGAGTCTACCACATAAAAAGATAGATCCATGGTTCAGTGAATACTGGGAGTCCATATTTGATTGCAGCATGAACAGAAAACCAAATAAAACGCAATGTACCGGTAAGAGGGTCAATGCCATTGTCTATATATATATACTGGTTCCTGTTCCATGTTGCAGTGCAGACAAAGAGCGGGAGCCAGTTCACTTTAGATGCACTAGTAGGTGCAAACTTAATTGGTTCCCGTTGACTCTGTTTTACAGTCATTCGGTGAGCTGAAAACGTAGAACGGGAACAAGTTTTAAGTCGCCAAACACACGTTATGACTACCTCCCCTACACACTAAATTGTTACACGATTCAAGATGTTTTCTAAGACCACACAATCCGTACAATAGTGATATTCAGAAATTCCTTCTTTTATTGTGGAAATACTGTCATTTTTTGTTATCATGATTGATCACTCTAGTGACAAACTCGTGGACATTTGTACCGTAAGCTTTGTCAAAACGGCAATGTTCAAGAAAAATACTTTACAATAAAACTTATGCCTTTAGACGGAAAACGTTTTGAATAAACAGACCCTATATGAAAGACATGTCAATAATAGTCAACTGCAGGTGCATTTGATGCCTAAAAGGCAATACACTTAATCTACTTAATACAAGAGTGCGCTTTGATTTGTTTAATAATTACCCACATTACCAATACTTATACTACATTTATTTTAGTTTGAACGTATGTGTTTGTATAAGTTTACAACTCAAGTTGTTACTTTTTATAACACAGGTCGTGAAGACATCGATGCCTTTAATGCCGAACATTATGAACAAGAAGGTTTGGTACAGTTTGTAATAGATTCAGTTTATGCTTTAGCACATGCTATAGATAGTCTACGAAGAGTTAAATGTCCCAAGGATGTTAAAAATTGTCTTAGAAGGAGCTACCTGAACGGTGAAGATGTCTTACAGTACATTCGAAATGTTTCTTTCTTGGGTATGTTTTCGTGTTTAAGTGTTTTAGTTCAGTTATCATTATACATTTATATTTGACAAAAAAGTTTGTTTCGTTTTAAATGCCATTTTCTGGAATGATGTACAATGTGGTTACATTAAGCAGCACAAAATCATTGGTTTGTAGTATAGAAACAATAGAATAGAAATATATCTACAAATGTATACCACAATTGTATTTACGAATAGGAATACGTGTATGGAATCAACTACACGCGTAAACTGATCGGCAGCAGAAAACATACAATAAACAACTTATTTTGGAATGGCAATGAGCTTAAGCAGTGTTTCATAATCATATTGAAGCCTGTACCCAAGGTAGAAGGCCGAAATTTATATGTCACTGGCATGACCATTAAGTGCTATCAGCACTGACTGAAACTTGTCCATGAAACGATGCTCAGACATTCAGTCAAAACCATAACTAGTATTTGTCATACTAAATCAATACATTCATGATACATTTGATCATTTCACAGATACCCTATCGTGACAAGGAGAAGCAGAGGTACATAAGACGAACTACCGCGTTAATAAGGCGTAAAACTTTCTCGCATCCGCTCACCTGACCGACCCTAACTATTCCTGCCGTCCCTAAAATTTATTCCCGTCTCGGTCAATATTATCTTGCTGACACGATCATTTTCATATGAAGGGCGTCTTCTAACTAAAAAAATATATAAAAATATAAGTTTTTGGGGATGTTAGCGGAAACAAGGATTTTTTTGGCAATAAGAACGAGTTTCATTGATATCGGTTCTACAATACCAGTTCATTTCATATCTGACATTTTAGATGACACTATTGGAAACTCTCTAAATCTGTCATCTAAAATTAGTAAGATAATTAACGAATTTCCATTACAATTTAATGATTTGCGAAACCGTTCTTAAATTATTAAAACTGTGCCTTTTTTCAGTTTTTATATCAACTAAGCGATTAAATCAAAATTCTGATAAAAACATGACCATATTGGGAGAGGTATTCCGGCTATAAATCAAACAATCACTTTGCTGTGTCCGTGAGATTGTGATTGGAATAATAATGCGCTGATGTATTTGATTCTCGGCTGATAATAGACATTAATCAGCTTGCAGATTGCCAGTATTTTTAGAATTTTGCAATACCTTATTTGTCCGAGATGTATTAGAAATTGCAATATTGTTGACTTGAATGATGATATTATATTTCCAAACGACACATAAATCATTCTTAATTGAAAATGTCATCACTACATAGTTCGCAGGCTTCCTTTTCATGAAACCGAAATTGGGTGATTCTGACAGGACACATTAATGTTTTGCCAAACTTTTACTGCTTGGTTTTTTACAGTTACATTGCTTACAATACAATACAACCCCTGAAAACCGGAGCCTTTCCGGGCAGATCCAAAAGTCTGTTTTCTGAGAATTCTGGTTTTCGGAGAACTATTGATTATAGAAGAGTAAAAATGGGGCTTGAAAAATACTCCGATTTTCTGAGAATTCTAGTTTTCAAGGAGTCCGGTTTTCAGGGGTGATACTGTGAAAGCTTTCATAGATATATTATGTCGTGTTTTCTAATGCAAGGAAAACAGGAAACATGACTTTTGGTTGGGGGGGGTAAAGTCTAGATATTTATGTACAATATGGACACAATCAGCACATTACTGATGTTTTTTTTTGTATTTATGCTTGTCAGAATTTTAGAAGGGCGCACGGAGGCTCCGTCCCTCCCCTAAATCCGCGCTTGGAAAACGTGGTACTTGGATATGCAATTACCAAACTTGATCAAACAAATCGATGTCCATTCAATTTTGAATAACGTTGATGCCAATTACTTTCAGGAAGACGTCCATGTCTGTTTTATACAGCGCAATCTCTCCAAAGCAACAAACTTCGGGAGAAGAAAAATTATGTTGTTGTTGAGAGGTTGTTGCTCTAGAGAGGTTAAACTAATACTTAAATCTCACAGTGTGAAAAAAATTATGCTGTTGTTGAAGAAACGTAGTTGCTCAAGAGAGGGCCGCTCTGGAGAGGTTGCACTGTACATAAAATGTAACTGAATATTATCGAAACCCTTTTCCAGTTCTTAAAGAAATTGATGTCGTTGATATATTCTTTTAAATAAGTAAGCTGATGTCTTCGAGAAACCATCAATGCCATTTGGCTAAATGAATAACGTCGTTGCTTGGCAACAGCTTAAGAAATAACGTCGATGACGAAAGGTTAATGAATAACGTCGTTGCCAATAGTTCAATGAATACATCATTGCCATCAGATTAATTTAATAACTAACGTCCTTGCCAATAGTTTAATGAATAACGTCGTTACCTATAGTTTAATGAATAACGTCGTTACCTATAGTTTCATGAATAACGTCATTGCCAATAGTTTAAAGAATAACGTCGTTGCCTTTAGTTTCATGAATAACGTCATTGCCAATAGTATAATGAATAACGTCGTTGCCTATAGTTTCATGAATAACGTCATTGCCAATAGTTTAATGAATAACGTCGTTGCCTATAGTTTCATGAATAACGTCATTGCCTATAGTTTAATGAATAACGTCTTTGCCAATAGCTTTGTGGATAATGTCAATGCCTTAAATTTGATGAATAACGTCGTTGCCAAAAGTTTAATGAATAACAGCGATGCTTACAGCTTAATGAATAGCGTCCAGATGTCCAGTTCTTAGCAGTTAAAGACCTATCAATATTGTTACAGTTACAATTGGTTGTTTTCTGTCAATATAAATTGCTATTCAGAATATTTGCATCTCAACAAGAAAAGAAGTAAATTTATTATCAGTGTCGTAATATTGCCTAAAATAATGTTCCAAAGATAAATCGGATCTTATAAAACAAACGGTGTGCACTCGACAGCCAAAATTCTTACCGGAACTATGAATGGTCATATTATTGAACTAATCATCGTTAATTATGGAGGTGAAATTATGAGAAAAAATGAGAGTATGAAATAATTTTCCCAATTCAATCGATAATTTATTATCAAAGGAATTTAAAGAATCGGTCTTTTTAAACATAAGCCAATTAATCGATCATTCGTTACCTAGGTTACCCAATTAATCGACCATTGTCACCAATGTTACCGTATTAATCGATCAGTCTTTACTGAAGTTACACGATCAATCGATAATTATATTTACTGAAGTTATCCGATTAATCGATAATTTGTAATCGAAGTTACCTAATAAATCGATCATATTAAACGATTTTTTTTTCTGATAAATCGATCACTATCTTTCAATGTTATATGATAAATAGATAATAATGTATAAAGGTATTGCCTAATGTAAGGATTCAGTATATGTTTATGCCATTACAGGTATTGGTGGCGAGGAAGTACAATTTGACAGTAAAGGAGATGGGTTAGGAAAATATGACATTTTCCAGTATCAAAAGTTAGCCGGAAATAGATATGACTATGTTACGGTTGGAGAATGGACGGACAGGTACGGTCTTTAACATTGCTCTTTTAGTAGCCTCAATAAACTGACACATATTAAGGTTTTATACCCGTAATATCCAAAATTGTTACCTCAAATTGGAGCCATTAGATTTGGGGAGCCTATATCATTTTTATAAGTTTCTGTGATAGAAAATGAATTACCATTTTTTTTCAAAAGCAGTGATTCTTTGAGCTATTGTAAATGTAAATTTGTAATTAAGGCTATGGGAGTAACCAATTTTTCAACGAATAAAGAAAAGGATCGATTTCAATTATCACATTCGGTAAAAAGATTCTAAAATACACTATCAATCTAATTTGATAAATATAAATATTCAATTTGGTAAAAAAGAAAAGTATCCATGGTAATTATAGAAAATATCGATAATTGGGAAGAACTGTTTTAATATTAACATTTTAGTAGCATTGAGAAGGTACGTAAAAAGTACTTTATTATGGATATAATACCTTCAGTACTTGATTAAATTTACATTGAACAAACAAATACAAATGTTAAAATGAAAGGAAGAAAAGTGGAAGAAAATCATCACGCTTAGTTTAAACCATCGCTTTATTTGAAATTAGTTTAGCATAAAATAACCATGTTTAGTGAAACAAAATAAGTTTACTCGTACTTTTGTGGTTTCCTTATGACTAGATTTATCGTGCAATAAATTCAGAAATAAATCTCAAGGACAGCATGACATACCGTCATTGAACTTTCTACGAAAATTAACACCGTTTTTTCCCAGTGATAATTTCATTTCTTAGAGGATGAGGTACTAGTTTATCTGGTTGTAATTCTAAGAAAATGATAAAGAAATCAGAACTTCATTTAGATAATATGTTATGATTTCACTAATTTCCTCAGCGTCGCAATATTCTAGGATAGTTTTGACCCCAAGGTATAAAATGAATTCATAGTCATTCTTAGTCATTATATTACAATATTGCTTGGCTCGACATTCATTGCGTCTTTCATGTAAGATTGCCTAAAAATCAACATCATACATTTATTGAGTTAGCAGAGCCAATGTGAGGATTATCTTGTTTCTACTCCGCTAACAGATCGGTATTGTATATCATTACTGATCACGTGACTGAGTCGTCAAAATACAAGAACATGTATGTACAAGTATTGATTCTTTAAAAATAATGCAAGAAAATTTCACTCTGCGATCATCTCAATATCACGACCATTTCGTTGAAACGGAAAAGTTTGCAATATTTCCTCTATATTTCAACATGATAATGGGACCAAATCAATGCATGGACCTATCATTTTTCGTTCAAAAGTTGGTGATAATATCGTGGACTCTCTACATATGTACATCTATTGTATATAAAACACTTAAAGGTACATTATAGGCGATAAGAAGCAGATCTGAAAGGTGAAATTTTGTCGACCAGGAAGTGATAATCGATCATTTGTTACCAAAATTACCAAATTAATCGATCAATCGTTACCAAAACTACCAAATTAATCGATCTTTTGTAATATAAGTTATCTAAACCTATTTATGCTAATGCGAGAACGTAATTGAGAAAGTTACAACATTTGACCAGATAAAATCAAGAAGTTTACATTTATTATGTAATCTTATTTCTAGTTCAATATGAATTGTGATACGTATCCTAGGAAACACAGACGGAGTGCATGTTGTTTGTCTGTTTTTAGTTCAAGGAAAATATATTTTAGATGAACGGAAATATATATTAGCTGTCAAATATCGAGGCATGTATAATTAGATACACTTGTGGTGTTTCATATTGATATCACTCTTGAAACAAGAACACTAATATATCAAAAATAAAACCTTTCACTCAACACTTTCACGAATTCTTAATATTTGCATTTATATGAATTTAATTCTGTAGAAAGATTTTCTTTAAAAATTAACGTATTTCGTATTTTCCCGTTACAACAATAAGAAAGACCTTGAATGGATAACTTCTGAATACAGGGAAACCCCAGTTAGTGATCATCCGTTGATAACGACCACCACGTTAATGCTAAATAATGAAACTCTTTAGCATAATACATTCGTAGAATAGACTACGTACACTATCGAATGCAGGCCACTGTATATAAGGACAGAAAAAATAACCGTATTTACGGTAACCCGACCGACCCTAAACTGATCCTAAAGTTCCGAACATCAAATCCAAAGTACGAAGCAATTTGGGGATGAATCGTGAGAACTCCCCAAGTCAGTGTGTCACTGCAAGCAAGTAATGAAGATTTTGATGAAGTAATTCCGTAGATTCTTTCTATTTGTGTTATAATTTGTCGAAATTTCGAACAACTGGTTGTTTTAATTAAAAATAACATTCATTTAGGAGAAACCGCTCCTTGTTTTGATTGTTTACAGCAGTAATATAAAGGAATTTACGCACATTAGATAGATAACTTTAAGATTGGATATGTTGCTTTTGGCAGAAATAATAAGATTATATGATGTGAGTTCAATACGTGTTTCTTACATAAATAAATTACATATTTCAGATTAGTAATTTTCAATGATACACTGAAATTCAGAAGTGGGCGGGACAGCCCACCCAGGTCAGTGTGTAGTGAGGAGTGTCCGTTTGGCTACGTGAAAAATAATACGGTTGAAAGTGACACATGTTGTTGGGTCTGCATTCGTTGCAGAGAAAATCAGATGTTGAAAGATGAGTTTACTTGCCAGGATTGTCCGGACGGGAACACACCAAATCAAAATCTGACATTATGCATTCCACTTCCGGTATTGCATCTCACGTGGGATTCGCTATGGGTTTTACTTCCGGTGTCTGTTTCAACACTCGGCATATTCGCTGCAGGATACGTCTTCTATGTTTTTATCAAATATAATAACACACCACTCATTATGGCGTCAGGTAGAGAACTTTGTTACGTGCTCCTGATCGGAATTTTACTGTCGTACGGAACTACTTTTATCTTGCTAGCCAAGCCAACAATCATACTGTGTACAATTAAACGATTTATACTCGGAATATCTTTGTGTTTGATATACGCTTCGGTCCTCATAAAAACGAACCGGATATACAGAATTTTCAACAGAGGTGTAAAAGCCATGGTGAAAAGACCGAGCTACACCAGTCCGAAATCGCAAATATTCATCTGTATGAGTTTAGTATCCGTACAAGTAGTAGGAGGACTGACATGGATCGGCTTTGAGAAGCCGGAGACTATGTTTGTTAAGCATTATACTGACTTTCTAGTGTTGACCTGTAAAGCCAGTCAAATTGCTGTTTTATTATCTCTAGTCTATAACATGTTGCTCATAATTATGTGTACAGTGTTCGGATTTATGACCAGAAAAATTCCACAGAACTTTAATGAAGCGAAATACATAGCTTTTACGATGTACAGCACATGTATCGTATGGTTAGCGTTCATTCCCATCTACTTTGGTGCAAATCACGATTTTAAAGTAAGTATGAATTCAAATCATTTTGTTTAAATAACTACATCAGAATCTAATATTATTGTAGCCAAATGAATATGGCACGGTCTATATTAAAACACAGAATATTTAACTGATATATAAGTATACGCATGCTCGTGCTTTCCTATGACAACGTTTCGACGTAATGAGTTTAAATATGGTGAATAGATAAGGCATCTTGAGCGGAACATATGAACAGACTGAACCTAGAGTGATTCATAGTAACGCTTAGATTAATTAATGAAAATGTTGAAATAATTTAGCAAAATTAGAACTGCCACAAATCTTAATAAAATAATTAATGTGTTCTTAAAAACGTAAAATTTTGTTTGGGTTCACTGTTGAATGATTGATTAACAGCATTAACAGTGTTATGTGGGTTTTGAAACATTAAAGACGCCCGTACAACTAGAAAAATACCAAACAGTTATCAATCAAGAAATTGTCACCAGTCGTTTACACATAAGAGTGAAAACATAATTTGAAGTGCACACTTCATTGTCCATTGGGCGCTATGTCGTGAATTATTAAGTTTAAAATAATTAACGGTCTTGCTACATTGTCATCCGGATGATACCACTTTCATCAATTAAAGATGTTATGGATGCATTACCTTTGCAAGCCATCATTTGGAAACATTAATGAACTTACAACTTAATCATTTTCCATTTATTCTATGACCTCAGAACGTTTGAAATGAACCTGTTCGTTGATTCATATTTTTTATGACTATCTGTCTCGGCTATTAGACACTTCATACGGAAATAAATGATACCACAATTTATGTGTTGTTCGCCTTAAATCACAAACACACTCTAAAGGATGGGTACAAATATCTAAAAAAATAATTTCATATAAAATTTCTTGTCCTTGATCATCGAGTCATTTCTTTTAATCCATGCGGACTGTTGTGTTCCGTACAAGCATTGAGTTAATTAAAACCACTAGAGACGGTTAATGAAAGGTTAATTCGGGTTTTCAATTTTTCAGTAATATTGTGTGCGCTTTCGGCAACAGGGACCTAAAATTA
Source organism: Lutraria rhynchaena (assembly GCA_008271625.1). Classification (NCBI taxonomy): domain Eukaryota; kingdom Metazoa; phylum Mollusca; class Bivalvia; order Venerida; family Mactridae; genus Lutraria; species Lutraria rhynchaena. The sequence continues at coordinate 2,458,877 of VIBL01000023.1, forward strand.
CCATTGTTGTCGTTGTCTTTCAAATTCGTCTCAATAAAAGCACATAAATCAAATCCAGTTTGATCTGACATTCGGTTGTGAATGGGAAATTGAAATTCATTCGTCCATCCCCTGGCGATTATGTCACATGTTTTTAGTTTTATTTTTAATTGAAAAACGACCTGCACATAAATTATTGATTAATCATCATGCTGCATTGATCAATTTACTGCCCAATGCCCAAGTCCCGTAAAATTTAATTTTAATCTTGTTTTTTTTTCAGATCGAGATAACATCACTTTGCATGTGCGTCAGTATCAGCGCCACAGTTGCTCTAGTGTGTCTATTTGGCCCCAAAGTGTATATTGTCATATTCCAGCCCCATAAAAACGTACGACAAGGGGCCACACCTTCGCTCCAATCAGCCAGTAGGAGTTTCCCGAAACCTTTTATTCCAAATCCGAACAATCAAACAGCAATATGTACAAAGCCGACATTGACTTCATATGAGAGTAACAATGGACACGTGAGGGGTGTGACGAAAGTTGTGAATAATGTGCATACTACCACAAGTACCATTGAGACAATAAATGACGTGTTCTCCGATAGTTTAGAGGAAGATGAAGATGAGTTTTGTGATGAGACTTCGTTCATTCCTAAACCCACAGAGGATAAAGCTACATCGACATCAGAACAATGAATAGATAATGATTATAGTCATTAAAAACAAGTGTTGTCCACTGTGTAACGATATAAACATAAGTAACTTCATAATTTTTGGGGATAGTCAAAATTTGAGAGAAAGATACATGGAAATATGAGATCGAAAATAGTACGCAAAGGTACCTAAGTTGTATTGACATCCCACCAGTTAAGTACATTACATGTACCAAGTCAGTAATCTATCTAACCTTGTTTCAGTCTTGCGAAAAGCGGTCACAGATTATAACAAAAGTGAAGCATAAAAATATAACATCAACTCAAAGCTAGATCCCAATGTCTGGTAAGAATGCATTAATTCAATTACATGAAAGAATTCTTTACTTGTCAGTGGATTACAAGTGTTTTATTGACCTCTACATGCCTTCAATAGAGTGTATCATTATACACTAAAACATATACGTACACGTGCATTGCATTCCTGGAGTTGTGTTTACAGTCTAGTGTTCATAGTTTTTATTGAATTTATGTTAAATGTTTTGTAAAAAATGATTATATTGTTATACATTCATAAAACATCATTCCAAGAGATTCGAATTTCAGTTTCCATTTCAAGGTATTATTGTAAATACAGTCATGACCGGGTACCCTATGACAATATCATTTACTGCGAACTGGTGTAATATACATTGAGTGTAGCCTTATTTCGCATTAAATGTTTTAACAAATAGTGACGCACACAATAGTACAACACAACATGTACAACACTGCATATGATATTTGGAAATATCGATATAATTTTATACCGTTTTGATAGGAAAGTAAAATACATATTGTAAGAAAATATACAAGGATATTTGTATAACAGAAACTGTTATTTGTTCTAACAACAAGGGAAGACATTGCATGAGTGTCACCGTTGGGTTTTCAAACACTAACAGACATTCACCGATAAAAGCACAGGTGTCTCTGAGGTCGATTGGTTATGGTCTCTGACTAGTGATCACTAGCCTTTCACCGCTATGAGAATCACACACGGGACAAAATTTCATTTTATGGAGGCAGTCCAACTAGCTTACATAAAGCCTGGGGCCTTTCTCCACCGTGAAAGCTAGAGTGTCGCCAAATGACTCAGGCTGCTGGTGCGACGTCAAAACCCGGTTAATAATAATAAAATACAGCCTATGATAATCCTCTTCTACCCACTTTTAATTCATATTAACACGTGCTTCTTGTGTACACGCGTATGTCATTACATGAATCATTCGGTACACCTTGACTGACTACGGAATCGGCCGTGGTGTTCCAAATGATACATGTATAAAGTCCTGCCGATTGGACAATGAATTGAACTTGCTTCAAACTTTCTAATACATATCAGATATCGCACTATTTATAAAGCCACGAAATCGTCATTTCACGTTCGAGTTACTTTACACACCGATCTTAAAAAGCAAGGAATACAAGATATAATGTACCTGTTCGTGCGTATGTCTGTTCATTTTTTTAGTTAAATAGTGACGTGTATTTACTCTTAACACACGAGAACGTGGAAAAACGATCGTCCAATTAACAGTTTTGCTTAGGCCACACTTAAAAAACTGGTGGTTTGCAATTACACGACTGATTCATTAAAAAAAATCCCGACTCAAAAACAATTTTGACAAAATTATTTTTTCGGTCTTTAATTCAGCCTTTTGTTTTCAATACAAGCATAATCATGTTGCCGAAAAATTAATGCCTACATTGTTCAAGTTTGAGTCGCATAACCGCAAACCAACATTTTTAAGGCCTTAAATATATTTGTTAAATACAACTTTATTGTACGAAATGTTTTCAGTTTGGTAAAGCAATGTATATTGTATCGACCTGAACAAATGTAAATATTTTATAATTATGATGTTGTTATTTCACAGTAAATATGTTAACAAAAGTGTTTATATATTTTGGAAGGAAATTGTGAATATTATTTTCAAAATATTTTACACAAAGTGATCTGTCAGTTGAATTTATAAATATTGAAATAAATCATAAAAAATCTGTGTAGATGAGCCTTTTTTGTTACATGTAATTACATTCAAGATAAAAGCGCTCATTGCATAGTTTGTTGTTGTTGTTGTTTGGTTATTCGCATTTATTTCTTCATTGTTTTTGTTTTTGTTCTTCGCATGCAAAGAATTACACAGACCAATACTTTATTGTTTTTAATCTTGACTAATTACCAGAAATTCATACCCTCCAGGTATTGTTAGTTATTGTCAGTTAATGAAACTCACAATCCGGGAACCATACAAAGTCTTGAGAACCTCCCCAAACATTCAAGTCGAAAACAGAATGAAAACAACATTAAAATCTTCAATGAAATGCGTTCATAGTTTATGCTTGTGCGTTGAACTGTACGGCCAAACAAACTGATAATATAAGTTATTCGAGGCTGCAGGTCTAATGCTTAACAGTTTTATGAAAATAATTTATTAGAAGTCTTGAATAAAATCAATCCAATTTTGCAAAAATAAGGGTCAGAAGATACAGCTAGAAAATACAATCATTTGTTCAAGGGTACATGACTGAAATAATACAGGGTAGGTAGGTCGCAAAACTTTTATCCTTTGTCTTAATATATCTGTCGTACTTCGGAGGTACGATTCGGCCCAAAATATGTTCGTACTTTGGATTTTGCGGCTAGAAATTATGGGGTCGTCGCCAAACAAATGGTTTTGTAAATGTAAACACGACTAATTTTGGCCTCAGACATGCACTCCATTACGCATCTATCTTCTTACTTGTTAATCTCTTCAGAAATACGAGTAAGTTATTTTGATTTAGTAATTACGGTATACTCGGGCGTACTATGTTGTTAACATGTTATTACATACTGGTGTTTCATTCTAGTATATTGTTAAAACAAGGTTGTATTTAACGCTCACTTGACAAATGATGAAATTATTTAGGTGAGCAATGAAGAGTTAACGGTATGGCAAACCAAATTGATGTTCTAATAGTAAAGCAAAAATTAAAAACAAATGCTTTGAATTTAATTAATAAAACATAAGTATAAACCAGTCCAATTTTTTTGAATAATTTAGTCATTATCTTATATAATGCATGCCATTTTAACACTCATAATAAAAGTTCTTTTTATTTATATATATTAAGTAAAACCATGGGTGTGTCAGCTGAATCACTACCTTACCTGAAGCTACCCTTACCGATCAGTTTGAAATGCAAGAATACATAATTTGAAAAGAGGACTTTTCTGCTAGGGGGAACAATCATGCAGCTAATTACGCTCTCCAAAACATGCTAGAGGCCCATATCTAAAACATAGAGCACGCCATCTTGTGGACAGTATTGAATTTATCTCAGGAATGATTGCAACTAAGTGGTAAATACGCCAAAATAATTCTGCAATTTCCTTTTGACCGGGAATTAAACACTGACGCATAAGGGTCCGATATATACAGCCAAACTTGTAAACAATGGCCACCATTGGGAAAGATAAAATTTGGTCTTTATTGACGATTAATAGTCTTTATTCGGAGGTCGGTTTGTCTGTAAAGAATCAGCTAAAATTTTCCAGAGAATTTCCTCTATTCACACGGTGGTCTTTATTTGGAGGTGGCCGCAAACACAGGTTTGACTGTATGTACATAATTATGTACATCAAATTTTGCATACTTGGCGTTCACGTACTGATGGGTCGTAGGTTAGAAATTAGCTTCCGCGTTTTTAATAGGCGTAAGCATATTCATTCAAAATGGAAGAATGTTTAATAACAAAAGTGGAAACCTCCTGGATGTCTTAGATATGAATTTGAAAGTCAGCATACTTCGCGACAATCATAAGGGAGTGTAAACTAATAAGTTTCGTAGATTTAGGTACAGTCGCAATTCAATTCAGGTACACAAAAACAGCTATTACGTCTCTGCTCACTCCCAAATGTAACGTCTGCACAATATTTTATATATCAGTACATCATTTTAATTCCTACTTCCATGATGAGAAAGTCAGATTTTAGACTGTAAAATGCCGTGTTAATATCATAATACAATTTACAGTATTCAAATTATAGAAGTGCGCCGAAGTTAAGAAATTGAACATTTTGAGTAAGCAATATTTCTTGTAAAACATGAAATGCACATACCAGAGAGGTAATTGCGTGTCGGGAATTCACATCACTGAACAATTTCAAAGCAGGGATAGATTGACAATTAACGTCTCTATGGAGAATTCTGACAGCACAGTAATACGTTGACAAACGTTTCAGTTCTTAAGGAAAAGTGGTAACAATGCTGATAATTATACAAAAACTAAAAAAAACACGATTTTCTGGATTTACTAAAAACGAACGAACAAACGCAGCAGCGTCACCAAGGCGATTACACGTGACTTGTGGTCGACAAATAAATTGCGTACAGAATCCGAAAGTGATTTAAATCTTTAACGATTCTCGATTACAGAATACATTCAACATATGGTAATCAGCAACTTAAAGGATTCCTTATCTTCAAAATTCCACAGCATTTCAGAAAAGTCTCAGTAAAGATAAACCTTTACTCGGCCACATAAAGAAATTGTTTTCTTAACGTAAGACCATCAATAACGGTCAATGTTCGTTCAAACAAACTTCGGAAAAAAGACGAGGGAAGCCTTTAATTTCATTAAGGAGGAAAAACAGAACGAATCTGTTATTTGAGCGTGTTTTACTGGGTCAAAGTCAAATATTTCATCGGGTTTTCAACATTGATTTTAGACACTAAATGCGAGCCAAAAATGAGTTAATCGGTAAACTGTCAAAAACTTCCAATCACAGAAAGATTACAAATATCACGAATGGAGAATTCCATAGGAATAAATGGATTGTAATTCCATCTCGACTCTTAATACTGTCGTCCATTTAATACATGCAACTGTAGGATACATTCAGACATATCAGTCATTATAATTCAATAATTATCAATAACAACAATAGATTTTGTCAAAGATGGAATCAGTAGAAAGATTATAGATAACCGATCATGTAGTCAAAATTGTTAAAAAATGAATCAATGAAGTATGATGGTGTAACAAGTTTTCGTGGTATTAACAAAACATTGCTGTATTTTTCGTTTTCGTTATTTCAAAATATTTTGCAAATGATCATCAAAGAAATTCATTTTCATAAAAATCTTATCTGTTTTTAAAACAAAATTCCAGCCAATACATTCATTTGAGCGTTTCAAGTCAACTTAGGTCAACGGTGTAGATGTAAAAAGTTTGGATGGTGTTTTTGTGGGTCGCCTCAAACTACCCCAAATTTACTGCTATCACTCAATGATTTTTTGGGTTAATTACGTGCTTATCTTGATATGTTTGAAACAGTTCCCTAGGCAAGGAACCAGTCGGTAGCTCCGCCTATACTGAATATTTAGTACACAATTAAAAGCATTGACTAGAATAAGAATTCATTGAAAAATTTGAAGTGTCTGACCTACACTGTCACAAAAAAAAATAGTTTATGATAGTCTGTTCGTGGCGTACTGTTGGCAAAAATCGGCAAGCTAACAAAACCCACAGATGATCTGTTTACAATTTTCTGGAACAATACGCAAGCGCAAACTGGAACGGGACATACATAAAATACCACGAAAACTCGCTATATCATGAAAACCTGTTACTCGACCATAAAACAAAAATTCAAAGCCTGACGTTCGCGGAAATCGGTGACAATTGCATGCACAACTCGTTAGCAACAGTAATAATAAATTAATGCCATGGGACGTATTTACCCTATCCAGGATCCAGAATCAATCTATTAGCAATAATAATCTGTTGGTTATAGACTTGCTTTAACTATTAATAATATCCAGTCATTGTGACATATGACAAACCAGAATCCGCACAAAGTTATTTTACGAACCCAAAGTGAAATAAGTAAACAGGTTAATAACCATTTATTTAATCTAGAACAGAGCTAATTTTAGTGAACTTTCGTTTTAAATTCAAGCAATTCCATTTTTGCGGATCGTTGGTGGACCTACATTATTAATAGTGTACGTGAACTGTGATGCGTCCTTTTAGCGGAACATTCTGATAGGACATTGAAATCCGTTCAACATTATGATTAGAGAGTAACGATTCCAGAGTTTAGCGGCGGTAAAAATTTAATTTGGGATAAATACACTATAATACACTGGGACAGACCACAGGCATTAGTAATGGACCTGTGATGGTAAAAATGCACAAAACTACATTAAATGAAAAAAAAAAACATTTTCGCAGCATTCGACCCCATTCAACTGTTATATATACTAATGGAAGGCGCACAACTCTACGATCCGGTGAATGCCCACTGTCTTCACAAAACGTAAAATTATAAAACAACAAAGAAAAAAGCTTTAAAACAAAAGTTTGCAGTGGTTTCAGGTATATATTTTCGCACAAAATGAGACCAAAACTAAGCTTCTAGCCCAAGCCGTTGCCGAAAAATCGAACAAGATACGTTAGAATTCGACCCGATTTCTTTTAGTTGACATAAATGCGGCCACACTGAAATGACCTAATTTCACACACTAATGCAAGTTTGTCAGCGTTTTATAGATCGTATTGACCAATAAGTCCTAAAAAGAACAATTAAATATATTAATATAGGTCTGCAACCGAGTTCAAATATTAAATAATTATGCAATTTAATAAAAGCTACTTAGCACTTGAAACAGCGGATGTATGAGATTTAACATGGACATCAGTATTGCTGCATAAAATACCTAACATATAATCAACAATTAGCGCTAAAAGATCATATTCACATTTTTTAAAAACAATTTGATAATTTTAAAAAATCCATATATAGCACGTTTTTGTATTTTGCTGACCCGAAATATTTTTTTCAAAGAAATAAACGAACAAAAAATGACTGGTCCAGGAATAGAACACGGGACCACAATGTTCTACCTCTGAGGAATTGCTGCTAATCAAATTCTGTTGTGTTAATTTATTAAGCTAGACTGAAATTAGCGCAATATCAGTGCTTAATATAATGATATAATATGGGTAAATATCCATTTTCGATATATTCGTTTTAAAAAGAAAAGCGCAGTCAAGCGCTTGAGGGCCTATACTTATTAATTTACATTACTAAGTGTTGGAAATGCCCTGCAATGGTCATCAAATTGACCATTGGTGTCAGTTTTCCTTATCTTCTAACCTCATGCTCAATATATATACATGTACATGTATTTCACGTGAGAAGACTCTAATTCTGATATAAATATGATTTTACCTTAGAGTAAAGGACACCGCGTAGGCACATTGTTACATTGTAATATATATTTGTACATTTGTGGATATGAATCTTGACGCTACATTAAACACTAGTGCCCTTTGTTTACCGGTTTTACCGTAAAATAAATACTGTATCCAAAAAGTAATCTGTTTCAAAGTTTACTTGGCTTCTTTCTTGATATTAATTCACTTATCTTGCTCGACTAACGAATGTAAATGTAAGTTAATCTGCACTAATGTTGAACTTTACACATATCGCGTGATAGGTACAATACAAAACTTTGGGAAAAAAACTAGTATTGTGACTGAGTGTTTAAGTTTATATCTAGGTTCCAATTTTTCTTTAGGCGTCGTCGCACGATTTGTTCACGACGTCAGAAATAACATTAATCACAAAGGTGGTCTCATTAAAGAGGTTCTTGTTATCCTGAACAAAATAAGAAGCTTCCGCTTGAAAAACGTTTAATTGATCATAACTGGGTGAGAAGGAATCGGGGAAACATTGTTTTAATATATTCAAAATTCTCATAAGAAAGAAAGTTGACACCACTTTTGACGCATTTATATCATTAGATGTCTACAATAGTTTATTAGATGACGTATACTATTCATACATATAGGTAAACATCAGTGAAATGCCAGTCAGAATCCACATTCCTACCTCTGTACATACCCGCTGGAAGCGACATACTGAAACTACAACAATACGTTACAAAAAATTTATTACAGAATATTAAGTACTATATGGATGTTTGCCGCCCCCCTCCCCGCCCCAGTCGTACCAATGGTTAGCAAATGATATGCATAATTCAAAAAATAATACCTCTGAAATGGGTCTTCTTATAAGTGTAGGACTTGATTTGACTAAAGGAATGTAATCCAGTCGTATATATATATTTAGTCAAATCAAGTCATATATATATATGCTTATAATTTGTACTAACAAGCCTTATATAAGTAATAAATAATGAAATAAAATATATTATATAAGGCTTGTTATTATAATAATGTTATTATAAACGATACATTTTTCCCGTAGTGAGGATCTTCTTTCAACACGTGTGACCTCTATGTAAGCCCGGCTCTGTAAAAACTAAGGACTGAGCACTGTCTCCGCGTACAGTGACAGTACCTTCAGTACTATGTTATAGTTATAACTTGGCTTCGAGATTGTGTGTCATTTCAGTACAAAGCAGAGATTATGTACATTGTTCTTTCCAGACCAGAAGATTAAACGTGACGTATTGAACTTCAATTTTAATTGTTTTTATACTTTTAATACATACAAAATTTTTAATCGCTTGGCAAACAATTTAATACTGTTCTTATTTTTTTGCAACTTGCAAGAGGAGCCGATAGTTAGAAATGTTCATACATACATACAGCAAAACCTTATGAAGCGATCACCCTACTATTAAGCACACTTTGATATAACTACTTATTTCCAGGTTGATTTCAATATCTCTTTCGTATTTCAATCTGAAATTTCAAACGTCAAAATTAAGACCGATTTTTTAACCTACAGGTGGTCTTAATATTGATAATTGACTGTACACACATAATTGTGATGATACCCTGTTCTTTATCGCCACTACCGAGAGTTAACTAACTAAGAGTTAGTTATCCCCCGCCGAAGGCGGAGGGATATTGCTTTGGCGTTGTGCGTCCGTCCGTGTTTCGGTCCGTCCGTCCGGAGCCATATCTTGGAAGTGGTTGGCTTGATTTCATTTAAACGTGGCATAAGTATGTATATAAATGGGTGTGGGGGGGTGATGCACGCCACATGCCACTCATTCATAACAGATTTATGGCCCTTTGTAATTTTCAAATAGTCATTTTTTATAGGAAAATTTTCAGTCCAGAGACACATCTTGGAAGTGGTTGGCCTGATTTCATTTAAACTTCGCAGAGGTGTATATAGCGATTGGAGGGATGATGCACATCATATGCTGTCTATTTATTTATAGCAGAGTTGTGGCCCTTTGTAACTTTAAAATAGCCATTTTATTTAGGAAGAAATTCGGTCTTCAGTCATATTTTGGAAGTGGTTGGAGATTTCAGTGAAACTTGGCATTAGTGTATATTTGGATGGGGAATGATGCATGCCAAATGCCGTCATGATCCACTCATTTATAGCAGAGTTATGACCCTTTGTTACTTTCAAAGAAACATTACATATGGCAAAATTTCCATATTTTGTAAATGATGGGCCAGATTTCATTGAAACTTGAGAAGAGAGTGTTTGTGGACAAGGATGATGATACACACTTAATGGCACTGTGATCCACCTGTTTATAGCAGAGTTATGGCCCCTTGTCACTTTCAAATAGCCATTCAAAGAAACATGGATATTCAAAAAGTTTGGTTGTTTTGCACAATGAATCGTTTATGGAAATCACATTTAGGAGACAGGAAAAATGGGCACTTGATTGGAAAACAGGTAAATATAATATATCATGATATAATAAATACAATATATCATGATATATACAGTGACATCATTAGTGATCCAACTGTGTAACAAATGGCTGTCCTGTGCTTTACTGAGACAAAAATGAAAACAGCTCCGAGACAGACACTAATTCCTGGGTATGAGATGATGCTTGACAGCAGAAACCATGGACTTGCCATTTTTGTTATACAAATACTTGTGTATAACACACTAGACTTCAGAGTCTCGGTTATTGAAATTCTTGGAATGAGGCTATATTGTGATTTGCAAACATACAACATCATTGTTGGTTACAAGCCACCAACTCTTCCAGTTCGAATGTTTCCCCAAAGTTTACAGAGACAGATATGTGTTCTACAGAATGTGGTCATACTTGGTGACTTCAATTAGACTAGAAACACTGAGGTATTTAACCTCTTCCTATAAGATAATAGCTTCCAGCAGTATGTCAGAACTCTCACACATAGCCTTGGAGACACTCATTATCAACCAGCTGCCAACCTTTCAGACAGTTACCAAACCACTCCCATACACAGACCACCATTTGGTTGCCATCAAACTCAATGACTCACACACCAAGACTATATAGTCAACATGGTCAATAAGGTACCTACAGATTATAACATTTTGTTGGTATTACTAACTTAATTGACACACCGTTAATGTGCAAATACCAAATATATAGTTGTCATTTCGGCGGGGGATATAAGTTTTTCTAAAATTTGCTTGCTGTAAAGGATTTTGGACGATTGTTCATGATACACTGGAGTCTCCATTCCAGATGCATTTAAAGTTCTTTTGCATGCACATTGTGAGGCATAGATGGGATGACTTGGTTTATAAGTCTTTTACGAATAAATGTTAGAAGTTTTAAATAATTTATGGGAAGAAACATTGGGAAACTCTTCTAACACTATTTTACATGTATATATAGCGAGACCTGTTATACATAGTCATATTTATGAATTTTACTTATACATAGCCTAATAGTCACCAATTATTATTTGTTATCAACACCATTCACATGCAAGCTTTCAAGATCTTAATTTTCGAATCAACGCATTTAATACCTTAAAGCCCTTTTATGCAATTCATAATCCTATTTAAATAAATAAAGTAAATATACGTTTACACTTTCATTAAGGTAATTTTATACATGTATTATGATTCCAAATTGGTCATTTTCCAAACCTCTGATCTAAAAATCGTGAAGAAAGCTAGACAGCGACACGGGAAAATCTTAGTACTGGTAGGTAACTCAAGAGCAATATATAGGTGTATTACCCGCTGTGCTTACTTCATTAACTAGTATTAAATGGTTTTACAGGTGATCTAGTCAAGAATCATCTTTTAATATGTTTACTGTAACGATTAGCATCCAGCGGACGGATAAAACAAGCAAACACAATACGTCACACTCTAAAGAAGCGTTCGTATCCATTTGGTGATCCTCTGTTAAAAAACGGGGTTAATATGCTGGTTTATTTTCCATTTAAAACCATGATATAATGGGATCAACTTAAATACATTTAACTTAATGAACAATAATGTTAATTTGTGTTAAGGTTTATTACTATTTCATTGATCATTGTTAGAAATTTGTCCATATGATTGTCCGAGCCTCAGACAAATTCAATCCTCGTTGGTAATGTGTCTTTCCTTTGCAGAACCAGCAGTTAAGAATCACTATTCAATTTGTCCATTCCTTGATCAGTTATGAAATACAAACATTGACGAATATGAATATAAAACGATAGCTTTCATTGGTCAATGAGAGCGTGACTGCTTATGAATATTCAATGATTAAAGTTCAAAATAAATCGACCTTGTTCACAAAGTTCATTGCTACTAGCGTATTAAAAATATACGGTAAATTTGTACTTCATTTCTATTCGATTGTTGAAACCAGAAACATCAATCAATTAGTCTACCAGCTGGTTATACATCAGATTTGATTACATAAAACTCAATAGACATGATTGCTATACAATGGATTCTATTCGGCGTGTGCATGTTTTTATCAATTCTTTCAACAGCTCATGCCGGCACCCTAGCAGAAGCGCAGCAGCTGTGGACAGATATCTTCACAAATTATAATCACAGGATTAGACCGATTAACAATCAGGCGGAAATCTTGAGTACGTACTATTACGTTTTTCAACAATTATATTCATGTATTTGAAATATCCGACAATTAGTGTATTTTATACATAAATTAGAAATGATATTTTCATATATTTTCGTTTTCCTACAGTCTAGTTGTTTTGCTTGAAGTTAAATATCATTTTTTTCTTGCAAGGCGTGTATTTTTCAGTTATGTTCGTGCGATTGAAAAATGAACTCAACTCATCTTTAATTAATACAATGAAACATCTCTTTCACCGTTCAGATATAAAATGGACTCAATGTTTAAGGCAGTCCTGTTATGGCGTTGAAATGTTGATAAAATATATTAGTTGAACACCTGTCAACAAATTAATGTTTGTCGCAATGAGGTGGTCTTTGCATCGAAGTGTTTGCTATAATATTATGATATTTCGCCGTATACATGCATGATGATAAGAATTTCAATATTGCAAAAAGATCGATATTCCATGAGGGTGTTCTGTATCTTTCAGAATGTAATGTAACTATATCAGCTCTGTCATTAAATGAAATTAATGAGGTCGATGAAGTGATGAGAATGACCGCCTTTCTCGGTATAAGTTGGGTAGACGAGTCCTTACAATGGAATTCATCTAATTATGGCGGTATTGATTACATGCTCGCTCCGCAGGTAAGAGATGCAGAGACAGAGGGAGATGAAGCGAGAATAAAATGAGAAAGCGCAGGAGTGGTTGAGATTGGGTTCAGGTTCCAATCGGGTGGAAATGAAACACCCAACCGGTTTTTGCTCGGTTATTCGTCGGAATATTGTAATCGCCTAAGCATCGGCGTTGCATTTGGTTAAGCATTTTGCCTGCTGCAGTATAAATGCTTATGACTTCTTTCATTTTTGACCAATCAATTTAAAACTTTGCATAGGGGTCAGGGAATATCTAATCTATGGCTATTTGTACTTTTGATCATAATTTCATTAGGTTGCTGGGTCTTTTTCAAAGTAGCTTTTTTGCACGAAAATATCTTTGCTACATAACTTTTGATTTGATGTATATTTTTCTACCAAATTTGCTACATAGATAGTTTGTTTGAAGATCTTAATGTAAAAATAGGGGCCACTGGGGTCAATCCTAAGGTCAAGGTAATTACTACTAAAATCGAAGTAAATAGTTTTTATATCTTTTGATTTGGATGAATATTTTTCAACCAAATTTATTACATACATAGTTTGTATGAAAGTCTTGATATGGAAAACAAATTGGGCCAAACTGATGGTCAAAATTCTAGGTCAAGGTCATTGCTAGTAAAATTGAGATAAATAGTTTTTGATCAATATTTTTTTAGTTTTTGATAAGTTTTTTTTCAATGATTTTCATCAAAATTTTTCACTTACATAGTTTGCATGACACTCTTGATGGAAAGTATTTTTGGGCCACGGGGTCAATTTTAAGGGCTCGGTCATTGTGCAGATATGGAAAGAACAAATTGAAAACACTAAATTGAAGTATTTTAGTAAAGATTCATGAACAGCTTTTGTTTTTTTGCGTTGATTATTCTGTCGATGTTGCAGATCATATTAGATTCATTTTGCAATATTTTTTTTTGTTTTACCGCTCTTGCTTCTCTGTAACAATTTGACTGACGCATGTTGATGTGCGCGTGACATAGGAGAGTATGTGGTAACTTACAGTTTGTGGGTGGGGCAGTAACGCTGGAGTTCTGGTAAGGTAAAACCCATGTTGAACATAACTGGCCGGGCTGATGTATATTTTACCAGCGTGCGTTAAAAGTAATATTCATAAAGGTGTATTGCACAAAGTCATTCTTCAAGTTCTTCGATCCGGTGTCATTAATTAAGAAATACATGTGACTTTGTATGTATTATGATTTTCATTAATAGCCCGTACCTATTATGAATGAACGATAAAATGACGTCTATTGAATTGAATTGTCAAGTCCTGCAATATTCAATATTTTACAGTGTACAGTACCTCCCTTAAGGACTATATTACACTGGATCAACTTTTAAATGCTTTAACGATTTGTATGCTACCAAGGTATTAAACCATAACAGTAAAGATTAAATACAGTCTTTAAGGAGCCTCCTTGATCGAGTGGTTATGGTATCTGACTAGTAATCACTGGTCCCACGACGCTGTGATTTCGAATTCCGCTTGGGACCAGACAAATTTCACATGTGAAGAAGCAGTTCAGCTAGCTTACAGAAGGTCGATGGTCTAACCCAGGGGTGCGCCTTTGGTCTTCGTCCACCTTTAAGACTGAAGAGGTCACCAAATGGCCCTGGCTGGCCGTGCGACATAAAACCCCTGTGAAAAAGGGAATAATTTCTCATGCCACACATACTCATGATGGCATATATTTGTAATGAACAAATTCTTTCACGCATTTTAATCCGACCGCATCAAGCTTCATGATTCGTCGAATACCCGATGTCCAACAATTGGGAACGCGCGTCTTAGCAATACAGTAGTATCTACATTTTTAAATTTGCTGGATTGACGGAAATATTTGAATATCGTCATTGGTTCCGTCAGTACTACTAATTATCTGAATATTACATGGGTGCGAACTTCCGAAAATATTACCAATCAAATGATAGGCATTGTCGAGACAATAAGTATGAAATCAGGGTGGAAAAAATAAACATGTTGTTGCTGGTGTTTTACCTGCGTCATAATTTCGTGTATTTTATAAAGAGAGTCATAAATATTTACGCTGGTAATTATCAAGCATGTTTATAAAGAGTCATGAGTGTTTACATCGGTAATTACTAAGCGTGTGTATAAAGAGTCATAAACATTTACGCTGGTAATTACTAAGCATGTTTATAAAGAGTCATGAGTGTTTACGCTGGTAATTACTAAGCATGTTTATAAAGAGTCATTAGTGTTTACGCTGGTAATTACTAAACGTGTTTATAAAGAGTCATGAGTGTTTACATCGGTAATTACAAAGCAAGTTTATAAAGACTCATAAACGTTTACACTGGTAATTACAAAGCCATGTATATAAAGAGTCATGAGTGTTTATGCCGGTCATTACAAAGCATGTTTATAAAGACTCATAAACGTTTATGCCGGTCATTACTAAGCATGTTTATAAAGACTCATGGTCGTTTATGCTGTTAATAATAAGTCATGCTGGTGGTTTTTCTTTCCAGCTTACTTTTGTGTTTAGTGCCCGGTACTATATTGATGAGGCAATTAAATGTGTTAATTCTATTTTGTTTTCAGAACGAAGTATGGAAACCAGATATTTTATTGACGAATGCAAACGGAAAAGCAGAAGAAACGGGCTTGGCGTCGCTAAATATGTATTTCGAACAGTCTGGTTTAATCAACTGGTACCCGTTTCAGGTATATAAAAATCATTTTATGGCTATTGGAGTAATAGTATTGTATACGTATGCCATTTCCTGGGAATATACTTTCCTATAACTCACTGAGCCGAATTTCTGAACGTTCATAAAGCGCGGGAAGAAAATGATTGAACACAATGATTAATTATCAGGTGGACTTTAAATGTAATCAATAAAACATTTGCTTTGATTACTTCTCTGAGTAGATCGATTGTTAGAATAATAAAACAAAATAATTACATTTGTAATTCACTTATTTTGTTTTTTCCAAAAATCGAGTTTTATAAGGTGGACTTTCAGAAATTTGACTCTGTAAAGTGAAGTGCAAGCCACATATTATACAAGTCTCATGAGGAGTTGAATGAAAGCATAATACAATCATGTGTGTAGAGCCGTAGGAAATTCATCAATAAATGGAACTATTCAATGCTATAACTTTTGCATAGTGTTATATGTCAGCCCCATGTTGGATTTTATATAATATAAAAATGTAAAAGAGCCAGTCAGATGCAGCCTGAATACTTGTCCATTTAGCTCAGTTGGTTACATAGCAACACTGGGTTATATGAAAGTTTCGCTGAAGATTGGTGGATGGAATAATTACACAAAACGAGCAAGCTTTTATTTCCATTGTGGGCCTTGGTATTAGTGATGTTTAAAACTTAAGCTGAAATTTAATGTAACATATATAATTTGCCTCTACGTTTAAATGAAATATCGCACGGATATAACAGAGGTATCATGGTTGAAATTATTATCACATTGATATCACAATAAGGATTTAGCTGAAAGACATACTGAGTCTATTCCTAAATAAATTATTCATGTAAAGGATTTCTGAGATTTGCTTAATATATTACATGAGGAGGATGCCAATTAAAACCGAATGTTTACGAATTAAAGAACACGCTATAAATTTGTGTTGAAAAAAAAATAGAATGCGAAATAAAATAAATTTATTGAAAATAACTTTTGACGGCACCATTAAAAGATTGAAGCTTGGCAATATCTTTCAGGTGGGAAGGTAAACGTTTAGCACCTATAAAACTAAAAGACTTAGAACCTGACCCTTTGACCTTATGAAGACTAAAACCTCTTTTCTGACTATGTCATAGGCTGTATGAATGAACAGTACCTTGAGAAACGAGAAAGTAATCCATATAACCTGAAGCCAACTTTCGTTTAACTTTGAAATCATGACATAATATAATTTGCTCAACTCTTTAATTTGTCGGTAACCAGTTAAGGGATTCAAACTGCTGATGGCCATCACGAAATGAACCCTTGGATCAAGGTTAGGGATATATGTGGTCATATATATATATATATATGGTCAACTTGTTCTGAGCAACTTACAACTTACTAGTATTTTAAGGACTGGGTTAAACCATTATATCAATCAGAACGTGCTAAGTCAAAGTGATCCGTGTGGGCAGTTGTCTCCATTTCTGCTCGTTGCTATAAGTGCGCTGACCTACTAATGACATACAGTTAAATAAGTTTGTGGTTTTGATTAGTTATTTGTACATGAATTAATTCATTAACAGAAATATATGATAAACCAATATCAAAATACAGTATCACTATCCTCGGACAATTTAATCCTACTCATTGGACTGGCTTTCAAAAGCAATTGAAACCGTGGTGACTGATTTTTTTTTTGATAATTAAATACACCCCAGTTACACATTGCCAAACTGACACAGTATTTTCTTTTTTTCAGAAATTTGAATGCACGTGCAGCATAGACGTGAGATATTTTCCTTTCGATACACAAACTTGTGTGATGATATTTAAGGCTTGGAGTTACAGCCAGTCCGAGGTATGTAGGATTAAAATTTCATCATCATTTGCCTTTGTTTTAACTCATTAAAAAGTCGCTAAAAATAATAGAAACGAACGTAAACATAAGTGAATTTGCTGAAATTAAAATCACCAAATGCATGAATTTGTATTTCAAGCCAGAAAAAAAGCATTTTGTAAATGGCCAAGCGAAGAATCTTAATGTGTTATAACCCAGTAATAGCGTGAATACCAACTTTGATCGAGACAAAGTCAATGTATTTCTCAAACATTGTATACATACACATTCTTATGCAATTATATAATTCAAATTTCGGGTGCTGAGTGTCGAATTTTAGATTAGCAAAATGGAGGTTATTTCGAAACGCACATGAGTTAATAAATACGTTTTGTGAACGTAGCCAATTTCTAGCATGTAAAAAGGCTTACAACTAAACATTGATCGGCAGGATCTTATTCTTAGCAAGATATTTTGGTTAGTTACTTGATCGGTGATGTATCTTATAAAGGTAATAAATCCAAACGTTTATTTTCAGGTATTGTTTGAAAACGGACAAATTTATTTGAGTACATACTCAGAAAGTTCGTCGTGGGAAATTACGAGTGTTGAAACAAAACATGACCCAAATGCATATGAACCAAACGTTCATTTCACTTTCTCATTCAAAAGGAAGCCTTTGTACACTGTTTTGTCAATGATTTTACCTGTTGTATTTTTATCCTTTATGAATCTATTTGTGTTTGTTGTACCAGTTAGCTGTGGGGAAAAGGTCGGATACTCTATCACCGTATTTTTGTCATTTGCTGTTTTCTTGACCCTGATTGAAGCATCCATGCCAAAAAATTCGGAGTCTATTTCTCTACTTTCCATATACATGATAATTTTAACAGGTATAAGCACCATAATCACTTTCATTGCCATCGCTATGGTGAAAGTTATGTCCGTTGAAAACCTCGGCGTACCGAGGGTATTCGTATGGATGTCCAGAATCGGAAGCTTCAAGATCTGCCGAAGGCAAAAGAAAACGAAAGTTGAAGCAATCGACAAATTAACACTGGAGAAGATTGAGAATGACATGGAACATGGAAGAAATCAGACAGATTACAACACGAGCCGTACCAGCTCAAGTATGTCATCTCGTGGCAGAGAAGAAAAACCGACTTGGGAAAGCATAATGGATGGATTGGAAATGTTCTGCTTGTACGTCTTTACCATCATCCTCGTTGTAGTTTCGCTTGTAATATTGATCGGAATCAAGGTTGGGCGAATCTAGAAATGATGCTTTTGTAAAATAATTATATATTTTAAAATGAAATTATTTTTTACCAAACATCAGCCATGTATGTGGAGGGCCTTGTTAAAGGGGGGGGGGGGTAACTCAAAAATGTTGTATCTGTGCCTCAGGATGATCTCGATGACCTCCAAAAGATATTCTTAAATGAAAAAAAATGTCATTTCTTTTTGTAAAAAAAATAACAAACCCTTTCTACAAAGATATGCCTTTTACAGTTCTTGAATTCGAGGTGTTATTCTGTCTGGATGCTATTCAGATTATCTGAGCTCTTAGTCCGAAATGTTCTAAAATCTCCGTTTATTGTCCGTTCGTTCGTTCGAATTTATTACGAACAAAATCTTAAGACATAGCTAGTCAGCTTCTGTAAGACTATTAGGTGATTCTCTTTCAATTTGTTCAAAAGGTTTAACTGGAAAAATATCTAAAAGACAAATTCACTTAAACGAGACTTATTTATGATAATGCAAAAGTACAAATGATACAAAAATATAACAAGTACTATCCGAATCTCTACAGCAAATGTTATATAATTGTCGCCGTTCACGGAAGGCGACATATACAATTAACCAGATTTGACAATTTCTCCCCTTACATCGCCTGTTCTAAGCCAATCACACAGAAGAATTTAATACCACATGATCAAAAAATGGCCGACAAAAAGTCACAAGTCACATTTGGGGCACATCATTCGCAATGTTTTTGTCGGGTTATTTATATGTATAAATGGCATACCTTTTTTAATGTATGAAACTCGAAACCAATTTGTAGGCTCCTTCGGGGTAAACAATATTTCGAATATTTCACTCAAAAACATTAGCTTTTATTGTTCAGAAACGAGTCTATTTTTACAACGAGGATTTTATTTCACGAATATTTAGATATGAATGCCAGTTTAATTCATCATGAAATCCTTTGTTTCATTCGCGATACTTTGATATTTTAGTTGTGTTTTACATATGCTCTTTTGGGGCATTTTTATATCATCATTTTTAACATATTATGTGTTAAGATCGCAGCTCTTTTGGGGCAAGTTTATATCGTCGGATATATAGAATGTGTCGCAAATAAGAAATGAAACCGGAAATGAAATCTCCAGGAAATCTTTATTCAATATTCTATTCTTAGCTCTTTTACTTGGCAGAACGGCGATTCCAAGCATTTTTGGAAATGCTGATACTAGTTGATCAAAAATTGTTCAACCAATGCTGAGAAAAGTATGACTTTCATGAGCAGGGTATAATTTCCGTTTCTTGGCGGCCAAGGGAGATTTGTGTTACCATGTTGAGCTCATATGAGAGGTCTTGACCCCATACCTAATGCACGGATTTCACTTTTGATGTGGTCATAAAAATAATTTTAAGGTGAAATGTGAATGTGACTATGAAAATATGAAATGTGTTTTTTATAATAGTATGCTTGTCAAATTTGTTACCGAACAATTTGTTTCATGTACACGGCTTTAATATAATTCAATATAGTGAAATAAATGTTACATCACACCTTAGTATTACATTGTATTTCTATTTAGCTCATATGTCACTAATAAAGTTTTAAACCCTAAACATTATGTGACTGGTCGTAGCAGATGCGACAATAAAATGTACATGTTTCATTTCCTACTAATATTTGACTGTAACAGTCAAAATCAATATAAATTTCGTTTAACGAAAAACTATGTTGTAGTGTAACGAATACAAAGCCCATATATGAAATTTTTCTTTAAGACTACTTTGTCCTCGTGATTGTTTGACTTAACCAAGTACTTATATTTAATGTACAGCTCACAAAAACCAATGTATAAATCAGGATAAAACGAACGACAGATGTTCAATAAAGGCAAAGATGTAAAATCAAGTGTGAAATATTGCACTGGAGTTCCGCGCAACCTAGTAGTGGCATTAGGGAATAAAAACCTCCGTCCTGGTACATATGCCGCAACCATGAGGATCTAGCTCTTTCGTTCACTGACCAAAGTTCCGGACGTGCACAAAATGTAATATACACAAATACAACGGATAACGGCGATTCGGTACTAGTATCAAATAGTAAAGACATCCATCATGGTATATATGCCGCAAACAAGATGCGCTGACTCCTATTTACACTGACCAAAATCCCAGAAATGCACTCGTTTAAACATCAATAATAAGAACAACCTATTACACAAATTCGATCTATATGAACTCTCATAGAACCAAGCCACCACTACGAAACCTAAGAAACCTTGTTATATTTTCGTAACTTGAAAACTCGTCATATCTATGCGGTGGGAAGAGAAACTTCGTTCATGGTCGTGGGTCGCAAGCTGGAGATTCTGCACTAATTTTAAGACTAAGTCCAGTAAATGGGAGAGAAACCTCTATCATGGTCCGTACGCCGCGCCAAAGAGTATTAAGCTCCACAAATTACCGATGAGTCTTTGAAATTAATACATGTATACTTGAAGATAATAGCACCCGGATGTTAACCAACAGCCTCACTAAAATATCACTAGTTGAAACGCTTTTATACTCACAGTTCAAGTAAGAATGAATTTGATTGGCTAAATTAAGAGCCTGGAAGAAGTATTACGAATCATTGAAATGCTGATGTCGTTCCATCAAATGAATACCGTTATGCAACGAACATTAATTAAAACAAACCACAGGGAGCTAGCACGTTGAAGGGATGTTGTATAATGGTGTATTAGGCTTAAAATGGCCACACGGACCAAAAACACGTATATCATCGAGAACACTTGCATAACCTTTCAAATTAAAGAGTGATTGTTAATCTAGATTAATGACAAAAAAGTACATTAATGTGAATGAACACAACTTGTTTACGCAAATTCAGTACTTAAGTATTCGAATTAAAAGTTGAAACAACCTACTTTTTTCGGCAAAATTGGCAACTTTGGAAAGGTAAATCACAGCTAAATATCTCAAGCCTATTAATGTAAATTATTAAACCGTATTTGTCGTCCATTTACGTTACCAATCTTATCTTAAGCGTTAATGTGAACTTTGATACCTTTTTGGCTAATTCAATTTAAAAAAAAGATTAATTACGTCTTACAACCGGCTTAACAGTGCTTAGAGTGGATTATTTTGTCGTGACTGGTAAATTCCTTTCGGACTGGTTTACATGTTTGTATTTTTCCGACTTAGATATATGACATATACGATGCATACTATTTCGTCAAACCCATCTATTTGACAAGAATGTTGATATTTTCCTCTGTATGTGGAGAAGTTGTCGGCTCCGTTGTGGGATGGTAAGTTAGTACTTGATAGAATGCAGTCCAGGAAAACTGGCCAGGTGATTACGCCGCCGCGCCGCCTATAACTGAAATATTGTTGAAAAACGGCCTTAAACCATGTGGAAAAAACTGTTTCGTCTCACAGACAATTACGCTTATTTCATTTCAAGTTTTTGGTCTTGTCATTGAAAGTAAATTACACTGCCAACATTTATTTGTATATTAAATGATAGCATTGGGTTGATAAGTATTGTGCTTTATGAGTCCAAAATGAACTGCAGTCTCATAGGATTGCAAATATAAACAGCTTGATATCTGTATTGTTTTATGTTTGTATAGAATTAAAGACTATACTAACGAACTATTTCATATCTATTTGAGTAACACGAAATTTGATCTGGTAAAATTTCAAACTCCTTACAACACTGTTACCGAAATTTTCACAATGTGAAGGGAGGCCACTGCGAAACAGACGCAGGAACTAACCACAAAGCAGATTACCATTATTATTTCCCCTCACGGTTTCTCCACTAAGTGAAGCAAGTTTACTATTATTCATTTTGCAATAGCGATCGCTCTTTTGTTTAAAGCTATGATACCTTTTAAAACCATTGAATTTACAGAAAAAATGTTGAAAAAAAACGGCGTTAAACTCTAGTAACAATAAGTCACATAAAAACAGAAAAAAACATCATGTAATGAAGGTAGTTTATCGAAACCTTATATCGTGGAACCAGGCTAAAAGTAAAGCACAGAAAATGATGACGCATCGAATCCTGCGCAAAGGGTTTATATCAATTACGTATATGAAATACCATCCATACACACAAGTACGAGTACCTAAAATGCTGAAAATCGCAGCAAAGCTCTATTTAGGAAGTAATTTAATGGAAGTTCCCTATAGATTTATACTAGTCAGTTTAGAGTATTTATTACTTCTATAGTTATACTTGCTGAGAATAAATCTCGACATTTAAACGTTTATACGGTCATCAGTTATCGACATTATGTTGTTTCTACAAATATGATGGTACATTAAAACCGGGAATGCGCGTTTTTCAACTCTAGTTCTACATACACACACGCACACTATTACATACATTAAGTACGTTGAGAACATAAGTACGTTGAGAACATAATCATAGAAAATAATCTTACAGTATTATCCTCGGGATGTTGCATTTAATTATGTAATACAGCAAACAACGAAGTAAATGTGCTTTTAAAGCCATTGCTTATCAGCGAGACATTTAGTTAAAAGAACAAAATACAAATTCAAAGTCATATTTGTTATATCATTCAAATGTACAAATGTTTATCGCATAGGTTGAAATGTGTCATGTTACAATAAAGTACGAAAAACGTAACATAACAGTAACATATATACCGGGAATGAATTTCTCATAATAAAATTTATAATTCCTGTGTGAATGTATAATGAAAGTAATTACCAGTGTTCCAACAATATTTGAGTGAAATATCTTTAAATGATCTTTAATTATTGAATTCCACAGGCATCTATTTGATTAAGACTGGAGATTGTAATAAATGTTATTCATATTTCACAATTATTCGCTCGAAGATAAACATAACAGATATAGTCAGAATGAATTTTGTGTACTGGGATACTTTTTTAAAATGGAATTATAAATTTTGTTGCAATATCAACAAAACAATAAGTATATTGTAACAAACGCATTTATTCAACAAATAAAGAAAGAAAATTGAGAAGCAACACTGGCTATTTTCAGTACCTAGGTGCTTAATAGGGACTGAAATGTTTAATAAGAAAGGTCACATGACCAGGAGATAGTTAAGCCGAGTGGATGTGAACAGCCTGGACCATTCAGTACAATGATAATTATTACAACTGTTCCTTTATATTTTCTGAGTACTTAAAGCACCGATTTAATTATGAAAGAACAAAATTAAAGTCAATGCATATTGTACCAGATTGTAAATACATGCGTCATATTACACAGTGATGCTATATGTTAAGTGCAATCAGTCTTACATGTGATGCTGTTACACACTCGACAAAATTGAAGACAACAAGGATAGATTTTAAGTAATCATATTCTTAATTCACTGATTGCAAATATGAATTCGATTGTTCAATAATGTAATGACAACAAAGCCTACATCAGATGTTTATATAATTTTGTACAACAATGAGGGATTTTCTACATACATCTTACCACGGGATAGAAAAGCTTGGGTCGTTTCTTAAGAGATATAGTACGCCACAGCTTTCGTTCATGTTCCTTAGTACGACAAACACATTTTGACCACAGGTATGTAAGAATACACAACTTCAGCCAATCAGCCTGTTCGTTCATGCCTTTACTTTAGGGAAAACCAGAAGAAATCTAAGATGTCTGACTTTGAAAATGGTTTCAAGTAATCAAGTGAAACTATTACTTATGAAATTCGTTCAGATCGATCCGTTATCCTCCCTCAATTGATATTTAGACCATCATGAGTTTCCCGTAAAATGGATCAACGACGAGGTTCAAATTATCATCAAATTGTTAAAAAAAAACGAACAAAAAGTTAACAAACAAATACGTTAAGAATTGTAATCCACGTAGTTAGTGAATCGCACAACACGCGATTCAACCACCAACGAAAATGACAACAGCAATTAGATGGATGTTTCGGTTTCTATTTCCAGACAGTTTCCGGTGCATTTCCTGCCCAGTCAACATGAAAATCGTGTTATCATGGGATGACTCTTTTTAAGAAAATTAATTACAAGTGTACTTAATACCTTCCTGACTTATCCGAAAAACCATCCAGCATAATTAGATTCTATCAATTAAAACACGTGTTTATGAGCATTCCATACATATGTCCATCAAATTGTGTTCAAGAGTCCTTTTTGTTGCAATATCAGTGAGTGGGGCAAATTCTTCAGAAATTGTGTGTATTTCATGCAGCACTGGTGCGGGCCCAGAATATTTATCTAGTCAAATTAGTGGGGCGATTATTTCACTTTTTTAATAATACGTGACTGTACTTCATATTATGATGCTAATTAAAGCCCCTGTTTCTCTCTACAGGGTCAAATTAAACATGTTTGCGAAAGGAGCAAGATGACAGACAAAAGGTAGCCTTTAGTAAACATCAAAAAAAAAAAATCTTCTGGCTAGACTTAACCGAAGTTTAATGAGTGGGTGATATATCGAATGATTTGATTTAAGGAATGATGACACAACACAGGCGTAGGAGCGATATTAGTGTTTGGGGCCAAAGGGAACGGGTACAATATTTATCCAATGATTTGCGGCACTTAAAGAATCTTAATAGATATAAACATATTGAGTTTTCTTCCAAAAGTGGGTGAAATAAAATAATTGTCCAATTCTTAAGTTGGGGAAGCTCTCTTCAGCATGTATGAACAATTGTAATGATTAATACTAATCACGCTTGATAACTGTTTATTGCTTAAATGTTTGATCTTCAAACATTAGAAGCCGACAGCAATTCGCTGTAATGAACAGAGTAATATAAGGGAGACAACTCGTACATGAGTCAATTTCAAAATTCGCAGATTTGTCTACTTAAATCTGACAAAAATTAATCTCGACTTTGCTGATTTAGGGTTTTATATCTGCTAGTCTTGCATTTACGCAAGAATTTGAAGGTATTTTCTACATTAATTGCTATTTAATTTGTATATTTTCAAAACAAAAGCAGAATCACTTCAATAATTTTTTCCTTGGTGTAACAGTCATATTTAAATAGTTTTTAAAGGGACAATGATTTTATGAAAGTTTAACTTTAAGCGTTACTTATCATTCTCAAATGCATTAAAAAAGTTAATTAATTAATTAAGAATAAATGATGTACGTATACTTTGCACCAAATTACTGTTTGATAAGTGTTGATTTGTCTTTGATGTAACAAAAGCTTATCTATGGTATAACAGTTATTGGCCGTTACATCAAGGGCATATTTGAGCTGAAGACGACATAAACATTGCAAGCTATATTTTCATATCCTCTGTGGAAATGCAAATTACATCTAAGCATGAATTATTGGCCAAAACACATGAAGTATGCCTTCTGAGTTATCCCAAAGACTAAAAAAAGAGGGTAAATACCTGTAGTTCCAAAAGATTAAACAAGGATTATAATATTTCAAACACTAAATATGTCTCGATTTGATTCGTTTTTACTCGTTAAAAATGAATAATCAAATTCAAGTAAGGGAAACAACTCTGGAAACATTGCATTGGATTGCAATACACAGTTGCTTCCCTTGTGTTAAGGTGCATGTATGAATGGTATGGAATTATACAGCTCTTGTACATTCAAGTAAGTGAATGGTTCTTTTAATGAGTGATATCTATATAGTAGATAATTCCAAATTAATACAACTGAGCAGTCATTGACTGAAAATTCTCATCAATATAATTTCATGTACTGGTACCAAACATTTTTCACTTTCAACTTTTTTATATTGTAAATTCATAGAGCTATATGATAAAGAAGATGTTAATCAAACTAAATATTCAGGAAACCCCAGAGTCTTCAAGGGCAGATAACTTGGTTTCTGATGTCACCAATGACTTGTCAAACTCGTCTTAGAAACTTGACAGATTGAGTCATTACTCAGAGATCTTCGTAGGATGCTTCGACAGAAGACGTTTCTTAAATAGATGCTCGATGGACAAAGGTGACAGTTCTACACAGAAATCCACAGGCATCTATTTGATTTAGACTGGTGATTGTAATAAATGTTATTCATATTTCACAATTATTCGCTCGAAGATAAACATAACAGATATAGTCAGAATGAATTTTGTGTACTGGGATACTTTTTTAAAATGGAATTATAAATTTTGTTGCGATATCAACAAAACAATAAGTCTATTGTAACAAACGCATTTATTCA
Source organism: Lutraria rhynchaena (assembly GCA_008271625.1). NCBI lineage: Eukaryota > Metazoa > Mollusca > Bivalvia > Venerida > Mactridae > Lutraria > Lutraria rhynchaena. The sequence continues at coordinate 2,485,948 of VIBL01000023.1, forward strand.
ATAAATAAAGAAAGAAAATTGAAAAGCAACACTGACTATTTTCGGTACTTTGGTGCTTAAGATGGACTCAGATTTATATATGTTTAACATGAAGTGTCACATGACCCGGAAATAGCCAAGTCTGGTGAATAAGAACTGACTGGACCAACAAATACAATTACAACTGTTCCTTTATATTTTCCGAATACTTAGAGCACCGGTTTAATTATGAAAGAACAAACTTAAAGTCAATGTATATTGTACCAGATTGTAAATACATGCGTTGGGGATATTATACAGTGATGCTGTATGTTAAGTGCAATCGGTCTTACGTGTGATGCTGTTACACACTCGACAAAATTGAAGACAAGGATAGATTTTAAGTAATCATATTCTTAATTCATTGATTGCAAATATGAATTCGATTCTTCAATTATGTAATGACAACAAAGCCTATATCAGATGTTTATATAATTTTGTACAACACTGAGGGACTTTCTACAAACATCTTACCACGGGATAGAAAAACTTGGGTCGTTTCTTCAGAGATATAATACGCCACAGCTTTCGTTCATGATCCTCAGTGCGACGAACAAATTTTGACCACATGTATGTAAGTGTACACACATTCAATCAGCCCGTTCGTTCCTGCCTTTACTTTCGGGAAAACCAGAAGAAGTTTCCGGTGCATTTCCTGCCCAGTCAACATGAAAATCGTGTTATCATAGAATGACTCTTTTTAAGAAAACTTATCACAAGTGCACTTAATACCTTCCTGACGTATCCGAAATATGTCTAATTACGTGTGAAAAAACATCCAGCATTATTAGATTCTATCAATTAAAACCCGTGTTTTTGAGCATTTCATATATAATATGTCCATCAAATTGTGTTCAAGAGTTCTTTCGGTTGCCTTATCAGTGAGTGGGGCAAATTCTTCAGAAATTGTGTGCATTTCATGCAGCACTGGTGTGGGCCCAGAATATTTATTTAGTCAAATTAGTGGGGCGATTATTTCATTTTTTTAATAATACGCGATTGTAATTCATATTATGATGCTAACTAAAGCCTCTGTTTCTCTCCATAAGGACAAATTAAACATGTTTGCGAAAGGAGCAAGATGACAGACAAAGGATAGCCTTTAGTAAACATCAAAAGACTTAACCGGAGTTGTAATGAGTGTAATGAATATATCGAATGATTTGTTTTAAGGAATGATGAAACAATAAAGGCGTAGGAGCGATATTAGAGTTTGGGGCCAAAGGGAACGGGTACAATATTTATCCAATGATTTGCGGCACTTTATGAATCGATTAGATATAAACATATAGAGTTTCCTTCCAAAAGTGGGTGAAATAAAATAATTGTCCAATTCTTAAGTTGAGGGAAGCTCTCTCCAGCATGTATGAACATTGCAATGATTAATACTTATCACGCTTGATAACTGCTTATTGATTAAATGTTTGATCTTCAAACATCAGAAGCCGACAAGAACTCGCTGTAATGAACATAGTAATATAAGGGAGACAACTCGTACATGAGTCAATTTCAAAATTCGCAGTTTTTCGCTTACTTAAAACTCACAAAAATTAATCTCAACTTTGCTGAATTAGGTTTTTATATCAGCTACTCTTGCATTTGCGCAATGATTTGAAAGTTTTTCACCTTAATTGCTATTTAATTTGTATATTTTCAAAACAAAAGCAGAATCACTTCAATCAACTTTTCCTCGGTGAAACAGTCATATTTAATTGTTTTTTAAAGAGACAATGATATTATGACGGTCTTTGTGTTACTTATCATTCTCAAATACATCAAAAAATTAATTAATTAAGAATAAATGATGTACATAAACTTTTTAGCCAAATTACTGTTTGAAAAGTATTGATTTTGTCTTCGGTGTAACAAAAGCTTATCTATGGTATAACAGTTATTAGTCGTAACATCAAGGGCATATTTCAGCTGCAGACAACCAATATTTCAAGCTATATTTCAATACCTTCTGTGTAAATGCAAATTGCCTCCAAGCATGAATTATGGGCCAAAACACACAATCAAAGTATGTCTTCTGAGTTATCCCAAAGACTAAAAAAAGAGGGTATGGGTACATACCAGTAGTTCCCAAAGCTTAAACAATGATTACAGAATTTCAAACACTTAACTAAATATTTCTCGCTTTGATTCGTTATCACTCGTTAAAAAATAAATGATTAAATTTAAGTAAGGGAAACAACTCTGGAAATATTGCATTGATTGTAATACACAGTTGCTTCCCTTGTGTTTAGATGCGTGTATGAATGATAGGGAATAAAACAGCTCTTGTACATTCAAGAAAGTGAATAGTTCTTTAAATGAGTGGTATTTATACAGTAGATAAATCCAAATTAATACATCAGAGCAGTCATTGACTGAAAATTCTCATCAATATATGTATTGGTACTGGTAATCAGTATTCTAAAAACAGTCTAGTGTAGACTGGATTATCAGTTATAAAACATATCAGCATGGCATTTTTTAAAATTCTTTTTCGTGATATTTTTAAAAATATTGGCCAAAGAGATGGCATAATTTCCATTTATTCCTCTGGAAAGATTGTTTTCAGCTACTGAGCAATTTTGTTTGAATTCAAATCTGACGCAGTTAACAAGTAATGTGTATATGTTACATTCCAATTCTTCCAATTTTTTATATTGTAAATTCATAGAGCTATATGATAAAGAAGATGTTAATCAAACTAAATATTCAGGAAACCCCAGAGTCTTCAAGGGCAGGTAATTTGGTTTCTGATGTCACCAATAACTTGTCAAACTCGTCTAAGAAACTTGACAGATTGAGTCATTATACAGAGGTCTTCGTATGACGTTTCCTAAATAGATGCTTAATGGACAAAGGTGACAGTTCTCTACAGAAATCCACAGGCATCTATTTGATTTAGACTGGTGATTGTAGTAAATGTTATTCATATTTCACAATTATTCGCTCGAAGATAAACATAACAGATATAGTCAGAATGAATTTTGTGTGCTGGGATACATTTTTAAAATGGAATTATAAATTTTGTTGCAATGTCAACAAAACAATAAGTATATTGTAACAAACGCATTTAATCAACAAATTAAGAAAGAAAACAGAGAAGCAACACTGACTATTTTCGGTACTTATGTGCTTAATATGGACTCAAATGTTTAATATGAAAGTTCACATGATCACAGTTTCCGGTGCATTTCCTGCACAGTCAACATGAAAATCGTGTTATCATGGAATGACTCTTTTTAAGAAATTACAAGTGTACTTAATACCATCTTTAAGTATCCGAAACATGCCTAACTACGTGTGAAAAAACATCCAGCATAATTAGTTTCTATCAATTAAAACACGTTTTATGAGCATTCCATATAAATGTCCATCAAATTGTGTTCATGAATTCCTTTTGTTGCATTATCAGTGAGTGGGGGAAAATTCTTCAGAAATTGTGTGCATTTCATGCAGCACTGGTGCAGGCCCAGAATATTTATTTGGTCAAATTAGTGGGGCGATTATTTCACTTTTTTTCAATAATACGCGACTGTCTTCATTCATATTATGATGCTAATTAAAGCCTCTGTTTCTCTCTATAAGGACAAATTAAACATGTTTGCGAGATAAGCAGGATGACAAGACAAAGGATAGCCTTTAGTAAACATCAAAAAAACTCTTCTGGCTAGACTTAACCGAAGTTGTAATGAATGGGTGTTATAACAAATGATTTGTTTTAAGGAATGATGACATAACAAAGGCGTAGGAGCGATATTAGAGTTTGGGACCAAAGGGAACGGGTACAATATTTAATGTTTGGCGGCACTTGATGAATCTTGATAGATATAAACACATAGAGTTTCCTTCCAGAAGTGGGTGAAGTAAAATAATTGTCCAATGCTTAAGTTGGGGAAGCTCTCTTCAGCATGTATGAACATTGAAATGATTAATACTTATCACGCATGATAACCGCTTATTGATTAAATATAATTTATATATGATCTTCAGCCATTAGAAGTCGACAGGAACTCGCTGTAATGAACTGAGTAATATAAGGGAGACAATTCGTACATGAATGAATTTCAAAATTCGTAGTTTTTTACCTACTTAAAACTGACAAAAATTAATCTCGACTTTGCTGAATTGGGTTTTTATATCTGCGAGTCTTGCATTTGAGCAATGATTTGAAGGTATTTTTCACCTAATTGCGATTTAATTTGTATATTTTCAAAACAAAAGCAAAATCACTTCAATAAACTTTTCCTCAGTTTAACAGTCATATTTAAATAGTTTTTTAAAGAGACAATGATTTCATGAAGGTTTATGTGTAACTTATCATTCTCAAATACATCAAAAAATCTATTAATTAAGAATAAATGATGTACGTAAACTTTTGCGCAAAATTACTGTTTGAAAAGTATTGATTTTGTCTTCGGTGTAACAAAAGCTTATCTATGGCATAACATTTATTGGTCGTAACATCAAAGGCATATTTCAGCTGCAGACAAACATTTCAAGCCATATTTCGATACCTTCTGTGTAAATGCAAATTGCCTCCAAGCATGAATTATGGGCCAAAACACACAATCAAAGTACATCTTCTGAGTAATCCCAAGGACTAAAAAAGGAGGGTATGGGTACATGCCAGTAGTTCCCAAAGCTTAAACAAAGATTACAGAATTTCAAACACTTAACTTAATATTTCTCGCTTTGATTCGTTATCACTCGTTAAAAAATAAATGATTAAATTTAAGTAAGGGAAACAACTCTGGAAATATTGCATTGATTGTAATACACAGTTGCTTCCCTTGTGTTTAGATGCGTGTATGAATGATAGGGAATAAAACAGCTCTTGTACATACAAGAAAGTGAATAGTTCTTTAAATGAGTGGTATTTATACAGTAGATAAATCCAAATTAATACATCAGAGCAGTCATTGACTGAAAATTCTCATCAATATATGTACCGGTACTGGTAATCAGTATTCTAAAGTCTAGTATATATGTTACATTCCAATTCTTTGAACTTTTTATATTGAATACTGTCAACAGCAGGAATGATGAACAATTAGGTATAATAGAAAAGCATTTATTTGTGTTATCCACTATGTCTGATATAATTATCAAGTATCCAAGAAACATATTATGAATTATAATTAGAGTGACATTGATCATGATACATGTATTTATACATGATCAAAGTCTTTTTTTAATTCAAAACTCGACAAGTTATCATATCAGGTGCATAAAAGATTAAATATCTGACTGATATAATTTCAAAAATGACTTAAAAATCAATTAGTATGTATGTATTATAATGCACAGTCTAATCCGATCATCAGTACGTGTGAATGATTCATTAATTATCAAATATGAAGATACTCAACAGTACTGGTATACAGTGTATCATTTTTTTAATTATTCAGTAAATCTTTTTGTAAGAAAATGTTATTGCATCAAACGAATGCAATCTTTTGCAAATTATACAGAAATAATCCAAAAATACTAAATAAATTTTCAAATCATCAAATATTTTTTTTTCCAAATGATGTAAACACTTTTTTTACATTAATGTTCAAGTAGTACCATACAGGACCATGTTGTAAATTTAAATACAAATAAACCACTACACTGAAACTGATCTCATCACCGAAGAGTCTTCAAGGGCAGATAATTTGGTTTCTGATGTCACCAATGACTTTTCAAACTTGTCTTAGAAGCTTGACAGATTGCGTCATTACACAGAGGTCTTCGTGGGATGCTTCGACAGAAGACGTTTCCTAAATAGATGCTCGATGGACAAAGGTGATAGATCTCAGGATACGGAACTAGCAATCAATGGAAAAGGGTCTCGCTGTCTTTGGATGTTATACAGAGTACTCTCGATTTCTGAGGAATCAATTTCAACCAGGCCTGTATTCTACACTGAGTGCTTTAATAGCTGAATCTCAACATAAAACAACGTATTCACGTGGACTGGCTAAACTTCTGAACAGCAGGCAACTCAAGATTAAGGGCACTTGGTAGACATGATGGACATATGTTGCCTGACTACCAATCTCACATGATTTCATTTCATGACTTAGTTGGAGATCAGCTTTTCAACTCTGAAATGTAAGCTAGGATTATAATAACAAGGTCCCAAAGTCAACATCATCAATAACACATGTACATGATAGAACTGGGAAATTAAAATAGTTGATATCATCACACTCAGCTATCTGTTACTATGGCAATTACCAGCACATGCTTTCTAATAATTATACGTCTTGAAATGCCATTTAAGAAAGTAACATAAGTATACATTTCGATACATCAAAAAATTATTTAAGACCACCAAGGCAAAGTTAATTGTTTCAATTTGAATCAGGAACATATAAAGTAAATTGATTATAGGATCTGAGTCACACATCACATTATATAAATGACATTTGACCTTTTACCTCACTTCCTTATCAGAATTACATCATACATATTAATTCAGACATTTCAGGGTGTGTCTATGCTTTAAAAGGTACTGATTATTGTGGGATTTAGTTTAAAATTAAATTGGAAGTGACAATGATACAGTATCATAAACAGCATTGGTACATCATATTCAAACCTTTTCATTCATTAATGACATGTTAAGTTTGTCCTATCATAGACATTAACGTATGTACCAGTATACACATCTAAATAATACATTTTCAACTTTCTTAAACGTTGTTGACAAATACCTTATTCAAAGTAGAAATGGCCATTTAACATGTTTCATTATTATACATGTACAGAAGACATACAAATACTAAATACTGTTATACATATCCATTATTTGCTAGTATAACTAGTACCTGATAATCCTGTTGACAGCGGCTCCAGCCATGTGGCTTGTGATATGAAGGATTTGTCTCCCATTTCAGGGGAAAACGTGTTTCAACTTCATTTCAAACTGTGGTCAAGTTAAGACTTGTCCAATTAGGTGTTGACTGAAATGTAAAGCCAATTGTATAGAAACCTTTTCAAACAAACAAGCTGTTACAAATATAGAAAGATACTCCATAAGATTTCATTAATTCTCAAGCAAGCAAGTACATTCATTTCATTCATCAATTGACATAAGGAACTTAAGTACAATATCCTTATGTTACATAGGGCATTGAATATTCATTTCTTTGAAACGTCCACATTTCAAAGAATGTTCATTTAGGTACAACTCAATGAATGAAACTGAAATCATTTGCGATTTTTTAAAGGAACATACTGGTCCGCCTCCAAGATCTTATTCATAATTATAAATGTACTTGGAATGGTGCCAAATGAATTAATGAGATCTATAAAAAGTTGGGAATTTGATAAGTATTCTTAAAGCAATACTCAGCTACTATATTGTTAACCAAAGATTGAATAGCCACACATGCACTTATGAAAAATCATATTCATATTTAATTCATCTGATTTGCTTTAAGAATACAGTATGTGATTTTTATGCACTAACAATCAAACAGCAAAACTCTAAGACTTTGAATCATGTACATTGAGAGAATTTCAAAGACACAGGAAACCAAGGACCTATACTATACATAGGTCTTTAAGAAAACTTATACATGCATAGATTATAATACTAATTTGAAAATATATGGAATTATTTCTCTTTCAAGTAATTAGATAACAGACAAATAGATTTGGTTCATTAGTTGGCATGAAGACTTCAATTTTATGTAAGATTATTCCATGATCAAGTCAAAGTCCAATATTTTCACTTCTTAATTGTTAGTGATTAAAGGTAATAAATTACTTCAAAACATTAAAATTTTCTTCCATAAGTTTTATTTTTTTTTTAAGTGAACATTTTTTTAAAATTTTTACTGTATTTTTTTCATACACTGAGATATTAACTAGAATTTTACCAGTTTTTATCTATAAGAACAGTTCTATTTATACAATAAAATTATGAGTCATATGGTTGACATAAAAGATAAAAATAGCCTCTATATATATTACTACATATTGCGCAATCATAGAGAAACCACAGTTTATAATAATAATTAATATACTGTACACAAGTTTGTTATTTAATATAATTTATACATATTTCAAACTTATTGTTTAATTAAGCATATTTCTAAGAGAAGCATTTTCATTTTTTAACTGAACATTTTCTTTGCGGAGTTGAGATATCTTCTTCTTCAATTCATCAGATTCTGAATGGTTGGTTTCTTCATTTTTCAATCGAGATTCTAAGTCAAACATTTTGTTGATAATTTCAAATTTAGACAACTTTGAAATTTCTTGAACTTTTGTTTCCATCTTAACAAAATTGTCAGAAATGTTGTGAAAATTGTAGACTTTTTCAAAGTCATCTCCAATGAATTCTTCCGTCTCTTCTACAGAAAATGGTTCGTATTCAGCATCTTCAGTGCAATTATTGGTCATCTTATGGTCAATTTTACCATCATAAAAATCTAAGTTAGAGAAATCTTCATCAAAGATTGGTAAAGAGAGTCTATGAAAGTCAGTTTCCTCGGTTATCTGGTCGCTATGTTCAACTATTAATGAATTCTGAGATGGAAAGTTCTGGAAATCGCAAAATCTACTTTCAGTTTTATTTTCACGGTCAATTTTGTCGTCTATCAAAAATTGTGTAGAATTCATAGGAGCTTTCGGGCTCCATGGTCGAACGCCTCGCATTCTGAGACTGCCCCTTGGTTTAATACATTTCAGTTTACAATTTTCTTCATTTTCTAAAATCGTACTAATAACGTCGGAAGTATTACCTGGCAACAAAAACTTCTTTTGTCGATTTTTCTTCCCACGTCGGGTTTTCTTCTTAAGCTGGTGATTTTCTGACATTTTTATGTTCATAATTTCCGTGTTTTTTAGTCCATGCACAATATTTTCCATTACCATGTCAACAATTTATAAAATTTATTTAATCGCCTAGCTTCTATCCCTATCAGTGCCACGTGTCTAAATGCGTGTCATGAGGTAATGTTCGGTTTATAAACAATCGGTCACGTGATAAAATCGTCACGACGACGTTTCACAACGTTTGGCAAACATACTGACTGGTTACGTATCGAAAGTCCACGTGTGAGAAAAATGGAAGCACAATTTCGAATAATAACAGAAAGCATTTCTTTTGACAGCTTAAAGTCGTTCTGTAGCTTCTAGAAATATCTAAAAGATTGAAATTGATCTAAAACGCTAAACTTAAAACAAAACTCGGCTTATTTATTATCAAAACCTTACTTTACAACGTGATTTTGGATTTCTTTCGAACGGAAATGATTTACCATCCTTTGGGTTTATAAATTGGGCAGAAATATGAAAACCAGTCTAACGTTGCGAAATGTTTCTAAATTTAGATCAGTTCAACCTTGAACTTCACCAAAATAACAGAGAATGTCCATGTGGCTTACGCAGTTTTCACCAATTTTTTCATATGGTTACGATTCTGATTTTCATATACGAAGGTTCATGTGTTTAGGGAAGTTTAGACATTATAAAAGTTTGAAAAATTTTGGAAAATAATGCCTAAAGGACGAAAAAAGGGTGAGTCAACTGGATCGCCTTGTGAAAAAGTTGTTGTTCGTTCTAAACCGACGTGTATGTCACGTGTGTAAGTGATTTGCGTAAACAACACCGAACAGATGTTGAGACCTTTTTGTGAATTTACAGTGTAATTCTTAGTCGTTGACTGACATATAATATATCCCCTTCCATAGATAAATCCTCCCATAATCGTTGATTTTTGTTTGGGAGGTTCCCGCCCGTTCAATGGTCCCAGAAATTGGGTCAAGTTCATTTTTTATTACATAGTTACAGAAACATGATTTATCATTATTCTGTCACCTAGAATATGTTTTTCTCTAACCATCAATGGCGATACAGAGAAGCAGCCATTTTAGTTAATGTCTAATGTAACATTCCATTTGGTACACTCATGACCAGAATATCATGACCTGTGTGAGTGTACAGTTTGGGAGGTCATACAATGTAAAGAAATATGACAGCTGTTAATCTGGAATGATCTTTGTGCTTCATTGTTCAAGTACGACTTACTTAGCAGATCAAATAGGCCAGAACACTTACCCTTAAACCCTACTTATTCAGCGATACAGTAATATAGCTTTATTGACTATATTGTCTGATTCTGGAACAACATGCTGGGCAACAAATCTCAGTCCTAGTTGTAGACCTCAGATGAAAATTATTATTTTACCTAGTTCATATTAACAATCTAACTTTGTTCATTGAATATAAACAAATGATGTTCATAGGTTATTTGTGTTTCCAGTGAGTATCATTTTGACCACCAAAATATGATATTCTGTCAAATTCAATATATTAATTCCCTTGAGAATATTTCCCTAAATCTGTATTTCAAATTGGAAATGTCCTGCAGTAGTTTTTTTAAGTCAACAAATTATATCGACAAATTATAGTGATAATATGTTCCACTACACCAATCTTTCATCTTCATAATCATGTACAATCAAGTGCTAGTTTGTGATTATTATTGCCCATGTTAACCAATTATAGCCTAATTCACATTCAGTAAAGAGTTGCGTTCTTGAACTATTTAATTATTTTGGACAGTAGCAGGTGTACATATTAGTACTTTTTGACAGGAATGATCAGTTTGGATATATTACCTTAAGTTATACATTGTGGTAATTTAGATCAATTCTAGTGTTGAGTATTGTTTCATTTAAACATGAATTTTTTTCTAGTGATTTAAGTATATTTTTACGTATTTCATAGGTGGTAAGAAGATGGCCGAGTCCCGGGCCCCGAGTGATGAAGAGTATGATACAGCTGATAACTGGAGTACAGCGAGTGTTCTCTCTGATGATCTCTCTGGCAGTATACCAGAGGATGGTAAGTCCATAGTTTAAAGTTTTCTGGAATTTTCGGAACCTTCGTTTTTCCCAGGTCTGAACCCCTGTTTTTTATTGTTTCCGATTCACCAAGGTTAAGCTTTCAAGTTTTTTGAAAATTTTCAACTTTTATCCATGTAAGTTGGTTTTATGCAACATTATCATTGTTCTCATTAGGAACCAGCCACTGACCCAAAAGGTTGATTCAAATGACTAACAGACTTGTTAAAACTGGCAAAAAAATGTTTTTAAGGAGGGGTATGCCCATGAACCCTCTAGAAAGCCTGTTATTTTTCTATTTAAGCCTATTCAACAAATTCCTGATCAAAACACTGCATTATACCATACACACTTCTTATGAGCTCTTGAGTACTGCTATCTTAAAATTTTGTGTCATTTGTCTTAATACTAATTAGTTACTATGTATTGCCATATATCTTATCTACAACATTTTGTAACTTCTTCCAAGATTTGGGCTAGCAGATTTTGGCTCAGTCATTTTTTACTACAAGTACTGATATATATATATAGGTGCCCAAAGATTGTTAATGAAGTTATTTTGAATTAATTAGTAATGAAAACGGGAGGTTAAGTGTTGACCTGTTGGATTATATCTGTCTGTATGTAATTCAGAACGTGAAGGGGAAGATGTTGAAGAATCTAATGCTCAGGAGAATTTCGAAGATAAACTGAAAGAGGCCATAGATGGTGTGACACAGAAGAGGTAATTAATTGTTACAAGTTTTTTCCTATGCTTTGTATTTGGGAGTCTCAGGACTCGCATGCTTGCCATTTTGGGGTCTCTGGCAAAATTTGGGGGTCCCCATATAGATTCATGTGTGATTTAGTGATGTTCCAATTGTATGAAAATTTTTCTTTCTTTATGTTCAAGATGAATCAATTTCATTATTATTATAATTATTATTATTATTGTCTTTCTTACTTTTTCCTGAAGTGGATGTTTGGCATTTAGATGCAGAGTAAAAACACTTGACTCGCCTATTTGAAATTAATAAGCGTCGCAATTTCCGGAAAAATGAAATGTTTATTTTATGGGTCCTATGGATGTGTATTGGTTGAATATGCTGGTCTCAGAGATGAAAAAGTTGTGTCAGAGACGCAGGTTTTCTGTATCATGGAAAACCTTGTTATTGCGTTGTAATATTAGTGTATCTCAAATACAGAATGTACGTAATGTCTTGTACCGAAAAGCACTTAATCATTTGTCTTGGTAAACAATTATGCATTAGGACTTCGTTAAGGATCTTTCATCTGTATAAATAAAATATTAAAATCTCAGAACTTAACAGTATTGAACTGTATAGTAAGAATTGAGTTGGCATTTAACTGGTATGATAGATGTAGTTACTCTTTTGAACATTTGAACAGTCCAATTTTGTAGATTGTTATTTACCTCTATTGCTTTATTTTCAGTGCTCAAGGTAGAAAGAATTGTTTGGATTCAATAAACAAAGCATTTTCCAAGAAATACCTCTTTGAGTTTCTTCAAAACAGGTAAGTCGTCTCCAATTCAGTCTTTGTAGTTGTTATCTCCTGTTGTTGCAGAAATATTGTGTTTCCTAGATATACAATTATAACCATCCAGTGATTTTTTTCTAAATTTTCATAACTACCTTCATCTCGGTAAAGAGGTAAATTACAGCACAATAAATCATGTATAAGGAGAAATTTAGAGTGAAAATAGGATCTTTAGGGGATATTATAGACTTTTTGGCTTGGGGAAAGTGCCTGTATTCTCCCCGAAATTTGCATGAAAAAAAACACAGCCTTCCTGCTTGTCTTGTTATACACATCAGGCAAGGTCATACATTATGGAATATTCACTATGATAAAAGTTGTAGAAATTTACTATTGTCTATAGCACAATAGTTGTTCTATCTGTTTGTTAAGCAGCAGTTGAGTGAATTAAGAAGCCAGAATCTGAATTGATGTTGGAGGTTCTTTGAGGAAATGTGTCTTCGGTGTTAATTGATTTGATTAGATCTGTCGTCTTGTTTTAATATTGACCTAGTTTGCTACACTGAGTTAATTTACTTTATGTACAAGTGTATTTTTTATTATAAAACATGAATGATATTTACAGAAAAGTTACTGTCTCTGATGCTGTGATTCGATGTTTGAGGAAAGGCAAAGGTGATGAGCAAGCACTGGGTGCCAAATGTATCACGATGTTGTGTATACAGCTAGGTCAAGATGCTGAAGAGTTGATGGCAGACGTGAGACCTGTCTTGCTAACTCTGCTTGCTGATAACTCTGCTAATTTGAAAGCAAGAGGAGAAGTGAGTGCGAGTGTTCCTAAGTTTTACTTTTGTTGTTGTTCCAACTTTATCCCACCATTTGCTTATAAGAATGATAAGTATATAATTTGTACATATCGTCTGAACAATTTTTTTTTCACTTAATCTGAATTTTCTTCGGATGAAAGTTTTTATGTGTGTTTCATTACCTTATCATTTTTCAACATAACCATGATTTAAACATTATATCTTTAACATACACATTTGCTTCGATTTTAGGAATTTTAGTGTAGTTCATTGTTCAAGAACGATTTTTGTGAAGAAAATCTAGCCATTGTATTTCCGAATAAAAATCCTAAAAAAGTGACAGAAGCTGCTTATTGAAATCTCTATTTGTCCACCAACCTTGACATGTTTTGATTTATTTCAGGCTGCCATAGCTATTGCCATGTGTACGTTTATTGCCAGTATGGAGATAGAAGATGTTGTCAGTGTCATGGAATCTCTAGAGAACATTTTTCGTCAGTCTTTCAAAAAGGGAGATGGTTCCGTCCCCAATAATAGCCCCGAAGTTTGCCGTCTACATGCCAGTGCTTTGACTGCATGGGGTTTATTACTGTCTGTGGCTCCTCAGTGGCTCATTGATAAAATGGTCCTGAAGTAAGTATTTAAAGCTATAAGTTTGCTGTTGAGAAAATAAGGTTTTGTTTATTAATTTGTTTCTTGCATTCACTGATTTGTGAAGAATAGAATTATGCAGAAGCTTGATAAATAAAACTTGTATGGATGTAGCATATTTTGTATTATTTGTAGTAAAATACCTTGTGTGGTTTTAGTATATCTTGTATTATTTACACTAAAATATCTCACCGTTACATTAAAATCGGACAGAGATTAATGATTAAATGATTACTTCAAACTACAAGTTGTTACAATTGAAATAATTAATATGATATGAAGTATTTGAGATTTTGAGAATAATTTATTTTATTGACTCAGCACATGTTTTATACAAGATTGTTATGTTTTTACAGGTATCTTACAAAATTACCTGATCTGTTAGAAAGTCAAGATGTAGATCTACGTATTGTGTCCGGAGAGACTGTTGCTTTGTTTTATGAACTTGGTAGAGAGGAAGATGAGGTATGATCACTTAAATATGTCTTTTAAATTAACAAACTATTGTAGGTACATTTTCCATTTTGATATGGTTAAATTTAAAAAAACACACATTCTTGAGGGTTAAAATGAGCTTTCATTTATCAGAGTGACTGATAGTCAGGTGAAAATTTACATGGTTCGTATTCATGTATTTGGTCTGGTAATAGGCTGGCTCTGTTCGATAAACAGATTGATTGATTGATTGATTCTTGTTTATAAGATTATCGTGAATTCTAGGGACCTGAATATTTCCTTCATTTTTTTTATTACATCCAAATTTCACTCTATCCAGAAAAATGAAATTAAGAAGAGCATGTTTGGGGGAAAAGAAGACTTCATCGTACGTAATTCTTCACTATGTTTAAGTTGTTCTACCCAGGTTGTACAGTATTGGATAATCACTATTCTGTGAGTACATTCTACTCATTTCAGGAATTTGAGAGTGAGGTGATGGTAAATCTTTGTGAGACTCTACGTAGACTCTCGACAGAATCACATAAATATTGGGCTAAAAGAGACAGAAGACATCAGAAGTCTAGTTTCAGGGACATTCTAAGAGCTGTTCAGGTTGGTTTTATTAACCTCTTAACGTTACAAGGGATATTTTTATTTCAGCAATATATGGGATATTTTCATCATATTTCTCCTTAAGTTTATTTAGCGGTCTCCGTAAATGAGTGGTTGCGAACTCAGACTAATATCACTTGCCCCTTACCGCTATGAGTTCGAATCCCACACAGGACGATATTTCACATATGTGGATTCTGTCCAGCTAGCTTATCGAAGGTCAGTGGTTCTACCCAGGGTTACGCTGTGGCTCTTTATCCACTGTTAAAGCTTTAAGTCACAAATAACCTGGCTGTTGATGCAACATCAATACCCCAGAGAAAAAAAATAAAATTTGATTTATGAATGATTGCAGTTCTATCATATTCATGGCTTTTCTTCTCAAAGGAATGAGTCAGCCTGGAATAATTTCTTCATTATGTTGATAACGGACAATAAAGTCTGCTTTCTGTCTTTGTAATGCCATTGACAAAAATGTATAAAATTCTTAATTCTTAAAAATGATAATATTTGCTTTGAAAGATTTGTACTAAACACCAATGTAGCTTGAAGAATGAACAGAAAAATATAGAGATCATGAAGAACTTGGTGACCTTTCTAGCAGTAAAGATGGTTGTTTGTTTGTTATACATTATAGGATGGAGAAGCTCCTGAGATGACAGTAAAGTTCAGTACAGAATGCCTTGAGATATACTCATGGGTCAAAAAGATGCAATATACAGCTTTCTGTCAGGCTTTATGTTCAGGCATAAATCAACATTTACAGGTGAGATATGATTTGTGAGAGAAAGTTACATTGTAGCCATCAATGATGACTTCACAGACCTGTACTGAATGTAGAGGGAAGAAACATACTTTGTCTGATGATGGATTTTGTGTTGTTGTTTTTTGTTGTTGGAAATTCCATTTAATGTATGTTTAAGGAGGATTTATAACTGTTCAACTAGTATTAACTAGTTCAATATTTGTCTGGCTTCATTTTTCTTAATCAGTAATGGCTATGCTGATGTTGTGGGAAGTAATATATATATATTTCTAGAGATGGATTTTGTGTAACTATAAATAGGAAACTGAACCCAGTGCATACTTTATGGTCACTGTAGTGATTAGTTGCCTTGTTAGAGAAAATTAACATTGAATTGTGTTGACTAGTGTACTATGTGGCTGGATTCACTTTTTTGCCTTCCTTGATTACTACACAGACCTGACAAAAATTTAGTCTTCCCCACTTGTGAAATCCAACCTAGGTTGGAATGCGAACTCACAATGATAGGGGCTTGTGATTATTAATCAGGGGCCATTACCACTCAACCACAAAGACCCTCTATTAGAACTTATTAAAACCATTTCATGCAGCAGTCAGTTGAATTTAACTTTAAGTCAGTCAAATTTGAGTCATTCAAATGTTATACCATCAATGATGACTTCACAGACCTGTACTGAATGTAAAGGGAAGAAAAAAAGATCTTGTCTGAAGATGGGTTTTTTAATGAAATAACAAAATAATAATACAATACTTTAAGCCCCCATTAATTAAATTATCATTTATATGTTATACCATCATGATGACTTCACAGACCTGTACTGAATGTAAAGGCAAGAAAAAAAGACATTGTCTGAAGATGGGTTTTCTAACAAAATAATACATTTTTACAAACTTTAATTTAATAAACCCCATTAATTAAATTTTCATTTATATGTTATACCATCAATGATGACTTCACAGACCTGTACTGAATGTAAAGGGAAGAAAAAAAGACATTGTCTGAAGATGGATTTTCTAACAAAATAATAATACAATATTTTAATCCCCCATTAATTAAATTTTCATTTATATGTTATACCATCAATGATGACTTCACAGACCTGTACTGAATGTAAAGGGAAGATAGAATTATTGCCTGATGATGGATTTTCTAACAAAATAATACATTTTTACAAACTTTAATTTAATAAACCCCATTAATTAAATTTTCATTTAAATGTTATACCATCAATGATGACTTCACAGACCTGTACTGAATGTAAAGGGAAGAAAAAAAGACATTGTCTGAAGATGGATTTTCTAATAAAATAACAAAATAATAATACAATATTTTAATCCCCCATTAATTAAGTTTCCATTTATATGTTATACCATCAATGATGACTTCACAGACCTGTACCGAATGTAAAGGGAAGACAGAATTATTGTCTGATGATGGATTTTCTGACAAAATAATAATAATGTTTTAAGCCCCCATTAATTAAGTTTCCATTTATATGTTATACCATCAATGATGACTTCACAGACCTGTACCGAATGTAAAGGGAAGACAGAATTATTGTCTGATGATGGATTTTCTAACAAAATAATAATACAATATTTTAATCCCCCATTAATTAAATTTTCATTTATATGTTATACCATCAATGATGACTTCACAGACCTGTACCGAATGTAAAGGGAAGACAGAATTATTGTCTGATGATGGATTTTCTGACAAAATAATAATAATGTTTTAAGCCCCCATTAATTAAGTTTCCATTTATATGTTATACCATCAGTGATGACTTCATAGACCTGTACTGAATGTTAAGGGAAGAAAAAGATATTGTCTGATGATGGATTTTTTAATAAAATAACAAAATAATAATACAATATTTTAATCCCCCATTAATTAAATTTCCATTTATATGTTATACCATCAGTGATGACTTCACAGACCTGTACTGAATGTAAAGGGAAGACAGAATTATTGTCTGATGATGGATTTTCTGACAAAATAATAATAATGTTTTAAGCCCCCATTAATTAAATTTTCATTTATATGTTATACCATCAATGATGACTTCACAGACCTGTACTGAATGTAGAGGGAAGACAGAATTATTGTCTGATGATGGATTTATTTAAAAAATCTCAGTGAGATGTCATAAACTAAACTTGATTTAGGTAAACATTTTGAGCTCCCACCACTTAAATTCAAGTTTGTAAAAATGAATCATTCAGATGTTATTCCATCAATGATGACTTCACAGACCTGTACTGAATGTAGAGGGAAGAAATCATTAGTTGTCTGAAGGTGGATGTTTTTGATTCTCAACAACAAGATGTTATAAATTAAACTAATTAAGCTGTTTTAGCGCCAGTCGATTAAATTAGTGAAATTGTTTATATGTTATACCATCAATGATGACTTCACAGACCTGTACTGAATGTTAAGGGAAGAAACAAAATTCTGTCTGATGATGGATTTCACATAGCTCCCTATTTAGGGAAATTAAACTGCGTTAAACGAAATCTTTTGATGATGTACTTAATACTTCAGATTAAATTTAATCCAAGGCATCAATTTGTGTTGATTTATTCAGATAAATGATACTTAAGGAAATTTATTGTAGTGTTGTAAAATGCATTTTTTTTTTAAATTTTGTCACCTAGGCCGTTCTTAAAAAAATATTGGTTTGTGGTTAGATGACCCAAACGTTATCAGTGAATAGGTTGGCATATTTTTTTGCTTGTACTGAAAACAGTCTGGAATTTGGAAAAAAGGGTTTTTTTAACTATTTTGGGTCAGGGTATTTTTGAATGAGTCAGTCATATAACTGAAACCAACAATGTTTTAAGGATGGCCTAAGGTTGATAGTATGTTTATTTTTTGTTTGCTACTTTACAGTGGAATCCTCTGGTCAGAGATGTGTTCGGTTTAGGAAGTCCTCTGTTAGTTACCAGTAACCCCTCAAATAAACCAACTAAATGGGAAAGAGTAAGTATTGTGTTTTTTTTCATAGTACAAACAATATGAAACGTGTTACACATGGTCACCATAAATATGAATTACCAAACTTATCTGTTAGCATGATCTCTTTTAAATGTTTCATTAACAAGACTATCAATTACTTTATTTGATATTTTTTTAATAATAAACTACTTACTTGGTTGCTCTTTTATTTCAGACCATGTATAATGCTGCTGCATTCAAAGCACGCACAAAGGCGAGAGCCAAATACCGTGACAAACGTTCTGTGATGGTGAATGGAGCCGATTAAGACATCAGATATTAGCACCCTGTTAGTGTGTCAGTTTCATACTTTATAGACTTTATTTTTATTTATTTATTTGTGTTTTTGGCCCACTGCCATAAATTACTGGTATAAACTGTGAATTTATGTGCTGAATTTGTACATTGTATATAATACAATTATTTCTGAATAATTGTGATTTTGTGAATGAACTGTTTGTATTGCATGTCGGTACTTGGTGAGATATGCCGTTACTGAATGTGATAGTTGTATTAATGATTATTGCTGTGACTGTATGTTTTATCAGTGAATCATCATTATTAATTCATGACACATTGTCCTTTTCTTGTATACAAAAAATGAAGTGTAAATCCTATTATATTTGGTGTGATTGATTCCAGGTATGCATATTATATTTTACTTAGTCATGTCTCATATATTTTTACCACTGTGGTCTGCTGTACTGAGAGGGTGTTATTTCCATTTCAAAACCAGCATTTATATCTATACCCTTTTTTTAGTAAATATTTTTTCATCTTTCTAGAATTTTGAATTATTTTATTCGTCTGAAAATGCAGCCAATACCGCATTTATGGTATGGTTTTACTCAGACTCTCTGTGTTTATGAGATATCATGACAATAAATAAGTCATGTAAGCATTCAGGAGACTTTATGTAAAATGAAGTTTGTTGTTTTCTGAATAATTAGTTCTGCTGTTTGCCATGTTCAGTTGACATATTTTAACATGTAGAATTGTACACTTTTGAGGTATTTGCTATGAGATATTGATAAATAGCCAAGTGTGTACTGATAACTCTAAGTTCATAAATTAATAGGTTGTGTTCCATTTAAAACATACTTAACAAGGGAAATACAAAAACATATCCATCAAACTTTATTATATATTTTTTATTTTTGAAAATAATTGCTAAAATTTAATTTGTGAAAAAAAGTCATTAAAATTTAACAGATGAAAAAAAAATCATCATCCCTTAATACATATATTAATTATTTTTGAACCTCTACAAATCCACTGTACTCCTTTCTATTTATCATAAATAATGGTTAGAGATGTATTAGTTGATCATAATTATTATAATATTTTACGCTTTCATGATTATAAGTTTTTTACAAAATTTTCCCAGGACCGGACCCTACTGGTGTTTATCGTTTCCACTGCACTGAGGTTAAGATTTCTGTATTTTTGAAAATTTTCAACTTTCACCCATGTGCTATGGAAGGAACTAGCTACATATATACTGAACAAAAGTATATGTTAAATCTGGATACTGTTTGATGATGATTGTATTTATTTCATAATGTTGACAGCATCATGAAATCATCTTCTTGTGCCTTGTATTTAATTCTCTATTTTAGTTTCAATGAAACCCTTGCATATTGTCATCTATTGTCTGAATCAATGAATTGTGTCATTATTCTGGTTTCTTTAACATCAAGCTCAATGCTTAAATCCAACTGAATGTGGGTTAAAAGTTGAAGTACTTGTGTGAATAAATCCATAGAGTCCTGAATGTTAGTTCATTTTCACTGTTGTAATTTCTTAGGTAGTATTTAACCTTTAAAAGGCATTGTAGAAATAGTTATGACACTTAGGAATAATTATTTAGTGTTCTTACGGTTGTGCAAGTCAGTTTGTTACATATTTAACATTGTTTTCATAGAGATGAAATAGAGATTTAAGTTTTACGATTAACGAACAAATCATTGGGGTAGCATCCCTTCCTGAATTCTAGCTAGTTCACTTCCCTTTAGTCATCACTTCTTTGTGAATACTTCTAACATTCTTTGTAAGTTGATAGCCCAGTCCCTTAGGATTATAAATGAACTATACTTGGCATCATAAGAAAGTAACCATCATAAAAATTCTTCTATTTTGGCCTTGTATACTGATCTTGAAATTTTAATGGTATACAGCCAATTTTATAGTCAATAATGGATAACAAGAAACCATATCATGAAATGTTTCAGCTTTTTCCAGAATTAAATTCATCTTGATTAATTGCACTTTGTCTATTTTATACCAACATTACTTACTGGTTACTTTCTTATGACGGCCAGTATATTTCAGATTTTCTGCTATATCCAATTTCTGATTATTTGTAGCAACGCGTCTTTTTATATCAAACACTTGTTTATTTCTATTTTGTTTCGATTTTGGAAGATTTGTATATAGTAATTGTACAGCAATACTTTTATTGAATGAAATTATATGAGCGCGATTCCTTAATGAAAGAAATGACTGTTATTCTTGTTGAGTGTATTTTAGCTTATCATTTTTCAGTATTCTGTCTTTCTATTGTTGGTATGGGGTGTTTATTACAGATCTCAAACATTGCATGAAAATGTTGAAATGTATGAATGATGATTTTATAATCATTCATTTTATAAAAGCGAATATTGTTTATGAATTTTATGTTCTGCCCTATTATGACATATTGCATAAAAACTACTTACAAACTACCTATATATTAATATAGTGTTGATTTTTTGTGAGTTTTTTTTTACCAATTTGTTTTTGCTACAGCTGTGCACTTCATAATTTTTGTTAACCATTCTCTTTTAAAAAACAGGACCACAATCTTTGATATCTCTTCAGTTTAAACAGCAGGAAAAATGTAATGAATATTAAGTACCTTTGACAAAACTTTAAAATATAGGTAGTTTTATGTTAAGTTGCATTTATAAATCTCTCTGCTCTTAGCTGAACTTGTACGGTTAGTTCATGTTCTAATTGTTTTAGAAGTATAGCTTTTTTGTGCCTGTGGCTCTTGAGAAAATTGCAGTATGCAACTTTGCAAGTTGAATCAATTGACTGAAAAAATCTGAAAAGGTAAGGTCATCCTTAAAAAAATGTTGGTTTTCAGTTGTGCAACCAAAACTTTTAACACCGGGTATGTAGGTGGTTGGAGATTTTTTTGTTAATATATGCTTGTACTGAAAACAAAAGGCCTAAACAATTTTTTTCAAAAGAAATCATGAAAATAATTTTTAGGTCAGGCAATTTTTGAATGAGTCTGTCGTGTAATTGCTAACAAAACACATCTTTAAGGATGACCAAATGTATATGTAGGTTCATTTGCTGGTCAGCTTTTATAAATGCATGTTTTATCACGATGTATATGTTATAATTATACCTGCCATGAATTTATACCATGTTTGGAAAGTACATATACTCTTTTTATATGCCAATTTAAATTTATTTCAGACATTTTAACACTTACATTATTGATAAATAACTCTTCTTAACTTCTTTGTGCAAATTCTACTCCTCAGTTGGTTAATCATTGTGTGAAAAAATGAATAGTAGACTGATAAGATTGCCATCCCACACATGGTATAAATACTTTGTTGGTTGTGCTTTGAACCAATTTTTGAAATGAAGAAAAGGAATAAAAAATACACTTAAGTCACATGTTGTATTTCTTCATATTCTGGTACCTTACATCTTTTACATCTTTAACTGATTATATATATGGAGGGACATCCGTGATCCAGCTGTTATGGTCTCTGATTAGTAATCACTAGCCTCTCACTGCTATGAGTTCAAAACTCACCAGATACCAAATTTAACTTGTTATGAAGCTGTCCAGTTAGCGGTTGGTTCTACCCATGGCGTCTTCCTCCATGTTATTTTTGTCTTGCTTAACCAATTATATTGCAATATTATTAGAATTATTATTATAACATCAACTATTTGCAGACCGTGTCCCTGTTTGCACCCACATGTTGTATGATATAATAGAATAATACGCTGTACTTACAATGAACGACAAATGTTATATTACTTTTCCATATTATCATATTTATGATGAACATATTTTTAAATATGCATATGCAAGTTCAGATATCTCTTTGTACTACATAAAATCTGAAAAATGTTTATAAATGGTCCTGCACTTCAAGAAAAAATGTTGCTTTTCATGTTGTTCCTTGAAAATGGATAGTGAGTATTAATATCAAACAAAATTCTTTAAAAATTGAAATAATTGCGTATCCTATTACTTTTGCAACCATCCCAAAGCGACACCTTTGGGAGAAGCAAAATGTTGTTGATTAGAGGTTGTTGCTCAAGACAGGGCCACTCTGGAGAGGTTGCACTGTATCAGATAAGACATCTTTCGCTTTTGACAATCTATAGAGGATGCAGGAATTAAAGTCCGAGGCTGTAAACAAATTCCGAACCATATAAATGTAATAACAAGTGGCACTGTACAAATACAACAGCTGACTAATGAGCTGCAGTATGAATGCTACACTGCGTACCATCATAGCTACACAGGCACACTTAGGCACGTAACTCGGTTAAAATTTGGGCAGTTAAGGGGGGGGGGGAAGGCAGGTTTATTATGATAAGCTGCTCATTATAACTTGAAATGCCTCAATAACCAGAAGTGTTCCTGTAAAAGATATTTCGGGGGGGGCATGTCCCAAGACACACCTAGATTGCCTCATTTGAAGTATGGGTCTGGCTACGGCACTGTTTCCCCTATCTCGCCCAACAGAGAACTTCCAGCTCAGTATCAGAAGAGATCTCTAATGACCAATTGAAACTGGATTATACATGTCCTTCTTCACCTTAGAGTTTTGTCTTTGAGGTTCCACTTGGGATTCTGGGAATAGAAATGATATACATCAAACAAACTATACACAAACAGGGACTATACAATACATAACAACTGTACTATAGAACTAAAATAATATGAAACTTAGTTCGAAGAGTTTCAATAAAGGGGTTTGGTTTAGTTTAGTTGTGATTTGGTTGATTTTATCGTATTTTGCATACTTTATGGAAGACCCATAAGTCACACATGTAAATCTCGGTATTGAATAGAATAGATCTATTACCAATCATATTGCCTTCGCATGTTTTCGTCATAAAAAGCTATCTCTGCATCTCTTCATCATTGTTAAGCAGGACAAATATCAGTGAGCACAATTATGGTGAAAAAATGTCAAAGAAAGTCCAGTTGAAAGGAAAGTTGCATTAAATCGCCAATGCACTCAGTGACGGTAAAGTGATTTTCACGTTAGCATTCTTCACGTGGCGCCGTTTCGTTCCTTTTCCTGACCTTTCAAGTCGAACGAGTTTTTCCAGCCGGCAAGATGGGGAAAAAGGTGAATCCAGTAAAAGATTTCTTAGCAGGAGGCTTCGGAGGAGCCTGTCTCGTGTTTGCTGGACATCCACTTGACACAATAAAGGTAGGTGTCTTTGGCCTAAGACCATACTAACACAAGATCCGAACTGTTTATGGATGCGTAATCACAACATTACGAGATGGCCTAATCAGTCATCGAGTTCATGTTATCAAACAGAGAATTTACAGTACTGACGTTGTAGCACCAGATACATGCATATAAATTTCCACCGTTTTTATGTCTTGCAATTAATATTATATGGACAATTTTTATCTGTTTTAAAGTGGAATAGCATTCGGATAATAGCGATTGGACAAATGTCATCTTAACCATTTATGTAGTGCTAGCGTCACTTGTTATAATCTTTGAAAGAATGTATCAGCATATGTTTAGTATGGAAACCATATTCATTTTTTCCAAAAACATTCTAATATGCATATGTGGTAATTACTTTCAATATAATAATAATAAGTAATAAGACAGTTTTTAACGGTAAGACATTTTCCAAATTAATTTATGAAATCAACCGACTAGAAAGCCAAATTAGTAAGGCTACTTTCTATATAGTTAGATAGTTATTGTTACTTTGGCATGGCATGAGACATTCTGCTTGTTATAATAAAGAACTTCTTTACATCTTCATTTACCTGTTGCTTAAGCTTTCAACACATATTTAATTGATATTTAGTTTGTTCTCAATGCAGCAACAGTGAGAATGTATGACCTCCTTGACTTCATGCAAGCAAATTCATGACAGTGAATATACTCAGTCATTCTTTTGAACAAAATAAAGAGACATATGTGTCATTTCAAAATAGTTGAATAAACCATGCATATTATTACATGACAATATATATAACACATAGTATAATATATGATTTGATAAATAATTATGATTTTCTTTGCATATACATAGAATTAAGATTGGAAATTTGTTTTCTTTGATCGCTGCAAGTTCTTATAAACTGGAAATACTCTAATGATTTTATTATGTTCACAAATATTGAGTTATTAGAGCAAATGGTTCCTTACTTGTTGATTTCACTTATTGTTTTTGTTTTTGTTTCAAAATTTATACATTACTTGCTTACCCTCCTGTAGGTCAGACTACAGACTATGCCTAAACCAGCCCCTGGACAGAATCCACTCTACAAAGGAACATTTGACTGTGCCATGCAGACTATCAGAAAAGAGGTATGAAAAGTGGTCTGATGCTATTCTTTTTTTCAATTTGCTGTTGGAAATGACAGTAATTCACATAAATTTCTATATTTTTGTATGAAAATTATCATAATGGAGAATACAGATTGTCATTTCATTACAAAGTTCACTTGATAAACAACAGAGATATTGTACATAAATATTGAATTATCAGTGCTAATCATTTTTTGTCACATGTGAATGCAAAAAAAAAAGATTTTTAAAAATGTGATGAAGATTCTTTTTGTCATTGATGGTTGAACTATGGATCAATATTTTTTACTGTTTTTATTGCTGTCCAGAATAAAGTTGGTATTGAATGAGTATTCATGTAATATTCTATATCATTGCACTGATTTCTTTATTGTTTGGTACAAACATTGTTTTTGTTTCATTTTCAGGGATTTTTTGGGTTATACAAAGGTATGGCTGCACCACTAACTGGTGTTGCTCCTATGTTTGCCATCTGTTTCCTTGGCTTTGGGGTTGGTAAAAAACTACAGCAAAAACATCCTACAGATGATCTGACGTAAGTTCATACTAGGTCCAACATTGTTTGGACATTTTGAATCAAATTCAGTGTCATATGTGTGAATCATTTGCACTGTTACAATAATTATTATAAAATGCACATATTTTTTTCATTTGATTAATTAGCATTGCTAGTAAATCAATACATATCATTATGTACAGGACAAAAGTATACACAGTAGTGTTATTGATTTGGTTGGCAACTAATAGACTATGATAAAATTAATATTATTAATTAGTATTAATTATTTGTGTGTAATGTTAAAGCATAAATCTGCCTATTATATATAAGTGTTTAACTGTTTATGCATGAATGAGTCAGAGTTAGTGTTTTCATTTTATCAGCAAGAGCTCATTCACAGCTAGATGTGTTATGCTAACACATATTTTATGTCATATTATCATGTTCTATATTGGCCCTTACCTATAAGGGTAGAAAATAAATAGTCAAGTATAGGATTACTTGACCTATAGAATTAGGGTAGGTAGATAGAAAAAACTTTTCTAATTTTTTCTCTTAACACATTTTGTGAGAATTCAAGACAAAATTCATCCCCAAATGTTTTTGTATTTTGGATTTTGCTGTTAGAAACTTTAGGGTCAGCACCAAAAAATAGGACAACTATTTTTCCTGGCCTAATCAATATATTGTGCTAATAGTCATGGCATTTGGATTTCGTTAATTTTCTCATGCTGATATTGTGGTCAAATAAGAAACATTTTAAATAAATCACTTTTCTCCTGGGAAAATGAATTCTGTTACTTGCATAATTGTCTTAGTATTAAATGAACTCAAGAAATATTATCTTTAATTAACCAGTTATAGAAACCTGTTATAAGTAGTTCACCAAATGTTCATTGAATTGTGTCATGAAAACATTTGTGATAAAATTACAGTAAAACATGGTTATAGTGAACACAGAAGAATCAGACACAGTGAAGTATTAATTTTCCTTAAACGAGCCCTTCTTTATTTCTCCATCTGCAATACATATTCAGGACCCCAGGAATTGACCATGACTGAACTCTTCCGTAATTATCATTTTGAATGTTTGTCATATTTTCAGATATGTTCAGTTCTTCAATGCTGGTATGTTAGCTGGTGTATTTACTACAGCTATTATGACTCCTGGTGAGAGAATCAAGTGTTTGTTACAGGTACATGTATAGTTAAATACAATAGAGAAATATCATTACAATAGATATATTGATGCATCCTATCATTGACAGTCCTTGGTCAAATCATCTGATTCATTACAAAAAGTCCATGGTTAAAACATCTGATTTATTGTAACAAGTCCCAGGTTAAACATCTGATCCAAAGTCTAAAGTTAAAAATCTGATTCATTGCAAAAGGCCTTGGCTGAAACATCTGGAACAAAATTTTGGATTAAGACTTATAAATTTTTGACTGAAAATCATCTGATCTTGAATGATAATCATTCAACATTCTTTGCTCAATCTTTGTTTGTATAGATTCAAGCTGCTGGTAAGGAGAAGAAGTACAATGGACCAATTGACTGTGCAAAACAGTTATACAGAGAGGGAGGAATCCGAAGTATATACAGGGGAACATGTGCCACTCTTCTCAGAGGTATGACATTAATTTGTCACATTGTAGACACATCAGGTTGCTCCTCAAGATTGTGTCTCTAAGTGTTTCAATGCCAGGTTGCACTATTGTATTTCTGATGGAAAGGTCATTGTTTTGACATAACTGTCAGAAATAAATAATCGAAATGATGTTGAAACAGTGTTTAATGTCAATATTGGGAGACACAAAGTTTTACCAATGTCAGTGCATGTGTAAAAATCATGTACGACTCATAACTTCACAGCTTCACAATCAGTAATTGGGTTAAGAAAATACTCAGTGCAAATGATCACAATGAAGAGACGATGTGTTGCTATCACAAAAGTTAAGGTCACATTGGCCCTTTGAACTTTGCGTATATTCACTATATCAGTATTGAGATGACATTTAATTAACTGCGTCTGGCTCATAATTTTGGCACATCTAGGAACAATGTTGCCAGCATAAATTTGTATCTGTCTCTGATTGTACATTTAGTATTAGTTACTGATTGAAGTTTGAAATCATGTCTTGCAAGTAATTACCAGTACTTCATTGTGACATTTGCTTACCATTTGTTTTATTCATATGATTTTTCCTATAATAATACATGTATTACATTCATACTTACAAAGTTTTTATACTTACAAAGTTTTTATATTTTTCTAGATGTACCAGCTAGTGGTATGTACTTTATGTCCTATGAATGGTTACAACATGTGTTGACTCCAGAGGGTCATAAGTAAGTAATTAAGGATCTTTCTCTACTGATATATACAGATGTGAATGTCTGGGTCAATGTTCAACTGTTCCATTACCATGTTACCTCCATAAAACAATTCACTAAGAGATGGATATTCTTATCCAAGACTGGTGAAAGATTCTTTTTTTTGTGCATATCTTTTTTCAGTTAGTAAAGATACTTTCTCTGAATAATCTACCAATTTCCATGTAGAATTAAATAGTTTTTTCAAGTCAAGTTATATTTAAAGACATTCTTTGTGGTTGCACATGAAATTTTATATTCATGCCTAACACAATTTTTGTCTCCACTATACATGTATACAAGCATGCACATTTGATGCAAAATGCTCTCTGATGATATCAATGAATGAATTGATTTCTGGTAGGCAAGAAAAGTGCAGCATAATTATATAAGACAACTTTGCTTTTATCAGACTGAATCCCACGTAGTGCTGTTGTAGAACTCTGATTAAAAAATAGTTTATTCAGTAGAAATTAAACCGTACTTATTTATTAGATCATGTAATATTGTTATATGATTTCATTGAATATTCTAACTGAAAAAAGAAAATTTTTATGAACTTAAAACATTCTGGAATGTCACAATGGCTCACATTCACATTTGAAGCCATAGATATGACTGTCTAGTTGAGTCTGTATTTCATATTACAGTCGTAATGAGTTGAGTGTTGGTCGTACATTATTTGCCGGTGGTATGGCTGGTATTTTCAACTGGTGTGTGGGTATAGCTCCTGATGTACTGAAATCTAAACTTCAGACTGGTGAGTACAGTTTTCTATCATGTTTATTAATGGCTGCCCATAATTGCTATTTTTTCAAGATGAGTAAGTTCACAGGAAATTATGTTATATTGAAAAGATTTCAATTCTGAGTAAATTCAGTACTGGTATATATTACTAGGATTATTTAAAAGGGAATGTATAAAATAACTATACAAATTGCCACGCTTAATAA
Source organism: Lutraria rhynchaena (assembly GCA_008271625.1). NCBI lineage: Eukaryota > Metazoa > Mollusca > Bivalvia > Venerida > Mactridae > Lutraria > Lutraria rhynchaena. Next base: position 2,514,976 of record VIBL01000023.1, read on the forward strand.
TGTATAATGTTATGCCTGTTTGTAAAAATGCATTGGGACTATGTAGCAATACAATAGTTTCATCTTATTTATTGAGAAAACACTGTTTTAGTAGGAAATATTGTATAAGAGAAGTAATCTGTATATCTATTACCAGTATAAACAGATTATTAGTTTAACAGGTACTTAAGTAGTCTATTTAGTGGTACTATTGCTAATTATTCTTGGTCTTCAATGCTCTATTTATTTTCAGCCCCTGAAGGTACCTACCCTAATGGTATCAGGGATGTATTTAGACATGTGATAAAGGAAGAGGGGCCATCAGCTTTGTTTAAGGGACTAACGCCTGTCATGTTGAGGGCATTCCCTGCTAATGCTGTAAGTTAGAAATTTAACCGTATATAAATACACTCCATGGAACATGTTCTTCTTAAATTGTTGAGCTAAGTATTGGTCATTAAGTGTTCCTCTTGATACTGCTCATAAGTTAATCACTGCTTGATTTCTGTACATTACGAAACTTGACTAGATATCTCATTTGATACATCACAGATGCTTCATGGTCTTATTTTGCTCAAAAACAGAAAGAAAGTAACTTTTTACAAAATGATAAATATGGCGGAATGTCTTCACAAAGTATTTTAAATGAGTCAAATTTGAGTTACAACTGTAGATAGCCGCAATAAAGAGAAACTGGATAACATCCTGAGACAAATTCTATAATTATTTTCGGACACAATTGCCTTAAGTATGTATCTTATCTTATTGCCTTATATATGCTCCCCCAACTTGTGTAGATATATACTTTTATATAGTTACAAAGAATTTTGTTGAAAGAAGACTTACACTATATGTTTGTCTATTTTCAGGCCTGTTTTATGGGTTATGAAGTAGCCATGAAGTTCTTACACATGATCTACCCTGAAGCTGATTGATGTCACAGTTCATATAGGGACATTTTATATTGTGATAATTATCAACGTTCAAGTTATTGCTTCAACTATATTGGAGTTGTTCACTGTACATATTTTTGTATGCAAATATGAAAATATTATAATGATGCGTTGTATGAGATTCAATTTGTTTTATTCATTTCTCTTTCTATTTTCAAACTTATTATGATTACATTTTATTAGTACATTTTATTATGTCAGTACACTGACTAAAATTTAGTATGTGATTTAGATCTTAGGCAGAATTTATTACTTAATTTTAGTTCTGCATCCACCATAATGATCCAGTTGCTCAAAGCTTAAGACTAGCGAAGTCATTGTCTGGTTCATGAAAATTCTGATTGTTCCATAATTAGGATATAATATATATTGAATGAAATTAGATCCTACAATTGGTTTAGTGTTAAAAAAATCAAAAGTGAGAATTGAGCTAGTAATGGTCAAATCAGATGTCAATGGTTTGTGCATTAATTTACACTTCAAAGGCATTCTTAGGTTTGCATTATAATCAAGCAAAAACTTGCAATTACTGTATACTATACTCTGAAAATGATGGTACTTTTCGTATTATTTAATCCTGATCATTTTTGCCATAACCATAGTTAATACGTTCTGGTGGAAATTTATTATCATTCCTTGAAATACTAAGCCATATATATGTATGTGTTACTTTATAAAAGAATCATTTGGCTTTCATATTGTTTTTTACCCCATTTAACGCTGGTTACTACTGTGAATTATTTCATTAAAACAGTGCACATATACATGTGTTTAAATTGGACACAGTCCATATGTTACACATATTGCTTCTTTTTAAGTTGTTTTGACTGTTAATATTTGTTAATATTATTTGTATTCGTTTTTACATACTTTTATTCTTACTACTATGTAGTATAAAGCTTTTTTTCTGAAGTACAATGCCACACATTATGTTTGTAGGTTATAATCTGTTTTGTCATAGTAATAATATAATCATGTATGTATCATGAACGTAAATAATAAAACCCTTTGTTATGCTATTTGACATGACAAAATTTGATAAAGAAGTAATGCAGCTTAAAGATGAGGCTTAAGTTACTGTTATGGAATCTGCATCAACTGTAATATAGGAACTTGTGATGAGTGAATGTATAAGATTGATTCTCTGTTTATAGTAAATGAGTTGATGAGTCTGATACAAAGTTGATTTTTTTTCACAAATTTTTGAACCTGAACAGTTGCTTTGAAATTTTCCATGAAAACAATCAAAGTGGTTATTTGGTTTAAATTCTGTCCAAAAAGGATTAGGTATCTTATACACATTCTCTATTCAGGGTTTACCATTTGGTAAGCATCAGTCATTCAGAGTAATAGAATGGTAAGAGCTTGTTTCTCAAATGATGTTCTTGATCAACTTTCAAATTTCATGCGTCTAGTAGATGTTGATTTTATTATACTTGTATGTGAAATTTGCTTTCATTTGGTGCAGGGACTCCCTGATGCGATATTCAGCCAAGGGACTCGCATTGAGAGGGACCACCGCATTTTCGGGGCCCCTTCTGACTTGGAATTTGCCCTTGGCATTTTCTGTTTGGGACTCCCAAAAATCCTAAGGGACCCCTAAAATGTTGGAGATGGTAGTCCCGTGGACCCTTGGGTAAAAATTCTTAGGGAAAAACCCTGTTGGTGGTAGGCTGAAGGTTCCAGTTCCTCCTATAAAAAACATCAACATTCTAATCAACACACCTCCCAGGTCAGTATAAAAATATAAGCAATTAAAAACAATATATTTTATTCATTTTTATAATACAAGTACATTGTATATGCATAGCAATTGTTCAAGGTCTAGGTTTTCATTACATCATTATAGCACAATCATTATAATACGAGAATGATTATATACAACAAGGAATACATAGCAGTACATTCTTAACATTGCAGCACAATGGAAGTTAGTAACACAATCAAGACCCAAAAAGTCTGAAATATTGCGAAAAATCTCAGTATCCTTGAAGGACGAAATATTAAATACAGCAACACTAGTTCCTCAAATTAGTAAGCAAATGACCAGTTCAAAAATGCACCAAAGTTAAATCAATTGTCATAAAAGTAGCTTTTGTTCTTTATAGACCCAAGTCATTCATAAAGTAACAGAGGTGATGTTAAAATATGATCAGTCTACTGAAATACGTTTTTTCAATTGATTTGATTGCGTAAACTATGATGAAAATACTAGAACAAAAACATCAACCAAGCATTTAATACCTAAAATGATGTTTGAAATATTGATATAAATGACAATGCGACAGTAATTTCACATCGAGTAGCTTACCGTAATCGTTTTCGAGGACTGGTTAATGAGACAGATGTAACAGCAATGTTTCTGCATAAATGTTACCCTCAATTTATAAGTATACATAGCTTAAGCTGACCATATAGGATTTAGAACCAGAACATTGTACACACTCGATTGCTACAATACAGAGAAAATAGATAATATGAAGAGACAAGAGCTCAATACAATGCTTTCAGACACTTCTCTTACACTTTCATACAGTGATTAGAACCAAGGTGTGAACTGCTACTTTAAGAGTACTGCTGTCCCACATATTAACAGCACAGCTGCAGCACTGAACAAAATTGGTATAAAAATGTTTAGTTAATGGTTAACAGAAGAAATGTTTCAATTCCTGCACATAAAATTGTAACCATAGTGAAATGATGAATGTAAGAATATCCAGAGTTGACTACACAGAGAAGCAAAGCTTACAAAGAACATCAACCTGAGTTGAAATTTCATAACTATCAGAATTCTATATTGTATTACATGCTTTATAACAATTGGAATATTATAGCTTGCATAATTTTATGTCACATTTGTAAATACATTTGTTACATGCACAATCTATAATTTTCCATTTGTTATACAGCATGTCTTAAACTGCAGAATAGTCATGTTTTCAAATATTACAACACACAGTGCTGTCAACAAAGCATGAATCAAGGGAAGACTCATCCTTATTCAATTGAGAGGTAACAGACTGTCTACAATATTTACCAAGAAGTGACTTAATATTCATTATAACATGGGTTTTTTTGGCTTTTATAGAATTAATACAAAATTAGATTTTGCAAAATCTAAAAATTCATTACAGAGTGAACAAAAATGTTTTAACAATCCTACTTTCATTTTTTCAACAACATTTTTAATGTTACACAGGAATGTAAGACAGTAAATATGTGACATAGTCTACATATATTAATATCAAAATATTTCCCCAACAATTTCATCAGAAAAAAATGTTATAGAAAAGAAAAGCTATAAAGACTAGCCTGTGTTAGTTAGGTTAAGTGAATTTAATCAATACACCAAATATCAGGAAGTCATTTTTATAGTAAGAATGAACAACAAAATCCATTTTAAAAACTTCAGTCCATTAATTTCACATATCCATTCTACAAATAATCTACAAAACAAGAAAAGTTGTCTTTGAATTCCATCAAATAAACAATTGTAATGAAAAAAAACTCAGATTCTACAAATTTGTAATGAATGGCAACTAATTGAAACACTACATTCATAGAAAACAGTCATTCAATAAGCAAACTAAGCCTCACATGCTTAAGTTAGCACGAGATGACTTAAGTTCTGCTCAAATTTCAGGACCAACATCTCATCAGGTAACTACCGGTACTAGGGCAATTATGTGAGCACATTTCTAAGACTTAAAGTATTTTCTGAAAAAAAAACTGAAGCAAATCCCTAAAAACTAATAACAAGTATAAAGCAGTCATTCAGAAGGTGTCACTTAGTTCATGAAAAAAATGTCTATGATAACAACTCTTCTAACAATGTACAATCAACAATAATGTGTAACATATCACATAGAACTGGTTAGTTACTGAGCAAGATGAAATCATGTGACTCGTCTCTAATTCAAGTATGGTGAAAGTCTGTAGAAAGATGTTCCCAGTAAATGTATATTCTGAAAAGAAAAAAACAATAACAATTTATCCCTTGTTATACAAGTACGTTTGTATACATCTGACCTGTAATGGTTCAGCAGTCAAGATGTTCAGTGACAAGGTCAGAAAAAATAGTCGAGTTCATGAGTTCATGGTTATCTGACCACCCAATTTTATTTTGTTGCTGACCCTATAGTTTCTTACAGCAAAATCTGAAGCACGCAAACATTTTGGGGAGAAATCATACCTACAAAGCATGAATGGTAAGTTCACAAAAAAATGAGATAGAAGTTTTATTGCCTGCTTGCTTTACCCTGTGCCAAGTTGATAACTTTAAAATTGTTCAAGTAATGGGCTACATTAAAGTTTTTGAAAGACAATAACAATGCTGCAGCGATCATAATATCTCGACTTTTTCTTCAACACAGAAGATCTAAAAATGAAGAGTCTACTACATGAATATACCTCAGATTTTAAGTTGGTAAATATTTTACTTTTCAATATTCTATGTAATATTTTAATTGCTCAAAGAATCAGTGAAATAAAATACAACATCAAAATAGACAATTAGTATTACATTAACACAGTTTTATATGTTTCTGAATTTCACACTGCTGTGTACATACTGGATAAAGTAACATTCAATTATAATTACATCTATGAAGATAAACTAAATGGTAAATCATTTTAATGCTTTTAAAATAAATAAAAAAGAAAAACTTACCCAATAAATTATACACTAAAATCTTTTTAAGAATTCTTCGGCACTTAGACGCGCTCTGGAATTGACTGCAAGTTTCATGTCATTGATCTCTTTATCAATTTCTTCCATAAAATGAATGATGAAATCAACTAGCTTATGTTTGAACATTTGCTCTGTGTGGAAATTAGTGATAAGGAAACTGATATCATAACCCTGAAAATAATACATACAAATGTCAGTGACGATGAAACTATAGCATCCTAGTTGTGGCATGTTAAACCCTTCTATGAAAATTTGGCAAAAATGTCCATTTTCCTCCATATATGGAGAAGTTGCCAATTCCTTGTGGAAGGGTAAGTTAGTACTGATTAGTATACAGTCGAGGAAAACTGGTTAGGAGAACCAGTTGCCGTATATAACCGAAATTGTTGAAAAAATGACGTCAAACCCCAGTGACGATGTAACCATAGCATCTTCCACAGTTAACAAGAATTTGGCACAAATACAAATACAATAGAAACAAGTAAACCAAACGCAATCAAAAAGACATTGAACAGGGATATCAAATATGATATAGACACAGTTCAAATTTCAGTCTGCTCAAAAAACAATCAGCCTAAGACCAAAGCCATAAAAAGTTGATTGAGCTATATAAAATTTGCTAACATGTAGTCTGACAGGGCTGAGAGTTAAGGTACTGAGACATGGAAGAAAATTTTTAAATATTTAAAACATCAACAAATTCTAATCATAGTGGATTATAAACATAAAGCAGGTCAATGCCAACCAGCTTGAGTATTAGCCAGCCAGGCTCAACAAATTTTTTCAGGCTACTTGTGCAGCAGGGCAACCAGCTAAGAATTTTAACTCTTTCTACAGCAATTTCAACTTGTCCTGAGTCCTAATTACTTGCGGATGAGTGGATTTGTCGAGTCCCTGCCAGTCACTAGACAAACAAGTACAGGAGAGACGTATGTAATAAGCAAAAGTTTTTGCCAATCAAGATTGGGTGACTGGAAATATTCACGCAGACTGGTTAATAATTTCATACATTAATATGGATCATTTTCACCAAAGAGAAAAAGGCATGTGTTTTTTTTACTTTCAACAAACAGTAGGAGACAGACTAAAACATAATAATGGCTTAAAAAATGCACATACTTCTACTGGCTTTCTTCGGAGTACTATAAAATTTTCAGCTCTCATCATCATAAATCGCATGAATTTGTGACATAATATCTTTTCTATTTCATCACTCTGTAAAAAAATAGACAGTGTAGATATATGAAGTTGAGATATAAATTGTTTCTAAAAACTAAAGCACATGATTGGTTGATTCTGAACAAAGTTTCAAAATTAACCAATCAAAGTACTGCATTCTTAGATAGGACATTAGACAGTCAGATTTAAAGCCTTTTTCGCAGAATAACATACAGAAATGCAAATGTTTTTTTTTTGTTCAAGATACATTTAAAGTTGATAATACTGATTGATGCAAACAGAACAATTTATTATCTTCATCAGAGTGTTAACTAGAAGTAATGTGGCTACATCATTTGACCGGGCTAACAAGCAAATCTGATGTTATACTCGAATATTATACATTTTCTCTTTCTTATTTTTACAATGCACTTTTCCTAGATCCATTCATTGTGTCAAGAATATTTAGCAAATATAAACATGCCATTAAAATGTGCAGACACAACAGCTACACAAAATAATGCGGCCGGCACACATGTACGAGTACTTCAATTCACCTGCAACTTTTTTTTGTAAAGGACTACACCTAAGAAATGGCTTTTAAAGAAACCTGCCCACCAAACCTACCTGTTTTACTGCTATACTAATGCGTAATGAGTTGATAGAACCTTCTATTAAAACTTTTTCTTTCTCATTTCTGCTTATTACTACCGGAGTCAAAAGAAGTTCCTTACTGCTCCTGAAGACAAGCAATATAAAATTGGTAACAAAAGTCATAAATAAATCTCCTACCAGTTCAGTCAGTAACTGTTATAAGTGCATTTCATTAGTATCAATATGCTGTAAATATCTGACAAAATGAAATTTAGTATATTTACCAGTAAATACAATCTGTACAATGAAAATTGTGCAATCAAGTGTATGTTTACAGCACAGTAAACAATATTGTATAAATAAACTTGATCCATCAAATCAATGTTTGATATTTTTGAAGCAAAACAATGCATACCTAAACATTAGTGAGTTACTTAATACTTGAAACAGTAAACTTTAAGCAGAATTGTAGTACATTAAATGTAAATTAACATAATGTATTGCCAGCAGGAATCATTTTCCTTGTCTAAAGTTTTGGGTCTGATATGCATTACATTAGGTAGACATTTAATAAAAGAATTTATCTAAAACAATGATATGAATCCTTAAAGAATTAGGTATCATAGCAAAGCTTACAAGGAAATTCATTTATGAACCCACTATTGTGCTAGTTTAAGGCATGTAACATTCTCTATCACAAATGTGTTTATGATATTTGTGAAGCATGTTAACAAGGAAGTTACTGGTTTCAAGTTGCCGTTTTAAAGATATATCTCTCTAAAACTACAAAAAGGAAATGTAAAATAAATTCAAGCTGAATTAACCAAGATTTTCTGCATATTGTACAGTTTAATCCCTGAAAATTTAACTCCCTTAAAACTGGAATTCTCTGAAATTTGGACGATTTTTCACGTCCCATTTTTTCTCCTCTATATAAGTATATTCAATAGTTCCCTGAAAAGCAGAATTCTCACAAAACCAGATTTTTGGCCTGGTCCAGAAGGGGTCTGATATTCAGGGGTTATACAGTATTAAGTTTTAACATCTGCATTTAAATTACTGATTTAATCATATCAGAGGGCATTATTTTCCTCATTGAATATTGATGTGTTGAACATAAGACCAACATTTGTACATGCTTTTGTTTAGACTCAGGAGTTTCTGGTAATACAAAGGCTAGACAGCAGAAGTAAAAATAAAATTTTCGAATATGGGAGATAAAAATAAGTGACAGTGTGAATATATTTTCTAAGAGTACAAAAAAAGGACATACATCCAATATTTCTGAACAATACAATTATGAAACTTCGAACAGTAAAACTGCTGCAATTCTGCTAGAAAAGATATTGAATAGAACAGCGCAATTTGATAGATGATTAATTAATTAAAATATGTCAAAGGTACTTCAATAGGAAAAGGCCAAACAAATGCCTTCATTAGATGCAAAAAAAAAAAATCTGGCCTAAATATTAAAAAAAAACCTTTTCAGCACAGTCCAACAATAATCTTAGGATTACCCATATTAATAAAACAATGAATACTTGGATTTTATACCTAACTTCCACTTCTGGTTTATTATGTCTTTCAACATTCTGAGAGTTGAAATTTTCCAGGCACATAGTTGCCTCTAGTGTGTGCCTGATAGCAGTCAGGTATGGCTTCAATGTCGCAGACTGAAATTATATTAAGTACAACACATTATTTTATCAGTTCAACAAAATAGGATCATTTGTCAGCTAGTGGTGATTGCAGACAATGGACTTTGCATTTTCTTATGAGGTAAAGATCCAAAACACTGGCCACAGTTTCTCAGGATATGCCATTCCATTCACTCAGAGAAAATTTTATACTGTTTGGCAACAGGAAGCAATCTGTAGGGTTAGGCTAAGATGATATTCAGCAAGGGCGAAGCGCTCATTACACATTATACCATATACGCACATGCATACCAAAAGTTCCACAACCTGATGTAAAACCAAATTATTGTATGATGAGTTTTCTCTTCATGCCTCACTGTGCGTATAAACATTTCATTCCTGCCTACACCTTTGATAAGCATATGATATTATATACCACTGAGCATTACAAATACAAGACATACCAAGTGATAAACAATCACATGTACATCCGAACAAAAATAAATATTTCCATATATCAAACTTCCACCAGGTATTATAAAATTGAGGGGATCTAGTCTACCAAAAGTAAGTGTAGCAGAATAGACAAACAACTAAAACTTATTAGTAATGTTACATTACATAATTATAGCCTAACTCAGCAGACTAATAGATCATTTATGATCATTCTTTCAATCAAAACAAACTCAGTGAAAGAATTATTTGGGAATGATAACAGCTATTCATTGCATGTATAACAGATGAAGGCATTTAATGTCAATTTACCAATAAAGTTATTACATTTATGTAAAACATAAAAGTGTAATAGAAATCTGCCGGTCACTTGACAAATGTTTGATTGCCAGTCCTTACATAAAATAGTAATTCAGGACCAGCAGACCAACTGTTTTGTGAGACACAAGTTGCAATATGATTGCAAGTTCAAACAAGATGATAAATAAACATTCCATAAACACAGAAAATTAGTCAAGTGATTTGATATGGGGGAATTGCAAATTTGCAGCACAAAAAGGAAACCTAATTAACAATAGAAACCTAATTAACTATAAAAGACAATTATGAGCAAATGGTAATGAATATTCATCAGCAAAAGCATATCTGACAATGCAATATGATAAATGCAATAGAATTGCTATACTTAACTACGAAAATAAGAGAAAAATAAGTTGAGTGTTGACTCATTTAGTCATTCACTCGTTGACACTGACAGACTAAGTCGGACTCAAACTACAGGTATATTGAAATGTACGCCAACAGAAAACGTCAAAGTATACTAGTTGTATCCATATACTATCGTAAAATGGATATTAGCAAGAAAATAATGACGGCAATCAATCATTTTATATTGACACACCATGAACATCAACAGTAGCCGGATAAACACTTCCGCATATAAATTCAGTAAAATTAGGCACGAAATTCAGAAAAAAATCACAATAACAAGTACGTTCTACCATTTGTGCACATTAATAACAACCAAATATTTGTTCTCGGTTTTATATTCGAGCTTCTTACAATACAACAAAGTGACCAAACACAGTAGAAAATGAAAATAATTGTAAAACACCCACCATTTTGCAGTTTCAGTCCTGAACCGGAAATAATGTGTCGCCATCTGGCGAAAGAAGTGATGACCAATGAAACGAGATATAGTATAAGAATATTTCTTGAACACGTGTTATCAGTTCCCGTGATAGCTCAGTTGGTAGAGCGGAGGACTGTAGTGGATTATGACTGTTATCCTTAGGTCGCTGGTTCGAATCCGGCTCGCGGGAGGTTTTTTTATCTTTTTATTATTAGAAATTTATTTTACTGTATTATCAAAGTTGACTAACGGTTCTTTTCTTCTAACAAAAATTATACATTCTGAAAAAGATTTATACAGTCTGAAAGTCGCTTCTGCTAGATTTTTTTAAACTTGATAATTGAAAATATGACGGAATTGAACTGTATTTTTTTTAAAATTGACTCGTTGAAAAAGAACACATAATAAAGCTTAAAAATATTAATAAATTCCAAATATCTTTTATTTTTGGTAAATCAAAACATTTAGCATTTATTATGAAATATATTAAAGTAAGGCTATGATGCATTCTTTATTTTTCTATGGCCAAGAAAGAAAAACAAAATGAAACACTCAAGTGTGGTAATAGTACAACTATCAATCAGTCTGTCTTAACCAAATAAAGTCTCTTAAATAATTATCAACTGTAACACAATATATTGGTCTCGGTTATAAATAGATATTTCTTTCTTTTCTGTAGATGTTTCATCTTAAGAAATCTTTACTGACTATTTAAAAGCCATTTTCATAAATTTTGATGGAATGTCATTACAAAATATTCTATTTCTTACAATCCTATATGTTTTTACTAATTGAAACTGAATATCAGTATATTTTTGTAAAAAATGTAATAATGTGTTTCATGAATGCAATGTGATGCTCAAGTCTGTCTATTTACGTATTATTTTGTTACAAAAAATTTTAAAATTCAAATTTACAGGGCATTGTATGAGTATCCATTTACAACTACATACACCGATATGTGCTATTGAAGTAGAAGAATATTTACCATGAGGAGACTCAATGACTACAGTAGTAATTTACTGACAAATTATCGTGTAGTCAGAGTGATCCAGCAATGTGTATACTGAGACAATAAAGCACATTAACCATTTGATGATTATTTTAAGTCAATAACATGTGGTTCTATCTATAAAATCTATCATGTTAACCTACAGATAGGAGTTAAATATCATTATGTTGATAACAAACAGAGCCAAAATCTTCCAAATACTAGTATTTTGGAACATTGTAAATGGATGAACAAACATATCTAGCCATGGAAACCATAGGATCAACAGCCAGTGGTTCTAGACTAGATATCACAATGATATTGCCAGTGTACCAGTAAACTGAATGGCAACTGACAACTTCCAAACATAAAGTATGACTCTGAGGATAAATGACTTCAGATCCATTCATTACTAGTCTGAACATCAAATCAAGGAGTACTAATATTAGTAGATAAGAAAGCACAAAATCAGTAATTGAGTAATATACACATTTTTATTAAAATTCTTAATAGATTTGTACCAAAAACCATCAATATACATAACAGACAAAACTATATACAGAACAATTCTAACAAATGTTGTGCTGCAATAGTAACACTGAACATTTAACCATATCTTCAATAAATACACCAGGAAACAAATAAAATGAATAACAGATTATCTTGTTATTGTGCCAATTATGCAATCACTTAAGTATATAAGTAAAGGTGCCTCAAAAATAATGATTGCTTGTTTAATGCCAATAATTTAAGTTCAATTATGTTACAAGAACTGCTGCGTTACCTATCAGTACTATTGTATATCTTCCCCACATAATAAGTGATGTATATGTTGGTAACTTGGATATAAATAGTCAAGGCATGAAACCCGTAACATCAACAGCCATGTACACAATGAATAGGGTTAATCAAGTCTAGTTTAAAAATTATATATATTAAGCACACATTATTTTTTCCAATAGAATAAAGCACTTTAATTGGCATACAAATTATACTTGAAGCTAAAATTAAACAGATTCAAGTAAACTCTAAACTCTACACATCCTACATTAATTCATTAATCTCAGGCACAAAAAATACATGAAAAACTAATGTGAATTGGAGAGGATAATAAATCAATAATAAAATGTTTGATACATGAAAAAGACATACAAATCAAAGTGATCAAAGCTCTTATAGGGCTTTTTTCACAGGTATGGGAAGGGGCCTTTCTTAAATTTGAGGTAAACTAACACATTATTTTTGCAAAAGAGGAGAAAAAACTTGATACAAATTGAATTTTAAGGGAAATCTGCAAGAATTTAATGATTTTTCCTGAGGGAAGACGCCTATAAATGACACTTGCTATAGAAGGAAAAAAAGCCCCTTCTTACTATTTAAGTTACATTTCAATACAATCAGAAACAAGACGATCATTTGAATACAAGTAAATACACTGTTTAATTTAGAAATAAAGCTGTATGACAATTATGAGTCCAATTTTGTCAACCCAAAAGTAACCTTAATCTGCATAAACCCCCAAAAATGGGTCTTGCGAGTATGACGTCAATGACAAACTGAATAAAATGAAATAATCAAAAAGGTAAAAACTGTGCAATCATTTTATATTAACTGAGACTCAAGAAGAATATTACAAGCATAAAATTCATAAACATTATTTCTAAATCATTTATACAATCAAGAAGCAAAATGTCATAAAAACAAACCAGAAAAATAATCATTTCACCATCAATTAACTTAGCTATTGTTTTGAGATGGCATCTGTTCTAAAGATGATGCTATGTACTGTACATCACCTTGTCCCTGTTCCATGGTAACAACAGGAACTGGGGCCACAGTTCGTACACTTCCACCAGTATTTCGAGCCTGGTTTCCAGTAACTTGCTGAGGAGACAAGGACACAATTTTTATCGCTTTATTGTTAGAACCTTGCTGGACAATGATACGTGACCCCTGAATTTCTGACCTTTTGATCGTAGGAATTTTTACTTGGTTGGTTGCTTTTCTGATTACAACGGAACTGCCATCTGGTCTTATTTTAACAACTTCACCATCCTGTCTTATTTTCACAACTTGTGGTTGTTGAATTGTAGTTATGACATGTGGCTGAACAGCTTGAGGCATGCTATTTTCATACGAAGATGTTACAGTAGTACCAGATTGCTGTGATGATTCTGCACTTGTGTTTTGCAACACAACATGTGGAACAGATGCTGGCTGCGATGGTTTATTGTAATTTTCCTGCAGAAAAACCGGAATAATATCCTCACCAGAAGCCTGCTGAGAAAACTGAGCTAAAGTAATAGCTTCAGATATTGGAGCATTAACAGTGTTCAATTCATTCATAGCTACAACAACATTTTCAGAAGATAAAGCGCCCTCATCAAGTTGGGTACCAATTTGTTCCATTACCATCATACCATTTTCACCTTCTACATCACCTTCCATTCCTTCAAATTCATTGTTTTCATCATGTTCATCCATTTCTTGGGAATCAATATTCTCCATATTATTACCATTATTTTCAGTGTTAACAACATTATCAGTCTCTTGCTCATTGATAACAGCATCCATTTCTATGTGAGCACCAGTGGGTGTTTCTGCAGGCCTGATCTCAAAATTCTCCCCAATTTCCATATCAACTCCTTCATGCTTCAACTCAAAATGCTTCTCAAGGAATTTCATAAGAGTAAATTTCTTGTTACAGATGAGACACACATTGGGTCTTGGTGGATGAACTTTGGATAAATGTTTTTGTAGATCAGAATGGATTCCAAAGACACCAGTGCAGTGATTGCAAGAAAATCTCTTCCCAATCTCGTTGTCTTTCCAATGTGTATCTGTTTTATGTTGCATCAAGTTAAATGGCGAATGGAAATCAATATTACATTCTGTACAATTATATGGAGGTTTCGTATCGTGATAAATCTTCACATGTCGAGTCAGGTCACGTTTACGCTTAAACTTCTTGGTGCAGAATCCACATTTAAAGTCATGATCATTGGAATGAATGATCATGTGACTGGCAAGTTGACTTCTCCATCGGAATGAAGAATTACACAGCATACAAGGAAACTTGGCATTACCTGTGTGCAACTTTACATGTGACTGTAGATCATTGACCGATGAAAATGTTTTCTCACACGTATTACATCGGAATGATACTTCCTGGAGGTGTTCCATCATATGGCGATCAAGCTCTCTTCTTGAAATAAATCTTTGTGGACATTTCTGACAAGCATGGGCTTTCTCTCCCGTGTGTTCATACATATGCTCATCTAACTTGTATTTAAAATGAAACTCTTGCTTACAAACGTGACAGGTATGAGTAAGAGGCTTACGATTAGTATGAGCAGTGGCTTCATGCTCAATCAATTCTTCCTCAGAAGGCACACAAAGAAGGCAAGTTTTACAGAAATGTTTATCATCTGATTTGTGATGATTGTTCAAGTGTTTGTATAAATAACGCTTCCAAACAAAGGTCTGATCGCAGTAGTCACATTTCAATGGACGATTCCCTTCATGAGATTTCATGTGACGCATCAAATCCCCTTTCTCCCAGAAGGCAAAGCTACATATCTGGCATTTCCATTCCTTCTCTCCACCACTGTGCATTTTTCTATGACGGATCAAATGAGCATTTCGATTAAAAGCTTTTCCACAAAATTTGCATTTGTATGGTTTTTCTCCTGAAAGCCAAAAAAACAACCATATTTAAACATCACAAAGAACCAGAGTATAAACTTATCTACTCTTCAAGAGTTTATCTATTCAGTTAAGAGAAATTCAAGAATGGGATTTTAGAGTTAAATGGCAACAGACAAAGTAACAAAAACAACATGCTTCCCTAATTCAAAAGACAGTCATAAAAATTAGATGGTTGCAGAACAAAATCCAGTTGTTCAAGTTTCAACACATCCAAAAAAGTTCCAAAATATTATTTTGTATCAATGAAACAAATCAGGAGTATGATAAGCACACATCTCAAATCAAATACTGACCCAAGTAGACCGCTGTGATGGAGAGAATATGGCAATTGTTTAGTTTGAAATTATCGTTAGAAATATTTTCAGATTCACTATAGCCAAGAATAGTCATACTGAATCAAATTGTCTTACCAGTATGTATGATCAAATGTCTTGTCAAGTGACATTTGTAACTGTAGGCTGCCGGACATTCAGGACACTTGTACTGCTTTCCAGAACTTCCTTGATGTATCTTCATGTGCTGTACTAGATTTTTCTGCTGTGAAAATGTCTTATTGCATGTTTCACATTGAAACACACTGATAGTCCCTCCAGTGTGAAGCTTCAGATGCTTTTCAAGATTCGCTTGAGATCTGTAAGTTATAGCAAGTATACATCAGCCCTATTTGCCATTTTACATCATATATACAGTAAAACATGGTTATAGTGTACACAGATGTAGTGAAGAATCGGATCATGAAATTCACTGTATCATCAGTATGTATGCTGCATTTAATAGTCGTCAGGAAGATAAAAAAAGACAATTAAGAAAAACTACTGCATGTGTTGTAACGTTACTTACTTGAACACAACTTGGCATTCTCCACATTGAAAAAGTTTGTCCTCATGAGTTTTCATGTGTTGAATGAGGTTGTTTTTCAAACTGTATGCTGACCCACACTTGTCACATATATAAGGCATGGAGATTGAGTGAGTCCTCACGTGGGTCTTCAAACTCTCTATGAAATGAACACAAACAAAAATGTAAGATTTTACTCTACTAAATGAAGCACGTAAACACAAAATATATCAAGATAATTCTTAGATGTTGACAATATGCCACTAGTTTCCATCACAATGTGATGTGGCCATACAATCCTTCTTACTACTTATCAAGCTTTAAAAATGTACATAAATTTTCTATCACAAGTTTCACAAGGATATCATTAATGTATCCTTGTATCTACTAAATTGTTTACCTTTGTCCTCATAGGCCTCAGTACATAAATCACACTTGAAAGGTTTGTGCTGCTTTAAGTGCCACTGCCATTCTTGCTCTCCTTGTTCACCGTAGAAAGCCAGGTTACAATCAGTGCACATATACAAACGTTCTTGTATATTATTGCTGTTACATGTATCCATCAACAACTGAACGGTACCCGTTTCTCCATCATGTGTACCTTGAGACTGATCATGTGTGGCAATCTGAAGGAAAGAATATTAGCATAGATAACTTTGGACATAAAATGTGTTCCTATCAAAATTTAAACATGACACAATTCGAGTGCAGACAATGATATTTCACTGTTCATGAATAGGATAAGGAAATCCAGTTATCTGTGCAACAAATTAAATCTCTAGAAGATTTAATACATACTTGGACAACTGCTTTGAGTTTCAGAAGAGTTTAAATATTAAGAAATTACTTGAAAATACACTTCATAAGATTCAGAAAATGGTTTTATTTGAAAAAACCTCTTCATTTTGAAAACATAGCAGACAAATTTATAATTCTATGGATTTACATGAATATTAAAATCAAACAGACAATATAAATACCTGCATATCATTGGTCAGTACACTGACTGCAGCTTGCACTAAAGCTTCAACATCTGGTTGAGTCTGAACAACCACTTCACTGACACTTGCACTCATATTTGCAGAGTATAACTTTTCTTTGCAAAATAAGGAAGAAAGTGAAATATGAAATATTTTCTATACTCAAATACAAGCTGCTGAACTTTCCTTCTTCAGTTCAAAATATCAACAAAAATTAACATGAAAAAGGCCAGAGGCTGTATTTTAAAACAAATGTAAACATCATTTTCATTTAAAATCTATGTCGGTTATTGTGGATCTAAGATATCATAGATTGTTTTAGCGCATGATTATTTTGTAAGTAGATAACACAGTTTTCACTAGACATTGAAAATTGAAGATCAAAAATGACCTTTGACTGATGAACATCTGAAGAGTAAACAAAATTTCCTTCCAAATTTCTTGAGTATTAGAACCTTTGGTACAAATTCTCGAAAGCCAGAAATTGTAATTTACAAATTTCCAGGATCAAAATGCTGTTTTAAGGGTCAAATGAATGCCCCGTGTTATTGAGGCAGGTCAATGATTTTAGGATTGTCTCTCGCATGGATAGACAGGTATGAAATTAGACAATCTCAAGCTAAATTCCAAGCATTTTACTAGCTAATACGTTTCACGAAACATAATGTTTAATATAATAATTTCACAACAAAGAATAATTAACCAGCAGGAAATTGAGGAAGTTAAGTAGATAACAGTTGTTTGAACTAAAGCCAGGGGGTGTAACGATCGAAAACACCTAGTGAATGAATCAATATTACAGTCAGTTTATAAACAATTTCAACATTGCATCGATAGAAAAAAATGAGAAAATTCACTAAACATTAATGTAAACGACCAACAACGCCACGCTAGTAGCTACTAGTTCGTTTCTGTTCAGTTCTCATTATTAATAACTCGACTAACGTCCTCGAAGTTAGCATTTTCATTGAAATACCACGATATGAACGAATCAAACATATAAACTAAAGCAAAACATAATGAATAATATTAATATGTACCTGTTTATATATTATTCTATTATCAAAACGCAGGCGATTACGTTTAATCAAGGAAAATACCTCGCCTTAGCAATGTTATTTCCTCATGGCCGCCATAACACGCAATTGGTTCCCGTAATGCAATGCGGGGACGCGCGCGTGATTAAAAGGGCGGGAATTCAAATTACTCTGCGGTCTTCAGACGATTGGCGTACAGGTTCCCGTCTGGTTCCCCTTCGATGTAAGAAAAGCCCGTTCTGTCGAGAAGCTCGTTTTTTAATGAAAGCAGGTACATTGAGACTTAAAGTTGCAATTATATTCTGATGAAATTAGTAATTAATAAAAACAAACATTCAAGTTTGTTTAACTTTCTTTGTATCTTGTAAGATGTCGTTAAACCGAAATAATTATACTCATTTTCGTCAAAACAACTGCTTATTATAAACTGGGACCAATAAACGCAATTAATTAGTCCCACTTGAACGGCTGTATAGTACACATACATAAAATACTGTTTTAGAATAGATACAGGTCTTAGGCTTTAGTTAATATAATATTTTAATATGCTATATAGTCTATGACTATAACAACTGAAATATTTGAAGTCAATATTTAAAATGGTATTTGCCGATGAAGTCGTTCTGAGCGAATATGATTTGCTTTTAAATGGTAACGTTTTCATTCGTCCCCGTCAATCAGACAAGATAAAAGTACACGAACGCATAATAGATTTATCTAAAGCAGCTAGGGAAGGGGGTGTGATTTTGTGTGAGAAGGGGCTCAAATTAATCAATTAATTGATACAATTTGGATAAAGGCCCTGACATACGTTCATTGTTGTTGGTGTCAATGTTTATGATAAATGGTCACAAAATGTATTAGGATGTGTTTCTGTAATACTTTAATTCAATAAATACCCTTATTGTCAGAAAAAATACTTCCATTTTATGAGAAAATCAATATAAAAATCAATGCATTGCTTGGTGCTGTCTGAGACAAATATATACATATGTCCCAGGTGCTAATGCTCATTGATTCATACCAGGAACTGTACCCCTTTTTGTTTATATTCATATAAACTGACATTTTTATATTTTATTTTATCATTTTGCGTCACAAGTCGAGCTGACATTTTCTATTGTGCTTACAAATATTTCATTGGAAAACTGTAATTAAAGGCAACACTTCTTGATCAACAATCAGATAAGCTTTGTTAAAATGCAGTACACAAATCAGATAATGCGAACAGTAGTGAAAATATAAACAACACAGCTGAATACCAGATGAATAGAATAAATGTCACATAATGAACAATGTAGTTAAATTACAGTATTTGTTTATCGTATGGCCAAACTGCTTAAACGTTTAGAGCGATTCTTTAATTCAAGGTTATATTTGTGTCTACACTTATATATAACTAAATCACAAACGAGGCAATTGATGTTTTGGATGACACAGGCTTAATCAAAAGAAAAATAAATACTAGTCCTGGGCCCACAAGAAACAAATTAACCAAAAATAGACGAAGCAGCTGAGATTAATCAGATATTTGACTTTTCATAAAATACATGTAGTTAGAGTTGTGTATAGGACACACACGCGCGCGCGCACAAACGCACATGCACACACAAGCGTAGCTTCGTGTAAAAAATAAGCATGAATCTACACATTTTCTTGCAGCTAAGGTATAACAAAATATTTACTTCCCAGGCTATCTGTTCTGTCGGATCTGTTTTATATATGGCCATGACGCGATGAGAGATCTATTTCCGTTCTGGTTATATCTGAATGGACGATATACATGTAGTCTATTATCAGTAAAACGTTTTCAGTTCGACTTGCAGTGCAGTTTTTTTTAGTTAAGTTTGTATTGGGGCGTAGCCCAAGGTGAATAAAACAATGACACTTTATTGATGCTCAAATTGCCAACGTGTTTGCTAAAATGTAAAGTTTACGGGAACCACCGCGTTTATCACGCTGATGGTGGCAGAAAAGTATTGCGACACTTTCATTCAAGATGTCAGTCTTATTTCAACTGTTTAACAAACTCATATGCAAAGATTTTGAGTCTATGTCCGCTTCATAATACATATAAATCACCAAATGCATTTTCCCCGCCTTGTCGAGTGGGCTGTCAAAGCGTAATAATTTACGGATGCAGGTTTAGAGACGTTGTTCACATAAAAATAAGAAAAATCCTGAACAGATTTTCATGTTTAACTTTCTGTACGGTACTTGGTATTATTACTATACTCACATCAAAGAGAAATTGCTCATTTTCACACAATCAATGGACTTAGTGCTGATATTCTGATTTACATGCGACTTTTTTCACTAATTACTCATCAATAGTAATTACTTGACATCCTGTCTAGAAGCGTGTCAGTCACTGTTTTTTCCACTGCGCATCTCTTTCACGCAGAATTCCTGTAAAAATTCTACCATATATATTCCGTTACCTAGCAACCGCCATATTGGATTTGCTATTGTGAAGAAAACGATGAAAATTCAACTGAAGATCTATGATATATGTCGCATGTTTCTATTGTTGTGACTTAAGACTACCAAAAAAAATGGGGTGGGTAGATGAGGACGATACGGATGTAAGTCGATTCCCAGTTGATGATTTTGTTCAGAAAATACGAAATGCTCTCAATGACATAGATTCAGTGTGTTACGGTGAGTCTCGATAACTTTCGTTTGTTGACTTATTAAAAGTGATCTAGTTTTAAAACTGATATTATGACCCAACGAATCTGCAATTTCATATTAACATTTATGCATTAGTGATATTAGACACTCGTAGAATCTGGAGTTTGTTTTTCTGATTGTACAGACGATTATTGGCTTTGTTGTTAATTACCTCTATGGAAATTTTGAAATTATTGAACGCAAATTTAGTTCGCGTAATTACGAAGCATTTTGTCATTGTTTTCGTTGAGTCACGTTCTCCAAATATAAATTTTGCTTCACGGAGTTTTCTTTCAGAAAATTATTACAATTCGACTGTGAGAATATTTCACTGATTTGATTATCATAATAAACTCAACTAGTGATAAAGTAACATCCGAGTATTACGTATAAACATTCTACAGATGAAACTCAGCAAAAACAATCCACACAAAAGGTGTCTGTTGCAACAAAATGGCAAAATCCTGATTATAACCTGCATAATATTGTCTTTATTGTTAATATTTAATGAAGATAAAGTGTATATATAACTAGAAAGGTGACGGCAGAATGACGTTTTTCATATGTCAAGGAAGAAGATATCATTTCTTTATAACAATTACTGCCAATGACGACTTCCTGGTTATCTATCCAGTACTCACACAATAGTCGGAGATTGTTAGGTACGGCTCATTCCAGCAGGCGGGATTCAGCCTAAGTACCTTAGGACAAGGTGTTCTGAATTCCGTTTTGATTACGATACCCCAGTTCATAACCTTAGATGACTGATACGGGTCTCTAAATACAAATAATCATCATTGGATCATTGGATTGTATATAACGCACGTCTCTGAGCAGATAATTTACCAGTACAAATTACACATGAACTGAGATCGATAAAAACACACCCATTGCTATAATTTCGTTACCATGACGACTCAGAATGGCTTCGCGCAGATATTGAGCCAGATTAATAACTTTATTCGCTCAACATTTGAGATATTACCAATTATTCATCGAATTACAATTCCGATTTTCTCGCAGATAAACTAGATGATTTTTGTGTGTTCAATATATGTAATTAAATTTGTCTATGGAATTTGGTTGTAATTCAGGTAAGGCGCGAACTGCATTTCTATTTTTAGAAATAAATAAAAGACTATATTATTGTCTCAATATGGCTACATGAATATACAGTGGAACATAGTTATAGCGAAGTCTTTGGGACCCGAATAATATCAATATTTCACTATCTATTACATTTAATTAAAGAATGGCCTAGTCGGAAAACAAATATTACTTCACAATGTCCGAGTTCACTGTGACCGTGTTTTACTGTACGAGTTTCAGTGTTTAGATGTCATGATATATCAAAAATTAAAACACTGCATTGTAGTATTAAGAAATAAAGGTATAATACCTAAAACTGCGTCTGAAATATTATTATAGGTCAAAAGTTACCGTATTATCATCATCATAATTTATCAGTCGTGTGTATTCTTTGGAACTGAGAGACAGGAGGTGTCTGTCGATATATTTAGAAGTCATATAAATTACGTACATGCGAATCTTACATTCAATATTTTATATGAATTACTGATACCAGTCATGACGTGCTTAATGTATTTTTTAAACATATTTGCGCATGTATCGATAGTGGCATTGATTCTTCATATATATACATGAATGACTATGAACATTGTACTAGGGGCGTCCGTGGTCGAGTGGTTATGGTATCTGACTAGTAATCACTAGCCTCTCACCGCTGTGAGTTCAAATCCCACACAGGACCATACAAATTTAATAAGCTGTCCATGTAGCTTGCGGAAAGTTGATGGTTCTATCCAGGTTTATTTCTTTAGTCTTTCTCCATAGTTAAAGCTGGAAAAATGATCTAGGCTGTTGGAGCCATATTAGACCCCACTGAACACTATACTATACACATAATTTATATACTATAATGTGATATGTACATACGTATGCAAATATATGTGTTCTGAGTAAGACCAAACAAAGCACAAAACATAAATATATTCAGAGTCTATCTCCATAATTGAAATGTTTAAATAAATTTATTGTATATAATTTATTGTAAATAACTTCTATTTAAGGATACAGTGGACAAGTACGAAGTTGTTGTGACGATGCTAGATCTTGTTTCGCGGATTTAGAAAATTCTTTGGCGACTATGAAACTTGCTGCAGTTGGTAACCAGAGTATGCACAAAGCTTGCAGGTAAACCATTCAAATAGAGTAAAACATGTATTAAATACAGTCCACACCCGTTAAAACGAGTTCAGCGGGGTATGAAAACAATTCCGTTATATCCGAATGCCTTTTAAAATGGACTGACAACTTTTCAACCAATCGTACCAATGCCGATTTCTTTTGACATTGATAATGTTTCTCCCGTCGCTAATCCCGCGTTTTTTCCTCGGTTGTGATAAATGTTATAAAATGTATTTCCAGTAAACAGCGGTCGCTAGCAAAATATATACATATCCGTGTGCTATTTATGGATAGTATACAATAACTACATCATATATAGACCAATTTTGGCTAGATACAGTCCAACTTTGTCGCCAGCACAATAAGGTATCAATTTCTAAGAAAAAATACGAAGTTAAGAAAAAAATATGTTGTAGGAGAGCATTTATATTTCAGAGAGCACTTTTTTCACTGCTCTCAGGCGGTTTCTAAGTACAGTTTTTACTGTGTATTTTAAGTACGTATAAACAGGTTTTACGGTAAAATAGAAATACTCTGGTTTGCATTAACAAGTCCTTTCATTCCTCAGAACAATCTCTCTTTTAATAGTACCTCTAATACTTCTTCAAATTATATTAATTTTGGAATGACTGATCTTGTAAGAAAGAGGACGTGAATTATCATGTTGCTAAGCGACAGACAGCGTAGCCTTTGTTCTGTCTTTGTCGTATTAGTATGTATAGATGATTAACATTCTGAAATATCTTTTTTCTTGCATTTATCACATTGATCCACCAGGAATTGATATACCGAACCTTGAAAAAAATACTGTTTCAAGGAAACACATTATGTAACTGAACACTCATTACGTGACAGCGGTGGTTTTCATTTTCATATTAATTGATTAAGTTTAATATCATAAAACATGACACGAGATTGTTTGGTAAATGAAGACTGTTTAATAGGACTAAACACATAACATTAACTACACATGGAGCTACATGCCTAACCAATTCCGGCGTCTACTAACTTTTTATTTACCTACGTAGCAGCGAGTATTGGAATAACGACCACAGAAATATGAAAAACAAGTAACGAACATGACAGTAGATAGACGTATCTTTTCTTCTTATACCTTACATACACGTTATACATTATATTTGTCAACTACAAAATACTTTAGTCGCGACCGTAGTCCAGTGGTTAGTGCGCTGGGCTTGTGACCCGACGATCCGGGTTCAAATCCCGGTCGCAGCAGGGCATACCCTGCTATGAAAATTTGACAAAAATGTCGATTTTCCTCCGTGGAGAAGTTGCGGCTCCTTGTGGAAGGGTAAGTTAGTATTAGTTAGAATACAGTCCAGGAAAACTGGTTAGGTGAACCGGCCGCCGTATACTAGTATACTAGTACATGTAACAGAAAAAAATGTTGAAAACGGCGTTAAACATATTGAAAAAATACTTACATATATGTATATACAGTTCAACCTCTCCAAAGCAACACCCTTTGGGAGAAGAAAAATTATGTCGTTGTCGAGAGGTTGTTGCTCTAGAGAGGTTAAATTAATAGTTAAATCGTACAGTGGGAAAATTCATGCTTTTGTTGACAGAGGTTGTTGCTCAAGATAAGGCCGTTCTGGAGGGGTTGCACTGTATATGTAAATATATTTTCATCTTCGATGAATCAGATAAGCATACGATTCACCACAACGTAAATTGCGATGCTGCATGTATATTCTCTTGTGTCTATTTTTCAGAACGTTTTCAGAAAAGTTAGAGTCAGTAAAAGATTGTTTAACGGGTATATCTTGTCATTGGAGTGTCAACACGAGTTACGTCATTGGTCCATTCGATGATTACATAGCAACTTTAGAGACATTGAAAGAAGAGAATTGCAGCAACTTACCACCAGAACGTAATGAATAACACCGTAAAACCTCATATAGCGACCACCTCAATATAAGCGACTCATTGTAACGACCAATCCTTTTTGGACTGCCAGTATTTTTCTGTATTTCAACTCGGTAAATAAACTACCTTTATATTAAGATCGATTCATTTGGTCCCAGAGGTGGTCATACTATCGAGGTTTCACTGTACTTATTTGTATTTTTTGCTTTATTTCACGCCGGGAATAATGCCCGATGGCTACTTAACATCAAGTTTTGTCTGTTCAAATATATATTATATATGTATAATTATTTTATGCTTTTGTTAATATCACGGGTTCGAAAGCCAAATAATCACGTAGCGTACGAGAAAATTGCTGCCGTTCGATCATCTGGGACGCTTATGGACGCATGCCGTAGCTATAGCAACGACAAAATCGGCACGCTTCTTAGAAGATTCTTAAAACTTTCACACCCGTTCTTGCATACACCAATCTAGTTACCGAAAAAGTTTCGACCTGATCGAACGCACAGTTACTGAATAATTGGCCCAGTCCTGGAACTTTTGAGACGCACCTCGTATATCTACATTTGCTAGAATTTAATTCTGTTTGGTGTCTAATATTAATAAGAACGCGCATGTTTATTCCTACATTTATTTTTGATTATTATTTTCGTGCACAAATCTTTATCTGAACTGATATTAAGATTATATCCATACGAGCACAGGACTTAATTGCCTAAATATTCAGTTTTAACATGGCGCGCAAAAATCTCGATAACTGGTCTACGAGCATTAACTTTGTGGCAGCTTTCAGACGATTTGTTTGTTTTTCTTTACCTAGAAACAACAATAACTTTTACAACGGTTACAACTACAATGCAGAACACTACAACATCTTCGACAACATCAACAACAAAACCACCACCAACAACAACAACCGAAGTGCCATCAACAACTACGACCAATAAGATTTCTCCAGTCACGGTCGAAGAAACAACACCAGACGAAGAGCAGACGACATCTGGTACAGAAATAA
Organism: Lutraria rhynchaena; assembly: GCA_008271625.1. NCBI lineage: Eukaryota > Metazoa > Mollusca > Bivalvia > Venerida > Mactridae > Lutraria > Lutraria rhynchaena. Next base: position 2,540,914 of record VIBL01000023.1, read on the forward strand.
CCAAACATTTATACATGTGTTTTATATATGTATTTATTGTGTATATTTGACACATGTCTCCTACAACTCAAGATTGAGTGACAATGTACTTTTTATTGTTTATTAATTGAATATTCTGTTTTATGTATGTATATTGATGAGACATTAATAAATGAATGATTTTCTAAAGTCCGTTCTAAAAAACTGTTTTGATGTACGTAGATTATCTGCTTACGCATCTTAATAAATATATCTGACTCAACGATTAATCTCGTCATTTGTCTAACACTGCCATTTCTGCTGCTGTAATCTCTTACGATTTCTTCAACTATTCTCTCTTCAGTAAAACCCCAAACGACCACTCCAAAGTCGATAACATCAAGTTCTATAAGTAGTTCTGAAATAACACAGTCTGGTTCTACATCAACAACTGGATCAATTGGTTCAACAATTTCGTCAAGTACCATTGGACATCAAGAAGTATCTACATCGGACCTGGGTAATACTATCATCATCGTGTCTTCTGTTATTGGTGTCGTGTTATTGTTGACAGCGCTTGTAATCTTCATCGTTATAAGAAAGCGAAAACAAAATTCAGAGTAAGTTATTGTTTGTATACATTTTTTCTACAATATCCTGGAATTATTGTGTTGAATACTAATATTTAAAGCTATCTTGAGGGACAAAGGGAGATAATCGATGATCAGAAACTTTGTTTTTATTGACATATTACTATGCGTATATGTTTTGGTATTATTTTAACTTAGAAATACACTTCTCTCGTGTTAAATACATAAATCTTAACTAGTCTTGATTCATGAAAGATTCATTTTTTGAATATTTATACACACAAATTCGAATATCCTTTAAGAAACGTTGTTAAGCTTACGTTTCTTTTAGTTACATATGTATGCCATTGTGACCCTGACTATTATAAAACAGAAATTATGAGTGAATTATAATTACTTTTTGTTCATCAAATTGACAATCATTTACGTCTTGTTTACGTAGGAAATCAGACTCTGGGGGTACTTTTGAATCACAAGAGAACCAGAAACCTACGCTACTGAGAAGACTGTTTCAGAAGTCCAAGACAAAACAACCTCCACACGGTGACAACGAAATATACGCTGAAATTGACGAGGCTTTCGTAAGTCGTAATCTTCGTGTAATATATTCGTATTGTTCTGCATTTTGATGTAGAAATTAAAAAGAGAGTGTGTTTAATTCAGTCGCAATCATAAAGTGTATGATACATTAATCTGCATTTAAATCAACTGCGTTATGGGTCAGTTTTATCACTCTCTTTGCCGGCTAGCTGGACAGCATCCTTGCACACGGATTTGGTCTCGGGGGGATTTGAACTCATAGCGATGAGGACCTTAACCACTTAACCACGGAGTCCCACTCATCTGATATTTTCTTCATACAATAAATAAGAGCTCGTTGAGTTGACAAAAGTATTTATGGCAAGCATTTTGAATATCAAAAACATCTTCAAACCATGGTAATATATGTTATTAAGTTCCACATAATAATCATGAATTATGCTAGATTCCCATCATAAATTTCATCAGTCGATATTCAATAATAAATAAGTTAATAAACAAAACAAACTGTGTTGTTTCCATGGCAACATTTCATAAACACATGTACGCGATGTTTTATAATGGTTTTTAATGGAATTCTGAGGCGATGCTTTCGGCTCAAATAACGTTTACTAAGCAATTACTAAAATTTAAAAATAATGTTAGAAATAAAAGCATTGTTAATTTTAATTCACATTTCAGTTTTGATATCACAGTAGATTTATGCCTGACTGAGCACCTTCGATGTATATACTAGTACTTAAATATATGTTTGTATTATGTAGATGGAAGCAGTGTACAAGAGTGGCAATGAAAAGCAAAAGCCAAAGAAGGAAGCTCTCCGTGAAAGATTAAGCTCAAACACACAAGTAAATGTTTGTTATGAAGCCACATTCGATGATAACATAATCAATTCTAAAGATTCTCTTGAGAGGGGCTCCCTTAGTGAACAGTCTCTTTCAATGGTGTCATTACACCCTCTTGCCGTAATACGTAAGGAGGATGATGCTATTACGTCATTTCAAACGGACCAATCAAATGATCAGAGACAAAATTCGGTACCATTGTCCAATCAGAAGAAAGGCTTTGTCATCAGTAAACCGTCTTTTACTGACATTCGTTCAAACGAACCAGATTATGTATACATTGACGCACGCGCAAATGAACCTATTTACGCGGTTCCGTCTACTGGAGAAAGTGAATATGACACTGCAGATTATGGAAGAAATCCTTTAAGGAATATTAGTCAAGCACCAGAGAATATCTACAGTTCTGTTGGTCAATATACGAACATTGAAGAAACTAGTGCTGCGAGTGTTTACGACCATACGCGGTTCAAAGAGTACAGGAGAAGCGATTCTGATGTAAATGTAAGTTTCTACGAAAATCAGGACACAATGATGGAATATTGATCGTGAGAAATTATATACTTCCTATGATTGTGACGATAATTTGGTATTTTTATGTTTGAAAAGTGCCTGGATTGGTTTCCATGAGGTTTCGCTGTTCTGAAACTTGGGAACTATGTGCAATGCATTTACAATTTCATACTTAAAATTGATCGTGTACATGTGTATTTATTTCGTTTCAATGTGTACAAGTTTGCCACATGTGAAGTCTACTTTACTCAAAAACGAATGTAAAATCTGATCATAAATACATGTACAATTTACTTGGTTATGACATATTGGCAAGTTTTGGTCCTAATAAAATGACAGGTGCTAAGGAACTGGCTCAACATCTTGTATTGTTGGACAAGAGATACTAGTAGTAAAATTGATGCAGTTTGTCATTCTATGTTACGTGCAACACAGCTTTTGTGTGAATTATTTTAATGTTCTTGTGTACGTTGTTGGAAGTTTAGTACTGAAATATGAAAGGTTCAGTTTTATTGACCTATTCATTGCCTTATTGATATTTTGATTGTCATAAGTAGCATTGTAAAGATGGCAGTTACTTCATTTGTTTGTTTTGTCTCATTTTACGTTGATATCATATTTTTTGTTATTATTTTAACGTTTTTCAGCTGTTTGACGTCAACATTTGCTTGTCTTCACAATAAAAATATTATCATATACGCACACCAATCATTCATCAAAATAGTATCGATGACTTTTGTGATACCACAAAATTCGGGTAATAAATTGTGGTCGCTGACGCCGTAAGCTTGTACCATGTTTACACAAGTGAACTCCACACACCAATTTAGTTAAAAAGAAATGACAACAATATATAATGAGTTATGGTCTATTTCAAATATGAATGAGGACATTTATGGTTATAAAACATTTAATTATGACTCAATTATACATTAACAATACAATATACGAAACATTTGTACGTAAATATTTGTCTTTAAATCTTTATTGATTAATAAAATGACAGAAAACATGATAACGTGTTTGTAATTGTTTCAGTCCAATCAATCATACTTGTAAGCAAGTATCATAAAACCATTTTAAATCGGTGCCTTAATCATGAATCATTTCGAAGTGACTAGAAAATGAATTTTAGGAATAATTAAACAATGAAATTATATTTAAGTATTTTGCATAATTATAATATTAACATATCTTTACAAATAAGTAAAATATAAAAAAATGCACAAAATAAATGTAATATAGAAACATGTACATTTGTATTCCCCCATTCAATGTCGAATATTCTAAGCATACAACATGAACAACAATTGAATTAGCAACGTGTCTGTATTCAGATGGATTTAAATGAACTTCATTCGTAATAAGCACTGAATGGAAATCGAAAAATGAACAAACTGCTCAAAATATGCATTGTGAGGTTTCTTCGCCATCACCAGCAATAACAATGTATAAACATTTTAAGGTCCTTGTTTAGAATATTTAATAAGTTTCACAAGCGAATAATTCCATATAGGTGTAATGGTAATCGTACCCGAACAAATGTGATTTAAGGTACTTTCACGCTCGTCTTAACAAACATAAAGATATACATGTACATTGTTACGAAACATTGCCTCTCAGCGCGAGCAATTTCTCGATATGTGAAATATTCGTATATCAGCTAACGACATGTCATAATTATATAAAAATATATATTTAAATAATTTGTGACGTATGGTGTATACATCACAATCAGCACTTAAAACGTTTCATCTCTCTGCCCGCAGAGGATGATTTCATCAACATTGTTAATATTTAGAGCCATATTAAACACTTAACCATCGTTATTTTGGAAAGTCAAAACTGACGGCCGTATGTATGAACATGACTATATAATCGAAAACATTATTGACGAAAATCGTTACCAATTTCATTCTTTACGCTAGGTTGTAAATGTCCTGGATATATCATTTCCCAAACTCTAAATCGAAAAGTCCAGCAATTCGTTCATTAAGTGACACTCAAAGTTCAACATGGTCGCTGGCTTAGACCAGTTTTGGTGAACTAACAGCGTTTTCATAATCCATTTTCGTATGATCTGGCTCTAACACGAAATAATGGTGACTTGACTTAGCGCTTGAATCCGACATAGCTGAGTCACGATTTCCTGCCATGAGGTCAGTTCGCTTAAATATCTCATTATCCGCCATTTTACCGGAAGTTGCTCCGTCAGTCATAGGGAGAGACTCTTGCATATCATCACTTGTTTGGTCCTTTCTTCTTCTTGGTTTGGCGATTGGTTGTGTGACACCATCTGTTTCGTCATCAGACTTATTAGTGTCCTTAAATGGCACAAACGGATTTGATGGAAACACATTGACTGCATTTTTAGGGAGAAGTTTTTTCTCTGAGGCCATGATTGGAACTTGCGGTGCTTGGTGTCCGGGTGGTGTATTTATATCGATCTGCGCATAACGCAGAGATGTGTTTGCGCTAATTGGCTCCTCATAATCGTCTAGGCTATCATTTGAAGCATCAAGAGAATCTGAAGTGATGTAAGCGCCGTCAGCTGACTCGTTTCCAGCACCGGACTGTAAGTTCTTTTGAGTGAGAAACGTTTCCCGGTCGTGAATTTTGGGGTCTGTCACAGATGCTGAGTGATAAAATAAGTTTTTATTCTGCGATTCGGCGACACCATTAGCGGCAAGAATTGGTCCGTAACTCAGTTGACCGCGAGTAGTTGCCATTGGAACGTCAGGTGGCATGAGATTGCCAGGCGGTGGTGTGTATGAATCTTCGTCACTTATCGGACTCAGGTAACTAGAAGGCATATTACCAGGAACAGGCGGTTTGTAACCTGGATTTACCTGCAATTGAATACAAAGATGCGATTTAGAATTAAACACACAGTGTATTACAGGAAAAACATTTTAGGTTTCAAATTATTCTAAAATATTGTACATGTACATCCTTTAAAAGCAGAATTGCAAGATTTTTAAATCAAATGTCGTTATGCTCAGCCAGAAACTATTAGATATAAATATGGAATCCATTATCCATTACGTTGTTCTTTCTCATGTGTATAATTATTGGCTTTTAAGGAGACATTTTTTATTGTTTTTACGTATTACATTATGCATCATTATAAATATTTTTTTTCGCTGGATTTAACGCCGTTCTTTCAACGATTTTTCAGGTGTTTACGGCGGCCAGTTCACCTAACCAGTTTTCTTTGACAGTATACCGACCAGTACTAACGCGCCCTTCCATGAGGAGACGGCAACTTCTCCACATATAGAGGAAAATCGACATTTTGGTCAAAATTTCATAGAAGGGTATGACCTGCCTCTATTATATACGTTTCAATTAAACGCCTTCAATTCAAGATCACTGATAATGGTAAAAATTATACATCCAGTATTCACCTTAGCTTCATCAATCTCCGCATATATAGCTGATTCTTGTCTCGTCAACGGATGTTTATTGTTGTTCTCACCACGTGGTCTATCTGTAGAAAACATGTTTGGTCTCTTCTGGAAAAATATTCCTGCACTGTCGTATGATCCATTAGATCCATTTCTGCAGACAAGAAAAACAATAATAATGATGTTATCTTGTTTTCTTTGCCATTGACAAAAATGAGAATATTTTATTATACCACATGTACATTAATTAAGTCCTAGTCAGTTTCAATACACATTGATTTCTTTCGCTAAACATGAAAATAATTAAAAAGGGAACATAATAATTGCAACTTAAAATATAATGTGTTTTGTCCCTGACTAAGCTAATTTTGTTATGATTTAAAGTCATTAGTTTTCAAGTTTATTCCATAATTCTACCAGTATCTAATATGGAACAAAATCTTATAGTAAGTGGCTTATGTTTGTATATATCGATAAAACAATCAAGGAGAAACAATAAAAAGACAACAAAGTTTGAGATAAATCCAAGCTTACTTCTCACGTCTGCTTCTACACCAAAACACCAGTCCCACGATTAAAACTAGCAGCAGGACAATACCACCAGTTATCGCCCCTGCCAGTACTGCGCCGGAACCGGAACTTGCGCCAGGCTCATGTATGATATTACGATTGTGATCATGGGTGCTGTGGTCATGTGGTGTGACTGGGGGGAATCCATCTGGATTGTTGTTCCAGCCAGGAATCTTTGATAATGGTATATGTACGCCTCCGTCAGTAATTTCAGTCACAGTTCTTGTTGTAACGTCTGAAAATTGAAAAGAAATAATTAAAGCAACAACAAAAAATAATCATTTGCGCCGTGGGGAATTAAAACGGGCCGTTCCTCTGTCAGAGGTTTGTAAGGAAAAAAATAGATTGTTATACACGACTAAAACTGGAAACTGAATAGACATTACATTGTGATCATATAAAGTCGCTAAATAACTGAACTTGCAATAAATGTACATGACTTAGTAGACGGAAGCATCATTAATACCAAAGGTATAGTACACAGAGATAGATAGACTTCACGCAATAGAAATTCGGAGCGAACGTCTCAGCCATTTTAAATTCTACAGGGATATGTCCAACGACCCAGCGGTAAAATACTGACATACTTAATTGAAGCAAATTTTATGGTTTGGAATGTGATCTCCCAGGCTTTGATTCTGTAAGACAAAGAGCAGTTTTAAAAAAGCTTTTCAGGGAAAAAGTGATTTGTGAAATATGATTTCAATCCATTTTTGTTTTCACTATATCGAACTAAATGTGTTTAAATACCTGGTGGCAAGGTTATGCCTTTGTCAGTGACAACAGTGGTCACTTCTACGGTGGTTTGTGCTGAATCTGTTGACGGAGAATCAGTGACTGGGCTCTTATTGCAGTGTGTATAGAACTGGTTGTATAATGTATCAACACGGTTGTTGAATCTTCTCTGTAGTACAACTCTATCAGGACCTCCGCATCTGGCTAACGATCTCTGTACACAGATTTTATCTCTCTTTAATTCTGAACTAACTTGTCTGCAAAAGATGAAGACAACATTGAAGTGAGTAATGGATATCAGCATAATTGTAAAACATATAAATGAGTGTTTTGTAAAACAGGGTATTCTTTGGCAATGGTCATAAACATTGTATAAAACTGCAAACGCTCGATAAATCAACAATATGTAAATATTTTTATAGTGTGAATCTGTTTTTCTCTCTTGTAGAAAAATTATTTTCATTCAAGTGAAGCGTTCTGTTTCATGAACAAATACTATGCAGATAACGGGTTCTTGCATTCCCGTCACGCCATTTCAATTAACGTCTGGCTCCACGCCACAATGTATATAAATAAAATGCTAATTAATTCAACATCATTAAACAATAAATAAACTTCACGTTTTTGAAAACGCTTGATCTTGAATTACCTGCATGCAGACATAAGAGCAAACGTTCCAGGCGCTGCATTGTCTAGTTCGTCTAAAACACTTTTCACATCATCGAAGCATCTACTGGCTGAGTTACAGCAAGCTCTGTTTCTGCCACGGATATCTGCAAATATTTGTAAAACGTGCGTTTAATTGCCTAAAATATTCTAAATAGTTTCTCGAAGCCTTCTGAAAGGAATTGTCTCGTATAAGTGAAAGACAACGAAAAAATTTATGCCAGTTAAAATGATAATTAAAATAATTCATGTACGGTGTACCCATAACTTAATATCAGCAAACGTGTTGTTATGACTAAAACGAGTATCTAATTGTCTAATAGTTGGCTGACTTTAGCGTTTTGAAAATTTGAAAAATACCTTATTAGTCATACTAAGAGTACATTTCATTGACATAAATATTATTGTTCTCAGACATCTAGTAGACACAATGCCTCGAGCATAGTAAAACATTGATAATAAAACAACAGATGTTAAGGATTTCATTTGTAGAAACACCACAACAGCAGTAAACATGTAGGATATGTCACACAAGAACCAATAATTTAATGACACAAACACAGAAAATCAAGCACAGGCCTGTGGATGCACATATGTCATTGCAACTTTATCAACAAACAGCTCCCAGTAACAATGTAACGAACAAGATCATCGACCATACAATAGTTAGACTAAATATCTGTCGTAATGGTACACAATGTTCATGAATCAATTTGCATCGCCCTACGTAAATTTAATGTAAGGACTTTGAATTTACAGTGCATCCTCTCCAGAGCGGTCCGCTCTTGAACAACAACCCCCAGTCAACAACTGCAGGATTTTTTTCAATTGTACGATTTAACTATTAATTTAACCTCTCTAGAGCAACAACCTTTCAACAAGAACACAATTTTGCTCGTCCCAAAGGGTGTTGCTTTGGAGAGGTTGAACTGTGTGCATTTGTTTTCAATCAAGTCAAACAACGCGATAAAACATGAACATACAACAAAAACCCAAACAAACATGTTTACTCCCCGTTATTTCACTAATATACAAAATAGGCGCAAAACATTAGATCATTCATTTGGCGACACTTGTTAATTCATGTTCAGCTTTTTATGTACATTTGATAGGTCCAGTACTTTGTTCTTTGTGAAGTTAATCGTTATCACGTGACCATATAATGTTTTCCTTTTTGTGCGCTCAGTATTTTGATAAATCACGCCATTCTTTATATCGCAATGTTTAGCCGTAGAAAAAGTAAAAAAAAACTGTCGTAAATTAAATTTAGTTGTTATTTGAAAGGGTTGGTTACTCTCTTTGTGCATTAGTTCAAAAACATTTCCAATAAGATTAAAGTTATGTGTATGAAAAGGTCACAACAGCATATTGTCGAACATCACGGTATGTGCTGTCAGTAGTGAGGGCAGAATTTTTTGGTTGTTGTTTGTTTTTCTTTTGTTTTTGGCCAATTGCAAAAACATTTATAGTCAAAAATTTAATTCTGGTAACAGATTTCGGAGTTAAGTATTTTGGAATCCGAGTAAAGGAATGAATGAATTCTTACTTGGAAAAGAACATCGATGCTTCACCGTGTTAGCCAGCTTTCTTAAGTAATTTATCCACGGCGCTCTATGTGTCCTGTCTCATGTTTAGTAAATCGCAATAAATTTTACCTGACTTTGTAAATTATTCGTAAATAGAGTGTGATACGCTATCATCTTTAATTACTTTTATCACATTTGTGTATTTCATTTAAGGAAGTTATTCATTAGGGCCTCGGGGCGCTATGGTGAGTGTTAAATTGATAATTAACCAATGAAAACGTGAAATGTTCGGGATTGGACATTGTGGTGAAGCATCTCTTTTTATGAACTGTGTATGAACTTATCATATACTTAGATAAGCATTACGCTCGTGTATTTTCAAACTTGCGACCATATAATCCCTCACTGTTCGTAGATAAATAGCAAAAAAAAATCCATTTTCTTGTTATTTAAAACCGTATATTCTGTATGTAATATACTGTTGGAATAAGTAAACTTTGTAACTTTGAACAAACATCGTATTTTTCATCATATTAGAGATACTGTGATAAGATGAACTATAATAGTACATATTACAGTGCGCTATTTTACACCCTTAAAGCTAGACCAACATTCGGAATTAATCATTCTTTAAACATTAGTTAGGCGAGCCTGGTCATTATCGCAAAACAACTAGTTTATTTCGGGATTTAAAGCGGATATAAGTATACAATATGTGTAAATATATTTGTTTAGCTGAATATATGATTACACAATTTATAAACTTCGATTTTTAAGAGAAAAATTATTTATGGTCTGCCAGGATTACCTCTACGACAGGTCCTTTGAATTTTAGCCACATTTTTATTCACAACTTCAGCCATTATATCGGTTTCCGTAGGAAATCGCGGGAAATTGTTTGTCCCGTCTAAAACTGGCGCCTTTGGTGCTTTTTCGGTTGTTGTTGTTGTTGGCCGCGTTGTTGAAGTTGTTGTTGTTGTTGTTGTTGTTGATTTTGGAGAAAAAGTTGACATTTTTGATGATGGTTGAGGTGACTTTGTAGAGGCTGTTATTGTTGCTGTAATTGAAGTTGCTGGTGCTATAGTAGTTGTTAATGAATCCCCTAATAATTTTGATTTGATTTCTTTCGCTGTTTCCCACCTCTTCTTCCAGCGATCCGCCTTGTTCTTCCATTTTTTAGCCTTTTTATCCCAATTTTTCATGCGTGCAGGCAACGCCAGTGCCATTTTACTCAGCTAATAGTTTTGAAATCATAAAATTTCAAGAATTTAACTCCAATACACTTTTTAAGATAATCCAAGCACAAACTCCAACAACATCGAACTTTCCTATCTACCATAAGGGAACATATTTCGTTAATTTCATTATAGAGCACACGTTTGAATTCTTACAAATTTATGTTAGACTGATTTTGAATGATCAGTGGGCTGGTAAAACTGAGAGTAACGTTCAACATTGGTGAATTTACGACGTTTATTGACGTTCGAGCTACGCCAGAGGGTAATACATGTGACATTGAATTATCTGCCTCAAATTTCCTGATGTATACATTTAAGGTTAAAATTATGCACGACAAATCGGTTTTTATAAACATCGATTACTCGTTAAAATCCGTAAAGTCATGTGTACATCATATGAAAAATGTGTATGACACAATAACTCAATGGAAGAGTTCAAATGCCATTTAAAACATACACGTCTGTTTCTTTAAAACGTTGATACATTTTATACCAGCGTAGTTAAATCAAAGTCAACACTTATTTTGTAAAAACGGAAGTAATAACAATTTACATTGAAGAGAATATCGTTTTCGTAAAAATATGTTTTCGTAAAAATACGTTTTCGTAAAAATACGTTTTCGTAAAAATACGTTTTCGTGCATGGTTTAATGTCGATGGTTTAACGTATGTTTAGGGCTACTTGACGCTCTACACCCTCCTACAAATGAAGTAGACCAAAGCAACTTTACAGTGTTTTTTTTTTTTGTAATCATACATTTTGTGGGAATATGAGAAATGGTTCATTCACTAATAATTTCGTACTTTAATTTTTAGATACTTTACCACTAAAACATAGGGTCGGTCGGATAACCGAACGTATGACTGTTTTTGTTTGGACGTATCACACATCTTGTTTCATTAATATACGGCGGTCACCGTACCTAACCGTTACTTCAAGGTTTCCATGCTCACAAGTGTCTCTGGGTGGTGTGCGAGTCAGATGTGGAAAACGAAAATGATTTTTGTCGCCAGATTTTGTCTCATATTTCATTCCAGCGTTATTATTTGTGACTTACACATTGAAGTTATCAGATAAAATGTAATGAACTAGTTTTGATTCTAGTGCAATAAATATCAATACATTGACAATAAGTATTGAATGGCTAAATAAATGAACACAATTATACCAACTAATTGCAAACTATTCTATACCATGTGGTAGCACCTAAGCGAAAATATTAATTAATAGTCTAGAGGTACACGACCAATATGCATGTACTATAATTATGTTTATATTTATTACATTTATATCCATCAACTCAAGGGAGACAATTCTTGAAACTTATTTCAAATTTCTATACTTGATAATACATGGTTGCATTAGCTTATTTGAACCGTATGATTTAGATAAATACTTGATAAAGTGGTATTAACGATTAGTACAATGATACGGGTAAACAGTATTTTCGTCTAATTATGACCATGATGCTCCGTGTACTGAGACCCTGTTACTTCTTATTTAAATACTTATATTATGAAATACTTTAATTGTAAAGCTTCTTAATGTATTCGCAAGAATGGATTTAAAGTTTAAGTTGACAAAAAGAACCGTCGCTATTATGTGAAAGTTTTGCAATGTATTATCCTTATGATGTAATTATAGGCTTATCTATGTCGAAACTTCACTAAAATGTATCATAGCTAGTTTAAGATAATACTTTAAACGCTTAAGAATTAAATATTCTGTGTATTTTACTTGTAATAAATGCTAGATTATATTTTAACCAAATTGAAATATAAATAAGGGAAAGTATAGAAGTGCCACTTTGTCCGAAATCAAGCAATCAAGAAATATGTGAAAAAGTTTTCAATGAAGTCACTTGGTTTGACGAGGGGCTTCCGTAATCGAGTTGTTATGGTCTCTGACAAGTAATCATTAGCCCTTTCAACGCTTTGAGTTCGAGTCCCATGCAACGCCAGAGAAATTTCATATGTGAGGAAGCTGTACGGCTAGCTTAAGGAAGATCGGTGGTTCGACCCAAGTGTTGGCCAGGGGTTAGTCTGAAGAAACGATTATCCTTATCAACTTTTCATTCAAGTAGAACAAATGAAATAATGTTCCTAAAATAAAAATAATTGTGTAATATTATGCTCAATTCAATACAATTTATTTGGTAACTACTCTCATTTTCTTATCAGTTACATGTTAGTATTGGGGTAAGGAATAAAACCCGGTCATTTATACGTTATGTTCATCTTGTGACAACCTGATAACATTTTAGAATAAATATTTCAACATTTATTTGTGTCTGACCCAAATTAACGTAACATATATTTTTCATCCCACGTCATCGTTAACGATTAGTTAATTCAGATGCTGATTGGTCCATTTTCTTGTCTGTAATTTCATAAAACCAAAACACAGAGCGTTCATTGGCGCAGAGCCTATGTGATTAATGTTCAATTAATGTATTTTATGATATGAGTAAATTCCCATCGCGCCGTATGAAACAGTTCACGGTCCTATTATCAATCTTAGTTACGTCTATTGTTCATGCAACAGATGGTTGAGTAAAGGCCAATTATATTTTAATGTTTTGTGTAGTCATTTTGATAGAATAGTTTATAATATTATAATGTACATGTAATTATGTTTCCAGTTTATATGAAAATCATTCTTCATTGTTGAATAATTTTCGAGTTTAATTTCTGAAAATAAAATCATTGTAGTTTAAGCCGTTATATAAAAATCTCAGTCACATCAGACGACTGTGTTGTTGTGCTATAAATTAGACAGTGTTTAGAAAAAGCACGAGCAATGTCTTATAACTTTACATGTATGTGATATGAAAATACATTTTAAGTGAGCGAACATTTAGTTCAGTTCACGTATTTTCGTATAGCTGTGCATACTTTAGATTGTATTCAATTTGCGTCAATTTGAACATATTTAAACAGGCTTTTGAAGGTAGATACCTGATTGTACCACCGTCTTGTAAAACGTGAAGACATCTTTGTCCACATTCTCTGTTTGACACATCCTAAGACGACTATTAGCACTTAGCGATGTCAATAAGGACTTCTACTTAATGTCATAACTAACTAGGGTACATCTATAACGTTTTAAACAAACTATCATTGACCCAGTTCACAGAAATCGACTGGTAAAATCAAATATTATTATCACTTATTAAATGGTCCGTCTAGTCATTAAACTCAGGCCTAATTTTACATTGACCAAATATTATATTCTTATAAACATATGGCTATACCCAAAATGATGATGAATATAGAAACCAATTTACAATACAGTGCAACCTCTCCAGAGAGGCCCTATCTTGGGCAACAACTTTCCTTCAACAACAGCAAGATTATTTCCCACTGTACGATCTAACTATTAATTTAACCTCTCTAGAGCAACAACTTCTCAAAAAACAACATAAGTTTGCTTCTCCAAAGGGTATTGCTTTGGAGAGGTTGCGCTGTACTGGTACTGAGTCTAAATTCAGTTCCAATTTACTTTCTAAAACTTGACAGTTGATAGGTACCGATATTTACAGGATGATAAACTCTATAATAACCTCACAAAATCAATGTTTGTACGAAGGACCAAAAGCGAATTACAGGCGCTCTATTTCCTTGATATTCCCCACTTTTTTGACAAAGAAAATGAAGCATTTATTTGTGTCTGACCTAAATCGGTGCATGGAGATTATTTAAGATATTATTACGAAGAAATAATACTTTCTGCAAAAACCAATTTATTTATATTGGCCTATTCATGTTGCGATTCAATCTGTCTTCCATGTGACAGTTCTATCACAGCCTGAGGCTAGAATATTTACATGTCGCAATGACGAGGAGATACTGTCAGTTTTATGTTATAATGTTGACATATATCATTTATTTTCACACTTGTTTTATGGTAGAAAATATGTATCCATATTTTTTAGCGTTTTATGCAATTAATATATTAAATATTATAGTTTTATTTGTACATTTCTATATTAATTTTTTTTCTCTTAGTCCCACACTGATGACACACATTCATACGCTTGATTAAGGAAAAAACTTACGGCATTGAAAATGGGCTTAAAACATACATAATCGATCCAAGAATTATGCTAAATATTATTTTTGAGAAGATTGTACCCTTGGTGAATAATTCCAAATTTTGAATGTGAACAGAAGCGCATAGTTCGGAAACCCATGAGAGAAACCCACTAAAGAGAAAAGCATCATATGTGATTTTATCAGCCTAACTAAGTAGACCCGGGAGGGGAGGTAGAAGAGAATGCAGACTTGATTTCAAATTGTCATTGCATTGATAAGAAATAAGGAAGAGATATGTGAATCTATTTTACAAGTAATTGAACAAACTTAGGTTAGTGTTAGAACATATTTTAGGAGAGCTCAAGACAGCTAAAACAATTCAACACGAAGAGAACGAAAACATGGTTAAAATTATTAACGACAACTTGGATTCTAATAAAAACGCAATTCCATTCTTTAACGATACAACTCAGTTACAATAGGAAATATATTTGATACTACCAAAATTGGTGGGGTTTTGGGGTGATGTAGGGCCGAAATTCGTTTGAAAAATAAGTCTTTTCGCACATAGTCATAAAAAATCCCTTTAGGTGAATTTTAGTATTTTACAAGACCGTCTCCAATGGAGACATACACCGTAAATTCCTGTTTTTGATGTCATATTATGAACCCACCTTCACATACCTATGATCGCATTCTGAATGTTTGGCGGAAAAGTACTTTCTCTTTTGTGGTCGGGGTAAACTGAGCATTTTATGATAATAAATAGTAAATAAATCATTTTGTGATTTAGCCGTAACAAATACGCACAATGGTGCTATTTTACCCCTTCTAAAGACCCCGTCCCCTTCCTAATAGTGAAAAAGAAACACTGCAATACAATTAACAATACAATGTATAAAAGATGAATTTGTGTGGTACGTGACATGACACGACCTTTGAAAAGTGATATTACATTATTTGAAATTGATCATTGGCACAAATTAACCAGAGATAGCGGAATCGTACGCTGGTATTTTTACACATAAGATTCAAACCAGAGTTATCTTCACAAGGGACGAAATACGACAAAAGCTACAAAGAAATCGTCATTATAAACATACTTATTCATCTATCCCATCGTCCGCGCACCCTATTTTACTATCATATAAAGAGGTGAGCAACCAAATACCTATTCGTATTGATTTATCTGCTTAGTTTTGTCGTAATTTTATGAGATTTTTTACATTATAATGTACATTGGTGGCAGCTCCAAGAAAAAATTCTAGTTCATCTAAAACACAATGTTTTGTAATACCATATTTAGCTGGGGGACATCACCAATTATTCACAACCGTTACAAAAAAAAAATCTCTATAGGTCACACGAGTATATTTAGACAAATTTATCGAGTGTCTCTAAGATATAACCACGCCTAAAGTTGTAAGTTCACAGTCGCCTCCCGAGAGTTAGTTTATAAATCAGAAGAATCCTTTTTACCATTGTCAGCAACTTTTTTGGATATGATTGATTTATAAGATATTTCCGTGGGAAAAGTATACGAAGCAAATATCCCGCCACAGTCAAAAATTGAATTAGCGTTTGTATTTTTATTTTAGTAACACACATTAGCCTCGGTTAAACAGAAAATAACAACTACAAAAATAACTTACCACTGCAAATATCCGTCATTTCCGATTCTTGTATTTCTGCAGGACTTTCAGAAGTCAAAGTTGACGCAGATGCCGACTCTGAAGGCACAGATTCCGGTACAGGTGACGTTAATCCAAACGGTCCAACAGAAAATCCGTTCGTAAACATAGAATTAGCAACTGAACGCGATAACAACTCATCCAATGCGTCATTTGTGTCGCTACTCGCTCGCTTTGATAAATGAGACCGCATCAGTAAACGTAGCAAGCGGTTCAGTCTTTGTTGTGTTTTCTTTAATAATCTTCTTTGTATTTTTCTTGTGGTTTGCGGATCCATTGCAATTAGTTTTTCATCGTTATATTAATTGCGTAATATTTTTATGATAAATACATTGTCTGATCAAATATTGAATTTATTAACAGAAAATAACTTTGGTGGAATAATTTCTACTGTCTAATTACAGTTTCTTTGTGAATTTCTCACCCACTGTGACAGTATTGTTATTCTAAAGTTCACAGTTTACAGATTTGACCAAACTATTCGTTGAATTTTACACAATTGACCCCTAACAGCAGGTGCGCGATTTTATCTTTGTCATATAATGGTCCTTACCAATGTTGAGTCAGACCTTTATCTTAATCCCCCGCAATTCCTTATATCACAGCCACAGTTGTTGTATACAAAATCACAACCAATTAGTGATAATAAAGCATTATTATCAGTGTACACATTGTATGGTATGTATCATTGGTGAAATAAAATGTGTTGCAAACAGTGATGTAATCGAATTCCAATGTCAAACTATCACATCGTAGATAAATAATTACCTCACATTCATTAGTCAGAGCTCCGAAAGTTGGATTTTAAACATGTTCGCTGTTAAGTGTGTCATTTATAAAAAATGTCTAACAAACAAACAGTACGAACATATGAGAGTTATATTAAACCAGTCGCTTATCAGTAAAGCTCATTCGGAAACGATAAACACACGTAGTTTCAATGTCATTGAATCAGTTGTACTTTTAAATAGCACTTGATTGAACTTTTTGATTTAGTATCCAAAATCCTCACTAAATTGAAAACATTATTTTGATGAATAACAACGAATTATGACAAATTAAAAAAAACTTAATTCAATCCCTTACATCAAATACTAGAAATCAAAAGATATAATTATCCAACACCGCAATGTTCATTACTGCGAGACAGTATGAAAACTTCCTATACGTGCATAAACGGCTTGACAAGCAATCCGTCATCATGAGCACTGGTGTAAGACAATTAACGTTTTATTGCCTAACTTGATGTCATTGTAAGGTAAAGACAACTCGGAAATGCACGATAGGCAGTAAAATGTATGCGTCACAATGATTTCGTATCTAATTTTTGTTCACACCTTGGTCCAAAGCGTGGAATTGGATATTTCTGTTTTAATTCACCAATTTAATGCTAACACGCAGGAAGTAATCCAGACTATGAATTAGACGAATAAAACTAATTGACACGTAATTTAATCCGTGACTTATGTGTAGAGGAGAATGTGCAGTTCACACCATGTTCCGACAGATTAAAGGTATACAATGTAATTAAAAATCATGTACTCGACTGTTCTCGTTAGTTCATGTGTATATATTGTGAAAATTACAAAACTCAGTCGGTTTGGATTTACGCATAAACAACTAACAGGCGGTGTTCGTACGGACGGACGGAATTGAATGATGAATATATTGACAATAAATAAATAACGCCGGATATTGACAAATACAATGCAGTAAAATATCAATAAAACACGAAAAAATTTATATGATCCTGCGTGATGACAGTTAATATGTTGTTGACATGCCCGAACAGACAATTGACAAAGAAGCGTCTGGATGACCATGATGTCCATTGTTCTGATTGGTTGTGTGACGTCAGTAATTGTCAAACGCTCAATGATGTTGATGAATCAATTATTTTCGATCACTATGAGTCACCAATATAACACCAATATATCGATCATTATCATTTTGGGCGCACTGGTTACGTCATAAACGCGAGTGTCAAAAGTCACGTGACTCGTCTGTGTGCAGATAGCTGCACTCACTTTTCATTTTTTTCATTCATTTTTCTTGAAAGTCATGTGCATCATTTTATGTGAAATATTTAAAGAATCTACGGGATACTTTTGGAGGAATCGGGCCTTAACCGACTTCGTTAGCTTAAACTGGTTCCCGTTCCATGTTGCTGTGTACCGAAGGGTTGTCTCTGTACAGAAAGTCAACGGGAACCAGTTTATCGTTAGCTAAAATTATTAGTTTTTAGTTTATTCTAATTTATCTTAGTTCGATTGCGCAATTTTGCTTACATTAATCACGCTTGAGTCCGCTTCCTGGACACTGCACCACACTGCGTCCGAAAAATGGGATTGTCAAGATCATGAATGAAACTCATCGAAGCCGGGATTTGAACTCAAGACCTTCGGATCAGAGGTCGGACGTTCTACCACTAGACCACGATGCCTCCCAGCTATAATTAGTATAACCTGTCCACCCAGTACGCATGAAGACATCAATTAAGTATCTTATCATATCACGGGGATTGACCACGGCAAATTGTACTTATTTTGCCCATCCTTGGATAACTTAATAGTATTCTTATAATCATAATGATAAATGAAAAATACCTACTTTGTTAGTAATTACAACGTTTAACAAGTTTGATGCAAACATTAACGTTAAAACATAAATCTTAGTCCGGTAGTTTCGGTTTTACTTGGAAATGTTGGCCATTTAAATCATTTGGTCACTTTAAGTGTTTGAACTATACTTTTTACGTTAGTATTTCTTTTTACAAAATTAGCTGATGGAAAAGACTCTTAAGCTTGGCAAACGTTTCGAGGGTTTTCATTATCAATTTTTCATATCAGTCGGGGTTTCAGACTACGTAGAGCAATCAATTAGTACATACCAAGGGCGGCTTAAGGGCGGCGGCGTGCAAATCATTGTACTTTATACATTATACTAGAGTCTAATTGTTTGATTGACCCATGAACAATAACATGTAAGTAATGTTTGATCAACTTGGTTACAAAATTAATATTTATTTAGCTACAGCTAGAATAAATAAAGACAGTTAAGCAAAATTGTATGTTATATAGTATATTTTATATCGTATATTTTTTATATTTCAAAAGAGTCTGATGTTGATTCAGGGCACCCAACAATTAATATAACACGTACGTACCAAAATTTATCACCACTTAACTTCAAAAGGTAGACTTCACGTGTTCTACTCACCTTCTTTCGCGTACAGACGTTTAGGAGCGAGCGCATTCACACATGAAAACTTAAAGTATGCATTACCTCCTTTCATATAAGTTGAAGTACACGTTCACGAAAAAGCCCGGACTTTTTTTAAAAATTCTACGAATGGAGTGAATGCAAGCTGGCAGAAAATAGGTCACGTGACCTATGTTATTTATTTCGTAACGTTACTTTCAACGAGACAAGACTACACTGGAAATCTTAATTTCTTGTCATTAAAACGTTACATTCAGTTATTATCAAGCAAAACATTTTGAACATTGGTACGGTATAGCATAATGTTAAACTTTATTTACAAAGTCAGACGCAGTGATCTCCCTTTACAATTCGCAAACGTACGGTTTTTAAATTCTTGCATATTTGATTGTTTCAAGGACTTTTGCAAAATGTGAATATTTTTTAATTAAAACTATACAGTATGTAAACTCTACAAGCTTTAGTGAGCAACATTATTGTAAATACTAGTAGTTTAACGAAAACTGACGATGCGTTTGCTAAACCTTTTGCAAAGGGTCAAATTAAATACCGTGACATTTTGAACTTTTCACTAGCACAAATTTTCTTTTGTATACGACATTCTGCGTAAAGCTTGTAACACTAGACCACAGTATCTCGCCCCTAATTGCCGCGAGTCTGTTGATATCAAAGACACTCAGATATACAGATTATAATTTTGAAAGGCTTCTGTTTACTACAAACTCGGACAGTTTATTCAAAACAACAATGCTCATTAGCCTCGTTGACAAAGTTCATATTTTATAAGGTGTCGAACTAAATAGAAAACATATACCCATTACGAATCATGAACGAGTGGATATCATTTTTTTATCTTCTTAATAAGTACTTTATTAATATTAATTAATTGATTAATAAATTATACCATTTTTAATTTACATTTGATGATGATAGTAATTAAAAACAAGAATAATAATGATAATAGTTAAACATAATCTAATTCAATAACATGTTACTTTATCATTTGAATAACAAGAATTATTATTATTATTATTATTACTATTATAAAGACTCATTATACTACTATCATAATTAATGTTTCCACATTTTTACTCTAGTATTACTATTATGAATGTAGGTGTCAAATTTTAAAACTTAAATTAAAAAAAAACTGAAAAAGAACACGCCAATGTATGGTAGGCTCAGTAAAACTTAATTATATGATCGTATTCGAGTCATTGGTCACTAAATAGCGAAAGCAATAGATACGCTTTCAACATTGAGAACCGGTTGAACAGAATGTCTTTGAATTGCGATTAATTCCTCTCTTGTAAAACAGATGGTTTGACATTTATGATAAAATATTTGGATTTGAAATCACGTCATTACGTACGTCAAGTATATATCATATATACTGACTGAGTTAAAAAGCCATGGTTTTATCATCGAGACCGTTGAACCTAGCTTCATAATTATAAGCCTGACAATTCGAAATTTTAACAAAAAGAAAATGTTTTGTTTGTATAAGGAATCGGGGAGGATTAAGTGAAGTTTCATCCTGGGTGAAAGGTTTTGTACATTCTCGTACGACCTGTAAAGTATAATTGCAAACAATAATTTTATATATTGTATTCATGTCGATATTTTACACATTTGTAAGTAGTTAGTACAATGATATGGAATATATCCAATATAAATATGATCTATACATTTGTACTTAAAACTTAAAAGGCACTTTTAATGTTGGTTTATTTGTAGGGGTCGAAAACACTTAAAACATTTGGATAAATTATTTCCTATCATATAAACAACGCCATCTAGTGGCGTTAAAACAAAATTATAGAAATATTAGAATTGGGATGAACTGGCATTATAAAAGTTAATTGTTTCCGTTTTAAGAATTTGTCAAATTATAGTTGACTTATTTAGAAATAACTAAATTAAAAAATCGATTGAATTATATTCTCTTACACATACTTGTGACATTTACAACCAAAATTGGAATATATTTTTTAATTTCGACGGAATTTTTGTTGACTTGAGAACGACATAATGTCGGCACCGACTGGATGTTCACTTTCCAGTTATCTGGCCACGTGTAGTTTTCTCACATGGAGTCCACCATTATTGGACAACCAGTTTGTGACCTCACCAGGAGAAATCGTTATAAATGATGTCGCGGGAACCATTCCTAGCGAGGTAAGACTAAAAACGCAAAAAAAACGATCAAAAAGCTGATACAAATATGTATCTAAGTTGACGCATACTTAGAATTTGTATCGCTTCCGAAGACACCAGAAAATCTGAATTCTTTGGGGGAAAATCGTAAACTACTAGCCGAAATGTGATGTTGTGTTTTTCTAACAGTTTTGTGTATAACGGTATGCTTTACAGAATTATTAAAAGAAGCATAAACAATTCGATTCGTTCCTAATAAAGAAAAAAATGTGGCCGCGACCGTGGTCCAGTGGTTAGTACGCTGGACTTGTAACCCGGTTATCCCGATGTTCCAATCCAGGTCGCGGTTTGTTTGAGACTCGAGCCTGAACGTTTCTCGGTGACTGACAATACACCAGACATGATAATACGTACATCATTAGTTTCCTACTCTCGCATTTAGTGGAAGTGTTTTTTGATGTGGAATAAGCTGGTTCTTGAAGATATCTGCCCGAAAATTACTTTTACAAATATCCAGTCAGCTGTTTATTATACAAAAGCAACTTCATAAATAACGTCTACGATAGGCACAAAAATAAATGTTTCAACCAAATTAAGTATTGAAGAGCGACATTCATTATCCAAATGAGCAAAGGCTAAAATCATTACAATGTATGTTATCTATTTTAGGCATTTATGGGTCTTGAAAACAGCGGTGGCTTCTCCGGAACACCGCAGATAAGTCTTGATTGTGGGTGGGGTAACTACAACCAGATGACACTTCTCAGTGACAGCCTATCATCAAATCTTTCATGGGTTCAAGAAATGTTGATCACAGGTATGTTTATCTCAAACGTGATTCATTCAGTGATTCATGAATCTGTCCACTTCAATGTGTATTTTTGTTTTTTCCTCACATACAGAAGCAATTTTAGGCATACATATTAATAATATCGCTTAGTTCCGGTCGTTTGAAGATCTGTGGAATATTGATACACGTGTACAGGCGTATATTTTTATGGTTATTTTTGCTAAGGCATATATTAAGATATCACTGTAGAGAGTCATTGGTAAAAGAAATAATCTTAGATTGCGGCAGTATTACAAAGGAACATATACATGTATATGTTAAGATTTTCAGTCACTTCTTGCATTTGTACATCAGTGTCAAATTCAACATTTAACAGTTCAACAAAATCGTTCAGTTCTTTTAAAGGTGTAAACTACTGATGCATACATGTTGGAAAGTTCTTTCATGCTGATCAAATTCTGATGTCTCAAAAGAAATAGTTTTACAGTACTATAATTTTACATTAAGTATACCCTATTTTAACTGGCCGTTTCTTTGTACATTGACATTTCAGATTGTTACGACATGACGATTGAGTCTGGAGCTTTTTCTGCTATGACTGGAATGACGTTACTTACAGTCATGTCGGGGAATATAAGTTCAATTTCATCGTCTGCTTTCTCCGGTCTGTCGTCATTGACAACGTTGTACTTCTACGCTGCGTTCCCTGCTTCCGGTATACCTTCAGGGTTGTTCGATGGTATGACAGGTCTTATAACGATAGACATGTCACGTACAGATCTCAACAGGTAAGCACGAGTACTTTCTGACAAAGATTACACGATGAATTATTACAATCAAACCTGTGTTTGCGGCCACCTCCGAACAAAGACCACCCAGTGAATAAAGGCCATTCTTTGAAAAATCGTCACTGATTATTTAGAGCAAACTAATGACATTTTGTCTTTCCCAAGTGTGGTCTTTGTTCACAGGTATGACTGTATTTCCTATAAATATAATGGAGGATTTCTAGACCAATAATAAACTTGACCCAAATATTACCACGTACCGCGATCAGGGAGTCTTGGAGTAACTCTACAGTAGCAGCAACAATGAACATCTCGTAAGTCAATTCAAACTAATTCAATCTCATGTTTTTTCTAATTACATAAAATGACACATGAGTGCTCCATCTACAGTAAAAATAGTGTATTTGACAGAGCAGTGTTTTGAAGCGGCATGGTTCATTCACCAAGTAAAATACATGGATACACAATCTCGACCAATCTCTCAGGGTCATTTTTTATCTTTTTATAACAAACCATCACTCATTGATAATGTTTTATGTTGTAGTTTACCAGCGGACCTTTTCAAAGATCAGATGTATTTAACTAACTTACAACTGGAGTCAACAAATCTGGTCACTTTACCTGGTGACATATTTTATCCACTACTGAGCCTGTCAACGCTGAACATCGCGGAAAATAACTGGACATGTGATTGCCAACTACAATGGCTTGGAACCTACTTGCAGGATACCGGTAATTATTGAAAATGAGTTTGATGTCGGGTTCAAGCCCTTTATTTGAAGTAATGCATTTCCAGACGTTTTAACTGACTTGTGCTCATATTTCAAAAGCTTTTAATTCAGTTAAGCAACTGACCTATTTGATTGCTAACTTCAATCCCCACTGAACGAAATCAATGATTTTACTATAAACTCTACAAAGTTTTTCTGGAAACTGCACACTCCAAGTAATTCGCAATTCTCGCCTTTTGTGACAAAAATGTCCATTTTCCTCCATATGCGGAGAAGTTGCCGTCCCCTTGAGGAAAGGTAAGGTAGTACTTATTAGTATACAGTCCAGAAAAACTGGTGAAGTGAACCGGCCGTCATATATAAATGAAAAATTGTTGAAAAACGGCGTTAAACCTCAGTGACAGTCTCAATAGTAATACTAGCATTTGATTGTCCATTGGTCGTCGTCATTAACTTAAAAAAAATCAACAGCATTTTCCTGTCCAGTCCAGTCGTGGTTGTAGATAGAAAGTGCACATCTACTAGATTTTATGTCAAACTTCATTGAACGATGACCAGCTCTAAGAATCTAACAAGGGTAACTTCTTTTAAATACGGACTTTTTCTGATACACAGGATTGACATCAGCAAATTGTTCCGAACCCGCCGAATACAATGGATTCGACCTGATTGCAGTTGAAAGAGCACTTACTTGTGCTGAGGTGAGCCAATATATGTGAATCATTTTCGTTTAAAAGCTCATGCATGGACCTCAATTTTTTTTTCGATCATTATTCCCCTTTCATATGCATCAAACATATAGTTTTAATCATATAATGTTCACAAAATAACCACTGATAAAAGTTTTGTTCAATACATAGTGTTTAATACTAGTGGAAAATAGCTAAAAAAGTAACACTTACAAAGCGTAATTTCTGATATCATATTAAAATATGCATAGAAATACTCACTGAGAAAATATGTCATTGATTAATGTCGACATTTATATATATTTCAGACGACGACTTCACAAAGTAAGAACATTTTTATTCATAATATACTCAATGCACTGGTTTCCATGACGTCAGTCACTGTTTTATAATTAATGTTTATGAACATGGTCTGCTGAAAATGTTTTATCCTAAATACAAATCATATTTGGACATAAGTATGCAAAGTGATGTTTATTTACTCGTATGTACCAAAATTTAGATAAGGATATAGATTATTCGTAATATGAGAGACTATGTGCCTGATCCACAGTTTGGCCAATTAAATTTTACTTTTGTGGTTCACGCAGATTCCTATTTTACATGGGTAAGGAGTCGGTCGCTTGTGGCGGAACAGGTAAATTACTGATTTAAAAATTTGGCGCTCTGTTAAGATCAACTGAAAATAAATCTTATTTAGCGGACAATATGTAACTAAATGACTCAAGATATCATATGCAATTCAATGTGCAATCTTCACTGAGAATAACAGTGTACAAGCATATAGTAAAATTTTATCTTAATTCACAGGTGATGAAGAAATTGATGACACGTGGAAATATGGGCTTATGGCTGGCACAATATTGAGCTTCCTTCTGGCTGTCGCTGCGATCATTGGTGTTGTGTATACATACCAGAAGTTGAAAAAGACGCGCAAGGAACTGCGAAAATCACACAACAAAGAAAAGAAGGGGTACGATAATCCAGGCTACAAGAAAACTAATACCGTGATGTCGATCTCCGAAGAAAGGAATAAGAAGACTATCAACAAACCCGCGGCCCCTAAACAAGTGTGGACCCCACAACGTTCTCTGGACGACTTTTAAGCATGTAGTGATCTTGAGTTAGTGCATGATAATTTTTTTTTTTAAAAATCACTTACCTGACAAAAATATTCTTGTAGACACCTCAAACTGTTATACCATTCCGCTACATGCCATTTACCATCTTTGGGTTTTCGTGTCACATTTCGTAGTTATCAGCTACAAAAGATCTTATCAAAACTCATGCTTTTTTCTTTTGACACGCGGAGATTTCTTACCTTCTGTAATTACTGATTTTAACATTTGTACCCACGTATTGTAACATTTATAAGAACAATGCTGCACATTTTGAGTGCCTTATAAACACTATCAAGTTTATATACTTACTCATTTTATACATGCGTTGATTTTCAGCCCTTTTCCCACCATAATAAGTCACAGTGTGATTGGTTTACAGCTTGAATCTTCATGATATCTGTTTTACGCTACCCGAGGTCAGCAATGAAGGGCAGACCTTTCGTTATTCCAATTTGTGAATGAAAATACTATATACTTCTTATTTTTATGTAAATAAATCTGTTCTTGTTTCGTTTCTACAAAATTTGTTTATTTTGTTAATGCCTCCTATGGCCGCGACCGTGGCCCAGTGGTTAGTTAGTACGCATGTCTTGTGACCCGGCGATCTGGGTTCAAATCCTGGTCGCGGCAGGTCATACAATTCTAGGAAAATTTAACAAAAATGTCCATTTTCCTCCACATAGTGGCCAGCTCCTAGTGGAAGAGTAAGTTAGTACTGGTTAGTATACAGTCCAAGAAAACTGGTTAGGTGAACCAGTCGCCGTATATAAGAGAAAACATGTTGAAAAAAGGCGTACAACCCAGCGAAAAAATAATGCCTCCTATACATGCCTCTCTTAATATGTGAAATAATACTGTTAGTTGTTAATGTAAGATACCCAGCGGGCTGATAGTTCCATGTGTGCACATCTAACACCAAAACGATTTACATACACTCAGTCGATGATTCTAAAAAACAATACCAAACTCAAAAGGAGGTATCTATGTTTCCAGGTGTCATATAAAATAAATTTGTTCCTATAAAGATCCATCACCGAACTGAAATGGATAATACCATCTGACTCCACACTCGACTCACAAAATCATCGCTCATGTATTCACAAAAAAATAAATTACGATGCGCAAGAACTGTATAGGAAAACTGCTCAGAACGATAGACAACAAAAGTCATTGTTCCCTGTATAAGTCATCACTGAATCGAATCAATGGTATTGAATAAGAATGTCTTCTCCATGACTTTATTAGAATTAATTGCATATTTCTGATATTTTGACTACAGTATTATAACAAGCAGTGTTAGATAGAGCATTCAATCTCTCTCTTTAAGAGAAAAAACGGTAAGGAAGTATTACCACCAAATTGAAGCAGGTAAACAAGTGTGTGTGTGGTGCGGGGAACATAAATTGTCCCCAGAAACTTACTACATATTACATAGACACAAAAGAGCTATCGGCCAGTTCTTTTCTACAAGGACTACAAGCCAAACTGCAGGAAAACATTTTAGATTACAAGAGAGGTAATCAAAATTATGCTTTGGTGACATTAATAAGACGTATCACATGGATTGTCTCCCATGTGTGTTACCGCATCAATGATATATCACTCATAAGCTAATTTACCGTCACAAAAGACTAATATAACCCTTCTCTTTGTATAATTTCATAATCCCTGCAGCAGCGGACGCATTGGAAATACATGTATATTCATTTAGCAAATTCCAGAGGTGTATCACGTTTCGCTTATATCAACTGCTGGCCAACCATTTGACATTTCAAAAAGTACGGTGCCACGGTGTTCAATCCCACTTTAACTATCTCACTGTCCCAAGCCTTCATCCCTTTAAAGGATACAAAGAATTATATATGTCAAGACATTAATTATCATCCTCTGGCTCATATTTTTACAGATCGTAAAATAAAGCCTCGGTTTCGACAGAAGTGATCCAATGGTCGCTTCACTTTTTGTGGTCATCAGTTATGGATTACCTAATTATAAAACCGGTGATTTTTTCAAAGCGTAAAACATGTACTAACGTACAGTTATTTTATTCGATATTCAACTTTTTTTCTGAATTATTCTTTATTATGCTGGATGATTATGGTAAATTTCCGTTGAAAATATTTCACGGAAGATACTACAACAGGTGCGAAATACAGTAAAACTTCGTTATTACGAGCAGCGATATCTCGAGCATCCGACTTATCTCGAGGAGTTTTAAAGTCCCTTCAATTTTTGTCCTTAGTTCTGTATAATTTTTCATGTTTATTACGAGCATCGTTATGTCTGGAGCACAAATGATGGTCCTATGACTTACCTTTAAGTGTTAATTACGTTGATTATCTCGAGGATCGTCACTTTGTACGAATTAATATTAATTATTATTATGCATATTGAAGTACCAGGAATAGAACCATAAACATTATGTTAATGAAGTAAACATTTGCTAATTAATCTCGAGTGTATTTGCAAACCATTTTTGCGATGGTTGTCTATAGTGAATGTAATTTCGACGGAGATGAAATATGTGCGGTCTAACCTGTGTTTGCGGCCACCTCCAAATAAAGGCCATGCTGTGATTAAAGGACATTCTTTGAAAAATAAAACATTATGATTATTTAGAACAAATTGACCTTCGAATAAAGGCTACCTGACAATAAAGGCCACATTTTATTCTTCCAAAGGTTGGCCTTTGTTCACAGGTTCGACTAAATTCTACTGGTTGCTTTTTCTATTCTTCGACGCACGCGTACTTGGTATAGCAAAGTAACTCTCGCGTTGTGTAACTGTGATGTTTCACCGCATGAAAGTTACGAAAGATTTTCGGACGTGATACTGTACTGTTGAATACGTGAATATCTTCATGAATAGAAAACTTTATTAATCCAATCAGTCTAATATATTTCAACACACACGTACACTCCTCTCTGACTTCATAGAGCACATTTCACGTAAGTATTTCATTATACTATGTAAATACGCACGTTCAGACACAAGTCACAAAACTGTTCCAACCTACAAATAAATACCTCGTCATTACGAGCACCCGTATATAAATACCCAAGTATTTAGTCGGTTCCGATGACTCCTCGAGATATAGAGATTTTTCTGGACCCATTTTTATACGAGATAATAGGACTTATAACAAAATACATTCCTTTAAATTAGTTGGCAGTGGTCAAGAGAAGTCTTTAATAATCATACCCGTGAACTCATTTTATCCTACAGTCGTTCGAGAATTGCCTAAACTAGTCAGCCATACCGTTATATACATACTTATATTTTTAGAATATTCTGCCGCCAGCGAATCTGCCGCCAGCGAAAGTACACAGCTCTAAGTGCAATGCGGTAACTAGGGCATTACTGATGCACAGAATATAATGTACTTCTTGCGATGCACGAATAAATGTGTTATCAAGACGAATCCGTCACTCTCATTTAACGGAGCGGATTATTTTATAGCTAAGTCTAGTATTATTCAGAGCACGCATTGTCTCGCTCACAATGTTATAGACGAAACTTCAGAGCAACTGCAGGCGAGTGTATAACGAATTTAGTCCGATAATTTATAGAAGTGCTTGAGGTTCGCTGAAAAAGGTTAGTTGTATTTTATTTAGAAATGACTGCTAAGTCGGTCAGTTACAAATAATCACTTGATGTTTAATACTGCAATGCTTTTGTTGAATATTTCGCCTAGATTTTTTTTTCAAGCGAAATCCTCCGCCGGCCTAGAATTTCAGAGATGCATCTAAACAAGACGTACGAGTCTAGTGGTCATTTCTAAATTTAAGCATTATTTCTTATCATTGATATAAACTCGGAAATAATTGACGTAAGTCGTGCTTAGTTTGCCATGCCCGTCCTTCCAGTGACATCACTGAAACTGATAATCGACGTTCGTCCGTTGAAATATGTAAGAAAAAGGGGCCTCCGTGGTCCTGTGTTTATGGTCTCTGCTTAGTGATCTCTTGCCCCTTACAGCTGTAGGTTCGATGTTTCCATCACAAAGTGATTTTTTTTATTTCACCTGTTTCGTCGTTTTGGATCCAATTTCATCCATCATGTGATTCATTGTAATTTTTATAAATATGCAACAAGGTTGTAATATATAGTAAAACCCATGAAAACCGGACTCCCTGAAAATCGGAATTCTCAGAAAACCGGATTTTTGTATCAGTCCAGAAGGGGTCCGGTTTAACAATTCAACGCTATAAGGCTGTCATCAAATGTATTTTAGATATACATAATAAACATCAATATTTTTTTGGAAATCAAAGTGCTGAAAGGACTTGATTTTAGATTTTTGTTCCACAATCCGAAAACTCACACCATTTGATTGTAACAATGTAGTGTGTTTCCGTAAAACAACCAATTATTAAGTGATTTCACAAATTCCTATTCATCATCTGGTGAATATGTATGGCTGTTCAAACAATACAAAAACTGCTGATATACTGCTTTTATAGCGATTAAATTACAAATTGCACTCTTCATCATGGTAATATGGTGTTCTGGTAGAGACATCATGGTAACGTAGTCAACGATACAAGCTGACAATATAATGTTTGCGACGAATTTAAAATTAACTTTAATAATCAATTATGATGATATACGAGAGGTGTTCAGTTGATTATGAAACAGTTTTAAACTCAGCTTAATCATTTACTCGCATTCTCTTTATTGCAACAGATGCTCAATCTGGTATCCATGGCAATAGTAAGTCATTTTTCAGCCACTTGGCCAACTTTCTAAAGTTTGACTTATGCTTATGCACGACAGCTCAAGTCCGTTCCATTCGTCTTTAAAAGGCTTTATAAGGCTCGTCATGGTGAAGATCTTACTTTTTGTAGCCTATGTTTCAGAGTGCCCCAAATACCAAAGTCTATGGGAGCACCATCTGGACATTTGGCAAACATTCTGCAGGTGTTATATAATTGACTTTGTGCTCTTGAGAAAATTAACGGTCAGTTTGGTGTGACTAGAAGCCGAGTCTTGATGGAACACCATATTTTCTCTTTCAGTAAAACGACACGGAACATTTTTTTTCAGAAGCGGCTCTAGAACCTTGTCTATGTTATACTTTGCATTGACTTTCATCCATTCATTGAAAAAAATCAAAGATTTCTTGCCATAGAAACTAACACCAGCCCAAACCATAAGCCCGAACCATAAATCTTGTTTTATAAACTCCATGTAAAATGTACCAATCGCTTTGCACGAGAATTTCTAAGCTGAAAGATATTATACATTTGTTTGAAGGAGTTTCATAATAAACTGAACACCTTTCGTATTGATACATACATGCATAAATATATATTAGTTAGACATTCATTAACACCGTGAATCGCTTAACTCATTCAAAAATCTTTAGAATTTTCTACCCACAGAGCCAGCATTGCATGACCATGTGAATACTGTAATATGAATATCCCTTTGATTTAAACCTCCCACGCAAGGACGTGAAAACGGAACAGCTTTTTCTGCTATTATTTTCTGTTTGTCACAATCAGGTACAAGTACTGCAACCAGAAAGTACTAATATGGATGAAAAAAGAATACTAGTATTGTTCGACAACACGTAATCAAATCATTGTTCTATTCCGTTTTGTTTTCAGTGACTGAAACGAAAAAAATGCCATCTTATAAGCTTACATACTTTGATCTGCGTGCAGCCGGAGAACTGTGTAGGTATGTTTTTGTCGCAGCAGGAAGGGAATTCGAAGACGACAGAGTGCAGATGGAAGACTGGCCATCCATTAAACCATGTAAATATTACATTCCATCAAATCTTCAATTGCAATTGGTTCCCTTTATGTCGAATTGTACTAGGAATAAGCCCACAAAACATGTATTAACACACAAGAAAGGCATATATAAGCACACAGAAAAGGTATATATAAGCACACAGAAAAGGCATATATAAGCACACAGAAAAGGCACATATCAGCACACATGAAAGGCATACATATGGACACACGAAAGGCTTGTATAAAAAATAAAAAAAAAAAAACAGGAAAGGCGTAATTATATAATGTATCATAAAATTCATGGTCTTGATGTGTACATGTATATCGCTGTCTTACTTTTCAACCAATATTTACTTTTATATGTTTAGCTGCGCCGTTTGGACAGATCCCGGTGTTGGAAGTGAATGGAACGAAAATAGCACAAAGTCGAGCAATAGCAAGATATTTGGGCAGAGAGTTTGGTAAGGATACTTACATGCCAAAAAAAACACCTGGTGTTCACAAGCTTCCTCAAAAATGGGGGTGATAGGTCGGCAAAACATTTTCTGAATAAATGTTTTTGGCCCGGAGGTATAGTTCATATAAAAATGAAAGATGCGGCAAGAAAAAAATGATCAATGCCGAAAAAGTCTATGGTCAATAAAACAAAATGGTCGGTTGGGTTAGCGGAAAACTAGGTATTTGTTTATGCATTATCATAGCCTTTTTATTCAGAATTTCATGTCAGAATTAAATAGATTAATTGTCAGTGTATTAGACTTCTGCAAATCTGTAATAACAATGCTTATACTTTTGTATTACTTTGGACATGGCAATCCATATTTTCTGCAGAATTAAGGTCAAACATGTATCATTTTCACATACACATAATCATAATCATAAACTGTCTTATCGTTTAAAGTAATACAGAAATTTACCACGGGAATAATGGCGACCCATATGATGCCATATGTATTATATTTGACTTTCGTAAAGACAAACATCTTTGGTATTGAGACTATGTTTAAACATACATGGGCTGTCATAAAGTTCGTAGACAAACTCTATTTAGTTATTATAATTACGTCAAAGCTATACATCAAAACTCAATGTATTTATATGAAGTAGATAATTGTGTATATTTATTGTGTACATGAAATTCATCATGATACATGAACAAAAGTATTTACAGAATTAATTAAGATAAATCCACGATCCATTACGCGACGTGATTGTATAGCGTCCAAATAAAAACGTTGATTGAACTTTGAAAAATGTGCTTAAATGTACTAGTAATCAGCACGAATTATCTTAACTGCTGCAGGGAGTTTATTTAAATTCTCCAATAGATCAGCTTGTAGTTTAGGAAATATTACATAGTTTATTGGAGCTAAATCTGGGGGGTATCGTACGTGCATAAGGCGCCCCGAAAAAGTCAGTTATGCAAATGCAACCGCATTATCTTCGTGGACAATAACCGACTCGATTTCAACACTTCTTTGAAATTGCAATAACCAGCTTACGCCTTACAACCTGAAAAGATTTTTTGTCATTAAAATGCATTTTATTCTTCATAATCTTTATTATGTAAAATCAGAAATGTGAAAATATGTTTAAACTTGTAATTATCTCTTAACAATGTATACAATAACTAGTTATCTAAATACTAAATCATAATGTGTGTGTGTGTGTTTTTCAAAAAAAGGACTTGATGGAAAAGATAGCTGGGAGCAGTTACTGGTAGATCAATACATATGTCTTGCTGAAGATTTATATAAACACCATGTAGACATATTTCACGAAAATGACGTCGCTAGAAAGGTCAGTATCATTTAATTGCCATTTAGTATTAGGCGTACTCTATTTATGTTTGAATCGATAAGATTGCACAGAAGCGACACGTGGTACTAAACTTTAATGCTGAACATATTTTGTATTTTGTATGGCTAACTAGTTAGTTTTTGTCGATTTAACGTCACACTAACCGGGAGCTTAGAAGGGAACTCTTCCGTCTTCAATCGGAGGAGGTAGTCTCCATGCGAACGCTTGGATAGAATCACCAATCTTTCTTATGTTGAGTTGTCAGTTTCCCCATATGTGAATTTTCTTGTCCTTGTAAGGGTTCAAACTCACAGCGTTAATGGACTAGTAATTATTGGTCAGAGATTTTTACCACTGCACCACACAACCCCCTCCCCTCTAACTAGTGAGTGTTCAATACTATAATGATTGTTTTCGTAATGAAAGGTAAGTAAAAGGATTTCGATTAGGGAGACATATTTTGCCCTCATAAGCATCCTTGTTGCAGTCAACAAAACCCTGAAAGTCTTCTTTGGTAAGAAACGAGGTCTTAGGAATTTTGTCACTTGATTTTTCTACCTGACCTTAAATTGTAATGTCTCATTCTAACAAACTAATAACGACACTTCACGAACAAAAAGTCACGCACCTGTTTCATAATAAGACAATAATTTCAGGCTGAAATGCAGAAGAATCTCGATGACGTACTTTGTCCAAAATTTCTCCGAATGTTCGAGAATGAATTGACGAAAAATGGTGGAAAATATTTCGTCGGGAATAAAGTATGTATTTCCATTTTGATGTTCACTTCACGTCATCAAAAGTTTCGATAACATTGTAGCTTTGTGTTACATAGCATGGTCAGCTATCAGAGACTATAGACACGTCACATGACAGCGCACAATCAGACTTGCAGAATGCTCCGTGGCCAACGAAAGACAATGAAATAATGCCACGCATGTGCAAAATAACTAGTTAGTCTTAATAAGCGCGTTTTTCTTATTAAACATGTTTCAAGATGAGCCCTTACAGCAGATATTTTAGGTTATGTGAATATTTCAACTGATGCAGGTTTTACTTCAGATTAATAAACAAAATATTTTGGAGAATACAGATATACATAAAGCTATAAGCGTCAACTTAAACAAAAGTACTGTATAATACACATACTTACCATTTCTGCTTTCAGTTCACACTTGCTGATCTTGCCGTGCTCGATTGTTTTGACACCCCAGCACAGAAAGACCCAAATCTAATGGATGAATTCCCTAAGTTGAAAGCTCACAGAGAGTTGATTGCTAGTAATCCAAATCTAGCTGAATACATTAAGAACAGGAAATGCACCTCGATATAACATTTAACATTTTAAGGGAACCCGACCATCGGCAGAAAATTGTGATAATGAAAACGTGTACAAAGTAATTTTCAGGAATTTCTACGGCATGACTGGCACAATTTGACATATCTGAAGTATTGTACAAGTGTTTCCGAAATTAAGCACAGCATTAGTACTACACTTTAGTTTAGGTCTTTGAAATCATTACTATTAAATGAAATGGTTTACTAGATCCGTTTACTGTATCGCTTTGATGTCTAAAGTAATTTAAATGTAAATAACAAATACACATATTCTTTAATTACATATATATGGAATATAAGCATAACTTACCATATAATACACGAATATTAATTACACCTATGATTTGTTTTGTACACCCGTCATGGTGATTTAAAATGCAATATTGTGTCATTAGTCGCCTCTTTGTTCATTTTATCCAGTGAAGGCGGTCATTTTTGTGTTTTGATTTCTTTTTTTTAAATTGCTTCCTGCCATAAAGCAGCCGCGATCGTTGACCAGTGATTAGTGCGCTGGACTTGTAACCCGGCGATCTGAGTTCAAATGCCGGTTGCGGCAGATCATACCCTTCTACGAAAATTTGATAAAAATGTCGATTTTCCTCCGTATGTGGAGAAGTTGCCAGCTCCTAGTGAAAGAGTAAGTTAGTACTGGTTAGTATACAGTCCTGCAAAACTGGTTACGTGAACCGGTCGCCGTATATAGCTAAAAAAATGTCAAAAACTTTTTATTTTTAGCTTTAAATAGTACTTGACCTGAAATGATGTTTAAGTGTTTGATATCTCTCTCGACTATCTAGCACAGGAATCTATCTTACTAGGCCCCCCGCTAGATATGCTCATATTGTGTGAAACATGTGGTAAATGCAGTGCAACCTCTCCAAAGCAACAAAATTATGCTGTTGTTGAGAGATTGTTGCTCTAGAGAGGTAAAATTAATAGTTGAATCGTTCAGTGGGGAAAATTATGTTGTTGCTCATGAGAGGGCCGCTCTAGAAAGGTTTTATTGTACAATAAATTTAAATCCGATAAAGAATAGTTTTCTATTAATAACTAATTGAATCAATTAGATCTATTTTCTATTTATTGAATCAATTAAACAACATACCTAAAACAACCAGTAAAGTCATTCCAGACATATGAAAGTCAGACACGGCGTAATTCCGTGGTAACTTATGCGATTAAATCAGTATGGTATATGCAGACAGATGCATATAAATTATACTGATATCTTAATTTTAAATCAGAAATTTATTTTTTTTTCGTAGAATGTCTATTTACATGTTTATTCATCTTACCTGTGTGTGTCAATAGTGCAATAAAAATATCCAAATGCCCTTTTTTGTCAAGTTCCAAGAATATTTGGAATTTTCACTAAATGAAGGTTATTTAATCATAGGGATTATATAAGAGTATAGTCAAACCTGTATCTGTGGCCACCTCCGAATAAAGACCACCCTGTGAATAGAGGCCATTATTTGAAAAACCGTCACCGATTATTTAGAACAATCTGACTTCCAAATAGAGGCCACATGTCAATAAAAGCCATGTTTAGTCTTTCCCAAGGGAGATCTTTGTTTATATCCTGTTATGTTTTAGAAAAATTATATTTTTTGTAATGTTTGACGGATTATTCTGTTACTACTTTAAATGGTTCATCTTTTCTGTGTTCAACCTTGAAATTATATGTTGCAATTCAAAAGATACAGATATATGTATTCACGGACACAGATATTGCGTGATAATATTCTTGCATAGAAAATTCTTTTATACATGATAATACATTGACGTACATATATTAAATAGCACTATTTCGTGTCTACCATGGTGAAAATTAAAACTAACATTGAGATAACAGGGTCTATAATCAGGTTATAGGTTTACATTTAAGTATGCCAACATATAATGTACAATTTGACTTAAATACAGGGGCGGACTGTGTTATAAGCATGTAAACTTACACAATTCAATTGATTTACTATTTCTTCGAGAGAAAATATGTATCACCTCAGTTGAAAGCTTTCTTTCCTGTTGATGAACGTCCGACCAAAGATCAGGGTCCTATGGTGACTTTTCCAGTGGAGGTAGACCCCAGACGTGCCCTTGGGCAGAACCACATACCTTCGGTAAGGCATAAACAAAAAAGGTTTGTTTCCGGTTACATGCCCAAAGAAATATGGGTCGGTAAGTTGAGCTTAAAAACTATTTAGTCGGTAGGTAAAAGATGGGGCGGTCGGGTAACCGGAAACAGACCTATTTTATTTTTACGCCTAAACCGACTGGGCAGCTTCCCACGGTAAGATTAGAACTCACAGCGGTAAGGGGGTAAGACAACTAGTCTGAGATCTTAACCACTAGACCACGGAGAAAGCTTTATTAATTGAAACTTCGAATGTTTTGAAAATGGCCGAGTTCAATGCAAGCCAGGATGTCATGGAAACACATAAATATTCAATTGTATTGTAACTCGTTTGATATACTCCATGCCGAACTGAAGATATAAACATTGGAATTGTGTTAAAAATAGTGACCAGTTATTGACCTGTGTTAAATTACATATAATATTATTGATTTCTCTGTATGTTATAAACTTCAAATGAAAAGTTTTATTTTGAGTTTAAAAGCAAACTTATGATTTAAAACTACCACAAAGCCATCAGATAAACACAAGTTACGCATTATCAATTAATTATCCTAATTCCTCTCCATTTGCTTTAAGTATTCGGACATAAATTAAACATTTAAAAAGTATTATATATATACTATAACACACGATGTATGCTGTACTTGTATACCTTACATACCGGATTTTAGGTCGTGACAATAGGTGACAATTATAAGGGGTAAGAGTTAGGGTCAGATTTCAATCAGTTGTGTAAGTCAAGTCCTGTAAATTCCGCCCTCCAAATTTGTGAGTTTAGGTGGATTTAGAGGACATGACTCACATACGGAGGTATTCATCAATAATCATATTCGAGATATGAATTCCATACAAAGTGAGGTACATTTTCCATCATTTTACAATGGAAGTACCTCGGTTTGATAGCTACACAAGTCGTCGGGTTATTTCATTAAACCGGTATGTCACTTTTTCCTATTTTTGAGAAAATCGCAATTAAAGTTTTGAACGGCAATAACTTTAAGCAAGTAACGGGTTTGTGGAATTTGAATTGACCCTATTCAGGATAGATCTACAACCAGGTAAGTATGATCATCGAAAAAGAGCTCATCGAGACGACAAAAAATGATACAAAAATCTCAATATTGCCAAAAATTGAGTTATGGGGTTGTAGAAATAAGCCGACGAAGTTTGCGTGTATGGACTGTGAGCTACGCTCGCTGAATTGTACAAACCCTAATATTTACACTGTACCTAACTTGATACCGTTAGCAAACATGACCATTGGCTGTCGTGTATTATCGACTTGAAACCCCAAATATAATCCTACAAAAATGTTGAGCCAATATCACCAGAGTTGACAATTTAGGACATTGTACAGTAGTATATCTGGTGACCACGCTGGATGTAAGTTACTTGATAGTGTACAGGGTTAGGTCTACACCAGGTTAGCTACTCATATATTCTACTTAATTAGTTTTTGTTATGTTATTCACGTCAATGTATAATATTTAAGTACATGCTACTATGATTATAAAATATTTCTATATGGGTTCAGTACAGACTTGTGAACATTGTAATATATACGAAAACATGTATTTTAATTAGGTAATTTGTTAGCTAAATGTTCACTTGACTACTGATAAGACAAATATTTATATGCACTATGTTTTGAAAGTGTATCGATACTTTTTTATACGATGATCTAGAAATTATTGTCATTATCGTTTAATAATTACAGTAGTTATTTTGTAGGTTATTTTAACAAAAAAATAGCTGTTAGATTACGTATTAACATAGAGATTCATTCAAAATATAAATTCTAATATTCATCAAATAAAATTGTTATTCCGAATACTAGTAGTTATGAACTGTATTAGGTGAAGAAGCCCGTTATATTTCTCATTGTTTCTATATACGGACAAAATGTGTTGTTTATTTGAAAGTTTATTTTTTATTTAGTTTAGAAAATCATCTAAAGCAATATGTCATCATACAAATTCAACTATTTTGATGTCCGAGGACGTGGAGAACTCACTAGATACGTGTTTGCAGCTGCCGGCAAATCATTTGAAGACAACAGAATAACCTTTGAAGAATGGCAAGCATTTAAAGCATGTGAGTATATTTTCATAAAGGTCAATTCAAGTAGGATAATTTTTACATTACTTCATACATTGAGATCAGCCTCTCTAGAAAGTCAAAACGGATTCCATAGAAACGTTACATTTACCCGACCTTCACCTGACTGCCTAGAAAAAAGAAAACACAAACCCACCAACAGGGTTTTCATCCATCTCGAAAAATCTACAAACAAATAGTGTTTGAAGTATATGTAATAAACACGACTCATGCCAACGGTCAGACAACAAAATATAGAAAACAGAACATAGTAACGCTAAGAAATATTCAATGTCCCGGGATACCGCCTTGGAACGGTCTATAGCTAAAACCTATTCAGCGGGCCCAGCATCAATCAATTATACTGAATACGAGTATATTCTCTGTAGATCTTAGCCGGTCTTTGACTTACTGATAATGAAAACTATCATAGATTATTAAGACTAATACATTTGAGTGTATTTATACAATCTTGTTGAGCCATCTAATATTAACATAGTCAACACATTGCAATAACAGTTTGACTTAGATGTTGTACACCTTGATGTGCGGGTATGAATTTATTATCTTTATGAATGGATTATTCATCTATCTTCATGTATATGAAATCCGAACAAATAAACTTGACTGTATGCGTTATCATGTTCTAAATTAACTGCATTAGTATATACATACATTCAGGTTTAGCTTCTGGTTAGATGACAATATCAGTATTAAAATGGCGTCTAATAACTATTTAGCTGTCGAACAGAAAATATTGTAATCCATGGACGTGCAACGCACGCGCCGTTGCACACGCATGCATAAATCACTGGAGTTTAATTTCACACCAACAGCCAGTGCATTCAGCGGCTTCCCTTCTTTAAAAATGGAAGATGACCCAGGCATACACTTGCGTAGAAACTCCAATCTTCCGTAAGCTAGCTGGACAGCTTCCTTGCATTTGAATTTTGGTCTCGGGTGGGATTCGAACTCACAGCGGTGAGGGGCTATTGATTACAAGTCAGATACCATAACCACTTGACCACATAAATCAGACAACACTGCGTATACTGATGGAGCTAAATACCTATCTTGCGCCGGTAACTATATTATTGCCAATCACCCAAATCGCTGCACTTTTATAGATATACACGTCAATGACTGTGTTATAATGTCATAAGTGAAAAGTTGGATCATCCACCAATTGTCACGTCGATGTTCTAGATAGTGACGCTCCTCATACGACATAACTTTATCGTAACAACATAAAACTGATACCACTTGATAACAGGCTTGATGACATACTTGAGTCTTCACGCAACTGAGATAATGATTCGTCTGAACTTGTTCCCTTTACTACGATCATATTCGCGATTTACAACTTGAATCAGAGGAGCTTAAAAATACGGTTACAAGGTTAAACATTATTTTGCGAACTCACGTATTGTTTTCCAAATACAAATAAAGACAGCACGTAAAACCTTGTAATGATCAGGTTAGCCAAGTTATTTCCCGTGGCATGCTACAGTCAAACCTGTGAACAAAGACACCTTTGGGAAAGACAATATGTTGCCTTTATTGACTGATGACCTTTATTCGGAGGTCGGTCTACTTCAAATAATCAGTGACAGTTTTTCAAAGAATGGCCTTCATTCACAGGGTGGTCTCTATTCGGAGGTGGCAGATACACGACAACTTACACAAAAAGTTTAGTGAAGAATTTGATTATTGAGCTAATAAAAGCGTAATTCATTACTGTTTGTGTAACTGAAAGATGACACAGTCACAAATTTATCTGTCAACTATTATTGAAATATTTCAGCCACACCATTTGGGCAGATGCCTGTGCTAGAATTTAGCGGTAAGAAACTGGCACAGAGTAACTCCATAGCAAGATATTTAGCCAGGGAGTTTGGTAAGTGTTTCTGAAGACCGTGTCTCAAACCTATTAATGTTTGTCACTGCCTCCTGAACATCAAGAAATTAGGCTCTTTGAAAGTTTTATGCTATGTTAGTGTTTTAATTGTACCAATGAGTCAGATCCGAAATATCCGACCTTGCGGTGTCCGTTACATTGTTAGCCAAAAATATCGGACTAAATGGTTAAAATATGAAGTGGTTGTTCCTGAGGGGACAAGATTCATAACCCCATTAAGACTGCAGAAGCATTCGTACCGGAGAAAACAATTTGTCGGATTAACGCATTATCTGCATGCGACGGATGTAAAGGGCTCCATTCCCAGTAAAGGTATTTATGATATTATTATGCGATAAAGCTTAATTGTACCTTCACTAGAAATGGCATTTTGTGAATTCTTCGATTATTCTTATTCTAGGAATAGCAGGCAAAGATAGTTGGGAACAGGCTTTAGTTGATCAATACATTGAGCTTATTGAAGATATGTTTAAGGAAACTGTAAAAGCATTTTTTGAAAAAGACGAAGCCAAAAAGGTAGGAATTATATTTTTCATTTTATCTCTATCTTCGCCACAGTAATAACTTTACAACAGAATATACCAAAACCTGCTGATCTAGAGTCATAAAGTTCAGGATATATACCTGTGTTTGCTGCCACCTTTGAATAAAAGCCACTCTGTGAATAAAGGCCATTCTTTACAAATCTGTCACAGATTATTTAGAGCGAACTGACCTCCGACTAAAGGTCACCTGCCAATAAAGACCACATTTTGTCTTTCTCAAGGGTGGCCTCCCTTCACATGTTTGACTCTATAATCAATTAAAAAATACTACTAACACGCTCATTTCATAAAATAAGCAAAATGAAATCATAATACCGTATGATATAGGATGTCCTCGGCCAATACACGTATACGTGTGCACGTGCCAGTACACGTGAAAAACCCCTCCTTTAAACTGATACTTCAAATCGCTTGAGCATGCGTGTGAACTTTGTGTGAATGAATCTCTAGCGAAATGTACTTGTCGTCTGCACTTAGTTACTATTTTAACTTTATTCGTACAAATCTATTTGTGGGTGTGAATTATTGCGTTTCTTCTTTCAGGCTGAATTGCAGAAGAATCTTACGGATGTAGTATTTCCGAAATATCTTGAAATGTTTGAATCAGCGTTAGACAAAAATGGCGGCAAATAT
Organism: Lutraria rhynchaena; assembly: GCA_008271625.1. Lineage (NCBI taxonomy): Eukaryota > Metazoa > Mollusca > Bivalvia > Venerida > Mactridae > Lutraria > Lutraria rhynchaena. The sequence goes on from VIBL01000023.1 coordinate 2,582,941, forward strand.
TTCGTTGGAAACGAAGTAAGAAAAACAACTCTTGTATATATGTTTATATGATCTTGTATAACAATCACCTGTAGATGAATAATATAAGTATTTCAAAGCAAATACACTGAGCCAAATTTCTAAATGTTTCTCTCGTATTTCATAGCACTGAATGAAAATCATTGGACGCTCTTGGTTAATGATCAGGTGGACTTTTAATACGTTCAATCCAACATTTACTTTGAATACTCGAGTTCTTTGCGTTGATTGGTTGTAAGTATTGCAAATCAAAAGAATTAAGCTTATTTACGTTCTTCCGTGAATCGAGTTTTATTAAGTGGACGATTAGAAATACGAGTCAGTATTCGAGTATATATAATTTCTAGTTTGACCACTAATAAAGATCATGTTTTAATGAGGACAAGACTTTTTATGAAAGACTGTTTTTTATCAGTAAAAAATTTGGACGAAATCTTCCAAACATTGCAGTCTGTTCAAAGCATTTCAAATTATCGAATGTTTCTATATACGACTTTTTTACATTTTATACTTCATTGCTTCATGACCTTATTAAACAGACGTGATGGTCTTATTTCCAAAATATTTAACAGATTAGGCAATAACTTTCTTGCGTGTTCCGAATCTTAAACATTTTTTGCTTAAGCTTGTATTGAGAAATTCTTTGTTTGCTTGTGGTGGACTTATCGAATGTCTCCGTTTTCTAAAAGATATTATTTTTGGGAAATTTTGTAATTTCGTACATAAACAAGATATTGGTATTCAATGGGTGCAAATTGCGCACCACTTATAGTTGACCTTTTTCTCTATTGTTATGAAAGCGAATACAAGCAAAACTTATTTATTGAAAAAAAAACAAGTTAATGATATTAATGTATTTAATAGATCTTCACGGTGCTTGGATGATTTACTTAATATTAATAATAAGTATTTCGATATATTATACACGGATATTTTCCCTCATTGTGTTTGGAATTACTGCGGCATTAAAGTAATCCATCGCAGCAGTACTGGAAAAAGTCTTTATCAAAGTATTGCTATAATAGTTAATTAGATCACTTGGTATATTTTCAGATGACGCTGGCAGACCTTGCCGTTTTGAATGGGTTTGATACACCCGTACAGAATTCCGAAACGCTGATGGACAAATTCCCAAAAATGAAGGCCCACAGAGCAGCCATCGCTGGCATTCCAACTATTGCAGAATATTTGAAGAATAGAAAACGTACTGACATCTAATCACATTCTTCAATTTAGTTGGCATGAATGTATCTGTAGACAGCGATTATTGTGAAGATGTGCTGAAAAGCAGACATTTATACCGTACAATTTATATTTTATCATAGGCGATTCTCATTATTTGCCTGTACCCCTAACATACGCACGATCTACTCCAGAATCGATATGCGTATTTGAAGGGACCAAATATTCGAAAATAAAAGAGTAAAATATCATAAAAGAATATTTTTATTGAGAAAATGTCAAAGATAAATGTCAGAGGTAAAAACACATAAAACAGATAAGTGAATGATTCATAGAAACAAAATCGTATAAAAAACCCACTTTCAACAAAATACCACTTGACCCAAAACCCACCAACCCAATACCCAGCAACCCAATACCCAGCAACCGAATACCCGCCCCAAGACACAGAAACATACAAAATAATAAGGATAAAACACAGTCTGTGCTAACAATTCGTTGTAGCCATGCGCAACACTGACAGGTGTTTACATATTGATAAATGTGCATATGCAATCTAATTAGTTTACAGGCAGTAACCTAGATATACACTTATCAGTGTAAGGTTGTATGTCAAGGCCTGCGCATGGAATACCATGCAGGTTTTGTACAATGAAATGTATAGTGCAATAGTACACAATTGTAGAAAGAATACAGTGAATGGACTTTTCACGAAAAGGGTTTAAAAACTGAACCTGACCAAGTTTTTGTTCGGACTTGACGTAAGTTTTGAAATCTTCCTTTTCAAACTGTTTTCAAACGTGTGTTTTAATTAATCTCATGCATGTTTATATCTTAATTTTATTAACAAACAACCTTCGTTAATACATTGTCACGCAAAACTGATAAACATTGTAACACTTATGTAAACAAGTTCCTATTCATATTTAACTTGTTCAAGGCTGTAACCATCATGGAGATAACAAGTGTTTCAGCCTGATAGTAGTAGATTTACAGTCTACTATCAATACAATGCTCTGAGCAAATTGACGGATTTTGGCGGATTTTTTTCAAAAGAATACTAATATAAACCACTTGGTCATCCGTTAGACAACTGATATTTGAACAATATCATCTGAGACAATCTGTCCGTCAAGCTCTGCTATTTAGTACATCCAGTAGAATCATCAACAACAACAACAACAACATAGGCTTCATTTGGTTCATGCAAATCAAGAGGTTTTGCACGTAGAGCATTACTGTGTGTTCATCATTACTTGAAAGTCTTTTCATAGTCACGTGGTATCCTCTTTGTATAGACGAATGACAACAATGAACTTCAATAATTTTACCTGCATTATTTGAACAGTTTTGTTATCAATCCCGCGACCGGGATTCTAACCCGGATCTCGGGTTGCAAGCCCAGCGCACTAACCACTGGCCGCGGCCAATATTCGAACAGACCAAGACAAGTTTTGCATTGTTAATTCATTTTTATGACTCTCCACTGGGACAATCTTGGGAGACATTTGTCGTCTCGAAGACAACAGTTTAACGCAAGCCATGTAGACACCGTTCTCTTACACGAGTGTGTTACGTATATACATTATATACATTATATACATTATACACATTTTATACATTATGTACATTTTATACATTATTTACATTTTATACATTTTATACATTATATACATTATATACATTTTATACATTATATACATTATATACATTATTTACATTTTATACATTATATACATTATATACATTATGTACATTTTATACATTATATACATTATATACATTTTATGCTTAACTTTAATTGTTACTGTCGCTAAACAAAAGTTCTAGGAGGCTGTTCTCAACACATTGGTGACTACTTATTGTATGGGAGTTAACCGATGTAAAATTTCATACAACTTCACATTGGTTTGTTCGTGCTTGATATAATTCATAAGCTGACTTAAAGTGAAAATTTTATTTTCAGTGAATGTGCGAGCTTGTAATTTTAAACTACAACATAGCCATTAAGTAAATATACGAAGCTCAACATCAAATATTTATTTTTCATTCCTTTCATAAAACCTCCAATATTCTGGCACAAGTTCGGCTTCATAAATGTATTTGAATGTAAAAATGTTGTTCGATACGTTCCACTGTTTTAAACGTGACCAATAGCTGTCTTATACTATCAAGTCCCCCCCCGAAGTTTAAAAGTGTAGTCGTCGAACAAATACACTTGAGTTAACAATACAGAACAGTGTACACAGTATATGAAGCGAGCCTAAAGGACGTTCGTTGCTTGTGTTACCGGGTAGTATTTGGTATACATCTGGTGAGTTATATTCGACTTTTTGATGTTCACTTTGAAATATTAATGTCTATTTTAATGGTAATGCAATTAAGAGACATTTTGGTTTATTTCAATTGTTACGAGTGAATACTGCGATTCGGTACCCTCAGGGAGACTGTGTTTTATAATCCATTTTTATATGGGTTTGTGGTTGCAGGATAAGGCCGAAGGGATAGGTGGAATGTTTTGTGTGTTTTTTTTCCCAGGATTTTTTTCACATCTACTGTATATTTATTCATGTGAACTTAACGGTTGTTTAAATCAGAAAATTAAAATATTTAACTTAATTATTCGTTTAAGAATTAAAGTATGACTCGCATAAAAACATTCCTGCATTAAGGGTAACATTACACACGGTTGGTTTGCTGTTACGCAACCCCTGACCTCCATTTTCTAACGATTTTGTCAATAAAATGTTTTCCTTCTATATTCCAGCCTTTCGTTCTCAGTAACATCATAAAATGTTACAAAATGCCTACCTACATACCAACTGTTAAAAAATTGCATTATGCAAACCATGTTCTACGATGACCTAATAACGGGTGTATTATTTCAACAAACCCGAATAATTGTCTAATATCTCTTGTAATGATAAATAGGAACCAGTCACGCAATTAAATGTTTTTTACTCTATTAAAATACAGAAAAAGATTCCTAAAGTAGATATGCCATCATACAAGCTACAATACTTTAACGTGCGAGGACGGGCTGAACTTGCCAGATACTTGTTTGCTGCAACTGGCACGGAATTCGAGGATATTAGAATGACAAGTGAGGAATGGTCTGCCCAAAAAGGCTGTAAGTACTAGTGTTTGTTTCACATTTCTATTGTGACATATGCTCTGAGTCATATTTAAACTCTTTCCTAAATGCTGATTTTTTAAATATGTTAGCATTTCACTCTTTCTGTACAAATCCCCGATTTTTTTTTAATTTCAGAAGATTGGTTAAGAATCTCTGTTTAAAGTTTGCATATCCTTGTCATTTAATGCAATTTATTCCAAAATGCTAAGAAAAATTTAGTTCCTGTTTAAATAAACGATTAAACAAAATTAATAATTTAATTAATCATTTAATTATTTTACGAGTTTAATACTATATTTGCTCATAACTGTTATATCCACGAACAATTAACAAGGGATAATGTTGAAAATGTAAACGACTTCATGTAAATTGTGACTGTTGATGAGGCCAATAAGAATTAATCAGTACGTTAATATTTATTTTTTTTAAATTTTATTTCCTAAAAGAAAGATTTTATTTTTTAAATATTTCTCTGATCACTAGCTAATATACGCCTATATATTTGACTATATTACGTCTAATGCCTTATATGGTTTTCCCAACAGATATGGGAGATAACTCAGTAGGTTCTTATAACGATCGAGATTAGCAAAGTTACGTCCCCTGGTCATCCTCAATGGCTCTTGGGATTTTTGAATGAGTCGGTCGCTCAACTGGAATCAAATTTTTTTATGTATGCCCCCCAGCTACATTGAAAGTACACGAAACTAAACAAAAGTCAATGGGCGTAACAGCATTTAATAATTTTATCTAAGTGTGTCCGCGTCACGATTCCTACTGAATGATTAACAGCGCATCATAGTTGTAGTGAACTCGGAAATAGTGAAAATTCGGATACAGAGAACTAATGACCCCCAGCAATTATCATTATTTCTTAGTTGATTGTTATGGATAAAGTGAAATATTAAAAGTAATTATTCGGGTCCCTGGGGATCCACTATAATCGTGTTTTACTGTATTCATAAAACAATGTATGTTTTGTTGTTGTTTTTTTTTTTTTTGTTGTTGTTTTTATGCGACATTGTCACCGGGGTTTAACGCCGTTTTCCAATAATATTTCAGTTATATACGGCGAACGACTCACATAACCAGTATATTGTGAATTAATACAATAAAAGTTCAATTTATTTCTGTTGCTTAAGAATGAAATATCACAAAAAAATAAGTTATCCGATAAACAAAATAACAACATTTCAGCCACACCATTTGGACAGTTGCCAGTGCTAGATGTTGATGGGAAGAAACTTGCACAGAGTAACTCCATAGTACGATTTTTAGCCAGAGAATTCGGTAAATGAATTGCAAATTATTTTATTCAACATTGTTTTGTAACAAAAACTTTTTACATAACATGATGCTATAAATAAGACTACTGTTTCTTTTTATAAAGTTATCGTGTCAGGTATCAATGTGTTTGCAAATGAATACAGTCAAACTTTTGTTTGCGGCCACCTCCGAATAGAGACCACCCTGTGTATAGAGGTCATTCTTTGAAAAATCATTATTTAGAACAATATGACCCCCGAATAAAGGCTACTTGCCAATAAAGACCACATTTTGTCTTTCCCATGGGTGGCCTTTGTACATAGGTTTGACTGTAAGCTACTGGAAGAAGTCAGGATTTAAAATCACTCACATGTGATAGCATATAACCATACTTCTTAATTAACTGCGCACTGTGTTGAGATTGGTTTCAAATTTGGTGTCAATTATTTTTAGGACTAGCCGGTAAAGACAGTTGGGAGCAAGCTCTTTCAGATCAATATATTGAGCTTGCTGAAGATTTGTTTATGGAATTTGTAAAAGCACATTTCGAAAAAGACGAAACAAAGAAGGTTAGAAGCTCAGTAACATTTTTCTCTTTATAATATAATATGTTATCTTCGTAGAATATTTCACAGTAAAACCTCACTTAGTGATCACCCCAATATTAAGATCATCTCATCGAAACGACCACTTATTTCCGTGTTTATAATTTGTAATTGTGATTGGCTATGTTGTAATAAACTTTTGGGCCGTTATATATGATTTAATATTGAAATGAGTCATATACAAATGCGCTATTATCTATATATAATTTTGTTGTAAATAAAGTGGACCACGAAATTCCCGTGGACCTGAAAATTAGCATCATTCAATCCGTATATCACTATATCCATCACAAGGAAAAGAAGAAAGGCGTATCTTAAAAACATAAATATTTCACTATATCGATCACAAGGAAAACAAGAAAGGCGTATCGGAGAAACATAAATATTCCATTATATCCATCACAAGGAAAACAAGAAAGGCGTATCGGAGAAACATAAATATTCCACTATATCCATCACAAGGAAAAAAAAGAAAGGCGTATCGTAGAGACATAAATATTCCACTATATCCATCACAAGGAAAAAAAAGAAAGGCGTATCGTAGAGACATAAATATTTCACTATATCCATCACAAGGAAAACAAGAAAGGCGTATCGGAGAAACATAAATATTCCATTATATCCATCACAAGGAAAAAAAAGAAAGGCGTATCGTAGAGATATAAATATTTCACTATATCCAAGTTCACTATAACCGTGTTATACTGTATTGGCACAATTTGTTACCGGGCTTGTACATATACTATAATGTTGACTTTTTAAGGCTGAATTACAGAAGAATTTAACTGATGTTGTTTATCCCAAATATCTCGGGCTTTTCGAACAAGCCTTGGACAAAAATGGCGGCAAATATTTCGTTGGAAAAGATGTAAGATATTTTTCATTTTTATCGCATTTGTTACAACTTATACATTCATTCAGTTATTCACCTTCATCATTGCGTTTATCAAAAGCCACTGAACACTTCAAATTATGAAAGAAACTATGCAATATTTAGAGTTTAGTTAACCTTATGACAATTTTGATAATCCGATATAGCTTCTATTTAGGGGTTGAGGGGATCAATTTTCTTGGCATGAATTCATGTATCATTTATACAGACCTTTCAGATTGTAACAAGTTAAACAATTTCTCAGATTTTGATAAATGAATAGTATGTATACGTTACTGCTTAACTTTTGTATTGTAAACGTATATCATCGTGTGACTGCTGTGCCGGGATTATCATACGTTTAGATATTGTAATAAAATGTACGTTTTGTAGACAATGATATTTATTTATTTATTTATTTATTTATTCGTTCGTTCGTTCGTTCGTTCGTTCCTTCGTTCCTTCTTTCCTTCCTTCATTCATTCATTCATTCATTCTTTCATTCATTCATTCATTCATTCATTCATATCTAAAACATGGTACACAAAAATACGCCCTTACGTATGTAGAGACATATACTCAGGTTATGCTAACATTAAATTTCTTTATTTGGCATATATTCAGATGACGGTCGCTGACCTGGCCATTTTAAATGTGTTTGATACACCTCTGTCTGGATGTGAAACTCTGATGGACAAATTCCCAAAAATGAAGGCTCACAGAGCAGCCATCTCTGCCACCTCAAACATCGGCGGATATCTGAAGACAAGAAAACAAACTGCCATCTAAATGTTTTCACTACAAACAGTTCGCATTCAATACTATTATTTAAGGTCATACTTAAAAGATATTATTGCTGTAACGCGACCGTTTCAGAAAAATCGCTGCGGCTCAACTTTTTTTAATCCTCTACGGAAAAAAAACCTTTTCGTTACCAATAATTGCTTGCCAGAAAAAAAACCACCTACCTACCCGCTGAAAAAATATTGGGTTGCATTACAGCAAACAAACAATTTTTCAAGGATGACCTAACAATATAAATACTTAGCAGGACGCGACCGTGAAAAAGTAAAAGAGTATCTGAAAGCTGTATGACTCTTTGGTACGTCAGAATTTAGACTGGTGATACTTCGTTCATGGATCCAAAACAAACGCTTGCATCCCAGTCACACTCAAACAACTGTCAATCAGATATGAAAATACGAAATTAACCAATTCTCTCTTTGTTAGTTGTTTCCTAAAAAGTAGAATGTTGCTATACATTCTTCAATATGTGTTGTGTGTTATGAAACATAACACAGATATGTACATGTATATATATTATAAATATGTTCCTCAATCACCAGTAGCTTGTTTCATAGACATACCTTAACAAAAGAGAACTCCTTTTAAAATAAGAACTATCGTTATTGGAATACATTTCAGATAATAACAGTTTGTAGCAATCCTCCAAACTAATAAGAGCATATAACATTTTTTCTTTACCAATATTTTATAACATTTTTTCCTTACCAATATCTTATACCTTTTTTTCTTTACCAATATTTTATACCATTTTTTCTTTACCAATATTTTATGCCATATTTTTCTTTACCAATATATTAAGTTGAATATTTGTCACCTTAGATAAGACATAGAAATGTGCCCCTTATACTTTTCGACGATGTTATACGTGTTACCATTGAGTTTTCGAGTGTTTATGGTTTCTGACTAGTTCGAATCCCAACCGAGATCATACAAATCTCACGTGAACTAACTAACGGAATGTTGGTGATTCTACCGAGGTTTCCTCCACCGCTTAGGTTGGAAAAGTTGCTAAATGACCCTGGCTGTTGGTGCGCCGTTAAACCCCAATAACAAAAGTGGTCACACTTCGACAGTATCTGACTATTTTCACGACATTTTTTGCACTGGGTTAATGCCATTTTTCAACATTTTTTTCAATTATATACGGCGGCCGGTTCTCCTAACCTGTTTTTCCTGGACTTTATTGTAACCAGTACTAACTTACCCTTCCACAAGGAGCTGGCAACTTCTCCACATATGGAGGAAAATCGACATTTTGCCAAATTTTCATAAAAGGGTATGACCTGCAGCGGCCTTGATTTTGAACCCGGGTTACAAGTCCAGCGCACAAACCACTGGACTACAATAACGGCTTTTCAAGACATACTAAAGTATAGAACTGTTATAAACAAATGATACATCGTCATGATGTTACAGGCTCGACATAGAACAAAAGTACATTTCGTTTTAAATTTGCATGGATAATTATGTAACACGTATCAAGAATGGAGTGTGTCCCCTACAACAATATCATGCGCGTCGCAATTTAGAATATCAAAATGTTAATACATCTACAGTGCAACCTCTCTAAAGCAACACCCTTTGGGAAAAGCAAAATTATATTGTTGCGTTATGTCGAAAGGTTGTTCCTCTAGAGAGGTTAAATTAGTAGTTAAATCGTACAGTGTAAAGGAATCATGCTGTTGTTGAAGGGAGATCGTTGCTCCAGAGAGGGCCGTTCTAAAGAGGTTGCACTGTACATTGAAGATTCGAACCTACAACCTTTCTGTAGAACGATGCTTCATATATATTACCTACTCCCCTTGCCTGTCAATGAAAACGCTATCTTGACTCTATTGTAAGCTACTTTGATTTGGGCATCTACTTAATCGGTACGGTGATTATACTGTAACAGGGGGGGGGCGGTTAGGGTACGAAAACGGGATATACGGAACGACTGTGGTTCAAGTCAACATGAATTTAATGATAAAAATCATGCATATACGTCAACAATATATAATTGATTATTGTTATATTTAATCAATTTATCTAACAAAAATATCCTTACATGGGTGCCCGTTTGACGGATTCAATGACAGATTCAACGACGGATCCAATGACGGATCAAATATAGTGCAAGGGACTGAGTACCAGGAACGAACTGCCGCGAGGGCGGGAAAACAATTTCCTTTAAACACACGCGCCGCAAAGCTTTCAAATCACATGACATGCATAACCAATCAAAATCGGATGTAGTGCTGTAGTCAACTACAGTGTGCTTCCGCAGACTAAACAAATAGTCCCAATACAAATCAAAGAAATACACGCTGTTGTGTCATCTACATAGTATAGAATATTAAGAAATACATAAATAGTAATTCATATTTACTATTATACATACAACTGGTAGTATGGAGGAAGGTTTTTTTTCTTCGCGACAGTTCTCCTACGTGAAGAATCAATAGTGTTAAAATGTAAGCAAATCGAACAATACTGAATTCTGAGATAACATAGAATCATCAAATAGACTCAAATGAACATTTAGATATTACAAGTAAGCTACTGTCGCGTAATAAACGTGTACTGTAAGTAAAACGAAATGTCACAAATTTTCGCGATCATGATATTGTACATGTTATTACAATACTTACGAAGAAGCTGTGATGACAGCTAGGTCAACATTGTCGAACTATAGCTACAGTCATTTGAAAGCTATTAATAGTTGGCATAGCTTATTGCGCTTGGGTTTAACGTCGCACCAACATCCTGGGTCATTTTGCAACTTTCCAGCTTAAGTAGTGGAGGAAGGCCTCAGGCTTACACCTTGGTATAACCACAGATCTTCCGAAAGCTAACTGGACAGCTTCCTCACATGCGAAAATTGTTGGCTTGAATTATGTATAACGCATGTTTGAACGATAAATTGTATGTCCCTGATTGCTTATCTATAATATCTTTCTTAATGGTATTAACAATATTAGTACATGATGTATTATGTGAAATTTTACTGACCATTTGAATAAAGAGTGAACATCGATGCGGTAGATGGATCCCTATATGTCTATATGAACAATTTCACTGACCAGTAGAATAAAGAGTGATTATCGATGCATTCAATTAACTCCTATATGGCTATATGGTCAGCGTTTCCTCACATTTTTGTATGCAATTTTACTGATCAATTTAATATAGAGTGATTATGGGTTTATAAGGATGTGATACTAAATGCACATATGGCGAAGAACAAAACAAAGAATTAGATATGTATCAGATAATTTATTTCCTTACACTTCACCTGACAAGACAAAAGCATTATGTAAGGTATTACAAAGAACAAAAATAATATTGAAACAAATACATTGATTCATTTTAATGCGCTTTATCATAACAAACGGTAAGATAGGAAACAATGAAAGAAATTAAAGACAAACATGCGAAATGATTTAAATATCACTAAATAATGTATTCTATATATCTGCTATAATTTACAGCTAGTACAGTAATACTGAATAATAATTTACAACATTTCATTTTGTCATGTGATATAAATAATAAAAGACATGAGACATGGCAATAGAAAAGAATGTATGATATCAATTAATATTGTATTGAACAATTAAATCAGAATTTACTGCAGGAACAATATTTAATGATTTAAGCTTGAATTTATTTACACAAGTAACAAATGAAATTAACATCTACATGGGGGATATCCGCCGGTGCTCCTACACAATGTTTATGGTACCAAAGTAAACAAGTATCGCATTGAACCTGGACACCTAAACAAGCTGATAAATTGCATCTACAATAATTTTCTATGCTTATAACCGTTTGGTTTTTTTCGTCTATTACTTGAAGTTTTTTTTGTAGTAGGAAATTGCACCATTTTTTCTTGCTCTAAGGAGACATTGTTTGCAAACAATTGACATACATGTATACCGCATCGATAATCGCTCTTTATTCAACTGATCAGTAAAATTATGTAAAACGCATGCTTGAACGATAAATTGCATGCCCCTGATCGCTTATCTATAATATCTTTCTTAATGGTATTTACAATATTAGTACATGATGTATTATGGTAGTAAATACATTCCTTTAAAATTGCTTGCATCAAACCAATACTAGAACATCAGTACATACAATTCATGCGAAAAAAAATAAAAAATTCCAATACGCGTTCTAGATTTCTAAGTTAATCATTCTTGTTCTTATTAACCAGCAATGTAGAACACGGGGTCAATAAGTCAGAACATTGCATTAAATATAAAAGCGATTATTCTACATAGTATGTCATAGGAGTTTGTGAAAAGGATACGGTATACAAAGGTTAGTATATTATACATGCAAGTGAGGTTAAAACAAGTGATTTATTTTTTTTAGTTAATGAAATTTTAGTTTATGGTTTAAGCGCACAATTTCAAGAGTAAACAATCGTTATTTATAAACATTAAATTGATGCAATTCAGGTACAAGGTACATGTTAAGTTTAAGTAAGTTACTTTGTTGTAGTGATGATTTTTGTTTTAAAGAACCCTCTTTTGACTTTAAAGGGGGGGTACTGAAACAATTGTAAATATATCATCGTGAAGCATGTGCATTATTTCACGTTATCGAATTATCTATGGGTTATATTTTATCGTTACAGAGGTGTGTACACACATAGAAAATAGTAATTTATGACTAAAGAAATTTAATCTAATTTCAAGTGTTTACATTTAAATGTATTTCGCCTAAGATACTTGTACAATCTAAATCATTTTCAGTTTAGTTAATATCTCAGTTTAAAATAAAGTGAATTATCTCAATAACACTCTTATCACAACTGTGTACCATTCCAAAACATTTCCAAGCCTCACATTTACTTTTCTTTACATTAATCTATTGTAATATGATTGAAATTTTGTATTTTTCGATTCAGATTCTTCAATAAAACCTTCAAACCTAAACCATGCCATCTTACAAGTTACAGTACTTTGATGTACGAGGAGCGGGTGAACTGACGCGGTATGTGTTCGCAGCTGCTGGACAAGAGTTCGAAGACGTCCGAGTACCGCGAGAACAATGGCCTTCCTTAAAACCATGTAAGTTGTTCTTTTTTAAAAATTCGAATTATTCTTTATGTTTATTTTCAATACATTTTTATTTACGTGTTAAGTTATACCAATAAATTCACGGGTCTGCAAACGTTTAATCATTAGCGCGTAAGTTAAAATGTCAATTTACTGCAAAGAAAACGTGTAAATCAACTGGTTTGAATTTATGCTCTCCATGTCTTCGTTTTAAGATATACTCACGGTTTGTATTTTATCTCGTCAAGGGTTATCTAGGACATCGATCAATGGACTAAATCTTGATGTTCTATTTTCTAACACCATTACACATTCCGCCGTAACAAAGTAACCAACAATTTGTTACGAGTTTGGATAAGAAAATAAACAGGTAGATCGTTAAATAGGACGCGTGTCAAAATCTGTGAACACTAAAACTTTGATATCAAGACCACATTTTAGACTTTAGAAACAATCCATTATTATATTACATTAATTTTGCTCAGAAGCAGAAATGATGCCCGGCTTTCAATTGTTTAATTTGCATCAATCTAGTACCGTGGAAGCTCAGTATACCGAATGCCTTTACCGGATGAAAAGTTCGGTTTTCTGAGATACCCGCTAAGTAATGCTATGTTTTTCAGCCACACCATTCGGACAGATGCCAGTGCTAGAAGTTGATGGGAAGAAACTTGCCCAGAGCGGCTCAATGGCAAGATTTTTAGCCAGAGAGTTTGGTGAGTATTTTTTACCATTAAGTGCTCTCTATTCCCCGAACTGTGTATGCAAGACACGATTCTTAATGTTATAACAGCATCGTTAAATTTCGTATGGGAGAGTATTTAAGGTTATTTATCCTTATACACACAACTTTTTTTATTTCGTACCTTATGTAAGAATCTTTAAACTTTGTTAGCAACGTATTTCGGTTATATTTCATTTGCACTTCCAAAAAAAGTAAAATGTTTCAGTTTACATTCGGCCTCGTGTATAACAATAATTTATCACCATATGTTATCATGTGTTGTACTCAAGCAAGTATGCGGATCGGTAGCCGGATGCTATTTTTCAAGGGAGACAACTCAAACACAAATCCGCAATTGTCTCCCTTCATTTGTTGAAATACGACACAAATTTTCAAAATGAGATGATCAAATATGTGACAATTATTAAGTACTTAGACATATGAATAAGTCTAAATCTAGTTACAAAGCGATGTATATTTTTTGTTTCAGGATTAGCTGGTAAAAACAGCTGGGAACAGGCATTAGTTGATCAATATATGGAACTCGCAAGAGATTTGATTCAAGAAATTATGAAAGGAAGATTTGAAAAAGACGAAACCAAGAAGGTATGTATAAATGAGCATAAGCAGTAAATAAATTCCAAGTAGAGTAACTCCCATTTTATTGTAACTACGCAGAATAGCAAAATCTGAGATGTACAATTGTTTGATCAGAAGTAAGATTAAAAATGCTCCAATGGTTATTACTGAACAACCCTTATGCAAGCATGATGTAAACATCGACATGGAAATGAATAAATTATTCACCGAGATTTCAAATGTCTTCACAGCGTGTGTAACCTCGTTTAATTTTAGACATTGAAACGAACGAGGGACGTCGCGAGTTCGAATTCCATCTGAGACCAGAAAAAATATCACATGTAAGATAGCTGTCTAGATAGTTTACGGAAGGTCGATGGTGTTTACCAGGTATATTCCTGGGGTCTTCCTCCTACATAAAATGACATACACGAGTGATATACTGAATATGAACAGCGAACAAACTACTCCAAAACACACAACGGTCGTCAAAATACACCAAAACACACTTGTAGTGATAATTAAATTTATACCGCTACTAATTGTTATTAAGAAATATTTAACACACAAGATTGCAAAATTTTTCTTTACCAAAGTGATCTTTGATATGTTACAGGCTGAATTAATGAAAAATATAACTGATGTGGTTTTCCCAAAATTCCTCGCATTTTTCCAAAAGGCATTGGACCAAAATGGCGGCAAATATCTTGTAGGAAATTCAGTAAGTATTACACACGCATAACGCTATATCTTTTGGTTACATCACTCCTGACAGCACAGACCAAAACGGACGTACATTGTCCATTTTCATACCGGATAACATGAAGGAATGATTAATTCATTTATTTTCGTCATTACTACAGTTTCACTTACATATTCTCAAAGGAAATACTTTATGGTATGGAAAGTTGTCTCCAATACTTTTGCCAAACGATTCTTCAACCCTTTAAGATATTCTAGATAAGCATTTTTGTATTACATAGATTGATCTGACAATGTGCATAAGAACAAAGTTATTCCTTAAAATATATATACTGTCAAACAAGTGTTTGCAGCCGCCACCTCCGAATAAAGGCCACCCTGTGAATAGAGACCATTCGTTGAAAACCCATCATTGATTATTATTTAGAACAAACTAGACTCCAAATAAAGGTCGTCTGTCAATGAAGGCTATATTTTGTCGTTCCTAAGGATGGCCTTTGTTCGCAAGTTTGATTGTACTTCTATATCTTGTGCTTCACCCCTCCTTTGACTTCGTCCGATGTTTTGTGAAATAAACCGGTCGTATATGTATACACTTTATATATTGTCTTCGGTTGGCATCACTGTAATGGTACAGTTAAGATATCTGTACCAATTTATGATTTATTACGTTTCATAGTCAGTGCAACATTAGCTCACCTCCACATAATATTTATGCCCATTAAATTAACAAGGTTGACAGACTGCTCTCACATTCAGCGAGGTTCGCTCTATTCATTATTTCCAAAATGTAACGCAAGTTGAATCAAAACTTTGCGAAGTTGCGATGATTAGCGCTAGTGTATTAGACAATGGTATGTAAACAAACATAATTGTTTCATTACAGATAACACTCGCTGATCTTGCCGTAATACATGCTTTTGACACAGCTCTAATGAAGAATCCTAACCTTATGGATGCTTACCCTAGATTAAAGGCTCACAGACAATTTGTAACTGGTACTCCACGTTTAGCGGCGTATATCAAGAACCGAAAACAAACTGAAATGTAAAAGTTTTATACAAAAAAATGCATTGAAAATATGTGTACTCTTGGTGTGCCATCCCTTCCCATAAGAATGCCTATATATAGAGATAGTGGGAATTTCTTGCCATGGAAACACAAATACATGGACCGGGAACGAGCCTGAAAAAGTGATATCTGGTTTTATGTCGCTGTTCTGCATGTATGTGTCCAACAGGTGTCGATTATTTGTGATACTATTATCTATATTATCTTTAATGATCTTTGTGTTCTGACACGTGGTATTTTGCGTGTAAATTGTACGAAAAAAATATCACAAGAATAAACAGAAAACATTTACAGTTCTGACTTATGTACTCTGTTCAGCACATTTTTCACGGGGGTTTAACGTCGCACCAACAGCCACTGTCATTTAATGACTTTTCCTGTTTTAACGGTGAAAGAAGACCCCATGCGTACGCCTGGGAGGAACCAACGACCTTCCGTAAGCTAAGACAACTTCTTCAATTTTATTCCGGGTGGGATTCGAACTCACAGTGGTGAAGGGCTAGTGATTGTTAGTCAAACCATAACCACTCGACCACGGACGCCACCATTATTCACCAGTAGTATGCATGCTGATGCCTTATCCTTCAGCGTTTGGGTAAATGGGAACTTTACAAAAACTCAATACGGGCAACTGTGCCTGTTTTATAGGTAAAACTGAAATTGAAACTATTCGGTAAGTTTACAAAGAAAAATAAATAAAAACGATTGAATAACTACACAAATACACAATACTAATAAACAATAATATGTAACTGGTGTAGAGTTGAATGTGTAAACAAATACATATGATTGTTTTAACCCTTTGCCTCTTAAAAGCATATTTTGGGCTATTCCAAACTCAAAGAAAATATACACATGATCAATTTATTTCAAAAACTGGAAGTTTTCCAAGAAAAGTTTTAGATTTCTAAAAGTTGGATAATTTCTCGGATGAAAAATAGAAAAGCATTGATAATGTCATGATAATGATTTTATAATGAATACTGCGCATGCGTGTGAAAAGGCTAGTGAAATTCGCCGATTTTTTCAACATTGTTTACACTTTTCAAGGATATCAAATTGTAATATAATGATTTCTGCGCGCTACAAAATCTTATAGGCTTCATTTTTATAGGTATTTTGACATATTATATCTTGCATCAGATTAGTTATTAATGGTTTATTAGATGAAGCTGAAGACGAAGTTTTATAAGACTGCCAGCTTTTGGAGTAGGATTGATTGATTGATTGATTGATTGATTGATTGATTGATTGATTGATTGATTGATTGATTGATTGATTGATCGCGTGATTGATTGATTGATCGATCGAGTGATCGGTCGGTCGGTCGTGTCAAACTAAATAAATGTGATCGATACCGATGTTTTATCTTACTTGTTACGAATGTGGTCCTACAGTGCTTTGATGCTTACAGTCCAATTAGAACAGTGATAATTTTGTTATGTCATGTTTCTCATATTTGAAAAATACACTCGTTTTTTGTGAAAGTGGATATCTTAAAAATAACACATAGCCTGAAACAATACCCGTAGTAGCTTCATTTAAAATTCTATCTGTTTTATTTTACCAAAAAAAGACATCACGAACAGCGCATTATTACTGGCTGTACGAAATAACATATTTAGTATTCCATTTCTTTACCAAATTTTGGAGAAAAGAGAAAATATTTTTATTAAATACTGCTTAACTGCAACATCAATTGGTTGGATACAGACAACGGCTCGTGTTGGATGTACCTATTTTCCATTCTAAATACACCAGGATTATCTACCCGAGGTACGAAGTGTGTCTTACTCAGTATTAATAATGTTTCTTAATGATAAAATAGATCCAGCTAGCTTACGGATGCCAACGCCTGGGGTCTTCATCCACCGTTAAGTCAGGAAAAGTCGCAAATAACCCTAGCTGTTGGTTCGAACCCCAGTAAAAATAGTAACATAAAATATAGTATGATATTAAGGAAAAATAAAATGATCCATCAGTTAGATTGGCACAGTGCGTTAAACTAACTGATATACATTTGTACATAACTTTATTTCTAAGTCACATTCCTATTGTTTTTGGCGTTACATTGACAATAATATTTATGTTTAATCAGCAGTGTTATATAATTATGTAAACTATTTTATTTGTGTAAAAGTCTGTTCAATACGGCTAGAAACCAGTTCAAGGAGAAATTAATTGTTGCTCATCTGCACAAAACTGTTTTTCGGCTTGAAGGAAACAGTGGGGTTGTGTGAATGAATGTCTGAGCTGTGAGTAGTGTATACATAATATGCGGTACATTTAGTACAATAACATATTTTTGACAAAATGTCCGTCCGCCCGTCTGTTCGTCCGTCCGACTGGTGTTTGATTGCTCGGTACATTAGTACCGAAAAACTCGGTCGTAATAATGTGGTGGTCACATCATTAAGTTGAATAACAGGGCAGTAATTGAAACTCGGTCCGAAAATAAGCGGTCGTTATAGCAAGGGGGTCGCTTTTGAGGTTTTTACTGTACATGTACTTGGTATGTAAATCTGACACGCTCTGAAACACACGAAATATATCATGTTCGTTGTATGCTTGTATTACAGTCTGTAATTATCCCATATGCTGATGAAATGAATACAGTATCACATAGAGTGTAATCCTAATATGGGATACGGAACGTTAATTTGTCACAAGGTGTTTTATACTATCTGTTACCATTTCGTGACATTCTATTTTTTAAAGATAAAATACACGTTTAAACAAAATTAAGAATGTTATATCAGACAAAATAAAACCCTATTTGATATGTGACATGAGAAAGTTATCTTAAAGTTTTTTAAAATATGCTCCAGATGGCGTTCTTTTTGTTGAATAACGACGTCCAGACGTTTCTTAAAATTATCAAGGCGCGACCATTGTCCAGTGGTTAGTGCGCTGGACTTGTATCCTGGTAATCTGGGTTCAAATCCCGTTCGCAGAATGTTATACCCTTCCAT
Organism: Lutraria rhynchaena; assembly: GCA_008271625.1. NCBI lineage: Eukaryota > Metazoa > Mollusca > Bivalvia > Venerida > Mactridae > Lutraria > Lutraria rhynchaena. Next base: position 2,601,925 of record VIBL01000023.1, read on the forward strand.
GAAAATTTGTCAAAAATGTCGAACCGAAGGTTCAGGGTGAGCTATTAGGATGGGTAGGTGGATGCTCCGGCGTTTGTCGTCCGTCGTCTGGCGTCAACAATGGTCTTCTCCTCAGAAACTACCGGTCGGATTTACTTCAAATTTGCTGTACAGGAGCCTTTTGACGTTCTAACTGCAATTTGCTCATATTGTACCAGTTGATCCCTTTTAGGGGGTCAATAGCTAAAAATAGAAAAAAAACTTTAATCATCTTCTTCTCATGAACCAATGGATGGATCATCACCAAACTTGATCTGTAGTATCCTTATTTCGACTTTTATCAGGTTTGTTCAAACAAAAAGGTTGGCCCCTTTTAGGGGCCACTAGAGCTAAAAATAGAAATACCATAAAATGAGTTTTTCTCATGATTCTATCGATGGATTGTTACCAAACTTGGTTTTGAGCATCTTTAGAAAGTGTTCTATTAGATTTAAAATATCAGAAATAAAAATTGGCTGGCCCCAATTAGGGGCCGCTAGAGCTAAACATAGAAATACCTTAAAATGACTTCTTTTCATGAACCAGTGGTTGGATTATCACCAAATTTGGTCTGTGGCATCCTTCAGTCATCACGAATATTCTTTTGTAGAATCCTTTATCAAGTTTATTATTGTTCCCCCATTATTTGCCTACAAGTGTACCTTTAGTAGCTTTTTAGTAACAAGTTAATTACTAATTATTCTGGTGAGCGATGCAGGGCCATCATGGCCCTCTTGTTCAATTTGTGGAGAAGTTGCCGGCTCTTTGTGGTTACTACTGGTTGACCAGGAAAATTGGTCAGGTGAACCGTCCGCCGTACATAGTTGAAAAATTGTTGAATAATGGCGTTTAAACCCAGTGATGTTAAAGTTAACCATCACAGAATTGCATGTGTATGTTGAATTGTTTTTTATTTGATGGGCGTTTTAAGATCTTTTAGTTAGAATGGTGCAGGGTTGTACTCTGTCTTTTAGATAGCCTTACATGTATCCTATGCTCTTGTACAGCTCTTTATCAAGCCAAAGGTTTTATAGATCAATTTGAAAAAAATGGCGGTTAAACTAACAGCAAAATTCGTGAAGGATTGGACAAAAGATGTCAACCCAGATTTACAGAAGGAGCGTGAATCATGTACATTTAATGCGAAAGAATTAACACACTTGTTAGACGGAGGACCCGAAAAAACTAAAAGACGGAAGGAACTAGGTATGTAATTATAACTGCTCTGCGAATTATAACCATCCTTAGGACAGAAACTAACCATTCGTTGTAACTAGGCAATATATCAAAACATCTAACCTCTTTATTGTCAAATATGTGTGTTGTAACCGACTAGATGACTTCTGTAATCACGTGAGAGCTGTTCAATTATAATATTTTCCAATTAATTCAGAATTAATATTTGATTGTAGCATTGTATTATTTCAAAATATCGATTTTATGTTTGGGTATTTTTGGATTAATTTTAAATGCCATTGATACTGTTGTATCATTTATTTTCGTTGTGTTCAATTTCCATCGTTGTTACTAAAATAGTAAACAAATTAGAAGATATGTGATTTTGCCATTTTGATTTTTTCAGAGAATTTATTTTTCAATCGGTATGGCGATTTATTTTCACGATCAAAAATTCCATTCATGTCGAAATCTGAAAATTATGAAAATTCAGTCGCTAAATCGGTTAAACTATTCCAACTGAATAAAGAGCTGGGTTTGTCACAAGAAGATCTTGATGTTGCCGAAAGGTCAGTGTTAATGTTATTACATCTGCACTTTTCCAAATGCCAACAGTTGATATAACATTAGAGGCCGCTCGTGATTGTGTATTTCAGAAGTTCTATGCAATTAATGTCAAAAGAGTATTATGACTATATAAGAGTATTATGACTATGGCATACATCTGTTTGCATTGTTTTGTTTTACATTTTGTATGTTTTTTACTTTACTTAGCTTTGCTTAAGACATCCAAGAAATTTGTTACCAATCCTAAGTTTTATGTCGTTCCTTACTGTTGGTGTTTATTTTATATTTTCTCTGGGGTTTAAAGTCACACGAACAGCCAGGATCATTTGGCAACTCTGGCAAACTGTTAGGATGGAGGATGGAACCATTGACCTTCCTTACATATGATTTTTTTTCTGGTCCCAGGTGGGATTCGAATTCAAAGCGATGAGAGGCTGATAATTATTAATCAGGGATCACACCCCTCGACCACTTGTTTGTTTCTAAAGTTACGCTAAGTTTATCCTGCCGCACTCTCATGTTCATTCAGATTTCACCGATTTATTTCTAAACCTCTAGTTCGAGGTGGCCCTTGATTTATGTTATTATTCTCCAGAATATTAAACACGGCTGACTTCGCCCTGAGTCTTCACCACACCATGTTTATTCCCGCACTTGAAAGACTGGCAACCGATGAACAAAAAGCGAAATGGCTTCCACTAGCAAAGTCCTATCAGATAATTGGAGCATACGCGCAAACGGAACTTGGACATGGTGAGTCTTTTTTGCAACATTTTGTTGTGGGGGTGTATACCTGTATAGGACCACCGACCTTCCGTTCGCAAGCTGGTCAGCTTCATCACATGGGGAATTTGGTCTCTTGTGAGATCCGAACCCACAGCGGTGAGGCTCTAGTGACGGCTAGTCAGTAACCATAACAGCTCGACCACGGAGACCTATGTTAAGTCTTTAGTACAAACCCGAATTATGTAAGTGTTCAATGGAATTATAGAGTACCTTCGAAATTTTGTTGAAACCCAGAGAAGAATGTGGTATGAAAGAAATGTTAAATAAAACTCATCAACAGTTAGATTAGAATGTGCCATTGTGGCGAAAACAGTAAAGTGCACCTCTCCTCACCACAGCAACACCCTTTGGGAGAAGCAAGATTATGTTGTTGTTCAGATGTTAAATTAATAGTTAAATCGTACGGTTTGAAAAATCATGCTGTTGATGAAGGGAGGATGTTGGTCAAGAGAGGGTCGTTCTGTAGAGGTTGCACTGTATTTGAAATTGGATTTTGTTTTGTTTACAAACAGGAACAAATCTACAAGGACTTGAGACAACTGCAACATTTGACCGACAAACGGATGAATTTGTTGTGGACACACCAACATTATCCTCAATGAAATGGTGGCCTGGTGGATGTATGTGATATCATATCATAAACGTATACATACTGAAAAATGAATAGTTTCATATTAATATGCCCGAGCGTTTACATAATTGAAAAAATAAGTGTGACAAATCAAAAGTGTTGTACCCATCAACTGTTGGACTTGTAACTTTGCTAACCAGTATTGTTTTCATCAATGCATTGGGCTATTTTCTCATTATATGTTTTAAATCAATTTTAAAAAAATACTGTTATATACCACTATTGATTTTCGTCCATATTTTAAATAATTTGTCACTAAGTTTGCTAAGGACATAACATTTAATAATAAGATTTACCGATTGTTTGTTTAGTGGGAAAATCCTCCACACATGCTGTAGTGTTAGCACAGCTTGTCATAGATGGTGCAAAATACGGCATGCATCCATTCATGGTTCAGTTAAGGAGTCTAGATGATCATGTCCCATTACCAGGTGAGGAAAGAAAACAAGCATACAGTCAAACATGTGTTTGTGGCCACCTCTGAATAACGACCATCTTGTCAGGTTATTCTTTGAAAAAAATTTCCTATGTTTATATAGAACAAACTGACTTCCGAATAACGGCCATCTGTCAATATAGGCCACATTTTGTCTTTCCCAAATGTTGTTTTTGTTCACAGGTTTGACTGTATTTCTACAGAAATATGTCTGAAAAAAAAACATTTATTTTTACTAAAAAATCATGCAATCAAAGACATGACTAAAGACTGACGAAGACAAGAAACAAACAAATATGGCAGTAAGCGTATGAATAAGAATAATTAATAACTCTGTATATTCACACCCCTCTATCAACAGACTCTCACTTGGTGTTAGCCCGAGTTATCGTGCATTTTTTGTGTTTCTTATTTTTATGATGATCCGTATTCTATGTTCAGTTGTATGGGCGTTGTATATGTTTTGTAATGCGTAATTATCATACTATTACAAGTCATTCCTGATTAATAGCAATCTAATTCTACTGTATATAAAGGTATCCAACTGGGAGATATTGGACCAAAATTGGCTGCAAATTCTACAGATAATGGATTTATGATTCTGAACAATGTGAGAATTCCACGTCTTCACATGCTCATGAAAAATGGAATGGTAAATTACATTTGTGCAACCGAACAAAGTTACACTTTCCGAGCTGTTTACAAAAAATACACCCGCATAAATTATGAATGCAATTTCTTTTGAAGCGGTTACTTACAAACAAATTGTAATATTGACAGCAATAAACTGAAATGTTTAATTAACCAGTCATATTCACGCGTATGTTTTTTATTTGAATTGTCAATAGATCAGCTGTTTGTTTAATGGAAACATTCAAATACGGGTAGCATTTCATTTATCACGTATTCGTGAATGAAGTTGATGAAAATATCATAATGGTTTATCCATTTCTTTCTTCAGTTTTATCATGGTGCTTTTTGGGATATGTCCTTTTTATTGTCCAGGTAACAAGAAATGGAAAATTCACACAGTTATCAAACAGCAAAGCTAACTATGCCACCATGATACTGGTTCGAGTGAAAATTATCAGCTGGGTCAGAAATTTATGCCAACGGGTTTCATGTGTGGCCATACGATACAGTGCTGTTAGAAGACAAACTGCTCTAAAAGCCGGGTATTATCACTAGTCTTGATTCATTAACAAAAAAGTATTTATATTAGGATGTCTAGAAACAAATTAATTTTGTATAAAAAGTCTAGGGACTGAGGAAAACTAAAGCGCACACATTTCCAGTACCATATTATTAGTATTAATACCATATTGTTAGTTACAAAAAGGCGGGTAACGAATTTATCTTACCGGGTACCATTTATCAATCAATTCACCAAATTTTTATGCCATCTCAGTCATTTTTATTTTGAAATAATGATTAATGACTGGACATGAATTGCGACTAACCTAACACGGGAAAATATTAGGTCGGCACGTGACCCGGCTCAACAAATCAACAGCAAGTATTCTGTCTGAGAAAAGGTAAGGTTTCTTTCACTGTCATTTAACGTCGCAACAAAGACCGTGTCATTTGGAGAGTTTTCCAGCTTTTACGGTGATGGCAGACCACATGCATATTTTTGGGAAGAACCGCCGACCTTACGTAAGTTAGCAGGATACCTTCTTCACATGTGAATTTTGTCTGGTCAAGGATGGGATTTTAACTGACATCGGTGAGAAGCTAGTGATTTCTAGTCAGAGACCATAACTGCTTGATCACGGAGGCCCATTATCATATGGAATGCTTGGAAATTCCAGAGCAGGATTCCAATTAATAACCATGTGTAATCATGGTTACATATTTGTATTGCCTCTTACAGAATACCTGAACAGCAAGTGTTAGACTATCAAGCACAACAACACAAGATATTTCCTTGTTTGGCAGCAACCTACGCGTGTCACTTTATCGCTGAGGAAATGTCAGCTGTTTACCAATCCACATTAAGTGAGATCATGAGTGGAAATATTTTGACATTGACGGAGGTAGGTGAATTTAAATTTTGTGCTAATGCAGCATGTTTTCTTGTTATCTAGTACAGTCAAGTCTGTGTTTGTGGCCACCTCCGAATAATGACCATCCGGTGGATAAGGGCCGTTCTTTGAAAAACTGTCAATGAATATTTAGAACAAACTGACCTCCGAATAAAGGCCATCTGTCAATAAAAGCCACCTATTGTCTTTCCCAAGAGTAGCCTTTGTTCACAGGTTTGATATATAAATATATATTAAACCTGTGAACAAAGGCTTCCCTTGGGAAAGTCTATATATATTTATATTCATGACAATGCCGCATGTATATTTGTACAGACTCAAACACAATCGTGCACTCTTCGAATAGATAATTATTCTTATTCATAAGCCTACTGTCCTATTTTTCTGTCTTTGTCATTCAGAAGCGATCTGATTACATTGCTTGATTGTTCAGTAAAATACATGTTTTATCAGATGTATTACTGTAGATCTGTTACTATTGTTGCGTACAGCTTCATGCACAGACTTCTGGTTTGAAAGCTTTCCTGTCAGACATGTCTACTGGCATGATTGAGACTTGTAGAAGGTCATGCGGAGGTCATGGTTACCTGTTATCGTCTGGTATTGCTGAAACTATGACATCATCACTGGCGCTGGTGACAGTAGAGGGTGAAAATACTGTTTTATATCTACAGACTGCAAGGTATGATATGTTTTCCCATATCTTCTAGTATTTTTGTGTAACTCTTTAAAACCGTCATGTCGTTTGTCCCAGTATTGAGTATCGCAGGCGTGTTTAAATATCATCATATAGCATTGTATACCCGATGTACAATGTGCTTTTTTCAGGAAAATGCAATCCTATTGGTAGAAGTTTTAATTATCGCGGCATAACTAAATGATGTTCAAGTGTCTCGCACCCTAGTTTTAAGCCAATAATATCCACCACCCAATGTTCAGTATTAACTTCAACTTCTTGGCTTCAATTTTCACTACTCCTTTAGTTTACTTTAGATACATGTATGTGGTAAATCATTTTGATGGTTATCATTGGAGAACACTTTTATTCTAGAACAGCTTTGTCGAGGTATTACGTACGTGTAACAAATATGTATCTTTGGGTGACATGACTGAAACGAATAAAATTAAATGCGATCTCATTTCATGTACAGTCAAACCTGTGTTTGAGGCCAGCTCCGAATAAATATCACCCTGTGAACAAAGGTCATTCTTTGAAAAACTGTCACTGATTATTTATAAAAAACTGACCTCCGGATGAAGGCAATCTGTCAATAAAGGCCACGTTTCTCTTTCCCAAGGATGACCTTTGTTCACGGTTTTGACTGTATTCCGGTCAGTGTCTTCGCAAGCATCATCGTCATATTGTCTTAACAATTTTCAGATATCTAATGAAACAAATGGCTAATGCAGTATCTGGTGCAAAAACGGAAGGGTCCACAGCTTATATGAACAGAGATTTTACATCATATGTGTGTCCTATTGAGATGAAGTATGATTGTACAAACTTGAATAAACTCCGCGATGTCTACACACAAAGAGCACTCAAGTTAGTTTTAATATTTCCAGATGTTCACCTTACATATACACTATTGAACACTGCAGTTTTGGATCCTTACCAGTTTCTTGTACCTCGGTGACAAATGTGTTTAAGGTTTGGTCTCCAGTGTTGATATATTTTCAATCTTTGGTCAATTATTTACAAATATGTGGAAAGTTTTATCTAATACAAAGAATATAGGAGTCGGTGCCTATGACATAATTTAGCTCTAAAAGCATTAGGTATGTATATACATGTATTTCATTCTCGTAAGTCTTTGGGATGTTTTGTTGAATTTTGTAATTTGTTATGAATTATAGAGTGATTATGACAGTTGCGCAGAAATTACAGATGGACATGGAGTCAGGACAACCACAGGAAGTTGCGTTCAACAATAACATGGTAGCTTTAGTGAGAGCTGCAAAGGTAGGATCAAAACGTTTTATGGTATACAAGTTTACCAGTTTCAGAAATAGGCGAAACAATTCTTGTTTAACTGATATCTGTTTAATGTTTCAGTAAAATATTTCGTCAGTATAGAATTGTTTGAAGCAAAAGTATTTCGCCCTCATATCCCATAATCAAACAAAGGAATCTTGCTTTTAGACAACATATTGAAATAATATGTCAAATGTCATATACAGTCAAACCTGTGAACAAAGGCCAACATTGGGAGAGACAAATTGCGGTCTTTATTGAGATGGCCTTTATTCGGAGGTCAGTTTATTCTAAATAATCAATGATGTTTTTTTTTCGAAGAATGGTCTTTATTCACAGGGTGGCCTTTATTCGGAGGTGGCCGCAGACACAGGTTAGACTGTTAGTTAATAATGTGTAATAATTTATTAATAATAAACCATTTCTACTACATGTATGTAAAACAAATAAAACAATATATAAACTCATTCAGTGTAAACAGCTGTTGTGTTTCAGGCCCACCTACATCTAAATGCGATAGATGTGTTCATATCAAAGGTAGACAACTTAAGGAAGACCTTAAGCGTTGACTTACACAAAGTCTTGACAGAGTTATGTGTCTTCTTTGTTATACACGGAATGGTAGACGAGGCAGGAGACTTCATAGGGGTATTTTTCTAGAGAACAATAATCGAAATATTAGTAATTGTGTGGTATTACACTACCTTACGAAAAATTAAATTTGTTAAGGGCTGCAGTAATGCAATATGATTGGCATTTCATCACCACACAATCGAAATTCATAAGGTTATGACCTTTTTTGTCTCAGGTTATTCATTAGGTACATATTAGATCAAAATATCTTAGAACGGCTACTAGCAAGGTTGTCATGGTAATAGAGCCCCAAATTCCTTTTATAGGAATGTGTCGGTGTTAAATTTTTGTGCTTTGTTTTGTCGTTCTCCGTTCAGGTTAATATTGTAAAAAGCAAAATCAATGCAAGAAAACTAAATTCCTTGTTTCAACACAGATGGAGACAATAGACTTAAAAGTGCTTGAATGGTTTCGACAAGAAGAGATGGATCTATTAGCTGTGATCAGGTTCGTTTTATGTTGATACTATTGAAATTTTAATACCCTTAGTAATTATAATGAACATGTGACAAAGTCTTTCTGTGCATACTATGGACTAACATTTTTTCGTGGAACATTTCATTTCGTGGATTTGGTGGGTGAGCTTAACCATGAATTCAAGTACCCACGAATTAAGATGTTAGTTCAAATACGAATGTATCCGAAAATACATCTATCCGAAATTTGAAAATCCACGAATTCAAGTACCCACGAAATTACCAATTAAGGCAAATCCACGAAATTTGGTTCCATTGAAATTAAATGTAACACAGTATAACATTTACTTATGAAAACATTTCCAAGCATGTACAAAATATAACAAACGTAAAATACATCAATCGGCTGTTTATAAAAAATGTTTATTTTTCTGTAACTGATTCTATTCAGTCAAGGGAAATAACTTTGTTAAGAAAGTACATATTCATGCATGTAAGTGTTGTTATCTGGAAATGTAATCTGACAAAATACCGAAAATCCAACAGAAAAAAACAACCTTCGATGCAATTATCGATGAAGTGATGATTGAATCCCATTTTATTTGTTTGGTTCTAAAGTCACAGCAACAATCAGGGCCATGTGGCAACTTTCCCATCTTTAAATGTAGAGAAGAAGACAGCAGAAGTACACCTAGGTACAACCACCGACCTTCTATAAACTATCTTTACAACACCCTCGTGATTTTTTTCTGCTCCCGTATGGGTTTAGAAGTCACTGCCGTGAGGGGTTCAGTATTACTAATCAGAGACTTTAATTTTCATATCAGTATGTTTTGATAGCTCTCTTAGATCTACGTACATGCTTATACAGTGTAAATATTCTTCACAGACCTAACGCTGTTGGCTTAGTTGATGCGTTTGATCTACATGATGAATCTGTAGCCTCTACATTAGGATGTTATGATGGTAACGCTTACCAACATTTATTTAAATCTACACAGTATGAACCGATGAATCAAACTGAGGTGAGTGGTCTTATCTTCACATTGAAGAGTTTTCAGTTTCAACAATTCTTTATTGTAACTAATGAAGTCTTATTGAGTATTCTTATCTTCACATTGAAGAGTTTTCAGTTTCACCAATTCTTCATTGTAAGTAATGAAATCCTATTGAGTATTCTTATCCATACATTAAAGAGTCATCAATTTCTCCAATTCTACTTTGTAACTAGCAGCAAATTTCTTTATTCGTATTGCTCAATATTTGGAAATAGTCAAACTTTCCATACAAATGACAATTAATAACGTGTACGTTTTTATGAAAGATTATTTGTTTTAATCTTTTGTGCATCAATGTAGTTTCCCATGAAAATAACGGAAACAAAAGCAGTGTACACCATTAATTGGCCAACTAAATAATGATTTTGAAACAAACTTTTTATTGTTCGTGATACTGTATATTTGTATTATTTTTGTTTGCAATTATGTTTTTTTTTTGTACATTTAGGTCCATACAGCATACTACAAACATCTGAGGGGTCTACTGACAGGATTGCCTTTATGTAAACTATGAAGAACGTAGCTAATAAAGAAGTGTACTATATTGTATAAAGATACCGGTCGTTATTCATGCTTTAAACACATATTCAATACACGAAAATAGGCTTAACGAAGTCGCAATATATAACATACATGTGCGAAGGGCTATCGTTTCTTCACCAGTTTGTGTAAACTACCGACATTGTGTGTATTTTTAAAGTAAATGTGTGTCCAGCCGCTGGTCAATTTTCTTGTCGTTGTCATTTGCCATTTTTAAGTACAACAGAAGTCCACGTCATTCATGTACACTGCTCGTATATACAATAGATGGGCACATTAATTTCATTTCTGCTTGATACAAGAAAATAAGCATGTGCCTTTGTAATACACGTTATGTGTGAAAATCTAAAAATGTTTTCTAAAGCATCAGCGACAGAAAAATTTAAAGAGATAATTCACAGTCATTGCCAGTAGACACAGGTCTTTAATTATAAACATTATTAAACATGAAGATACGGCATACAAAATGCTGAAAACACTTCTTGACGTATGATTTTGTTAAAATTGTATGTCTGTACGAAAGTACGAAGAATGAACTTTGTTAGATTCATAATTACTGTTTTTATAAGTATTCAGTATAATTTATATGGACTATTTGGCTTTAATCATACATTAAAACGCTTAAATATGAAGAAATGTTTTGTATGACGCGTACAAACAGGGCATAAAATACATCTAGAGCCATCAAATACTCTCTGACGAGAAAAAAAGTTAAAATTTTGTCTGTCAGATAAGGACATGAAACTAACCATAAATTTACAACAATCGTGATGGTGTTTACCACAAAATCAGGCCGAGTGAACAACTGAACTCTATACACAACATAAAAGATAAAAGCTGCCAATAAATTTTGGACGGTGTAGAAATTACAGTTCAACTTCTCCAAAGCGGTCCTCTATAGAACAACAACCTTCCTTCAACAACAACATGATTTATCCTCATTGTACGATTTAACCACTAATTTAACCTCTCCAGAGCAACAACCTCTCAACAACAACATAATTTAGCTTCTCCCAAAGGGTATTGCTTTGGAGAGGTGGCACCTTACTGTGATAGTATTTGCGAATTTTACAAACCTAAATGAATGCGTTCCACGGCAACATTTTTAAACAGTAAAATAGACAATCAGTCAGTCAGCCATTACTTACAATCCTATTTCCCGCAGATTGATCATTACATTTAGCGGAGGTAGAAACTTAATACGCAAATTTGAATTTAAATCGCATTCTGCTTACTAAGCGTGATACTTTGATCATTTCAATAACTTGGTGATGATCTTTTGAAAGGCAAATGCGTTCGATGGTTTGAAAGCAATAATTTATAACCACATGTATAGCGCATGTATATGTATAGCGCAAAATTTTTTTCTAACTTAAGGAAATAAGAAGATAAAATGTTGATGATAAGAATTCAAGTATAGGATAAGTGAATGGGTGTGTATTCCTTAGAATGAAGTTTTAATTTAACGTATTTGAAGAAGGTTGAACGCTGTTTTCTGATTTAGATTTTTTTAAAAGAGAACTTGATCATTATAGCATGATGTAAATCCTTGGGTAAGTAAACAGAGTATTTTGATTCATGAATGTTATACAATATTAAAGGTTTGGCAAGTGCTATGTATATAGTTGTATACACCAATTACACATGCATTTGTAACTATGTATATAGTTATATACACCAATTACACATGCATTTGTAACTATGTATATAGTTGTATACACCAATTACACATGCATTTGTAACTATGTATATAGTTAAATACACCAATTACTCATGCATTTGTAACTATGTATATAGTTGTATACACCAATTACACATGCATTTAAAACTGTGTATTGTACGAAATAAATTTAAACGAATTGTCGATAATTCTAACGTGCGTTATGCACGGCAAGCATCATCTTCTCCAGACAGCGGATCGTAACCATCGGGTAGCGAATATGGAGACCGTAGATTTCAATGATTTGTTGACCAGCTGTTCCTACGTGATTAGGTGATGGTCAATAGCGCGCAACTTTAATCTATGTCACTTTGGAATGCTCTGTAACTCCTCATTAGTCGTATTTGTAACAGAAAAGAACAGAACTAATAATTTATTTCGACTCAAGCATAACAGCTCATCGCCGTTTATCTGAACATGCGTGTTAAGTGGCTTACTTAATTAACATTATGAGTAATGAATTAATGAATAACAATTTAATACATGTATAATTGAAAAGTACTGTAAAAATCATATTAAGGGAATTGAAGCAAAGTAAAGTAAAGTAAGGTTAATTGTCATATTTGTAATAGGTGTACATACATGTAGCAGAAATCAAACACAAATGTAACATATTTTGTGACGAATGTAATCGATGCCGGTTTTATTTCATCTGTGTCAAATCTATTACAATGTGATCTTTTTACGAATGTGGTCAAACAATGTTTATTACTGTAATATGATCCTTTTAATTTTACCTGGCGGTTACACAAATATGTGTATATTTGTAGTTATGTATAGTTGAAGGTAACGTCCCCTTACATTGTGTTTTTCACTGGGTTTAACAACGTTTTTCAGCAATGTTTCAGTTACATACGGCGGTAGGTTCACCCAACCAGTTTTCCTGGACTGTATACTAACCAGTACTAACTCACTCTTCAACAAGAAAGCCGACAACTTCTCCACATGTGGAGGAAACTCGACATTTTTGTCAAATTTTGATAGAAGGGTATGATCTGCCGCGACATGGATTTGAACCCGGATCGTCGGGTTACAAATCTAGTGCTTTAACCACGAGACCATGGTCGCGGCTTTTAAATTAAAATACTTACATATTTGATAATGCGTGACTGGGTGCAACGTCGTTCAATGCTGTGAGAATTAAATTACAGTCCCAATATCATAATCCAGTTGTCACATCATTTTACGCAACAGTACTCGCTTATTCAAATATAAGTAGAGTAAAACCTCTAATCTGGCCAAGGAAATTTATGATAGTATTTAGGACGTCTAATTATCAAGTTAAATAATAGGAGAGTTATTGAAAACAAAGCCCAAAAATAAGTGGTCGTTATAAGAAGGTGGTCGTAATATTGAGGTTGTCGTTATATGAGATTTTACTGCGTAGATGCGCAAACAGTTCAATGTCAAAACGTACTTGGCATTGAAATTGCTATTTAACCCATAATGGGTTTGCACGTTGATGGGATGGTGTAAATGGCTGAACGGACCAAAAACACACTTATCACATATATGTATAAAGACAAGAGTTACGACTACCAATAGGACAGTTTCCGTGCCAACTTTTTTCGCTCTAATTTCTAATAGCTAGTGTCTACAGTTACCTTACATATCATAATACACATTACCAATAAGTGTTAAGTCCAATTCACAACAATGAAGTAGAAATTTCATCTTTTTCACCGAAAAATCGTCAATTTTGTTTAGTCGAACGCGACCTCGCAACACCAAATCAACGTAACTTATCGTACTTAAAATAAGCGTTAAAACACCAGAGACGGGAAATAGAGCGCATAGTATCCATAGCTACCACTAAAACGACCGATTCAGCATAAAAGACTACTCTAAGAAAGTTCTACTCATGAACAATTAACAAAAAACGTCGACTCTTCATAAATTTTCGCCTAGCTACGCCATTATGGTTCTTTGAGTTGAAATGTCTGCTTTTAAACAATTAAACGTGTTAACCCCGTATGATTTGACCAGACCACAGTATCGATTTTTTTGGTTGTTTAAATTCAAAAGTACAAAAGTCTTGTTTTATTTACGCTGAATTTGTATTCTATCCTGGCTAAATGCCTTTTTTAGTGATTCACTGTATCAAGTATGCAACCTGCTAACCTATTTTTTTATTTCAGTCCATGATTCAGTTCAAATAATGTCAAAATATTCGTGTTATTGAAAACCGTACAACGCATAATATCATAGCTCCCGTTTTTTATCTGATAGTGCCCTCACTAATCACCAATTTAAACTTTTAAGAGTTTGGTGCAGACAATCATTTTTCAGTTTGTTTACGTGGACGGTCTGTGAAGATCTGCGAGCAGACCTGGATGGCTGTTAAACTGACTTCAGAGTTATTGAAAAACTGGACGAAGGATATTAATCCTGATTTACTAAAGGAACGTAATGCGTGCACATTTAAAACGGAAGAGCTGACTCATCTGCTTGACGGAGGACCTGAAAAAACTAAAAGAAGAAAGGAGTTAGGTACGAAATGAAGACTGGTTAGCGACATTAATTCGATTTATTAATTAGTATGAACTAATTTCTTTCCACTGGATTCAGTAAACGTTTTATATTTGTGCTGTTTGTAAAAAAAACATTAATTTCTATTCGCTTATAAAAAAAATAGGAAAAAATCTTGCCGTGTTTAGAATGTCTTTAGACAGATTAAAGATAGAAACTGGTAGATGGCAAGAACCAGTAGCAAATCCTTTTGATGACAGAAAATGTATTTTTTTTTTTTCTAAATTAGAAGACAAACAAGTTGAATTTGAAGTTGAACATTTGACCCCCTGTAATAGAGTAGTTTCCCTTGTATATTTTTTACTGTGTTAATGTTGTTTGTAGTGATACATCGTGAACATATAACAACATATATAAACTAAATTTTAATGTAAGAAATTGCATTTCGTATCAGAGACATTAATATTGTCATTTTGTAACTCATCATTGGTTGTTATTTTACAAACAAAGTAACCACTAGCTTCTTAATATGTTCGTATTTATATTGTTCAATGTTTATTCAAATGACATACGTTTTTCTGTATATTTCTAGTTATTGTTTAAACAACTTTATTACATGTGTGTCATTCCCTTAAAATTACACCTATTGTAAAATAACTGAATCAATTTTTATTGCTTGTTACGACTAGTCGCAAATGAGGCTCCGTGTAGGTAGTTCCAGTGGTTCCAGTCCCAGATTTGGGTCAGGTCATTGTCAATCTAGGCCAGTTATTCTGAAGGTTATGCTACGTCATCGGTTCAAGGACAGCATATTCTAACACTGATCATCAATGATCCAGATATTTTTCACGCCTAATTCATGCATTAAAAGTGCAATCGCGGTGTAGACAACGCGTCAACCAAAAGCGGTACAAGAGTGCTTATTTATTGCATATACAAGAGGTTAAACTACGTTCATGGGTGAATGACTGTAGGTTCGGGTTAATGGGTTTTGCGGTGTTTTATGAAGAAGAACTTTATGTTTAAGAAACGCTTAACAATCATTCACGCACCGCTTCCTAAGGTAAGGACAATTGACTTTGTTCACGAGGTCATTGTACTTTCAATGTGTGAATAAGGCGCGAATCAGAAAAAAATATCCGTATCATTGATGGTTGACTCCGCTCTATTTTATGGACACTGACCTAATGAACAACTTATTATTATACAAATTAGTAGGGTACAACAAAGGCAATAGCTCCATACTTTTTGTTTAAATTGCAAGTATTCTTAAACTTATATATAATTATTCATGAGATGCTATGTGATTTCATGTTGTATCGTATATGGTTGTAAAAATTCTTCAGAACTGGAGTTAAATAAAGCTATATTATTATATGAAAAACATATTCTTTGAATTCTTTACAAACAGAATAATTGACAATGAACCATTAATTTGCAAACAAATTCAAACAATAGCTATAGTCATAAGTTGACCTTCACGCGCCGTGGTCAAATTATTCCGAACTGTGAAAATGTATTGTTCTACAAAGACGTTTGAATATTAGTGTAAATATTCGTCAGGGAGGGGACTTAATCATTGTTTCGGGCGCTCGAGTTTATGTGGTTCTAGTCATAGAACATATACAAAACAGTTAGGACAGGAGGACGAGTTCTAGTTTTCAAGGTTATTCGATCTAACCGAGTTCCAGCCAACAAGTGTCCACTGTATGATAATTGATTTAACTATGGTTCGTAAAGTTTGTACTTTGTTTTTTCTATGCTGTCCCGTACCTTTCTATTCGTTTTGTTCTATTATACATTGTACTGCATGATTAGTATGTATTATTAAGTGTACCTTGTACACCCCGACCTTGTCACTGGGTTCAAATATATAGGTATTTATGTCAAATTATCATTTGACACAAATCATTATCAGTATCATTGTGTACTCATGGGCCCATTGCCTACATGAATTTCTGAAACAAATTCTGAAATTCTATAAATACAAGGTGTCCCGATGTTACTAAAAGTTTTAAATTTAAAAGTTTTAAAAGTAAGCCCACCTATTTATCTAGTGAATTAATTCGGCGAAATTTAATTTTCTAGAACATTTATTTTTCAACCGGTATGGAGATCTGTTCTCATCCAAGAAGCGACCATTCCTATCGAAACCTGCCATGTATGAACATTCAGTCGCTAAATCAGTGAAATTATATCAATTGAAACATGAATTGAATTGGTCTGAAGAAGATTTTGAGCTAGCTTCTAGGTTTGTTGTTATTCTTATTGCTGTCAGTCGTCAAGTATGTGTGTCATTGCTATCAGTTAGCGACTAGACTTCTGGCTTTGTAAATCTATTAAGAAATTTAATTCGGTTCAACTTTAACGACCTAATTAGTGTTTTCTTTATAACCATCGCCAGAATGTTCGGTTAAGAAACATAGCGGGACCAGTAGTCATTGGTCATGTTTCAGCCTATTACCACTTCGATCTTGTAAAGATTTTGAACATTTTTATGTCGTTTACGTCGCTTCCTGTAACTATACTATCTATCGCTTATGTTTAGGATGGGTATCGCGTTACTATCAAAATATTTCCTTTGCAATAAATCATATCCTTTTTTATATCTATATACACATTATACTTCATCGATTAACAGAGCATGACTGCGTAATTCATGTTCGGTGGTTCTCCATAGCTTGAAAACAGCAGAGGACTGGAGCAAAATCATTTAATGCATTTGTATTTATCATTCGGTACTCGCGTCAAATTATGTTGTTTTTTTCTTCAGAATATTAAACATCATTGACTTTGCATTGAATTTACACCATGCAATGTTCATTCCTGCAATAGAAAGATTGGCAACAGGGGCTCAGAGAAATACGTGGCTACGACTTGCTAAGTCGTTCCGGGTAATCGGAACATATGCCCAGACAGAACTAGGACATGGTAGGTGTTGACCTTTGACCTTACTAAACTACAACATGGTGCGTGTGTCGTTGAAAGCACCTGAATTAATAGAGAATACGATATTCAAGTTCTTTTATATCCCAAAGGAAACCGTGGTTTGTAATATGAAAGTTATGTAAAATTTCTCATCAAACCGTAAAGCAATTATACGTACGAATGTCTTGATGTTGATAAGATATTCATTTAACTTTAGATCTTGTTATTAGGAACAAACATTCAAGAACTTGAGACCACAGCAACGTTCGACCAGCAAACAGATGAGTTTGTTGTAAACACTCCGAAATTGTCCTCTATAAAATGGTGGCCTGGTGGATGTATGTGAATTTTATTTGATTAGGAGCATTTTAACTTGATAAAACATAGTTGTTTTGCTAAGCTGCACATTGTACAGTATTTAGATAATAAAAATACTCGTCTTTGCAATTATCCGACCCACCCTATCTTTTGGCACTGATCCAAAAGCTCCTAATAGCAAAGTCCTATGCACAAAAAATATTTGGGAACGATTCGTTCCTCCTTATGAAAATATATATTTAGAAAATAAAAAATAAAAAGTATTTCGATGAACCTACCCAGTTTGGGGAGGTTTAAGTAACTGTAAACATGACCTTTTTTCTAGCTGTATAAAAGTAATATGAACTGCAAATGTTTCCCAATATGATACACCCTGGCTTTCTTGAATACATTAAATGAAATATCATACAGATCTTGTAAAGAACATTTATATCACGCAGTGGGAAGGTCTGTCACCCATGCTATAGTGTTAGCACAACTTGTCATAGATGATAAAAAATATGGCATCCATCCATTTATGGTCCAGTTAAGAAGTCTCGATAAGCATACATCATTGCCAGGTAAGGGAACTTTCCAAAAATAAAAGCGTAGCTTTTAATCACTTTTTCCTTATTTAATCACTTTTTCTTATTTCTAAATTTTGGCCTGATTATATTTCATTTCTTTTAATGGACACTAATGTAGTATTGCTTTGTTATCAGGTATTTGATATTTTAATACCTCCGACTATATTATCCATTTCACTAGTATGTATTGTTTATGTGAGGATACATTAGAACTGATATAGTTAATATGCATTAGGTACATTTTGAACACCGGGGCATATTCGTTGACTAGTCCTGTCTAAGATAACAGTTTTTTTTATTTTAAATTTAAAACATCTTTCTGATGGTGCGCATTTTAGACATCGAATTCGATTCATAGACACGACCTGACTAAGATAACCGTTTTATAAGTATAAAACATCTTGCTATTGGTATACATTTCGGACATTCATGTTTAACGGCTGACACATAAACCTCAAAACCAGTCTATGGGATAAAACACTTTTTTACAAACGAGAGTTAGCAAGATTTTTATGTGTAAAATCTGCTTAGATAAAATCTTAACTTAGATATGTTAATGAAGCGAGTCGCTGATACTTTACACTCTTTCATGGTTTAACTTATGCCGGTATATATTTATTAAGGTATTCAACTTGGAGACATTGGACCAAAATTGGCTGCCAATTCAACTGATAATGGGTTCATGATTCTGGACAATGTGAGAATTCCGCGTCTTAACATGCTCATGAAAAATGGAAGGGTAAAATGATACTTGAGTATTTACGATACATATATGAGTTAAGATTTAAAATTGAAATGATAAAATACTATAACTTTAGTACGAGACAATAATTGATATTGTCACGGGCAATTAATTTCCGCTTTAATCAGTTAAAACACGGTGATGTGTTTTATTATGCGTACGACTTTGGTCTGACGTTATTTAAAAACATTTTATAACTTATGTGGATTTATCTGTTACATTAATTTAAAGTACATATTTTGTGAAAATAAGAAGTATTTTTTTTCTACAAAATGACAACGATTTATCTGTGGCATTAGTTACAGCAAAACGCCAATAATGAGTTCATCATTGGGTCCAGAAAAATCGGTCGCAACAACGAGGTGGTCTCATTATTAAGTTGAATTATAGGGGAGTTATTGAAAGCCGGTCCGGAAATAAGTGGTCGTTATAATGAGGTGGTCTCATTATTAAGTTGAATTATAGAGGAGTTATTGAAAGCCGGTCCGGAAATAAGTGGTCGTTATAATGAGGTGGTCTCATTATCAAGTTGAATTATAGGGGAGTTATTGAAAGCCGGTCCGGAAATAAGTGGTCGTAATATTGAGATGGTTGCTATTTGGGTTTATACTGTATTTCATACTCCGTTTCACATTCTACCTAGGTGACAAAGGACGGGAAGTTCACTCGGCTATCTAATAACAAAGCTAACTATGCAACAATGATTCTGGTTCGAGTGAAAATTATCGGTTGGGCCAGGGACTTATGCAGAATGGCTTCATGCATTGCTGTACGATATAGTGCCGTAAGAAGACAAACAACTCTAAAACCAGGGTATTAACTTTATTTATTATCAAGGCACTGAAAGTACTATTACTCAGGGGCCCAGGTGGATGTTCGTACATTTGAAGAAGAAATATAGACTACATGTCTTTTTCGGTGTATTACATCGGACAAAAGTGTTTGAAATGATAATCCGTGGCCGACAAAAGTCAATCTCTGTGTCAGACTGTCAGAAAAATCATGCCTATAAATTACTTGCTGCATTCATTAATTCATGTTGCATTATAACGTGAAATCACTGATAATATGGCGAGTCGTCCCAGACCAATAAAAACGAAATAAAACGTAACATAATTTTATTTAGGGGGGGTTTAAATATTATAAAACTTCCTGAAATAGTTTCAACATCGGTGACTATAAACCAGCCACATTTTTTGTGACAACAGTAGCGCAAATCTTAGATACATGTATTTAGATATCGGTAGTAGATAATGCTGTTTCACAGCGCTAGTTTCACCGGCTCAAATTGCTCAAATGCTCAAAAGTAGCGCTTATTGTTTGAAGTGACGTTTTGTTTCTTACTACTGTGTGTTTGTATAATCTATTTCACCAGGACTCCAGAACAACAAGTGTTGGACTTTCAGACACAGCAGCATAAAACGTTTCCATGCTTGGCAGCAGCCTTTGCTTGTCACTTTGTTTCGCAAGACATGTTTGAAGTTTACAAATCTGTGTACAGTGAAATTGTAGCTGGAAACACTAGAAAATTAGGAGAGGTTTGTGCATGGAGAATAAACATTGCCGCGACATATGATATAATAATAATAAGAAATAAAGCCCTGTAAAAATAATTTATAAAATAAGATGCCACCTACCTTTCACATCAATACCGAGGATGACACAAAAAAGAGATCATATATCTTTATTTCCATCGTGATGTCTACTCTCTAATGCCGATGACATAACACTGGCATTGAACGCATGTATTCAACATGTATCACATGATATATATAATATGACATTATTAATTCTAATCTTCGTAAGAATTAATTGTTCTTCGTCAGATTGTTTAATTCAAGGCCAAGAAAATAATACATGTATAATTATGTATAATATTAGATGTACCATCGAAACATCGTCAAATGGTTTAATTTAAGGCGAAGATAAACAATTTATACGTATACCATCATGCTAAATGACAGAATTTTCAGTGATATTTTTTAAGAGTTTTAAAGCTTTAACACGATTTGTGTTCTAGTAATGGTACAATCGCATTTTTTATTAGTTAAACAATTAAACTAGAAGACATCACAAGTTTATCTTAGAATTATTTCATGATGCAGTTCAGCGTATGATATTTTTTTCAGCTTCATGCACAGACTTCTGGTTTGAAAGCTTTCCTGTCAGACATGTCTACTGGCATGATTGAGACTTGTAGAAGGTCATGTGGAGGTCATGGTTACCTGTTATCGTCTGGTATTGCTAATATTATGACGTCATCATTAGCACTAGTGACCATTGAAGGAGAAAATACTGTTTTATATCTACAGACCGCAAGGTATAAAAAAATAAAACAAAACACTCATTTAATGATTAATGCATAATTCAAATATACTGAATGAAGTGGCATGATACATGGTTCATTAGATAAGTTACATATGCAATGGTTCTGTCGCAGTATGGACATTGAATGGATAATTGTCATTAATAATTTCAAGTTACAAAATAATGAATCATTTTTATAAATGTTTTGGGATCTATGCCTGTTTCAAAAAGTATTTTTAATTATACAATAGCGCACAGTTAATTTATTCAGTTTTCCGAATTCTGTACTAGTACTAACCATGTTCTCCCCAAGTAACCTCCACTTTATCGGCGGTTCAATCTTGAGCCCATCCGTCACCGGAAACATGTACCGCACCCATGTTCGAACCCCTGACTCTAAGGTCCATCGACCTAACGCTCTAACAAGTGGGCTAAGCAAGCGGGCTTCAGTTAAGTTTTATATTTATGTCAGTTATTTTCTCAGCATGATGAATGTCTGACACTTGAGAAGTGCTCAGCAACTTCAAGTGCAATAATTAGAGTTATTAAACTTATTCAATGTCACAGTATACAAGCATTTAAAATAGTATTTAACATGAATGGTAAAGGGAGTTTACACCGACGAAAGCTCTCAGTCTGAGTTATGAAACGCATAAACTTAAAAGAGAATATTAGCCACGCGATTTCTTCATTTTTCCCTTAATTGCAAGAAAATCAGTAAAAGATAAATTTTGATAGCAAACATTATACATGTGACCCATTAACTAATTAGCGAAGTGCTACAGCGCACGATAAAAAAGATACCACTTTACCCAAAACCAACAGGTGCTTAAGGGTGCATGGTTCTTATAAACATAGGTAGCGTGCATGAAAATGTTTGATAAATGTTCAACTAACAAACATCTTATCTTGCAGTCTTTAGAGACAACGTGCCTGATTTAAAACCATCCTCTCCTGTATGGTAGGCATATATTTCATATTCCATTTCCAAGTATTGATGCCCTAACTATTTGTATTTTGTGAATATTTCAGTCTTTATATTAACTGCAGACATGAACTACATGAAGTAATACAATAAATACGAACACAGTCGACAACTAATGAACGTGATATTAGAATTTCCTGAGCATAACGATTTCGTTATCAGTATTGTCAACTTTCAGATATCTAATGAAACAAATGGCTAATGCTGTCTCTGATACAAAGACAGAAGGGTCTACAGCTTACATGAACAGAGATTTTACATCATATGTGTGTCCTATTGAGATGAAACATGACTGTAAAAACTTGAATAAACTCCGCGATGTCTACACACAAAGAGCGCTGAAGTATGTTTTCTATTGTTATACATTTTTTTACTTTACTACAAGTTTATAACGATAAGTTATGTAATACAGTGTTATATAAAAAAAATACCCCTAGTTCATTTTGAAATGTCTCTATCATTTGTTAAGGTAAACATAATTTATGCCCGAAATGCGTATTTTATGTCAAAATATTGGTGGACAATCTATAGATACCGTGAATAAAATTATTGAAACTACATGTATTTGTTAGTCTTAGTAACAATCAAAAAACGTTAATAGGCATTTGTAAGCTCGTATTTTAGGCGGTAATTTAGAACTAATAATTAATTGAAAATGACTGCAAATTATGTAATATTAAGCATCTCTCATAAATGTACATGTATTTCATAAATAGCGCGACCCGATGTTTTAATGAATACATGTATCTGCATAATATTAAAGATATATCTGCATGAATGTCAACACGCGGTAATTATGTAACCTATTTTAGAGTGATTATGACAGTTGCGCAGAAATTACAGATGGACTTGGAGTCTGGACAACCACAGGAAGTTGCGTTCAATAATAATATGGTAGCTTTAGTGAGAGCTGCAAAGGTAAGATGAATATTCCTATGTTCTTGTTTGTATAAAACATATTTTTAGTTATCGGAGTCACAAATATTGAAATGATATTATAATGACTTGTCAGATTTGTTTTACGACGTGTTACAGTTTAGCCATACTTTATTGTCTCAAATGACAAAGGCCTCACATGAGAAACATGTTTCCATTTTAAATACGTATGTTAGCAATTTCATAATATTATCTTATTTGATTCAATCAACCTGAATTACTAACAACATAATTACGCAGTACGCTAAATTCGTTATATCAAAGTCTACAAATTCGACAATTTCAGGCACACTTACATTTAACTGTGATTGAAATCTTCATATCTAAGGTAGACAACTTAAGGTATACCGTTAGTACTGAATTATACAAAGTCCTGACAGAGTTGTGTACCTTCTTTGTTATACATGGAATCGTAGAGGAGGCGGGCGACTTTCTTGAGGTATAATTTCAGGCAATAAAACAACAAATATTTCTCTCACTGTTGACATTATTCTTTATAAAATGGTAATATTATAAAGTGTTATTGCTAGAATGCAGCTAAAATCAGTTTTAA
Organism: Lutraria rhynchaena; assembly: GCA_008271625.1. Taxonomy (NCBI): domain Eukaryota; kingdom Metazoa; phylum Mollusca; class Bivalvia; order Venerida; family Mactridae; genus Lutraria; species Lutraria rhynchaena. Next base: position 2,625,730 of record VIBL01000023.1, read on the forward strand.
CCAGAAAATAAGCTCTTTGTAAACTGTCTTAAGCAATTTTATAGTAATCTAGGCATTACTAGAACGGGGGCTTACTTACCATGTACATTTAAGAGTAACTCAGAAAGCGTTCAGGGGTTTATTTCTTTGTTTGAATTGTTTGTAGTAAATGTTATCTCTGACATTCAAAAATACAAACATTAGTGACTACGTAAACCTTTACTACAATACAGATGGAGACTTTAGGACTTCATCAGCTAAAATGGCTTCAACAAGAAGAGATGGATCTATTAGCTGTCATTAGGTTTGTATAATGTAATCGTCCGTGTTTTACCAGACATTAATTATAGAAACCAAGGTGATAAACAACGAAAACAACATTTTCGTATTAATGTACATGTTTCTCTGAAGTAATTTATTTCAAAAATGTCCTTTCTATTACAAATTGTTAGAATATACGAATCAATATATGGCATCACTCGCTCCCTTGGGTTTCTCTATCATTAAGATTTCTCTTAATATAATATAAACTTAAATGCCATTTTATGACTCATTAAAATATATGTTAAAATTTTTCACAGACCTAATGCTGTTGGTTTAGTTGATGCATTTGATCTACATGACGAATCTGTAGCCTCTACATTAGGATGTTATGATGGTAACGCTTACCAACATTTATTTGAATCTACACAGTATGAACCAATGAATCAAACTGAGGTGAGTATTTTTATCTTCACATTAAAGAGTTTGCAATTTCTCCAATTTTTCATTGCAACTTATTGTATGTACATCTTACTGAGTATTATTGTCTTCGTATTAAAGAGTTCTTTTTTCCTATCCTTTATTGTAATTTCAGACATCTTATAGAGTATTCTTATCTTCAGTATATTTAAATTGAAGAGCTATCCAATTTTCTTATTCTTCATTGCAACCTTTGACATATCAGAGAGTATCCTTATCTTTACATTGAAGAGTTCTATTTCGCAGTTCTTAATTTTAACTGCATGCACCATGGTTTATCGTTTACTTATCTATGGTTAAAGACCAATAGTTAAAGCAAGTTTGTTTTCAATGTTATATTTAAGGTTCATCCAGCTTACTACAAACATATCAGGGGTCTTCTTAGGGGATCAGCGCGGTCTAAATTGTGAAGAAAAAACAAAGGATGTTGCTTATATATACAGCATTGAAAGCTCTGGAAAGAAATGAATTATGGGAAATTTTAGTGGAAAGGTTTTAGACAGAATTAGGCGTAAACAATTGTTTGTTTCTGGCTACATACCCATTAAAATAGGGTAAGTAGGTAGGGAATTCTTTTTGGGGGATTTTTTATTATTCTTGAAAGGCGCTGTTGAGATTATTTTTGTCCGGAAAGGTAAACAAAGTAAGATAGTTTATGTGCCGTTCCTCGGGCCTAGAAAGTCTGGGGTCGCGGGGAGGGAGGAATGAGGCTTGGTCGGGTAACCAGAAACAAACATTTTTACGCCTTAGCACTTGTCATGAATGATAAAAATGACCGACTAAAAGTCATTGAAAATATACAGGTGTAATTGATAGATTTGTTACACTATACTATAACTATTGTCTAAAATTAGTTATACTAGTTATAATAATGATACATTTCTACTCAGAAAGAATGTTATACATCCGCAGTTTTTCAAGAGTGATAAGAAAAGAATTGGTCCAATAAATGGTCTTATTAAATCACCTATCGTCTTAATTAAACGCCACATGTCATAGTGTTCATCCATTAAGTACATTAGTATTGACGATCTTCTATGGATTATAAAGTACAGATAAGTAAAAACTAATTATATTTAGACCTAAGCAATTATTAAAATGTACCAAACCGTTGGACGGAGCATGCACTCGTAAACCTGTGTTTGGCTTATGCGGTTATTGGACTGATCGTATTGAAACAAAAGTTATTTATCTTACTGTCACTTCATAAAGAAAAGTTGTCATTAGCTTTATAAATGACAAGAAACAAAACAAGCTAGTGTTTGTAAGTAACTCATACGAAGTGCTTAGGACAACAAAATTTCAACCATCGTTGACTTTAATTTTACTCTCAAATAATCTTTCTTTTATCAAAATTAGTCAGATGAACATATTTTGGTCAGTTAATCAATTTGTTATCTGTATCCAGTGCAGATTTAAACCAATTATCACCAGAATACTGACATAAATTACAAGACAACCAAGACTACGACTCTACAGTATGCACGTATCTACATGCATCAAGTTCTTTCAAGGGAGCAAACTCTACCAGTAATACGCCATTATTAATTAAACTGATTACCTCCCTTGTAATGCGGGATACTGCATTTAGGTCTTCAGAATTAAAATAAATATGGTTATGATGCTACAATCAATAACAATGGACATGTACCCGTCTTTGAACTGTAGTTTCATATTTGACTAATAGCAGTGTTCATAAATAGTGTGGAAGCAATTTGATCAATGATGAAATATTTTATAACTTCATTTGCTTCCTCTGTGAAAAATCAAACCAATTTTATTGATCTTCTTTCTTAATTAATGTGATAAATAATTGTCGTTCAGAACATTTGGAACACCTCAGCCAATTCTGCACAATTTCACACATGGTCAGTCAAGATTTGCTGAATGATGTAATTGTGGCATTTGCGCTGATTTATCGGAGAATGCATTAGATGAAACAATTTTCATTTCTACATTTGGAACTCTTTTTTTCTCATTTTTTGAACTTATTGATCTTTTATGACTGGATGTACTTAGCAAATAGTTCCGTTAATTAATCTTTGTATAACCAGTCTTTAATTTTTGTGTTAATTTATAAATGTACAATGTAAGACATTGTTGTTTTATTTCGGTACTATTTCTGTCATTTATATCTGTCTGCACAAATGTTGTATATTTCAACTATGACCATTTTATCATTCAATAAACAGTGATCAATTACCTGACAAATCAGTTTGTTTTTTATTCCATGTATTAAAGCTGAATAATGTTCGATTACAATTTCAAAGCTCTGCTAACGGCATGTTTACATTTCAATGTATAAATTATTCTGCAGGATCTACAGATACTGAACCTAACAAGAAACAACAACTCAAATGTACAAATTGAACACATATTTATTTATTTATTTATTTGTTTGTTTATTTATTACCAAGATGTTTTTGCATAGCAAAGTAAAAGAGAATATACCAAATGTATTTAAGATTGCAGGCCCATGGCCACCAGTAATCATATATTATAAACTATATAGACATGTTCATTCAGTATCAACACAATACTGAATATAAAATAATAAAACAATATTTGTACAACACAGTGGGTAATAAATGTACAGAGAATCACAAATTATGAACTATAAAAACACACCGGTAGAATAGTATAAGCATAATCTATGTTTGACAATTAAATTATACATCTGTTCTTGTATCAAGTATTAAGCATTCAAAATAGGATTTCATGAACAGATGTTTTGAACAGACACAACTAACTGCTACCACGATGATTCAGCTTAAAAACCAGAGAAAAAACTACAAGAAAGAAAAAACTCTGGAAAACTGTGTCATCGTGTAGCAGTGAACAATGGCACAAATAATTATCATCTAGTATACTTGTATCTCATCGTGATCTACAAAAAGGTTGTCCAAGATGACCAAAGTCAAAGTTTTGTCAGAACTTCATCGTTACAAGCACAAGCTGGTCGTCCACTTTTAATTTTTTCTTCACTGACTATTTCCCTAGACATATCAATGGGCTTTTCATGCAGAATAAGGAAAAGGAAGAAGTGTCCAAATTGTTATTCACTTAGCCCAGTGTAATAGCTGATCTAATCATTGTTTTGATTATCCCACTTGAGAAACACGTTTGTTGTTGTTTTAGTTGACAGCTCACTTATGGCTAATTTCCTGCTTAAATAAGATCTGCCAGCAGCATGCCTCTCCATACTATCTGTTGTTGGTCTCAACATCTCTGATGGCAAACTCTCTGAAACACAAAATTTATGTGTTTATCAGTTTGAAGTACAATATGAATGAACTTAGAACAGAATTCAGTTGTGGATATCTTCACCTACTAGCTGCAGTCATATTAGATGCCGATATTAAACTATTATGAGACAAGAATTTGGTTTGAATTGTCAGTATCCTATGGACTATCAACCAAAACTGAAAGGGTGATGAAAAAGCAACATCTTTCACATGCATGGTTTAAAATAAGTTTTTGTTCAAAGATAAAATGGAAGGTATACTTAAAGAAATATGCTTTAATACTGGTGACTTCTATTCCTTAGTCTGTCCACAAGGAAAATTAAAAATCATACTTACCACGATATTGACGTTCTCTGAACAACTTGGTTCAACACATCCTTCTGTAGTACAGTTTTAATGTTGGTAGTTTTCCTCAATCTAAAATACACAAATCAACAAATGTTCAGTGGACTGCTGATGAATACAGTTAGCACTGATTGACACATTTTCAGCTAAATTCATAATGAACAGTAAACTTACATTATTTAGTGAAAAGTAGGGAAAAACGTCGGGTCAACAGTTACATAAAGGACATATTTTAAATAGTCAATTTCCAAACATAAAATATTTTTTGCTGAAGAATTTCTCACTGTTTTTCAGCTTTATTATATGTTACACGCCAATGGGAAGGCCACCCAACCAGTGTTCCTGGATTTTGTACCAGTACTAACATTGTTCTCCACAAGAAACAGCCAACTGCTCCACAAGAATCACTGGAGAAAAAGAAATAGCTTTAGATACAATGTCCTCCCCGCAGTTAAGCAGTTAATGCTTTTACATTAAGTTCAGGGTGAAATATGCACAAGATCAAAAGTTACCCCTCAGACAATACATGAATAGAAAGGATGTAAGGAGAAAAATGACAGCATGATACATATCCACACTTCATAAATCATTTACTTAATGACAGTCAAATTTTCATAACCTATAATATCAAAATTAAATCCTTCCTTACTTTAAAAATAAAACTGAATAATTTTTTATGTTACCTAATACTCTTTATCAGTCTGCTATCTGAGCAAGTACATTTGTATTCCAAGAAATACAGTGAAGAGACAGATTGACACAAGAAAACAATGAAAGGGCACAGTAAATTTGATATGAACTTACATTTTTTACTGGCACACAGGTATGTTACAAAATACTATTAGCAGTCTAACAGCTCCATCCACCAGCATTGTGTTGTTTCACAGGAATATATGACGAAATATCAGTTGTCCAAAGGCTCCATTTCACCAGCATCGTTATTAGACATACCAGCATTGCTACAACATACATGTAGAAGCATTGCTATGACATACCAGATCAATCATTTCCATTTATAATAAAGAATAAAAAATAAGTCAGCAAAATTAAACAATAAAGAAGAATTCTTACTTGCAATTAAAAAGTAACTAAAAATCAGAAAATTTAAAAAAAAGATTAAATTAATAATTCATGATTAAGAAAACTAAAAAATATAAAAGTATAAATTACTTAATGAATCCATAAGTTTATGTACATGGAACAAAGGAAACAAAGATATAAATAAATAAATAAATAAATAAATATATGTGTATGTCAAAAGATACAAATAGTGTTAGAATGTATAAGTACATAAAATAATTCATAACCAAAGACCTCCTGAAACAAGGACATGCATACATCATGTGTTCTTCAGAGGGCATTCTGGGTTTCCAACCAGTACCAACCAATCCATAACTAACAACAGATTCAATCACAAGGTGATCTGGGACTACCATCAGTCCAAAATACTCTGCTGTACTATACAGACACATGATTTATGTATTGCTCCAAAAGCTACCTACACTTAATATACCACAGACACACTCGGCAATATATTCGGAATAGATATTATGCAGATTCATCAAATTTTGTTGTTTTTATCTGCATAATCAGGCCATGGATTATTAACATTTTAGCACAGGAACAAGATGCTAAGACAACCCCCTAACAGAAGTATATTAAATAAAAAATCAATGCAAAAAATGGCAGACTTAGTGCTGAATCACCACCCCAGAAGGTCAGACCTTCTGTTGCCCCGGGAGGCTTTGACACTTGGGTCTCCAGTACTTATTATGTCAGGCTGTACATAGCAAACTTATTCCATTTGCGCGAGTGTTCAGACAAATATGAAATAACGCAAAACTAAGCTCTTAGATACAACACATATCATTGCTTGGAATCCAAAACAGCAGCTGAAACAATCTTTATTCCATAATTCCTGGGTTTCCTACCAGTATGAAATAAATCTGGAACCCTCAAACAAAAATTTTGAATCTCCAACCACCAAAATCAAACCTACTACCTCACTGACCATAAACACAACACTTTCCAAGAAGTTCTAGGTTTCCTACCAGAACCAACCAATCCCAACAGATTCAACCAAAAACAGATTCAATCACAAAATTTTCTGGGTTAACTAACCAGAATCAACTAAATCTGTTCTCCCACCTCAAACAAACTGACTCTCATTCCATACAAAAGGCAAAACACATCAAAACATAAAACCAAAAACAGTACACCTACATGCCCAATAACCAAATACCTGAAAAGACCTCCTGAAATAAGCAAAAAATTAGTTGTTACATAAATATGGATAAAAAAACAGCTCTCTCTCACATACATACATACATACATACATACATACATACAAAAACAAGCGTCACATACAAGTCCAAAAATAAGGTCAACAAATGTTAGTTAAAGAGAGAGAGCGTCACATACAAGTCCAAAAATAAGGTCAACAAATCTTAGTTAAGGAGAGAGCGTCACATACAAGTCCAAAAATAAGGTCAACAAATGTTAGTTAAAGAGAGAGCGTCACATACAAGTCCAAAAAAAAGGTCAACAAATGTTAGTTGAAGAGAGAGCGTCACATTCAAGTCCAAAAATAAGGTCAAAAAATGTTAGTTAAAGAGAGAGCGTCACATACAAACATACATAAACAATGGGGAACAAAAGTTAGTGAGTCGGTATGACTATGCATAACATCGGGCAGGGTCGTCATAACTCCCTGAGGCATTACTAAATAACACCCGCATACCCAATAATTAAGTATCTGAAAAGACCTACTGGAAAAAAGACAAAAAATTAGTCGTTTCATAAATATGGTTAGAAAGACAGTTCTCTCTCCCCAAAGCCTATCCCTCGTGTGACGAGGGAGGTAAACAGACTCCTTCACATGGCATTCTGGGTTTCCTACCAGAGCCAACCAAACCGTAATCAACAAAAACAGATTCAACCACAAGGTGTTCTGGGTCTACCAGAATCAACTAAATCTGTTCTGCCTCCTCAAACCAACTGGCTCTCATTCCATACATAATGCAAAACACACATACATCAAAACATAAGGCCAAAAACAGTACATTAAACAAAGACTATCACACAATTATACATATACATTCAAAAATAAGGTCAACAAAATTAATGTTAGTTAACAAGAGAGCGTCAAATACAAGTCCAAAAATAAGGTCAACAAATGTTAGTTAAAGAGAGAGAGCGTCATATACAAGTCCAAAAATAATGTCAACAAATGTTAGTTAAAGACAGAGAGCGTCACATTCAAGTCCAAAAATAAGGTCAACAAATGTTAGTTAAAGAGAGAGAGCGTAACATACACGTCCAAAAATAAGGTCAATAAATGTTAGTTAAAGAGAGAGCGTCACATACATGTACAAAAATACGACAACACAAATTAATGTTAGTTAACAAGAGAGCATAACATACACGTCCAAAAATAAGGTCAACAAATGTTAGTTAAAGAGAGAGAGAGCGTCACATACAAGTCCAAAAATAAGGTCAACAAAAGTTAGTTAGTTAAAGAGAGAGAGCGTCACATAAATACATATATACAAAAACAATGGGGAACAAGTTAGTGAGTCAATATGACTATGCATAACATCGGGCAGGGCCGTCATAACTCCCTGAGGCATTACTAAATAATGCCCGCATACCCAATAATTAAGTAACAGAAAAGGCCTCCTGGAATAAAGACAAAAATTAGTCATTACATAAATATGGTTAGAAAAAGACAGTTCTCTCTCCCCAAAGCCTATCCCTCGTCTGACGAGGGAGATAAATGGATTCTTTCACATGGCATTCTGGGTTTCCTACCAGAGTCAACCAATCCGTAACCAACAAAAACAGATTCAATCACAAGGTGTTTTGGGTCTACCAGAATCAACTAATCTGTTCTGCCTCCTCAAACCAACTGGCTCTCATTCCATACATAATGCAAAACACACATACATCAAAAAAATAAAGCCAAAAACAGAAATTAAACAACGACTATAACACACACATATACACATTCAAAAATAAGGTCAAAAAAATTACTGTTAGTTAAGAGAGAGCGTCACATACATGTACAAAAATACGTCAACACAAATTAATGTTAGTTAACAAGAGAGTCACATACAAGTCCAAAAATAAGGTCAACAAATGTTAGTTAAAGAGAGAGAGCGTAACATACACGTCCAAAAATAAGGTCAACAAATGTTAGTTAAAGAGAGAGAGCGTCACATTCAAGTCCAAAAATAAGGTCAACAAATGTTAGTTAAAGAGAGAGCATCACATACATACATACAAAAACAATGGGGAACAAAAGTTAGTGAGTCTGTATGACTATGCATAACATCGGGCAGGGCCGTCATAACTCCCTGAGGCATTACTAAATAATGCCCGCATACCCAATAATTAAGTAACAGAAAAGACCTCCTGGAATTAAGACAAAAATTAGTCATTACATAAATATGGTTAGAAAAAGACAGTTCTCTCTCCCCAAAGCCTATCCCTCGTCTGACGAGGGAGATAAATGGATTCTTTCACATGGCATTCTGGGTTTCCTACCAGAGCCAACCAAACCGTAACCAACAAATACAGATTCAACCACAAGATGTTCTGGGTCTACCAGAATCAACTAATCTGTTCTGCCTCCTTAAACCAACTGGCTCTCATTCCATACATAATGCAAAACACACATACATCAAAAAAATAAAGCCAAAAACAGAAATTAAACACAGACTTTAACACACACATATACACATTCAAAAATAAGGGCAACAAAATTAATGTTAGTTAAGAGAGAACGTCACATACATGTACAAAAATACGTCAACACAAATTAATGTTAGTTAACAAGAGAGCGTCACATACAAGTCCAAAAATAAGGTCAACAAATGTTAGTTAACGAGAGAGAGCGTAACATACACGTCCAAAAATAAGGTCAACAAATGTTAGTTAAAGAGAGAGCGTCACATACATACTTATATACAACTTGTTCTTCACCGACTATTTCCCTAGACATACCAATGGGCTTTTCATGCAGAACAAGGAAAAGGAAAGAAGTGTCCAAATTGTTATTCACTTAGCCCAGTGTAATAGCTGATCTAATCATTGTTTTGATTATCCCACTTGAGAAACACGTTTGTTGTTGTTTTAGTTGACAGCTCACTTATGGCTAATTTCCTGCTTAAATAAGATCTGCCAGCAGCATGCCTCTCCATACTATCTGTTGTTGGTGTCAACATCTCTGATGGCAAACTCTCTGAAACACAAAATTTATGTGTTTATCAGTTTGAAGTACAATATGAATGAACTTAGAACAGAATTCAGTTGTGGATATCTTCACCTACTAGCTGCAGTCATATTAGATGCCGATATTAAACTATTATGAGACAAGAATTTGGTTTGAATTGTCAGTATCCTACGGACTATCAACCAAAACTGAAAGGGTGATGAAAAAGCAACATCTTTCACATGCATGGTTTAAAATAAGTTTTTGTTCAAAGATAAAATGGAAGGTATACTTAAAGAAATATGCTTTAATACTGGTGACTTCTATTCCTTAGTCTGTCCACCAGGAAAATTGAAAATCATACTTACCACGATATTGACGTTCTCTGAACAACTTGGTTCAACACATCCTTCTGTAGTACAGTGTAAATGTTGGCAGTTTTCCTCATTCTAAAATACACAAATCAACAAATGTTCAGTGGACTGCTGATGAATACAGTTAGCACTGATTGACACATTTTCAGCTAAATTCATAATGAACAGTAAACTTACATTATTTAGTGAAAAGTAGGGAAAAACGTCGGGTCAACAGTTACATAAAGGACATATTTTAAATAGTCAATTTCCAAACATAAAATATTTTTTGCTGAAGAATTTCTCACTGTTTTTCAGCTTTATTATATGTTACATGCCAATGGGAAGGCCACCCAACCAGTGTGCCTGGATTTTATACCAGTACTAACATTGTTCTCTGCAAGAAACAGTCAACTGCTCCACAAGAATCACTCCAATCAATGGAGAAAAAGAAATAGCTTTAGATACAGCCCTCAAAACAATTGTCACAGAGAACAGGGGCCATGCTAAGTTTTTTAACTAATGTCCTCCCCGCAGTTAAGCAGTTAATGCTTTTACATTAAGTTCAAGGTGAAATATGCACAAGATCAAAAGTTACCCCTCAGACATGAATAGAAAGGATGTAAGGAGAAAAATGACAGCATGATACATATCCACACTTCATAAATCATTTACTTAATGACAGTCAAATTTTCAGAACCTAAATTGTCAAATACTAATATCAAAATTAAATCCTTCCTTACTTTAAAAATAAAACTGAATAATTTTTTATGTTACCAAATACTCTTTATCAGTCTGCTATCTAAACAAGTACATTTGTATTCCAAGAAATACAGTGAAGAGACAGATTGATACAAGAAAAAAATGAAAGGGCACAGTAAATTTGATATAAACTTACATTTTTTACTGGCACACAGGTATGTTACAAAATACTATTAGCAGTCTAACAGCTCCATCCACCAGCATTGTGTTGTTTCAAGGGAATATATGACGAAATATCAGTTGTCCAAAGGCTCCATTTCACCAGCATCGTTATTAGACATACCAGCATTGTTACGACATACAAGCATTGCTATGACATACCAGATCAATCATTTCCATTTATAATAAAGAATAAAAAAATAAGTCAGCAAAATTAAACAATAAAGAAGAATTCTTACTTGCAATTAAAAAGTAACTAAAAATCAGAAAATTTAAAAAAAAGATTAAATCAATAATTCATGATTAAGAAAACTAAAAAATATAAAAGTATAAATTACTTAATGAATCCATAAGTTTATGTACATGGAACAAAGGAAACAAAGGTATAAATAAATAAATATATAAATATATAAATAAATATATAAATAAATAAATATATTATATGTGTATGTCAAAAGATACAAATAGTGTTAGAATGTATAAGTACATAAAATAATTCATAACCAAAGACCTCCTGAAACAAGGACATGCATACATCATGTGTTCTTCAGAGGGCATTCTGGGTTTCCAACCAGTACCAACCAATCCATAACTAACAACAGATTCAATCACAAGGTGTTCTGGGACTACCATCAGTCCAAAATACTCTGCTGTACTATACAGACACATGATTTATGTATTGCTCCAAAAGCTACCTACACTTAATATACCACAGACACACTCGGCAATATATTCGGAACAGATATTATGCAGATTCATCAAATTTTGTTGTTTTTATCTGCATAATCAGGCCATGGATTATTAACATTTTAGCACAGGAACAAGATGCTAAGACAACCCCCTAACAGAAGTATATTAAATAAAAATTCAATGCAAAAAATGGCAGACTTAGTGCTGAATCACCACCCCAGAAGGTCAGACCTTCTGTTGCCCCGGGAGGCTTTGACACTTGGGTCTCCAGTACTTATTATGTCAGGCTGTACATAGCAAACTTATTCCATTTGCGCAAGTGTTCAGACAAATATGAAATAACGCAAAACTAAGCTCTTAGATACAACACATATCATTGCTTGGAATCAAAAACAGCAGCTGAAACAATCTTTATCCCATAATTCCTGGGTTTCCTACCAGCATGAAATAAATCTGGAACCCTCAAACAAAAATTCTGAATCTCCAACCACCACAATCAAACCTACTACCTCACTGACCATAAACACAACACTTTCCAAGAAGTTCAGAACCAACAAATCCCAACAGATTCAACCAAAAACAGATTCAATCACAAAATTTTCTGGGTTAACTAACCAGAATCAACTAAATCTGTTCTCCCACCTCAAACAAACTGACTCTCATTCCATACAGAAGGCAAAACACATCAAAACATAAAACCAAAAACAGTACACCTACATGCCCAATAACCAAATACCTGAAAAGACCTCCTGAAATAAGTAAAAAAATAGTTGTTACATAAATATGGATAAAAAAACAGCTCTCTCTCACATACATACATACATACATACATACATACAAAAACAAGGGGAACAAAGTTAGTGAGTCAGTATGACTATGCATAACATGGGGCAGGGCCGTCCTATGGTTAGAAAAAGACAGTTCTCTCTCCCCAAAGCCTATCCCTCATGTGACGAGGGAGGTAAACAGACTCTCTCACATGGCATTCTGGGTTTCCTACCAGAGCCAACCAATCCGTAACCAACAAAAACAGATTCAATCACAAGGTGTTCTGGGTCTACCAGAATCAACTAATCTGTTCTGCCTCCTCAAACCAACTGGCTCTCATTCCATACATAATGCAAAACACACATACATAAAAAAAATAAAGCCAAAAACAGAAATTAAAAAAAGACTATAACACACATATATATACATTCAAAAATAAGGTCAACAAAATTAATGTTAGTTACGAGAGAGCGTCACATACATGTACAAAAATACGTCAACAAAAATTAATGTTAGTTAAGGAGAGAGCATCACATACAAGTCCAAAAACAAGGTCAACAAATGTTAGTTAAAGAGAGAGAGCGTAACATACACGTCCAAAAATAAGGTCAACAAATGTTAGTTAAAGAGAGAGAGCGTCACATTCAAGTCCAAAAAAAAGGTCAACAAATGTTAGTTAAAGAGAGAGAGCGTCACATTCAAGTCCAAAAATAAGGTCAACAAATGTTAGTTAAAGAGAGAGAGCATAACATATACGTCCAAAAATAAGGTCAACAAATGTTAGTTAAAGACAGAGAGCGTCACATTCAAGTCCAAAAATAAGGTCAACAAATGTTAGTTGAAGAGAGAGAGCGTCACATACAAGTCCAAAAATAAGGTCAACAAAAGTTAGTTAGTTAAAGAGAGAGAGCGTCACATACATACATATATACAAAAACAAGGGGAACAAAAGTTAGTGAGTCAATATGACTATGCATAACATCGGGCAGGGACGTCATAACTCCCTGAGGCATTACTAAATAATGCCCGCATACCCAATAATTAAGTAACAGAAAAGGCCTCCTGGAATAAAGACAAAAATTAGTCGTTACATAATATGGTTAGAAAAAGACAGTTCTCTCTCCCAAAAGCCTATTCCTCGTCTGACGAGGGAGATAAACGTATTCTTTCACATGGCATTCTGGGTTTCCTACCAGAGCCAACCAATCCGTAACCAACAAAAACAGATTCAATCACAAGGTGTTCTGGGTCTACCAGAATCAACTAAATCTGTTCTGCCTCCTCAAACCAACTGGCTCTCATTACATACATAATGCAAAACACACATCAGAACATAAGGCCAAAAACAGACATTAAATACATGTTCGTCCAAAAATTAGGTCAACAAATGTTAGTAAATGAGAGAACGTCACATACAAGTCCAAAAATAAGGTCAACAAATGTTAGTTAAAGAGAGAGAGCGTCACATACAGGTCCAAAAATAAGGTCAACAAATGTTAGTTAAAGAGAGAAAGCGTAACATACACGTCCAAAAATAAGGTCAACAAATGTTAGTTAGTTAAAGAGAGAGAGCGTCACATTCAAGTCCAAAAATAAGGTCAACAAAAGTTAGTTAGTTAAAGAGAGAGAGCGTCACATTCAAGTCCAAAAATAAGGTCAACAAATGTTAGTTAGTTAAAGAGAGAGAGCGTCACATACAAGTCCAAAAATAAGGTCAACAAATGTTAGTTAAAGAGTGAGCGTCACATACATACATACAAAAACAAGGGGAACAAAAGTTAGTGAGTCGGTATGACTATGCATAACATCGGGCAGGGACGTCATAACTCCCTGAGGCATTACTAATTAATGCCCACATACCCAATAATTAAGTATCTGTAAAGACCTCCTGGAATAAAGACAAAAATTAGTCGTTACATAAATATGGTTAGAAAAAGACAGTTCTCTCTCCCCAAAGCCTATTCCTTGTCTGACGAGGGAGATAAACGTATTCTTTCGCATGGCATTCTGGGTTTCCTACCAGAGCCAACCAAACCGTAACCAACAAATACTGATTCAACCACAAGGTGTTCTGCGTCTACCAGAATCAACTAATCTGTTCTGCCTTCTCAAACCAACTAGCTCTCATTCCATACATAATGCAAAACACACATACATCAAAACATAAAGCCAAAAACAGAACTTAAACAAAGACTATAACACACACATATATACATTCAAAAATAAGGTCAACAAAAATTAATGTTAGTTAAGAGAGAGTGTCACATACATGTACAAAAATACGTCAACACAAATTAATGTTAGTTAACAAGAGAGCGTCACATACAAGTCCAAAAAAAACGTCAACAAATGTTAGTTAAAGAGTGAGCGTCACATACATACATACAAAAACAAGGGGAACAAAAGTTAGTGAGTCCGTATGACTATGCATAACATCGGGCAGGGTCGTCATAACTCCCTGAGGCATTACTAAATAATGCCCGCATACCCAATAATTAGAGAGAGGGTCACATACATGTACAAAAATAAGGTCAACAAATGTTAGTAAATGAGAGAGAGCGTCACATTCAAGTCCAAAAATAAGGTCAACAAATGTTAGTTAAAGAGAGAGAGCGTCACATTCAAGTCCAAAAATAAGGTCAACAAATGTTAGTTAAAGATAGAGAGCATAACATATACGTCCAAAAATAAGATCAATAAATGTTAGTTAAAGAGAGAGAGCGTAACATACACGTCCAAAAATAAGGTCAACAAATGTTAGTTAAAGAGAGAGAGCGTCACATTCAAGTCCAAAAAAAAGGTCAACAAATGTTAGTTAAAGAGAGAGAGCGTCACATTCAAGTCCAAAAATAAGGTCAACAAATGTTAGTTAAAGAGAGAGAGCATAACATATACGTCCAAAAATAAGGTCAACAAATGTTAGTTAAAGATAGAGAGCGTCACATTCAAGTCCAAAAATAAGGTCAACAAATGTTAGTTAAAGAGAGAGAGCGTAACATACACGTCCAAAAATAAGGTCAACAAATGTTAGTTAAAGAGAGAAAGCGTCACATATACGTCCAAAAATAAGGTCAACAAATGTTAGTTAAAGAGAGAGAGCGTCACATTCAAGTCCAAAAATAAGGTCAACAAATGTTAGTTGAAGAGAGAGAGCGTCACATACAAGTCCAAAAATAAGGTCAACAAAAGTTAGTTAGTTAAAGAGAGAGAGCGTCACATACATACATATATACAAAAACAAGGGGAACAAAAGTTAGTGAGTCAATATGACTATGCATAACATCGGGCAGGGACGTCATAACTCCCTGAGGCATTACTAAATAATGCCCGCATACCCAATAATTAAGTAACAGAAAAGGCCTCCTGGAATAAAGACAAAAATTAGTCGTTACATAAATATGGTTAGAAAAAGACAGTTCTCTCTCCCCAGAGCCTATTCCTCGTCTGACCAATCCGTAACCAACAAAAACAGATTGAATCACAAGGTGTTCTGGGTCTACCAGAATCAACTAAATCTGTTCTGCCTCCTCAAACCAACTGGCTCTCATTCCATACATAATGCAAAACACACATACATCAAAAGATAAAGCCAAAAACAGAAATTAAACAAAGACTATAACACACACATATATACACATTCAAAAATAAGTCAACAAAATTAATGTTAGTAAGGAGAGAGCGTCACATACATGTACAAAAATAAGGTCAACAAATGTTAGTTAAAGAGAGAGCGTCACATACAAGTCCAAAAATAAGGTCAACAAATGTTAGTTAAAGAGAGAAAGCGTAACATACACGTCCAAAAATAAGGTCAACAAATGTTAGTTAGTTAAAGAGAGAGAGCGTCACATTCAAGTCCAAAAATAAGGTCAACAAAAGTTAGTTAGTTAAAGAGAGAGAGCGTCACATACAAGTCCAAAAATAAGGTCAACAAATGTTAGTTAAAGAGAGAGCGTCACATACAAGTCCAAAAATAAGGTCAACAAATGTTAGTTAAAGAGAGAGCGTCACATACAAGTCCAAAAATAAGGTCAACAAATGTTAGTTAAAGAGAGAGCGTCACATACAAGTCCAAAAATATGGTCAACAAATGTTAGTTAAAGAGTGAGCGTCACATACATACATACAAAAACAAGGGGAACAAAAGTTAGTGAGTCGGTATGACTATGCATAACATCGGGCAGGGCCGTCATAACTCCCTGAGGCATTACTAAATAACACCCGCATACCCAATAACTAAATTTCCTGAAAACACCTCCTCAAATGAGGAAAAATAATTAGTCATTAAATAAATAGGTTTGAAAACAACAGTTCTCACTCCCCAAGACAACATACTCTCACTTCATACACAATGCAAAACACACACATACATCAAAACATAAGGCCAAAAACAGACATTAAACAAAGACTATCACACACATATATATACATTCAAAAATAAGGTCAACAAAATTAATGTTAGTTAAGGAGAGAGCTCCACATACAAGTCCAAAAATAAGGCCAACAAATGTTAGTTAAAATGAGAGAGTCACATACATACATATATACAAAAACAAGAGGAACAAAAGTTAGTGAGTTGGTATGACTATGCATAACATCGGGCAGGGCCATGAAAACTGTGATTCATCATGAATGTAACATAAATCATTCAGATTATATCCATTATGAATAAAAAATCACTCAAACAATAAGTTCATATATCAGAAAAGTCACTTGTGCATTTATTAAAGAACATTCGGTAAATACTCAAGAATGCAGTACAGCATAAAATAGAATGTAAAATATATCTAACAGCTCACCATTTCTGTCATTTCTGTTTCTCTCATCTTTTTCTATATCAGGGCAAACTGATTCTGTCATCTGTTCCTACATCAGGAAAATAATTCTGTCGTCTGGTTCAACATCAGTTGGAATATTTGGAGGTCAACCATAAAACCCTGCTAGAGAGAGGATAGGGCATGTATGCATGTATCAAAAATATCCTGAACAATATATTACAATAAATTTGTAACAATGGGGGATTAACGACACATTTATTTCAATGTCAGTCAGTCAGGAATCGAATGACAAATAAATTTGATGTAGACTTATATTGAAATAAGTTAGAAAACAAGTGAAACCATTAAGCAAAATTTACAATTCATTAACAAGAATGACAAGGCATTTTAAAAATAAACCCACAAAATTTAGCAAAAAATAAAATTTACAAAAATAAGATTTCTCACATTATCAATATTAAAAAATGACAAAAAATCAGATTCCTACATTTAACAGATTTACTGAAACTTGTGTCATCACCAGACAGGTGCAAAATGAGCAATGCGTGAAAAAAAATGGAGAAAAATATTGTCAGAAGAGCTGATACTTACTGCATCATTGGGTAAAATCTATTCTTCATCTTTTTGCATTTTCACAACAGTACACTGTGGTTTGCTAAGCCCAACATCTGACATTTGTGTATCTTTCAGTAATCATGGTGCTTCAATCAACTGAAAAAATGAAATGATCAGAAGTAAAATACAGTATTATAACCATAACTCCTATACTAGTATTAGTCAGCAAAACTTAATTTTCTGAATGTATTCACCTGTGTACTCCACCAACTTCAAATATTTTATTTTAATAAACACTTAAAATTAATACACTTGTAGTCTAAAAAAACAATGGCATGACTTATTATTATTCAAATTGATAACGACAAGAGTTTTAATTAACTAAGAACTCATGCTCGAAAAATGCCCCCCCGCCGCCGAGTCTGAAATTATTTAGACAAAAATCCGTACAAAATATTTGGTGTTAATGCTGAGTAGCAACAGCAAACATATCAGAAACAATAAATATTTTATAAATTTCAAAATTAAAGGCAGAAAATTAAATATAAAAGCAGAAAAGAAAAAACAAATACCTGAGAGAAAAATGTCCACCATGTCCTTTCACATGTCAACAACTTTGTGCGGGCTTTTGCGCGCGCGACGTCACGGTTCACAGAGGTGAACTCGCTGGTACTCGTTCCTTCATAATACTTGTATGAAGGTAAGCGGGAAACAAAACATATCACTCGATAAACGACTGGTTTTCTTTCACGTCAGCGGGAACCAAATCAGTTTACTCGCAAAAATCGTGCGAAGCAACATACTAATCATCTACAGTGCCCATAGGCGATAATCTATGTAGGGTTGACAGTACAAATGCATTAATATTGCGTTTATCTCAAAATGAATAAAAGCTGTCAAAATCTTCACGAACATTGGACTGAATGTGAATTAAACAACGTGGATAAACAACCAAAAATTTGTTTCATGAGTACCTCAATTGAACATAGCCTGTAATAATGTCCCTAGGGTTTGGTTTTGTTACCGACTGGAACTTGTTAATATAGATGCAAGGAACTATCAAGGACATAAAAATCAAATTCCACAAACAATTTACTAATGACTGCTTCATAACATTTATATAACATGTATATATAATTGATTAGATCATGTTGCTTATTTGCACAATAAGGGCTTAGAACATTGTTCATAGATATATTGTGAATATTTTATTCAAGCAATCACAATGAAGGGTACGTGTGTTGGACTATATAGTGTTATTTTGCAGTTTTGAAACACATGTGTACCTTGACTGAACCCTAATTCCATGCGAAAACTATGTACGGTTCAGTCTACGTGTTCTTTTCTTCTTAAAACGCTAGGTTTACCTGTGAATTGTTGAGTTATGTCAAATGCATTTAACATTATATTTAATACGGGACGTATATATAAGACCACTTAAGTCGGGCGGCGACAACAAAATGTGTCCGCTCGTTAAGTTGACTAGATCCGTTTCGATGTTCACATGATATCTCAACCATATTCGTCCGTGGCTCTCATGAAATACAATTCCTTATTCGGCCAAAAAATGACGAAATAGGCCTGTCTGCTGTCTTAAGTAAAATAGTTATTTTCTAGTTTTCACCTGATAATTTTGACGGATGTATTTAGATACAATTTGTCACCATTGTTATTATATTATTTATTTTTGAAGACTGACTTTAATATTTACTCGTTGATTTATAACATGGTCACACATGATAACACACCCTACCACTTTGCTGAAGAATGGTTATTCATGTCTGAAGCTTCATCTCACTAATTAAAAATCACGAGTGAAAACGTATATACATGCATATTCATATATCTTCTAAATTGTTCTTGTTAAAAAATAATGTCTAACCCTGCCTACACGCTAACATTATCAATAATACCACCATTTTACAGGACACAATGCTAACAAATTGAGCTGCAATGTTTCTGTCAAATAGAATTCTTCTGGAAGATCTTTAGAACTGTCAGTTAAAGAACTACAATTGCCATATTTAGAAGAAAAACGCAGACGAAAATGCTTGACTTTGCCAGTTAAAAGAAATAGCACAATAAAACAATATTTAAACAGACTATAATGTGTAAGAAACATGCACAGTATCAAAAACGCCAATATTTAAAACGTTAGTGTAGTTGTTCTTGTAATCTTTGAAATTGGACATATGCGTTCGGAATTGGCAGGGGAGACAACAAATATTGGTAATGCACTACACTTTAAAAACAGTTACTTCCCTTAGTAAATATCGGAAATCAGTAACCTTCAAGGTAATGATCATTTCGTTTTGAATCAACTGTTAACATGATTGTTTTGTACTTGTAGTCATAAGTAACTTGTATAGGGTAAGATTGTTGAAAAATGTGCATTTGGGTTTATATATGTCACAATACAACACAGTATTTACGGCCCTGTATCAGCCCTATGAAGGGGTCTAAAGACATGAATATTTTGTATTGAACAGTTACATGTGGACATAGCCGTTTACCCAGATATACAATTTACACCACATCGTATCCAATTCCCTGGGTATAAAGTTTCTTATTTATAAACGCAATTACCAGTTTCCCTCGTGTGTAAAAATTCTAAATTCGTCCGCATTGATTAAATAGCCCCCACAATATGTAATATGACCTGTATGATGGTTTATGTGAAATACACATTTCGAAATAACTGCTGATTAAGAAATCACGGATCGTTTTGAAACGAGGAATGTATAACTTTGAAAGGATTTTTCTCCAGACATGCTTGATTTGCGTTGATATTTCAAAAGGGATACTGTAACTTATGAGATATAAAAGTGTAAGTCGACTATATTTGTTCTGTGTTGAATATGATAATGTTATGACTCATTAAATGTAAATTTTACTTGCAGGGTTATCTCTACCCTTCACTGACTACAATGATTATGTTCCGAGATCTTTCAGTCAATGTCAACATATAAACGCTAAGCGAATATAGTTTACGGGCTCAGAGGTCAGAGGTCATATATCTGACTGTTCGAAATCTATCTTTAGCGAATACAGTGTTCACGTTAGTATGTAGTCAAAATGGTGTCACAGTATACAGGTGTTTAAGGATAAAATTTACGGTTTGTCTCATCTAAGACACAATATAAATCAACGTTATCATTGTATCTTAATTCTTCATACTCATAGTTCTGTTTACATGAGTAAACTTTAACTATATTAAAAGGTGAGCTCATAACATATTATTGAGTTTTATGATTTATTCATCGTCGTCGGATTATAATTGGATTTCTTTACACATACGCAGTTATTTAAAACTATTTTGCAATGTTATTTTTTGTTTACCATGAAAAATTAGGTCAGTGATAGCCGGATACTGTACAGTTAAGTGATACGATAAAACACAGTTAGTTCGGTGTCCGGACTTTTACAGGTACTATCTTTCGTAAACTAGAAATCCATTTTATTTTGCGGGCTATAAATAGCATAATGTGATAATTTTATGAGGTTT
The DNA here is from genome assembly GCA_008271625.1 of Lutraria rhynchaena. Lineage (NCBI taxonomy): Eukaryota > Metazoa > Mollusca > Bivalvia > Venerida > Mactridae > Lutraria > Lutraria rhynchaena. The sequence goes on from VIBL01000023.1 coordinate 2,646,822, forward strand.
ACTGGTTCCAATTATTTACTGAGCAAACCGTTTGTTTTCATTTGCAGCCTATAGACCTACACGTTTGTTGTTGTTGTTACCGTTGTTGTTAATGTTCACTTAGTATGATATTTATTTCGTCAATAACTTGCTGTAATTTATAGTCTCATTGATTTTGGTTGTATGTAGCGAATATTTCAAAGAGTTAAACCTACTTATGTTGTTATTCAGCAGTATCTGAAGTAAAAACAAAATGGGAGCCTCGGTATCGAAGAAGCAACCCCATCCAGCTGCTGGAAGACAAGTAAACGCTGGACCAGTGATGCCTGCTGGTCCCCCGTACAATGGACATTCCATTTTTTATCATCATATTATCATTAATGCAGAATTAGACATAAGTGCAAGGTTAAGTTTCCTTCAACCAAATGTACAAATGCAAGCCACGAATGTTGAACAGTACTACCCTCAGATGGCAGCCATGTACGCCCAGGGTTATAAAATGTTAGTATTTGTTGCACTTCCGGGTTCAACTAAAACCTATGGGTTGGCATCCCTTGGTCAGAGTAAGGTGACGGCTAAATTCCAAGCAATATTCCGGAAGTTATTTCCAGAAGAAATTGGTCAGCAATGGGAACTGAGAGTTGAAAAATCTACACTGATAAACCAGATGTTCTTACAATGGAATGGTAGTTTATTTCTGCAGTCCGGAACACAGTCTGGAAGTATGACAGACACGAGTCACATATTTCAAACGTTGGCCAATGTTACCCAAAATGGCGGTCGACTGATTAGTGTAGAAGTGACAGGAATGGCTGGACAGCAGTTGGAGATGCAGAGACAATTGATGGAACGACAATCTCGTATGCAATATTGGCAAACAGGGACTATGCCAATGATGCGTAAGTTGCACAAGATTCTATAATTTCGGCACACATTTGATTTTCTTCTAAATCAGGATGTTTCAAGTGAATTTCTCCGGCTCTTTGTTAGAATGTAGTTAAGCAGTATGGAGTGAAAGTGAAACAGATCATAATGCGTCTAAGTTGAATCGTGTTTGTCTCCCATAATTGATATGTGTCTCTGTTTTTGGTGGGTTTTGGATTGCTAGCTTTTTGGGAAAGTTGGTTTTTTATATTTTTTTTCTAGAAGCCATTTTGGTATTGGGAAATTTATGATTACGTAAATTTTCTACATTACCCCTTTGCTCTAGATATGTTAACGAACCTGTTGTTTTAAGAATGTTCTTATTTAAATCACCCTTGAGAACACTTCATCGAGATAAGAGTGATGTTTGATAACTAATCTGATTAAACTAATTAACTATCGTCAGATAAATTGTGTACTTGATACAGATAGGATGTAATTCAGTTTTGCTCACGTTCCTATCCACCGAGAGAGTAGCGTACTTTTAAAAGAAGTACCCTTGTAACTTTATCACTTGAACTTAACCAAAACTTTAATTTTATTTTACAACTTTTTCAAGATGAGTTTATATATCTTTTGTATAATAACTGAACTACGCTTTTTATATGTATTTAGAGAATATGGACACATGTTAATGATGTTTTATATATTAATCACATTTAACACATTTATTTAAAACAGGATATGTGTTCCTTTCAGAGGTTGCAGTAGATGTATTTTATGAAGTGCCAAGTGCGCCATCTAGTGAGAGATACGTGTACCAGGTAGTTAGCTGTCAAATGCAGAGTTCTTTCACCGTCAGCATGCCTTATGGTCGATGGACGTCAGTCATTGACTGGCAAGGTGTTATGACACAGTTTTTGGGTACGGGATGGAAACTGGTTGAGATATTTGAAGATTTCTCATCTCTGGCTACATCACAGATGAGTGGCCTGACTGCGAATGTGTCACAAAGTAAGAATTGTTTGTGGATCTTTGAGAAGCCTGTATCAAGGTTGAATGACAACACTCCATACTATGAAGGAACAATGGTAGAGCATTGGTTTACGACCAACATGCAGTTACATGCTATGGGATTTGGTGGCGCCGATGTAAACGTTATCACAAACTGGGAACCAGTCATAGATCAGTTTGGTAAGCAAGGCTGGCAGGTTGTGAGAATACTTAGCACACCAGATACTAGAATTGAAGGAATGTTTCAACCTACCGTACATACTAGACAGATGATATTCTTCCAGCGACTGATTGAAGGTAGGGTTGACGTACCCGGTGCCAGCCAGGCGATGGCACCACCAAACCCCATCCCGGCTGCTGAGAACTCACAGGTAGCTCCACCCTCTTACAATGAACTGTATGATAGTAAATAATCTACTAGTAAATGGTTCAATGGTCCAAATTAATTTCCAGTGCCTATACAGTAGTCAATTTTGTATACCTGTCATCTGTTTAATATTAAGACATCTCGTTTACTTAGTCTGTGTGTTCGAGTCCCGGACGGAGGCGCTTGATTCATTCTCTGTGACAGTGTAACTTTAGAAATAATAACATTCATCTCTCACCTCATGTTCAAGCATTCTGTGAGAAAATCATAAAAACAGTTGTCTATACAAGATCGTGTCAGGATCTGTTGGTATTAAAATAGTAAATAACTGCAATGGACTGGACTCAGCCAGGATTACTGTTTAAGTCAGCTGAAAGCTTTAGGCCAGAAAAAAAGTAAAAGTGTTCACTGTTACAGAACCGATTCTACTTTTTGGCGCCTATCCCAAAATTTCTAGTGGCAAAATCCATCGTGCGGAAATATATAGAGATGATCGCACCCCATAATTGCTCAAAAGGTAGGTTTTGAAAATAAAATTGGAAAAGAAAGGTTTTCAGCCTACTTACTGTAATGCTTTTGTCTATTTACAGTACATATGACTATTTTTCTATCGTTATCTAGTTAAAGTTGTTTACCACTACCAGAATTATTAACACGAAGCCATATTTTGTACACAAGAATACTGTATATGTGTATGTGTTATCTTTTTCGTTTATGAATTCTATATTTATTTGTATATTTATGGTGTTCTTTATGTTATATATTTTGTTCATACTTTCATGTTTAACATGAATTAAGATTAAAAAATAAACTCTTATTTAACTCTTGTTTAACTGGTCCGGATTGTTCTCAAACATCCAGACTAATATACATTTGAAATTGCTTAAAACCCATCATATTCCAGACCTATCACGAACTTCACCAGATATCAGTTGACTCAAATATTTTTTTCGTAGCAACAACAGCGCGGCGACTTGTTAGCTTTAACAGCGGTGGAAGACCCCGAGCATACGCCTGGGTAGAACCGCCGACTTTACGTAAGCTAGATAGATAGCTTCCTATTGTGTGAAAATTGTCTGGCTCACAGCGGTGAGGGGCTTGTAATTACTATTCAGGGACCATAATCACTCGACCACGGAGGCCTCTTGACTCAAACAACAATCGAGAATTGGCCTGCTACCAGTTTTGAGATGACTTTTTGTGTTTAAAACAAGTCGGATGTACATTAGTTCCTACGACGTCTATGATCCAAATGCATGTATGCTAGTTTCTTTTTTAAAAATATCTCCTTGATGAACATGAAAAATTACGACTGACAAGTCAACATAATGAACACACAGCAGAAAATTCTTATTCATTCACAATAAACACAAATCACGGAAGTTATCATCAACAAAATATATTAGCACCTACTGTGGTCGGTATTTATTATAATCTCATTTTTTACCCATTCACAAGCTACGATTATATTACGTTAATAATTATGTTCCTCATGTTGGCCTACATTAAGTTTTACCGGTGATGGCAATAAGAGGAATGCATAGTTTCAACATACATGCACATATAATTTACTTGTATATATGTATAAGGTATTATTTTGCTCCATAATTTATCTACAACGCATTACGGACATTTTGTTGCCAACTAAAATGTTGACTGAACGTGTACTGGGTGTGATTCGTAATCTCTTATGTGCTAACATGCACGTAGGTTTCTCATTCTGTCTGGGATCCCAGACTCCTCATTAACTGATTCACATCCCATGTTGCAATTCACTAAAGTCAAAGTCTCTATACAGACAGAGTAAAATGAAGCAGTTTAGACTCTCCTCACGTAATTATCTCCCTTTGTTACACATGCCGAAACCTCCGTACTTTACAAAGGGAAACCTTAGTGATTGGAACAGAACACAATGCTCATAATATAATTAGTCGCTTCGTGGCTTCTTTCAGCACTAATAAGTGCAGCTAATCGATCGCTTATAACTTCACATCTTTAAAATAAACATGAGATTTGTGAAATTCCATAGTTTCAATAATCAATACTAATTCAGAATCGAGAAATTTCAACGCAGCGGATGAATCTTGTGAAAGTTGGAGTCCTCTACTGTACAATCAATGAAACTTGTATCCGATTGTTACAAAAGTAGTCTTAAAGCCGTGTACAATCTCAGCTCTGTTTTCGTACTTGGGATATTGCCGTTATAAACTTTGGAGTCGGTGGGAAAATAGAGTAAAGTAGGTCGGGTAGGCGGAAACACGAATATTTTTTCTGGTCTAATCTTAATCATGCTTATAAACAAAATAAGACAAAATGTTTTAACACACTCAAAGCATCCAAACAGTTTGAAATAATATATATTGATATTTAATATCTAACCACTACATTCTATCGGGTGCTCAATGCACACTTCTACTCATTTTTTCCTTTAAAAACAAAAAAAAATGATTGCGATGTTAGAGCCCTTTTATATGACACTATTCTCATGGTTCGAATTGCAGGTGAGGTAAAAGAGATAATCAAACAGTGTCATTCAGAAAGTTCACTTAACGTATGGTGTCTACAAATTGATTACGACCTAGCTACGACCTATGTCAACACATGATCTATGGTAATGATACATTTTAAGAAATAATTTATATAATAAATATGTGCAGGCCAGTTACACTCCAAAACTAAAAATGCGGGTACAATATTTTTATGATGAAAATGGAAACTTAACCAAGCACACCAAGCGTCCAATTGTTTGTTTGGAATGCGCTGGGATCTAAACAAATAAAAAATGACACGGTTAAATCTAGGAAGTAAACAACAAAACTCGTAGTTATATAAACGAATAAATACTATTTCATCTTTGAAAGTTTTCACATGACTATGCATGTATGCTGATATACATATATTGATAAATACACAACAAGTTATATAAATAGACAACAAAGAAATCAATACATAAATGAATAAGTCTTTGCTAAATATATTATTGCTAAATCGACTCCAAACGAGATTTTTGCCTGTGAATACGATGATCAATTACATTGTACGAGGGAGTGAACATTTACTTAGAGCTCAATTTGATATTCTAAATAATTTAATGTCGCACCATCAGCCAGGGTGAGTTGGTGACTCTCCAGCTTTAACGGTGGAGGAAGACCGCAGGCATACACCTTCTCTGGTCGCGGTAGAGATTCGAACTTACAGTGGTAAAGGGCTAGTGATTTCTAGGCATAGACCATATTCGCACAACCACGGAGGCCCCTCCTTGTTTGTGTGTTCATGGTCTCTAGTGTTGGTAGTACGCCATATTCATTTAATATTCTAGTCTTAAAGATGTTGCATAACTGATTTCACGATCTTAGTCAAAGTTGTTCTTGTACTTGCTAGCACAATGTAATACATTGTTACATCCAGACATAATAGATCTCAAAGTCGGGCGACTTCAAATGCGTTTGTGTTCTTTTAATTTGACAAACTGAATAACGATTGAAATTAAATTAGATGAAACAGTAATAAATTAATTGAAAAGTAATAACAATTTAATGTTAAAACAAACAACTATACAAGTTCTCTTAGTCTCTGAATTTATGCTTGTACGTGGTTTCTTTATCGTATTGATAAAAACGACATATTATTTGCAATTTACAACCTTTGCACATATACCTAACAGTCAAAAATCTTGTTACAAAAAATAATAATATAGACGTATGAGATAAATAACATCTAGGGAGTTCATTCATCTAGAAAATAGCGACATCAGTCATGTAACTATGGGAACTATATTTTGTTATTGCCATCAGTGTGTTTCATCCTCTGTGTACGACGTGACGTCACCGCGGTCATCAATTGTCTGATAAGCCGGTGAATTAGCATCGTCCATAATTCTTTGCATTTCCGATCCTGGTTTGTCGCTTTCAGGACCAAAATATATCCTAGTGTAGATACAAAATCTTATCCTATAAAGTTCGTACAGTACGATCTGCGCAAAAATACAAATTACCACACAAAGTACGCATGTTACGACCGCCTCTTCCGGTTTACCCCAATCCAAAAGGTTATACGCATAATGGCGACCTTCCATGATGGTTCCGTCATTCAGGAAGTAGATGGCGTTAAACAATGAGTAAACGGAACCAAGCCCGACTGTGAACAATAAATGTAGAACACGGAATGGTGTACCTGATATTAGAACATCCATGATCACATACACCGTGTTTAACGTGTGCTTCATTTGACTCATCGGTGTCTGAAGAATGTCTGGAAACAAAACAAACAGTTAACACAATTTAAACAAATAAATGAATTATTAAATTGGTGCTTTTAAAATATTTGTGACCGTGGTGCACGTTTTAACGATTACGACATTATTTGACATTGATACAAAAATTGAAATAAGCAAGGCTTGATCTTTGTGTAACACCGTCTAATTATGTATGAAACTTCATAAGTAAATGTTGCCGCTAATCTTGATAAACTAAGCTTTCGTCACCAAAAACTTTATGAAAATTTGTACAATACACGTTGTATAATAGAATATATTTGATATTGTCCATAAAGTCAGATTTTGAAAATTGCAACATACAGTTTCTGTTGTAATACAATTTACTTATTACACGATGTTTACCGCTGGTTCCTAACAGTACACATATCTCCTACAGCATGTATATAAATAAAGAAAGGTTTAGCAAGACTAATATCTTTGACTTTTATAAGACATTCATATGCACGAGTTTGATATAATCAAAAATACACACAGTAAGTTACATGGTGGTATAAAAACGAACATTGCGAGATATCATAAGAAGAATGACGTCATTCTATGTATAGCGCTGAAGTTTAGATATCAGTAAATTATTGCAAAGTCACAATTTATTGTTTTGCTTCACGAGAATCCCTGTAGAACGTACTGTCTCATTTTTATATTTTCTAGACATTTTGTGGCTTCCTACGCTAAATTAGATTTTACGATGACAGACATTTTACGTTGGTGTTGTGGCACGCAAGATTAAATGGAAAATGTTGGTATTTGAATTCATATATGTATACACTGTACCTAACTTTAGTTTACTAAATTTGTTATGCAGTGGATATAATTACTTAATGTGGAGAAAATGAGCGAAAAACAAGGCAATTATATTCGCTTATATGGAGCATATCAAATGCATGTACTTAATGAATTGCTATGCTTATATCGTATACTTAATGCAAGCAAATACGTTGCTGTAGAAATGGAATAAAAATAATAGAAACCAAATAATTATCAAGGTCCTTCATAAATTACACGAATCTCCCCAACCACCTCCTAAATGTCTTATTAAGTCGCGTTACTATAGCGACGTATATGTCAGACGATCATTCCCCCACTTTCTTAGATAAAGTACTTAAAATATCTAATGTAATTTAGAAACAGACGGATCATTTGGATAGGTATATATTACCAGAATGTGATTAAGAAAATGAACGTTTGTTAAATCATCAACTTGGTAGATTACATTGATGAAGACCCACTGGCTTTCAACACTATGTAGATATACTTGAATGAGGTATGTAATCGCGTTAGACGTTGTTCCAGACAGACGTGGCTGGGTGACAGACGACAAAATGAGAAGACTTGGTATTCATAATTCGATAAGTCATTCATTAAATATTGACAATGTCATTTTACCATATATTTATGCAATGACACATCGCCAACCGAATTTAACACGTGGAACATCCGGTATAACGCCTCGCTAGAGCTCTCATATGCCATGAAAGTATCCGATGTTTTCCGTATGGCGTGAAACGCGAGATTCGGAATAGCGTGGATATTATCCTTTGAAATTGCCTCTCCCAGCAAGAATGTCGGGAACAATGTGGCTGGGAGTGAACGCTTAATACGGAATCTCTCGGGCGACATCGTGTAGCCTTAAATACCAGTTAATTTTGACAAATAGGTTGTATATATTTCGAGAAAAAACCGATTGGCAGCCATTGCGAATTAATGCAAATGACGCCATATCAATCGAACAAGCATTGAGGCTGTAAATTCATGTTCAATTCTGATTCAGTAGCTGGTAAATCACACAGAATTCCTTTTATTCAGTAGTTGATTTTCCAGAAATGTTTAATGACTTTCCAACATTACTTCTTTTCGTCATCTTGCTTTCTTGCAAAGTCGCTAAGATGATAGTGCCAATGTTGGTCATTGTTAGAGGTCAACTGTGCCCCCATCTTGTTTCCGAATGAACGAAATAAATCCGAATGCGATTTTATGATTCTTTTGATATGATTATTCTCAAAACAATGTTAAGAGCAAGAACGTATCCATTAGACTATATACATGTCAGAAGTAGACACAGAAAACACTATGACCCCGAATATTATCTTTGTATATAGATGTAAAGTAACAGATAAGATTATTGTTTAACCGTCACCTCTACTCATGCATCGAGATTCATTCTCATGCAAAGTTAAAATCGTGGATAAAATTGGACATACTTTTCATTGCCTCATCTTTATAAAGTTCTGAAATAAAATCAATAAAACTAAACGATGAAAATGGATCCCTAATGGCATATACAAACAAAATTAGAAGGCAAGTTTGTAGAAATAGCAAACATCAACTATAATTGCCATAATATAATTTTTTATGTGACTTATTGTCACTGGGGTTCAACGCCGTTTTTCAAACATAATTTTCAGTTATATACGGCGACCGGTTCACCTAACCAGGTTTCCTGGACTGTATACTAACCAGTACTAACTTACACTTCCACAAAGAGCCGGCAACTTCTCCACATATGGAGGAAAATTGGCATTTTTGTCAAATTTTCATAGAAGGGTATGGCCTGCCGCGACCGGGATTCGAACCCGGATCTCCGTATAATTTACTTCAAAATGAATTGAATTTCTGTCAGATGTATAAACTGTAAGTAAACACATTGCACGATTTATTCAGCATCCTACAGCCGATGCCGATTCACCATACGTACCAAATGGTGACTGCTTGGGTGTAAAATAGATAAATTCTTCAGTTTTATTGCGCCCGTTTCATCCATTTTCCGGTGATATACAGGCAGGCAGTAAACTAGTTAACTTGTACTATTTTCTTGGATTTTGTATCAACACTAGCCTTGTTCTACGCAAATAACTGCAAACTTCACTTGAATGATCAGAGGTGGTGGACGAATGAACAAAGACGCAATACAATGTTTCTACTAAATCGTCACAAAGAACATGGGCCGCGCCTTTGGTTCGAACTCATGGTCCCGTGGTCTGTAGACCTAACGTTCTACAATTGAACTAAGTGGGCAAGCTGTTTAACAGATGATAGACCAGAAACCATAACCACTCGACCACAGACCCCCCACACACACTCTATCAATAATTAATACTGTACCTTTGGAGTATCGTTTTTACTCGAACAAAATTTGTGAAACTTGTTTGTACTGTTAATGAATAATAACAAAAAATACGTCTCCTCACAGCATGACATTAACTCGTGTTTTACATGGTAAAACAACATTACAATGGGGAGATAAATCAATACATGTATTCTGGGAGTATTTCCCGGGAAATATCACCATTATTACGTGGTCTAGCTTCGTCATTGTAGAAATAATGAAAATGATTTTATTGTCTTGAGACTTGAAGAGAGAATGAAGTATGTTTTGATTGAAAGGTAATATTTAATAAAAGAAAACGTATAGATGTACTGCATTAAGCTTTGTGGTTCTAGAAAATCTATTATCACAGTAAAAAAATTATTTTTCTATGAATCCACGCCAGTTTATTTCCGAAGTAATGACTGATTTGTTTTCTCTCGTCAAGAAACATGACTGTGTTTCGGATTATTTTATCACATAAAATATAGACGGTACGTTGTTATATTGTCACCTCTGTTAAGAGCAATTTTTATCGACGTTACACGTTCAACCAACGGAATTTCAAACGCGCCCTTATCCCTTCTTGAATATTTTTTCAGCAGAAAATGTAGAATGTTAGAACTTTACACACGTGTCCAGGCATTTCTCTTATATCGTTGCTAATGATTTTGCAAAGTTGTTTTTAATGTGCCAACAATTTGGACAGAACGACAAAGCAAGGAAGTTTCACGTGCAAATCGTGTTTCTCAATATTCAAGTTGCTTCAAAATATGCTCCACGGGAACATTAGAAGTTTCAATCAATATCGTGCACATTCTGGTATAATTATCATGCATACACACGGCCATGTACAATTTTAACTGTTTGCTCTTCCCGAGCGATACCTTCTTTTTGACACGAGCTCTCGAACAAACTGGAAATTCAATGTTTTGCAATGCATCGTTATTTCTCAACCGAAGCAATTACAAAAATCAAAGTGTCCATAATTATTCAGCAAGTAATTTGTGGAAGACATGATATTTTTTGTAAAGCCATGAAGTTTGTCACTTACCAATAATATAAAGGTAACATAATTATCTATTTCTCTCTTTAAGGACAAATCAATCAAACTCGCACCAATCTTGACTGGATGGACTATACGACAGACAAATACGTACTTGTCCGGTTAGAGATTGAATTTATACCCACCTGATTTATCAAGTATTCCTATATATGACCAGAACGAAATAGTTACGACGATTGCAGAATTGTAACTCAAGTTCTGTAGAAACCATTGTGCCTTTAATGCTGCTGGCATTCTTTCAAATGTTTGTCGATCTGAAAATAAAAGAAACTGTGAAATGCTTATACGTCGGAGAATACTGAAAGGGATTAGATTCCTGATTATATATTTTTTGGAAATCTGAAAAAAAATAATTTTACATGAAAGAAATTATAAAAAAACTTATAAGTGATTTAATGTTAGGTTTATTTTGCAATACAGTAAAACCTCAAATGGTGACCACCTCAACATTACGACCACCTTGTTATAACGATCACTTATTTTCGGACCGGCTTCGAATAATTATTCTATGTTTCAACTTGATAATGGGACCTACTCATTACTACGACCGATTTTTCGGGTCCCAAATGTGGTAATCGAGTTTTTTTGATAGATAGGTAATTGTTTTTAGCTCTAATTATACAGTAGAAACACCATACAATATAATTCAGACTGAAGCTTGTAGCAATATATTTGTATGTTTTCAATATCAACAAAACTATCGTTATTAAATGACACTTAACACATGTTTAGTAATATTTGATATGATATTGAGCACTGAAAAGACATGTATAGTATAACCCCTGAAGACCGATACCCCTCCGGACTGGGCTAAAAGTCTGGAATTTCGTTTTTCAGAGATATATTGATTATAAAAGAGGAAGAATGGGGCTTAAAAAATCGTCCGAATTTCAGAGAATTACAGCCAAGGAGAGGTGAACCGGTCGCCGTATATAACTGAAAAATTGTTAAAAAACGGCGTTAAACCCAGGGACAATAAGTCACCTAAAACACACAAACAAACAAATAATAATCTCCACAACGTCCAATGAATGAAAGTAATACTGATGCTTACACAATAGCTTAATGCCACGTCATCACTGTAAATCAAAGAAAACAAGAGAATGAATAAAAACTTGACAATAATTGATCGTAAATGTAGACCTGACCATGAACACATCGCTCTATTATGAAATAACGAATTGCTTTAACGTGTCTCGATACAAAATTAAACCCATCAAGTGTCTGTATTTCCAGTCACTACCACAAAATTGTGGCACATTGCGTGTTGCCTATATAATATCATGGAAACACAACATTCAATTAAGAATAATAAAACACCATAATAAGACAACCATATTTAGAACCCTTGTCTAAATTGTAATAAACGTTTGGTTAGAGATACGAGTCTTTAGAGACATGATTTCTGCTAGCAAACAAATGCGTAATGATCAAGTCTGGCCTTGACTTTCTAATCCCAGATTGAGTATAAACATAACACTCCCCAGACACATATCTATCTTCGTAAAATATTTACAGTTTTATATTGAGTATATATAGCCCTTCTTTTGATGTATTGTTTGTACATTATATAACAAAGACAAACACTGCAAACAAACGAACTCTTTAAAAGGGAACATACAGAGAAATCTATTCGACCTAACATATCAGCGCCGTATATCACACAACTAAGTACATTTTTTGATCGCAACAGGCTTTGATCTCAAAGTACGTATAGCAACGTTAGATGAATAATTTGATATGCAAATTGTTCCACAACTTCAGTAGAATGTGTTCAATAATGTCCACGAAGCTCGGCAATATTTGTTCTGGAAATTATCGTGTTTGAACAAACCAACTTCCGATTTGAAGCCATTTGATTGCAGAATGGTTGACATAATCTCGCTCGTGCGCTGACTGGGGGAAAGTTGACTCAGTCCTAATTGTTACGTTCCATGGCGTAGTGATACCATTTGTTTGTAATATGAACGTATACATGGAGTGGGTGTGATAACCTAGTGGACCTCTTACCATATAACTCGAGTTAGACGTCTGTTGTATTATGGAATGCGAATTAGACCATTGTCGAATCAAAGATATGCATTAGCTATTGAGACGCTTTAATCTATAAAGTCATACGACGGAAAACAGTCTCCCATAAAGTTTGTTTTTATATCCAAAAATACAATATTAGCAATGATAGGTTTATGAAACTGCATCTGAATGCGTGAATTTATACTCAACAAACTGTCGTTTTTCCAAAGAGGTTACAGCAACATGCGGACACAGAAATTAATTATGCTATGCTCAATACACCATGATGTTCAATTTGGAAGAAAATCAAGATATGCGTATTGTATTCATTGCCAGAAATAGAATTGATTTCATCAGACAATGTCGCCAAGACAAACGCAGTGATTTACATAACCAGTAGAATTGATTGAAGCTAACTGAGCCGTACATAATACCACTTATTGTGAGCTGTATGAGAAGTTCTGAAAATACAAGGACAAATCTCCCGGGTCTGTTTTGATTAAAATAATTGAAAATGCATGTACGGATAGACACAAGTTTAACACACACCACGATTTTGATCTTAATAGTCTTATAATTGAAACTACATCACATCATGATTGGAAACTTGTTTAATTATACAGAGTAGGGCTAATTAAGTGAGCAGAACAAGAAATGAATATTTTATACACAAAAATTACTTTACTTAAATATCAAGCAATTATCACCAAAGGTGGCTGCAGGAATTTTGTTTATTTGGGTTGCGAATCTACAAGCTGGTAGCTGTGTTAATTTATGAAGCTTTAATTATCTTAGATACATACAGACAACCCACAAGGACTGGGCGTACGATATTTGGTGAATCATTGATATGTCCTGTAACCTGATAAAGCATACGCAATAAAAGTTTCATATAACAATGGTAAACAAAACAGAGGAGGATAAAACATGTTTTTCTAAGCTGCTATCGTGACAATTTTACAACTGTGTCCATATTTAAAAATGAAAATTGATACATCTGCTATTAATCGATCTTGTATGAACACAAAACAGTGTTATAACAAATTCATTCATACTAGCGTGATATTTAGCATGCGTACTCGTCTGAAGCGACGTAGTCCCATAGGGAGAGTGACTCGCGTGTTCATTAATAATTCAAACTAAATGCCTCATTTAATTACTCGCTCGTTCAAAGTTACCATGAAGAACTACCCTGATAAACATGACAAAAACACATTTATATGTAAATGCATTTAGGTCAAAGTTATACGCAAATTGTGTTTTCGTTCTGTGGAACATCATACAAGTATTTGTAGCTCGATTTGTCATTGGTCATATTAAAGCTAAACTCTATATAACGATAAACACACAATGAATTCATGCTCGTGGCGAGTACAATATACAGAAAAAAACAACCACAACCCAAACATGTTCCAAACTGTTCATAATTGAAAAGTAAAACTTTTTCCTTGGGGTTTAACGTCGCACCAACAGCCAGGGTCATTTGACGACTTTTCTAACTTATACGGCGGAGGTAGAACCATCGCCCTGCCGTAAGCCAGCTGGACAGCTCACAAGCGAAATTTCTCTGCTCGCGGAAAGAATTCGAACTAACAGCAGTGAGAGGCTAGTAATTACTACCCAGAGACCATAACTACTCGACCATGGGGGGCCCGTAACATAGCAGAGAACTGTGTTCTGTTAGCCAGTGCCATGAATACTTATAAAATAGGATGGTCTTAGGAAAAATAATACTGTCACTAACTCATGTCATCTTGTCAAACACCACAGTGCTAGATTTATGCTGATTGCTAATTATCCATAGAAACGTAAACCGCGACGACTCAAAATCTATGACACATATTAATTTATCAAATTATCAATTGCCATAACAGAATGTCACAAAAGGTTCAGTGGAGGATATTCGATTAATATGATGAGGTTACCGTATTCTTGTACGTCAAGCAGTTCACAAATAATGATTCCATTTATTATTATTGTCGTGTGGCAATGTCGACACACAGGGAAACAATCTGCCATGACAGATAGCGACTGTCTGCGCTGACACAGGTATACCGTATGTCGTGTAAAATGGCGACTGTCTCCGCCGACACCAGGAGACACAATATGCCAGGCTTCTCGAAACTACTGGAATACTGCCTGCCATTTGGTCAGGGAAAGATAGAATTTTCGGGAAGCCTAATATGCAGTGTTAGATGGTGACCGACTTCGCTGACACGCATGAACACAATATGATGTACTAGATAACGAACATCTTCGCATACAAGCAAAGGCACAGCAATAGTTCATGATACATAATGAAATCAATCATTCATAGACTCAAAGGAGCCATAAAGTAATACGGGAATGACTACGCGAATGACCTGATAAAACCCATAAGATGTAACTACTATATACCGTTGGTTACATGGTTCCTTACTGACCCGATACGGTGTGATACAGGGTGTGTAAATAATATTGAGCGAGACTGACAGCTCGAGCCCAATAGTGATTTACTGGCCCTATATCACACCGTATCGGGTAAGTAAGAGGCTTTGTAACGAATTTATATGCCGATTACCATTCATAAATCAATTTACCAAACTTTTATACCATTTCAACCATTTTTATTTTGAAATTATGATTACTGACTGGATATGAATTGCTACTGATCTAATACGTGAACTACATTGTATTAAGTCAGCACGTGACCCGACTCGACCAATCAACAGCAATTATTCTGTATGAGGTAATATAAAATATACTTACCAAGACATTCGCCTGATCTGATGGAATAATACAGCGTACATGTGGCCGTGAATAACGCCGTCAGTACAAGCAGTAGAAAACTCCAGTTTGTGGCATATATTAAGTAGGTGTATGTATGCTCCTTAAAGAACGTACTTGTTTCATAAACACAGTCTCCAACTATCCACACAATAAATCCGCATGCTACCAGTGTGCGATATATGATGTACAACTTCTGATTGAAGGGCCACTGAAAAATGTAAATGATTATAATATAAAGGCTGAAAGTTTCATTTAGGCAGCCATCTTAGGGACAGTCCTTGATTTCTCTGAATGTCACCAGGGCCCGGGGTTATAAAATTTGAGATTTTGTGAGAGTTTCCGAGCTCAAATCCTTGTCTTTTAAAGTTTCAAAGTTAATTATGATCAGACAATAATGATATAATTGACACATTATTCTATCAGCATAACTGATCTGATTGGAGACTTTCTGAAGTTTTATAACCTCGGGGCCAGTGAATTTGGCTTTTAATTATCTCCAAACAAGTGCTTTTTGATACCTATCATTGTAAGTGGAAAGCAGTGTCAAGTCAACAACGAATAAATAGATGATATGTTCGATAAATGTGTGTATGTATGTTTTTCACTGGGTTTACCCAACCAGTTTTCCTGCACTGTATCACTAACCAGTACTAACTTACCCCTCCACAAGGAAAAAATAACTTCTCATATTTTTTTTTTGTCGAATTTTCATAGAAGGGTATGACCTGCCGCGACCGGGATTTGAAACTGGATCGTGTGTATGTACATATGTACGTAAAATAGCTATAGATGAAGTATATTTGTGTACACATGAAATTAAAACACTGGGGATTTTGAAAATGAACTTCCCGAAACTGTTACTAACAATCAATTGATCCACCTCATTGGCGTAAAACAGAAACATAAACAAACACAGAACACGCAAAGTACTACACCAAAAAGCACGCAAAAATAGTTCGTGTAGCTTCGGAATTGTACTTAATATTGCAACAGCGGTTTACATCCGGGAATATTAGCATTGGAATTTGATGTTTCTAAATTTTAAATTCAATTCACTTCAAATAAAGTATTGGCGTGATACCTAATGGTACATAATTGATTTGCAATGTTGTTTTGTGAAGTAAGGGGAGGGGTTGAAAATCTTCCTTTGTTTAATGGTACACATGGTAGGCTATGCGGTACAGTGGATGTTCTGTTATAATAGACACTGTAGGCTTATTGTAACCTGAGTATATTTTTGTATCAGAATTGTGCTTAATAATTAATTACCTGTCATTAAGTCTGACACAACATCACTAGTAGTTCAGTAAAACTAGGATTGTAGGAACTGCGGTCATTATTCAATTAACAATAAAATCTTTGGCATTCACAAAGACTGAGCACGGTGCTTACAGTTTTATTTCTGAATTATTGTTCATACTGGATGTTAGTAAAATTATATATTTCTGTTGTTGTTGTTTCAGACAGATGAACTCTCTTTTACCATAACGCATGCGCAAAATCAAAACAAAGAATTGTTAAATGATTCAGTGTGATTACCAATTATGGTGAGTACTATAAACTTACTGGATATGCAGTCTCGTTCACCTAATATTAAAGCTTATAATTTTTGTCATGGGGATGTAGTCAGCCAGTTATGAGACATCGTTTTGTCCCAATACAATATAGATCAAAATGGTATCCAACCCTGATTTCCTGTCCAGAAAGTATTCGTGAATATTTGTCACAATTACACTTTCCGCCTGTTCATAGCTGCCATATAGCCATTTGGTAATATATTAATGAATATAATGGAATATTAATATCATCAACGTGGCAAACAGACAGCCGCCCTGGGCATAGTCAGATTAATACTGTCATAAATTAATTTAGATATATCGCCGATTTATAAGAGACTGTACATCGATTTTCGACATATAATACGCTAGTTTCCCCCCTTTTCGCCTTAAAATACTTAAATTGCTGACATTTTGTACTCTGTGGAAATAATTCACTGTCTTTGGACGAATATGAATTATGTTTCACACAGGGGTATACAAAATGATGTATTATC
Organism: Lutraria rhynchaena; assembly: GCA_008271625.1. Lineage (NCBI taxonomy): Eukaryota > Metazoa > Mollusca > Bivalvia > Venerida > Mactridae > Lutraria > Lutraria rhynchaena. The sequence goes on from VIBL01000023.1 coordinate 2,664,305, forward strand.
CTGCTGTAACCAGGACAGAGTGGGAAATGATGAACTGTCTACTACTTTATTCTGACGCATAAAACACGTGACATATGACGCTTTTGGGTATAAATTTTTATCATCTGAAAATACCATGGTATTTATATTTAATTTGCATCGAGTGCTTTCATTAACCTTTATAGGATAACTAGATAGGTTGTAGTTGTTTAATATTATAATCGTATCAATTCGTAATTTTGTTTTTGTCTGCCACGATATATTCAGTGGATTTGCTGGTAAATAGATTCAATATTCAATATTGACCTGGCGATTTCGTTCAGCCTTCGATGCAATAAAACATATTTACATTGTTTTGAACGAGACACTGGTGACAGAATCAACACTATATTACAAGTATCTGTCTATAAATGTTATTATATGGTCGATAAATTGACAGCTGTGTGAAGGAAAATAATTAAACATTGGCAAAGATTCAAAATTAATTTACATTGCGATGAAGAAGACTTTTTGCGCCAACGCAAAAGATGTGTGGTGAATGAGGTAACGCAAGACGCGCGTCGGACCTATACACACAAAACGTGGTCACGTGATTATATTCAATTTAGTAAAAACTTTTTTCTTTATACACAATAACAACAGTTCAAGGTCCAGCTGTTTCAGTGGCTCTGTGGTTGGTATGGACATAAAAATACTAAACGGAAACCTGAGGGGTTCCCCCCAAAAAAAACACGAATAATTTGATGATATTGTTTGAGTCCCTGATTCTGATTCCGTTCGTGTCATGTTTAGTTGATGATATAAAGTCAGAACGAGTATAAATCCTAATGTTTCTACTAGGCGGTTATTAAGACTGTTTTACAACTTACAGTCTGTTTGTACATCCAGCGCTCTCTTACCAAACAACAGATAAATCATACGGCACAAGATAATTTACAAATATTATAACTTCGATTTTTAGTTCACCATGTCGACTGAATTATGACACTGGTGTGTTTCCCTCTTTGTCTGCTACGTCTACAATGTTCGAGGAATTTTATTGACTATTTTGATCACGTGACGCTATGTCATTTGGAATAAAATGCAACTGTATAAAGAAAACCTTAAATGCAATATGAGTCGTATAATAATTATACACATAGTAGTGTCTTCGGAACCTTAACAACTTGTTTAATACATTAGCAAACAATTTATCAAGTATCCGATTTTATGTCCCGATTACAGTTACTTCAACACCAAAAGGATATGAATTAATGGAATGTCATAGCTTTGTGGTAAGACAGTTCTGTCATAAAGCTTTCGGTTTAATTGACAAATATTGTCTGGACCGATGTAATACGTTGATGCGTCTGATAAGTAACTTGAAACAAAAAGAATAAAAAATAATTATAGTCCGTGATGACTACAGCGCCTTGCTATTTTTTGCGCCATTATTCAGTGAAAACGACTCAGACGAGTGATGAGTCCAACAGTGTTCTAGAAATACGCGCGTAATGTTGGTTCTAAAGACGCTGTCCGATCGAAAACTGTTCCTATCCAATTCAGAGAAGAAAACGAACGAGTTGTTTGTTCAATATAATATTGTTATCTAAGTGTTTTATCCAAGAACACCAACAAGACAGCAAGAAAAAATAGAACCTATCAACAATAGATTCAATATACATGTACCGTGTTCTACAATATTTTCTATCATATGGTAAACCTTGTCTCTCTCAAAGACGACTTAACACTCATAAAGTGGCACTCCGAGAAAAAACCCTCAAAGTAATAGTTTTTTCTCCCGGATTTCACTGAGAATGTTGCTATTGACCTAATTCAATGCATCGTCTTAATTTAAAATACGCGACACAATGACATAAGACAGAAGCAATGGTCATAAAACATCAACCACTGTGAGGTTTTTGTTTTCTGATTAACAACCGGGACTCCATAGGAACCAGACTTTAAAAGCTAGTTTATTACATTGGAATCCACCTAGTTGTTGGTTGGTTGGTTGGTTGGTTGGTTGGTCGGTCGGTCGGTCAGTCGGTCGGTCAGGCGGTCGGTCCCCATTTTATAGGGGTATTTGATCACAATTTAGTGATAGGTCTAGTTCATTCATTTTTTTGTTTCTTTAGATTCAAGGTTCGTTTGTACAAATTAATTCAATAGCCTACAAGAGATGAACATAAACAATGTAGAGTAGAACACGGATATACATAATTCTGAATAACTGAGGATCCAAATATTAGTACATCATCCATTACAATAACCATATTTTACTACAAACATTATTTGAAACTTGTAGTGTAAATAATAATCTACAGAAACTATATTCACTGTATTTAATATGCAGTGAGTGAAAACGTAAATTATTGTATTTTTGATTTGTTCAATAAAAAAAGTTATGATATTACTGGTGAAATTAGAACAAATCACCACTATACAATTGTGTGCAAACGGACTGACTTCCTATACTGGGGTTTAACAACAGTCAAGGGTATTTGGCGACATGTCCAGCTTTAGCGATGGAGGTGAAGGAAGACCCTAGGCGTACAGCTAGGTAGAACCACCGACCTTCCGTAAGCTAGCTGGACAGCTTCCTTTCATGTGAAATTTGTCTAGCTCCGTTCGGGATTCGAACTCACAGCGTTCAAGGGCTAGTAATTACTCTCAACTTCTTATAACATTTTGTTATTCCATATATATGTATATAATTCTGGCCCCTAAGTGTTCGACGTTTTCTCTTGTGTCTCCAGGATTAATTCATATCGTCAACTCTTTCAAACATAACGTGACAATCTTTCAAATTAATGAGTTGTGAGCGATCCTGTTCAATCTCGTACGACACGTGGTCTTAATTATACTTGATGGCAGTAGCTGTAAGACTAGAGTAAAAGGTCAGCTACAACTAAATGTCGACTTCCATCATTCAGTGTGATTATTTCCTGATGTAAGCCATTAATAGAGAATCATCTTGACGTAAGATATAGTTTTTTCGCTGGGTTTATCGCCGGCTTTCAACATTTTTTTCAGTTATAAACGGCGAGCGGTTCACCTTACCAGTTTTCCTGGACTATATACTAACCAGTACTAACTTACTCTTCCACAAGAAGCCGACAACTTCTCCACAAATGGAGACAAGTCTTTCTTGTAATTACACTTCGTAGAACCTGAAAGATATCCAGACTTTGTACGAATTTTGTCTCGTTTTGTATTAACATTGCAATGCAGAACGTTAGGCCTGTATTACCATACTGTTATATGGAATTGTGATTCTCGTGGATTTCTTGTATTGATTGAATATCTACCGTTGTTCAAAATGATTCATCAGTAATGACAGACAATTTGTTAATTGATAATTTGTGGCGTGTAAAGTATTCCCACAAACAAAATGACTGCGAAAAAAACTTCTAGATGAAATCGGGATTTTGTCAGTGTACTAAAATAAAATGAATTACAAGTCCATATGCAATTAATCCTTCCATAATGCGAGCTTGAAGCAATATTGTCAGGTCATCAACAGATAAAAATGGCAGAGAAATAAAAGAAAGGAACTATTCCTTTAGTTTTTTATGTTATAACGTTCAATAATTGGCTTTTCAAATCGATGAAATATAATGCCTGCATTCATTTGAATTCAGGATTTTGGCTATAGCTGCATATGTCTTTAACTATCGGATTGGGATGGAATCAATCAGAGAAAAAAAACTTATATAGAATCATTGAACATTAAAACAGAGAAAACATAAAAAGCCTGTCACTCACAGACAGAAACGAGGACATTTATTTCTTCCTGAAGGCATTTGTTAGAACAAGTTGTTGACATTAATGAAATCTGTATAAAATACCATAGCTCAAAAACAGAGTTCTACAATTTTAAGAGTAAAATCAGTTTATTAGAACAATTGTCTATCAATTTGGAAATAAACGAATGTTTTTAAGAATAAATCCTCCGAGACATGAAATCATTAATTTGGCTGTGAGACGAAGCTAAGTCACGATAGAGTAAATATAATGAAAGTAATCGACCCAGTCATCACAGTAATGACTTCTGAGCGACGTGAACGTCTGAGGTTTGTCTGGCGTTAGTAACAGAAGATATCCGAATAATAGCGTCTAGCACGTAGAAAGCCTGATTCCCTCAGTTTGTCACAAACTATGTAATTTCCTCAATATTGCGCTTTAGCGCTTCTGTATAATCTGTGTTAGACTAAATCCTCGACAGGAGATTCTCTAAGTATCAGTGAGTACAGAAAATGTCTATATACATACAGGACAAGAACTGAACGCCGAGCTACGAACACAAGCGACTGTGGTCAAGTGATTAGAGCGCTGGACTTGTAACCCGGCGATCCGTATTCCAATCCCTGTCGCGGCAGGTCATACCATTCTATGAAAATTTGACAAAAAATGTCGATTTTCCTCCATATGTGCAAAACAATATGTGCAAGAAAACTGTTTAGGTGAACTGGCAGCCGTATATAACTGAAAAACACGGTGACAATGTCCCATAAAAACAAATACAAACAACAACACTGGTGACTAGGACTTGAAGTCGTGGTAAGTACATGCGGGATAAGAACTTTAACGGCAATGTAAGTGCAGACGAGGCGAGAGCACATTGTTCTACACGTACAAAAACAAGGATATCAGAATTTATCGTTTTGGCGATGAAATAAATTGATCGATGCATTTTACTGAATGGTGCGTTATAAAGATCGTACGGTTTTCGGAATTCTGAGAATCCGGTAAGTTGGGAATTTTCTGCATTGCACGTATTTATAAGACGAAATTACGATACTAAGAAAATCGTCCGATTTTTATCAAATTCCGGAATTCAAGAAGTCCGGTAATAAGGAGTTTTACTGTATACGGACAAGGATGAGAGAATTTATCGTGTAGACGGTAAAATAAATCAACTGATGCATTATACAGAATGGTGCATGTTTTTTTCATGTAATGATATAGAAGACGGAAGATATGCTAAATTGATGCAAGCATCATATTCAAATTTCCGCTAACTATTCATAGTTGTAGACATAAACGCGAAAACATGTATGCATATATTCTTGATTTCCATGCAGAAAATGTTTTATATTTACATAAAATTACATAAATGGTAGATTAAATTCTCTGGACAATTAATTCAACAGCAGTCCCGTATCATATGTACATACCGTACCACACATATGTTCAGGCTGCTAAAAGGTGGCCAAACATTGATTATAACGAAGACAAAAACAGTATTTGATAACATCATGAAATATAATAGACGCTTATTGACAGAACAGTCTGATAAAATCAACAGCTGAAGTAATAACCAAACATTTTGTATATTGTATCTGGTAAACTTGATTCAGTGTAAGATACAACATTTATACATGCGTTCTAGTATACTGCATAAGCAGACAATATGCTATTAATGTGTCATTGTGTCCGATATAATAGCTTCGATTTTTCGACAACTCCAAATAATTACGATATTGTAAATATTAGAACATGAAGGGAGATACAGTTACAATATGACACGTTGAGGCTGGGAGACTATGGTAACGTATATGGTACATCCTGATGATAGGATAATGTCTTTTTATAGTTGTCATAAAATCACCGGGGTGTACAACATACGTTTCCAGATGGAGACAGACAGAGTTGCGGTTATATTTAAATATCAGACGTAGTAATTATATTTCTACTGAGTCTGATATGACCCAGGGGTTATGATAGATCGATTGATTGAACTTAGCTGTACTTATAGAACAAAAATGAATAACGCTATCCTTAAACAATTGTTGGTCTGCAGTTATGCGACCTGCTCATTCAAAAGTCCCCGATCCAATAGACTTTTTTTCATTCTTTATTCCAGATTTTGGTATAAGCATACAAATTAATACCCACTGTTAAAAATTCGGGTATCGTAACCGAAACCAAATTTCTGTATGGCTGGTCTTATTCATCAAGATCACACAAATATAGCACACAATACCAAATATAATTATTTCATACATATAATACAGGTTCATCACTAGACGGAACAGAAATCCGACCAAACATAAAGTCTTCGAGTACGAAAAACGATATTAAATGTCAATTAAAGTAGGATTAAATGCGTAGGCTTTATTGTAACGTTGCCATAAGCGGAGCGGTAATTAAACTAACCCAGACAAACAGAGTATTGTTTCCATAGCAGGCAATTAAAGCCAATTATTTGAAATTTTCTGATTGCTGTGTCATATGATGATGATGATGATAATGATGACGATAATGATGATGATGATGATAATGATGCTGATGATGGGCATGACGATAATGATGACGATGATGATGATGAAGATTGTAAACACTTTATTACTGATGATATTGATGGTGGGTGGGGTAGTATATGATATGCTTCATGAGGGAAAGTTGTCAGCTGTTTGTGGAGTGGGCTATAAATAAGTGGTTGGAAGCTTAATTAACCTGATCACTGAACGGCACTAATATCATGAACAAATTATCATAAAACCCAACACACTATTAAACACTGGCAACCAAAAAATGTTGACCACGTATTGTTACATCTGATGCGATAAAGATGTAAAACAATCATTGATCATACTACCAGGACCATGCATTTATTACTGAATAAAAAATAACATTTGATTTTATTACAAACTAGTAAACACAACCCTTTATCCAGCATAATGATTGTAACATATTTTTCCTTTTCCCAAGGGCAAAATCTGTGCCTCCTTTTATGGTACAATTTATTACATCAATATCACAAACGAATCTATATTTATAAAACACATACACATATACACAAACAAGTATGTACATGTATATTTTTCCTCACAAAAATAGGCTATGTTCAAACAGAGCCATTTCAAAGCATTCTGAACATGTACCAAAACGTAATAACACCAATTAAAGGAACCGACGTTTTTTCTTTCCTTGCTTCTCGCGTGATACGTAATACATGTACCTAATTGTTTACCACAATCAATTCCCATTGTAATCATGTTTAGATTACTTCTGAGCAAAGTTAATGTTTTAATGGCTCGATAAATGTCAATTTAACACTTTTCTGGAGCATTAAGATCTCAGAAACAAACTGTTAACGAAACAGTTTCCATGGTAACCTGAGGGAAAATGTATAACAAAATGTTTGGCATTAATTTACAATTGGAATGTTCAAGACAAAAGGCATGTTCAACTACCTACATACACGTAGGTCAACACAAGCGATATTTTAACACAAAAACTATTCATTAACTTATCTACATTCACATAAATTACGACAGCTGTTTCAATGTAAAATGATGTGTTTCAATGTTTTATAGAAATAAATGAAAGGACAAGTATTCAATAGTCTAAAAATCCTGCTGTGATATAGATCAGACCAGACGTTATTTATGGCGATGCGGGAGAATACATAAATGCTTCTACATAAGTCATTTGGGTATGATAACCTTTTTCAGCAATTCTTTACGACGTTTCTTACACGATCCATTCTTTAAATGAACAATCAATATTGTACTGACCTGAGATTGTACAAATACTCTTGGGTCATCATGACTGAGTCCAAGGCTCTCCGCTCGAAATTCGTAATTTACACACTCAACACAACTCTCTTTAATTGTCATGTCAGTAGTTAATCCAGACTCCCTTCACAGAGTGAAGCCGGTCAGGTCGTCATTAGAATTCAACAGAAAAACAACAACAGCATATGTCGCTGTAATAGTCAAACAATTATCCGTCTGAACAAACACAGCGTCAATAATCGGACCTCAGAACACGACTGTATCACAACTCGCGATATGCGCGCGTGTTTTGCACGTCGAGCTTTTTTGCTCCAACCTGCTTGTCGTCCTAACAAATTACCTCCAACAAATGTCGTTCGTTTTCTGTAAACTAGCTCAAAATCTGTCCAATACTGATCGTCTGCAGCAGCTGCCGAGTTAGAAGCAGACGAATTCAGACTAACGATTTATGGAATAGTTATAGCGAAGCGAATTGTTTTAGCCTATTACGCTGAGAAATTTATAATTCATTGATGAAGAATTTTACAAAACTTACTAAATAGCAAAAAATATCTAATTCATATATTAAGCACACAAACACAATTGCGATTTCCCATGAGAATATAATTATTATAACGCATCTACTGAGTCACAAGGGTGACATTCTTCATACGTCATTATAACGAACATATACATGTACTTGTATTTCGTTATAGACCTCATGACATTGAATCCACATTCACAAAATTTGTTTTGTGCTATAGAAATATTTGCAAACCAACAGCATATCAACAATATGATTCTAAAGATTTATCAAGTATATGATTCGATATGAGTTGATATGTCAGTTTTCACAAGCATCGCGTTGCTTGGGTAACCTTTTGTGAGTGTTAAACAATAGCTCATTTAGTAACAAGAGTGGATTAATGCGTATATTTACGTACTGATGTCGAAGCGATGTGGTTTTTAACACACGACTGTCACTCTCACGAGATATGAGAAGTATTTCATAAACTCGTAAAACAGCTTTAAAAAATCTATTTTCAGCTGTAATATTTCCAAGATTTTTGTGTAGCTATATACAGTAAAGCATCTATATCACGAACACCCGACTTATCTTGAGTCCAGTCAATTTGTTCTTAATTGTGTATAATTTTCAACCAACAAATATTCTTATTATTACGAGCATCACGTTTATCTCGAGCATTTAGTCAATTCCGGTGACTCCTCGAGATAACAAGGTTTTACTGTGTCAGTACTATTACTCTACACGCAGACCGTTTTACTTGACGCGCACGCTTTTCTCGTGCTCGCTACGCCTCAGTTGAACTGGCCTCATGTTGTTATAATGCTTATTTCAGCGTGCTGAAACACAGCCGATTTAAAGATACAGCAAAGGGTATACTGCAAAATTCGTTCGAAATTCGGCTAATCTACAATCGATGTACAAGTAGATTTACAGAATGTTTATGAAGAAAATGCCGTACAATAATGGTGCGGTCTGTTGAAGACGATGAAAGACCGGGGGCGCCCTTTCGCAGCCACGTCGGAAAAGTAAACGTATCTGATAAAAGAATTGAGACTGATGCAAGATACATAGTGGAAGAACTAGCTCAGGTATTGGGTATTAGTTCGTCGTCAGTTTGCCGTATGTTAACTGATCGATAAGGGCTAAAGAAGGTCTGTACAAGATGGGTGACCCATGTATTAACACAAAAACAGACGGAAAGTTCAATTAGCTTCAAAAGTCAGACAAAAAATTATCAATGTGACGATCGACGTTTAATTGAAATTGTTACTGGTGACGAAACTTGAATTTTTCATCTTGAGCTGGAAAACAAAGAAAAAAAGGTTTGGGTGGTTTCAGACGGTAAGCGGCCGGTTATCGCACGCAGAAAAAAAACTGTAAGTAAAACAATGTACGCTGTTTTCTTTGATTGGTATGGTCCAGTACTTCATGTTCCTGTCCCGAAAGGTTCGTCGGTGACTGGACAATTTTACCAGGAGCAGGTTCTTGAAAAGGTCAAAGTGTACACAGACCGCCGCCCGTGCACAGGCACGCAGGGCCTTTACCTACTCCATGACAATGCGCCAGCTAATAAATCAGCTGTTGTAACCAACTATATGCAGAAAATTAAACTAAAACTCATTGAACATCAACCATACAATCCAGACCTCGCCCCTTGTGACTTTTGGTTGTGTCCAGAGTTAAAAGAAATGCTTGCAAGTCTGTCATTATGATATCAGAACTAGTATTGGAAGAAGCGTCTATCAATGTTTGAAGCCTATACCAGCTTTGGATTTTCGTGAGGCTTTCCGAAAAATGGATAGAAGGTTGCAAAAGGGTAATTTCTAAACGAGAAGGGTTTTTTTAGGGATGATTGTTTGAACACTAAGGTAAGCACCGTGAAGCTATTTCACGAATTTATGAGATACCCACTGTAATTGTCGTATTAGTATTTAAGGTTACCCAATGGACCCAGTTTTGGGGCACCGATCCTAACGTTTTTAACAGCAAAATACAAAGTACGAAAGTATCTGGGAACGAATCGTACCTCCAAAGTACGAGTTATGTCAAGAAGAAAAAACAGGAAAGAAAAGTTTTTTTGACCAACCCATCCGATATTTTAGTTTATGTTTATGTAGATTGGCAGCGGGCAGGTCATCAACATTTGTCTTGTAAACAAATTCCATATTTGCAAAAAGGCAAACGTTGGTCTTCATGCGCTACGGATTGATTGCAACATAAGTGAATATGTTACAAGAGAGTAATAGAATATTCAATTAAATAAATTAATCTCCCGCGTGTTAACGTGTTTTTTATAATAGGGTTCCGATTGCTGAGATGTGTCCCTTAGTTTGTTTTTTTTAATCTAAATTCGAATAAAATGATGTTTTTCCCCATTTGTTAAGGTTTTATACCCAGAATCTACAAAGTTATTATCGTAAAATGGAGCGGACTGATTTGGGAACCTTAATATTTTTTATAAGTTTCTACGATAGAATATAGATATTCTCCTCAAAACAATGATAATACTTTTGAGTTATTGTCCCTTTGAATATGGGAATAGCCAATTATTCAAACACTAATGGTTACTTTCATGAAAATCCTAGGTAAAAAGATGCAAAAACACAGTATCAATCTAATTTAATAAAGAAAAATATATGCCAACCTTCCATATCTTCAGAAATGAACATTTTTCAACAAGGGCGACAACTCTTACAAAATTTTCAAAACGTGACGTAAATAAGATAAAGTATTTAGGGTAATTATCAAAGATGATAATTGGGTAATACTGATTTTATGATATAAACATGCTTGAGTAGCGTTGAAAAGATAAGTCAAACAAGTTCAGTATCATGGATATAATACCTCATTAAACAAGTACACGTGCAGATTAGCCTATATTGCACAATACTCTTTAACACTGATCACTTCATGTTAGTACAGTGCAACCTCTCCAAAGCAACACCCCTTGGGAGAAGCAAAAACACGTGGTTGTTGAGAGATTGTTGCTCAAGAGAGGTTAAAGAAATAGTTAAATCGCACAGTGGGAAAAACTGATTGCTGTTGAAAGATGGTTGTTGCTCAAGAGAGGGCCGCTCTGGAGAGGTTGCACTGTAAAATATAGTAATATTTTATTGCAACGTTGGTATGCTGATAGGACTGTTAGTTCAATTAATGTAACATATGGCGTTGCTTTTATCGATTAAATTCTTCAATATTTAAATCATAATGTGGCATATATTGTACGTATCCTATCACAATTAGTAACCTTGTGGATTATTTTATAAAAAATGAAAATTAAGCATCGTTGAATTTATAATAAACGAGTATCATATATTTTGTTTGATGATAAACGGACTTCGTAGAAATTTCTGTCATAAGATAAGCAGAACAAATATTTACGGTGATTTTTGATAAATTTACAAAGTATTTACAATGATGTTTGATAAATTGACATAGTACTTACAATGATTTATGATAAAAAAGTCAGGTATTTACATTGATCTATAGTAAAAGGACCATGTAAACAGAATGATTAGGTGCAACAAATACTTTTTTATAATCGGGACAACACGTGTTAAATATCTCTGTAAGAATAGCCAAATTTCCACCTATTCTTTTATGATAGTGAATAATGAATTCATTGGGAAATAGAAAGAAAAGGATTAATAAAACGTATTTGTAATTCTTGAAATCAATATAACGCACATAACATGCAATGAAACATTAATACTAAGCGTCAGTACAATAAGAACAGCGCATGCTGGGTATTTATAGAATAGAACTTGTAAGAAAAAAAAATAATCCTCAAGCGAGGCAAAAAACAAACATCTGGCAGTAAAAGTACAAACGTACCAAACTGGCTGTCGGTAAATCTAATAGCACCAAATAGAATTGTTACACTAAGTTATTTATCCATGTTACAAGCCTAGGACAATTTGGAAGTTGATACAATGATGGCAAGTTTTTACTGTCATTAATGTCTTGTGCTATATTCAACATTAAAACATATTGCCTAGTCATAATTAAATTACAGTTTCGCTGGTCTAGTTTTCGCCCACACATCAGTCTGTGGGAATAACAAATGTGAATCGACCGCGCTGCATTGTTGTGTAATAGTTATACATGTAATGGTTATCGTTTAATGTCTTTGGTTTTGATGCGAACGTTCTGGAGTCGTGGTCAACTTCGAAAAATGTTTGGGTTCTCCTATCAAAACTTGTGAACTAATAACATATGCAGTTCGCACAGATATCGGGGTTCGAAAATAAAGAGACCAGCGGCGTTAAACAAAGAAAAAACAAGGGCTTAAAGTGTAACTAGATAACAAACTAGCGGGGACACAATAAAGCTATGTAGACCTACACAGATTGTGAAACCAATATGGGGTCGGCTGTGGTGCTGTAATAAAAACTTAATCAAGGGCTCTTCCATTGAGTAGTGCTTTATTTACTAATTAAGGCATTAGATCCTGTTGGCGTAACAAACACTGAGGCTTTGCTATGCAGTGAAATTAAAGTAAATTAAAAAGAAGAAATCGTTCATCTTACCTGTGGTATAACAAACAATGAAGGGTCTGAGTGATGGAAACATACACTTTCAAGACGTAGTTCGTTGTACGTGAATTCAGCACAGCACTCTGGCGTAGTCCCTTCTGTATGATTCGACATAGTTAAAAAAGAACTTTTTATGTTACAATTCACTTGAATGTGAACTGTTCAGACACTATCGCCAGTGGTTGAAGCAAAATTCAATTAGAATTCAAACAATAAAATTTTCCAAATTCTAACGTCAGAAATGAGTCAGTTTAGAATTAGGCAAATACATCACACCACATAAAACAACATGACGAACATGTGACATATAAAAAGTATGAATATCTACATTTTTAGATAAGCAATAAAGCTATATATGTTAAACAGCAAAGTTCTCATTGACTGGACTCGTACATTCACGGATAAGACATCTGTCACTTGTAGCCGATCTATATACAGTCAGCTGGCGTCCTAACAGTCAACAACGAGTCTTATGTATATAAATCTATATTAGATATATCAACATGTTTAGTTTTTCTGTATAATTATTAGAACATGAAACTAGAGTGACAAATGGGCTTCATCCAGTGTGCTTGTACTCAGCGAATACAAAGCTTCAGTATGTGCCTTGGTTGTATCGCTATCCTAAAATTAATTAAGTTTTTACAGAAAGGAATGTTGGTGACCGGCTTTGAAGCGTTCAAAATAATCCACTTTTCTTAAGCCCGGAAAACAGCCTGAGCCGAGAAGTACTTTAATTAAGTAATTTAGCAACAATGTCACAAGATTTATGTTTCAAGATTTTGACATAGCCTACCAATTAACTCAAATTTCTTGAATAGATCGAACTTCAATGTCGGCTGAAATGCCATATGTATACATGTATATATATATATATACTCATTTTTAACAAAACATTACAGTTCTGTCATCGTTTCGTGAAATTTAAATCAAAGTCAAGACAATTGAAATTTAGAGCGATTGTTGTAAACCAGTCCAAAAACTGAGTGGTCGTTATAGTGAGGGAGGTGGTCGTTGTATTGAGGTAGTCGTAAAGTTAGTTTCACTGTATCGCTTTTACACGCGTGAATGTTTGCACTTCTATACAATCAAGGCTATTGAATCGCTCACTCCTCATATCGATCATGCCACGTGTCACTAGAGTACTGACCTGATATGGTGCAATATTTACAAAGGTGAAATATAAAATACACCGTCATGTGCACTTGAGAATGACAGGTATTGTTCAACGAGCGTGTACATCCAATATTAAGGATTAAATCATCCGTACCTAACCAATAATTATATATACACGTACGTGATTGCATAGCTCTACAAGTGTCTTATGTCTTTTTTGTTCGATTTACATATATATGTACATGTATTTGTATTATTTATGTCATCCAAACTAATGAAATGGAATTACTCTGATACGTATACTATCATCAGTATTTAGTAAAAAAATGTACTAACCTATGTTTGACAGTACTCTACCTCGGGTATTTTAGGGGAGGCTATATGAATCATGAAAACATGATATATTGTAACACCCAAGGTTTTAGTCTTATGTATGTCCGCAGACACTCCTGTATAGTTATCAGATTTACATGTTTATCGTTAAGTCTATGTAACAAGTCACAACTTCTTACCTGACAGAATCTTTAAAATAGCGTCATACGTTTTCGCGATCGGTAATGACGATCGTCTTATTTCTTCATAAGTACGTAACTTTGCAAATTATTACTTTATGTACGTTTTTATTGTTACAAAACCTGTGTGGCTAAAACATTTTTAATGTAAATCATTTTGTTATGTCCATTTATTAAGTTAAAACAGTCTTTAATTTGCAGCGGTGACAGACGTACGCACTGTTTACAATTGCATCATGGTATGGAATTAACACTTGAGTGAACCGCTTCTATTTTTATCTGGCGTGCACAAAGTTATATAAAAGGCTTAGAATTCCTAGTGGTAAGTTACAAATTATTTGTAAATTGCTCCATAATGTATGTTTTCCTTTGATGTAAGTGGCCATGATGTTAAACGTTCAAGACTTATCAAATTTTGGTCACTACCATTATTTGGTTGCTAATGCTACTGGTCTATTTTTATGGTACTGCGGGCTAACAGTTTTTGGTCAGTCCTACCAATGTTTGGTATTTCTACCAATTCTCTGTAGTAACTAACACCACCGAGTATAAAAGGCGAGATTTTGATCTTGCCTGGTAAACATCCTTTCGCTATTTTGTCTAGAAATTATAAAAAAAAGAAAAGTCATAGTATATATATCTATTTTTAGAAATGTATTAATGTAAAAAGGTCCGTAGCTGGTAACATTATTTTAAACTTAAATTGTAGCTGGTAGTATCATTTTAAACTTAAATTTTTAGTGAGATATTCTAAAACTGTAAACTTTGAATCCTTTCAATATATTTTTAAACATTATTTATGTGTTCTGATCTCTAGAAACTGTCATTCATTTAACAAATGGGGATATTTTATACTAACAAGAAAGTGTCTTAGATTTTTTAAGTTGAAATAATAATTTTCAAGGTTATTTGAACCCACCTGAGCAGAAAGTGACATATTTGTTTATTAACCTTGTTATTATTGTTCACAGGTATATTAATGAGCTCAGTTTATTCTGTGATATAAGAATATATATTATATATTTTCAGTTCGGTGTAAAACCATGTTTATTGGCAAATGATGAATTTATCATTAAATAAATTGCACATGATATAAAAATCATTATGTAGAATGTGTGTTTCATCATACATTTAAGGTATCTGTGCGTATGTCTGCCCATCTTCCTGTCTGTCAGGCACTTTTGACCCTAGTAATATAAAAAATTTGATACATTGTAGCATTATTAATAGCCAATTTCCAAATAATTGAGTCAGTTTTCAACTGAAGCTATGCAGATTAGCAATATATCCGGCTGAAATTAATAATAAAGGGTCTACCACCCCCTGGATTGTAACAATATGTCTGTAATAATGTATTCTTGAAATGAAGTGTATAGTGTATTATGAAGTACATGTATAACATATGCTCTAGACATTTATTCTACAATATAAACTACAATATACAATGTAAGCCACACATCTATCCAGAGTTGTTCCTTATTGCCCTCATAGATATGACAAAGAACGACAACTCTGGGTAGCACTAAAATATTGGATTGTTAGTATTAGTCATTAAATCAAGTATGAACAGTAGTTCAAGATGTATACGGCAGTCAGTAAGCTTACATGTTTTATCCTATCCTCAATACAAAACACACAAGCATAATGGCATTCTTCATGTGTGCAAATATTGGGATCATAGAAAAATGACCTTTCATGTTTTATCTGTGGTCAAATTATTACAAAGAAATCTCTAGCTGTAACTTGAACCTACAACCTCTAGATCATAAATCCCATACTCATACTGAGCTATCAGGCGACCTTAGTTCATTTGCACTCATAGAAAACCAAGCATAAACAACATTAGCGCTGACTAGGTATATCAAATTTAATAATACTTTTTACAAATATACACAATATTTATACAATATCACAGAATATCTCAGCAAAAAATAAATAATAAAATGTAAAATGTAGACAATAAAATCCTACAATGCATTGATTTCAGATTCATAGTAGTGAAAGTTTACATAATAAAATCCACGAACTCAAAGAAAGAAATCCAAATTTAAAAAAGAAGAAAAGATAACCCTTCCATACATTTCAATCTAGAATCAATTAACAATCTTATCTGAACTCTAAATGCATTTAATGCAATTCTCCTGTTAAAGAATATAATCTTATTCTCTTTGCACACTCTATATATCTTTTAATCAGTTTCAGAGGGTCAACATATGCAGCTAAGGCATAAAAAAATGTTTGTTTCCAGTTACATGCTCATTAAAAATAGGGTAGGTTGGTCAGGGAAATTTTTAATTAGTCTTGAAATCCGCCATTGAGATTATTTTTGTGCCAAAAGGTAAAAAAACGAATGTACCGTTTCTTGGGCCTAATAAAAAGGCTAGGTCATGGGAAAAATTAATGTAGGTTGGGTAACCAGAAACAAACAATTTTTTATGCCTGGTGGCATAGAATCTACAGAAACAACCAGACAAAGTCAAGATATCAGAAATTAATAGTTGGAAAAGAATTATGGAAAATGATCTACAAATAAAATATAAAACTAATAAAGGACGTAATAACAAAAAAAATGCATTAACTGGTACAAACCAATCAAAAAAGAAATGTCCAGGAACTAATAAGATTAACTGAGATAGAATTTCCCTTCTCAGATTGACAATGTATTGTGTGCACAGTAATCAATCAAACCGCAAACTTCATTAGCCGTCAACAAACATGGATATTGACAAACATGGATATTGAAATATTTCTTGTCCTTACAATTTCTACTGAAAAAATAATTCATCCAAAGATAAAACTCTGGAAATTAATGAAATTTCTGTCAGTGATGAAAACGAAAAGATGGCAATACTAAATTTAAGACAGCTACAACAAACTATCTGGTAGTGACTAAATTCAATTTTAAAGCAATATATTACAACTGTTAATCATTTTCTAAGTGATTAAGTATAGTATTTGTCTCAAGTTAGTTTTTTTTTCAACCATGAACTCTGAAATAATCATACTGATTTCAAAATAATTGCATTTAGAGCACATGGATAAATGTTAATGATTCTTGCATAGTCGATTTAATAATTAACAGGGAAAAAAATAAAAGATGAACTATTAAGTGTACATTTTGAGATAATTCCATACATAATGCAGGTAGTTGCATATTTTATCTAAAACTAAAACCAATAAATTCAATAAAAGCAATGAAGTTTTAAAAGTCACATGTATACCTAATCTAAGACATAAGATACTACCTTAAATACACTTCAATTTCAGACCATTATTCCACGAATCGTCCGAAAATAATGTGACTTACATTAAATTCAATCTATACAACAGCAACAACTATGACTCATAATAAAGAGTGAGACTGGTCTAACAAGTAAAATTAAACCACTAAAAAATTCTAGCTGTCAAGGTACTGTTTGATCAAGTGACCTAGATTTATATATGTTCGTTCACATGACCTATATTTATAGATGTTTGTTCATGTGACCTAGATTTACGTTCTGCAGACTAGCACCTGTGTCTCACACAATGATCTGTTCCAATCTAGTGTAAGCACAGAACTAGATACAATCAGTCACTCATCCCTCACAGATGCTGCGTTGTTTCACTTGGTAAATATCACGAGAAACTAATTAACTGTTTATAAGTCTTTTTGTCCAATGTGTGATGTGATTTTTTGTTGATTATCCAAACAGTCTTTTAGTTTATCTTCAGTCATAGTGAGCCTCTGTTCCAACAATGAGACAGTCTGTAATACACAGAAAAACATTTTTTTTCACTTTAGTGGAAAGGTAACAGAGCCCTTAGAGTGGGGGGAAACTGCATCCTGATAGGAAATAGAACAATAGCATGATAATACACACATTATGCCAACATTTTATTACCAATAGGTTATAACTATTATGATAACAAAGAGCTATCCTACAAGTCAATTTAATGACCAAAAATGTCTAAAACAAAAATTAATATTCAACTGAAGGGGAATTTTTAATTTATTTAGGGAAAAAATACTTTTCAGACCAGAAAAAGGGGCTGAGATTTAATTAAGACATAATATTCCTTTCACAAGTCAGTCAATCATTAACAATTCAAAATGGGTATTAGGTAGTCAAGCATTATGAAAGAAGCAACACAAACCTGGGTTAGTATATCTAACTGGCCAACAATATGTTCCAAGGTACCAGCTAGCTGCGGAGGCATAGCTGTTCTCTGTTCCAGAGGTTGAGTAGTAGACTTAGGTTGGTAATCTTCACCGGAGGTTCGAGGCCGACCATCAGCAGACCTCATTTCTATATCGTCGCTTGTAGACAGGGGCTGAAATGAGATTAATCCTAAAATCAAACAAAATTTTCAAGATCTTGCAATGAATTATTCAGTTATCATTGATATCATTACTAAATAAGAAAAACAAATTAAATATACGTATGAATTAATAAGAATGTAACTCATTATACAATCCATTCAAGCAAACAGAATATATAAAACAAAATAATATATTTCAGACAATATTTACTGTGATCTTAGCAGAACAAATAACAATAAAATGCCTGACAGAGCTAATAACAGTAAAATGCTATTAGTTATAAAAATACATATTTCATTGATTGTATGAACTTCATCAGAACAGTCCTACACTTGATATGATAGTTATTGCAAGTAAAGTTCATATTAGCACACTCATAGTACAAAGACATATCACAGATGGTGCAGTTTTTTTTCAATAAAACAAAAAAAATCAGTTAAACTTTAAATATGATGCATCAAACATCAAATCAACTCATGGTACATAATTATGTTTCCATTAGCCATGATGATGAATATACAATTTCAAAAGTGCCTTGAGAAAACCGTGTAATTTTCCATCAGAGATAGATTTTGAAAACTACAGTTAGGCTGCCATGTGGGAAATAAGACCAGGTCTGACCACATCAGTCTGAATTCCCTTGATTATTACCATAAATCACCAACAAAATGAGATAAAAAATTATTAGTTCAAAAAAAAGAGCTATCACCAAACATAAGTCATGCTTTCACAATAACATTACAGATTATAGAAGCAGGTTAGTATTTTGTACCTCATTGGAAGAAAACATGGAGGGACCAATCTCAGTAACTTCTGGTGCCTCATCATCCATGTTCTTTACCTCACTACGTATACCCTGAAAACCATATCATGCATGCTGTTGGAACAACAAAGAAAGCTGAAGATTTGCACCAATTATGAATTATGTAACTCAGTAAACAGTTACAGTGAACTCTTGATATACTGTATATGTCTTTATAATTTAGTTCTGTGGGTGCAATATTTGTATATTAATAATAGCTAACTGCCAAAATAAACTCATGTCCTGCCTCCATAAATAAATAATGTGATTTTGGATCACAAAACTTTACATTTCTTTGACGAAATAATTGGTGATGTTTATAACTGACAGTTTCTATTGGCATGGTCTAGATTTGGTGATTCTAATGCCAATTACCAAAATTAAACAGATGCCAATATTAAGACATATACAATAGTCAAGAATCAGATACAGTGAAGTATTAATATTTCCTCAAAATTGAGCTTATTTGACTTAGGTCTAAAAAAAGTTTGTTTCCGGTTACCAGACCGACCCATCTTTTACCTGCCGACTCATAAGTTTTTAAGGCATCCAAGTCTTAGAGCTATATTGTTATTTTCACAAAAATGTTGCCAATATATGTAAAAACAAAAACAAAAAAATCCCAGCCTACCGACCCCTATTTTTTTGGGGCATGTAACCGGAAAAAAACTTTTTTTGTTTAGGCCTTAGTTATTGTTGATATAGCAAAATATGAATACAGTTAAATGGAAAAGTTATCATTCTGGTCCACAGGAATTCATTATAATAAATTCTACTGCAAAGTGATACTTGTCTCAACATTTTGAACAACACAGGACAGTCATACATATACTAAACATTAAAATTTACTTGAATTCAACATTAATTAACCTTTTAAGTCAACCTGTGAAATTTTAGATCCACATCAACAGTTTATTGATGTTCATCAAGTGCTCAACTGTCAACATTGTTACAACAAGACATGTTTGTTTTGAATATACAGAGAACAATGTCATTCCATTAAAAGTGGGCATTAACATTTATCAACTTGTCATCAATTGATAGCAAAATATTTAACATAACTTGTTTTTAAAAAAAATTATAAGCAGTAAACAATGCTTTTATTGTCTCGTCAACAAGGAAAAATTGACAAACAGATAATATTTCTGTCTGATACATTGTACAAATTACATTAATCAAGTAAAAAAAATGATCAGAAAACTCTAAGACTGACAAGTTTTAATATAAACCAAGATAAATATATAAAGTATATAAAGTCTGATGCTACAATGATCCACCAACAAGCATGCAGATATATCAGGATACAATTGAACAATTCAAATTTTGTATTCAATTCAAAATTGCCTCTCATTTTGGCTAGGAAAAGATGTCATGTTCAGGGTTACCTGACCAAAAGTAGGTATAGTGAGTAGGTAGATCAAAAATCCTTTTTTTCTGAATATACCGTTTATGAGAATACAGGGTACAAATCATCTCCAAGTATTTTTGTACATTGATTTTGCTGTAAAAATATAGTCAGTCAGGTAACTATAGACACCACTTTTTCAGGCCTTGTGGAATACATTACCTTTCCAGTAGCCCTGGATGAGGTGGTTGAGGCAGAAGATGGGCGTGGCACTTTAGGGGGTATATCTGCTACAGTTGGAGCTGGCTCTGAATTTGCTGCACGTTGTTTATGAGACTGTAACAATTCACTGAAATCCATCTGATCAAAATTTGTCTTCCACACAAGCACCTGTAAGAAAAAAATAAAAATGAATGCAACATTCAAGATCTGACCAGGATTTATAGAACTATAAATAAACAAGCACTTAACTTTTCAATAATATTCCTTTCATCCAAGTGAAGGACAAACATAATTTATAAAGCAGGGGAGACAATCACAAAGCAAGATGAATTCATGAATTGGTAATAAAAATGCACAAGACAAACAAGCACACAATATGATAAAATGCAATTGCAGCATTCAAATGAAACAGCTATTTTGTAACTCAACTACCATCTTGCAGACTAGTGAGAACATTTCAAATAGAAATATACATCAAATGTGCTCAATATATGAAGAAATGAGCAAATTGAGACCCTTGGAATTTTTTGCTAATAGGAATGTGCAACTTTGAAAAAATTTTGAACTCATAAATAGACACATGATGATATACCTGTTCATCAGATCCTCCAGATGCAAAATAATCACCAGATCTGGAGAAAGATACTGCAGTTACTGGTCCTTGATGTCCATGCAATGTATAGAACAGTCTTCCCTCTAGAAGATCAAACACCTTCAGTTGTCCATCATCAGAGCCAGACAGTAAATAATTACCACTGGCATGAAATGACAAACTGTTCACAGCTGATGAATGAGCTGGAAATAAATTGTTAAAAAATAAATAAAACAACCTTGTGCTTTTGAGAGGCAAGTTTTACAACTGATCAAATATACTTATTTCAACAGAGAAAACCACAACTTGCTGTAAATGTGGTGCTGGCACACTATGGACTACCATGCAGGCATGTGACATGACACAGAATCAGGCCACACTAACCTGACAGCAGGTCAACCATTTATAAAAATACTCTAAAGTATTCAACTCACCTTTTTTAACAATTAGTCTGTTTCAGCAAATGATTTAAGTGTTGCATACGTCATAAAATATATCAACTAATGTATTGAAGTAGTTAGTACTTACCAGTATAATGTTGTAACAATTTGTTCATTCTTATATCCCATACTTTGACTGTACTGTCAGTTCCAGCTGATGCTATACACGTACCACTTGGATGGAACTCCACATGATTTACAAATCTACATCAGAAGGAATAATCACAAATATGCCATCAAATTTGTTGTGAGAAATATATACTGGTAAATTGATGTCATGTTGTCTTTTAGAATATTTTTCCTTTTTAAATATACATCATGAAAGCCACTTCCCACTTAAATGTATAAGCTTTTAACTAAATTGAAATATATATCTTCGCTCATACCTGAATGAAAAATTTCCATTTATACACCATTTATTGATAAAACTTGAGCAGTCAGGCACATCGGATAAAAGCAAATTCATGTATTTATTACAAAATGTTCATTTGACAATTATGGCAACTTTCACCATTAGTATATTCTCAAATTTCAACTACTGAAAAACCCCGGCAGAACTTGAAAAATTCATAATCAATACAACTCAAATTGAAAATTTAAGGGCAATTTTTATGATATCATTAAATTAACAAACAAAGTCAGTTAACTCACCCGCCATGTTCATAGAATGTATGGACACATTCTTTACTATTTCTGTCCCACAGTTTTACTGTTTTATCATCACTACCAGACACAACTAATCTACCATCAGGTGAAAACTTGGCAGATCTCACCCAGTTCATGTGTTGATTGAGAGAAAATAGAAACTTTTGTCTATGTACAGTCCACAACTGTAATAAAAAAATAAGTGTGAGCCTTGATCTTTTCAAACAGGTTGTCACAAATTTCTATGATGTACTTCAAAAGAATAATGTCAATTTTATGTTTGTCTAAGGCTAATTTCATTTGGATTTACTCAACATTCATACAAATTTTTCACAACATATTTATATACAATCTTTATGTATTTTCTTTATTCTGCAAAATTCTGTGACAAAAGCCAAACAACAACCATAAAAATACTAAATAAAATACCTAAAAGCGTGTGAAATAAGTTAAACAGTGAACTGATTAAATACATTTAGCATAAACATTATTACTTGAGAACAAAAAACAACAAAGCTAAGCAATACTATAATACTATTTAAAATGCTCTAAAATGTAACAGTTAAGTACACACTTTGATAGTTTTATCGTCTGAAGCTGTTAATAATGTTTGTCCATCACTAGAGAAATCAACACTTCTTACAGTAGCAGTATGCGCCTTAAACACTGTGGATTCACCTTTACTGAAATAAAAATATCAACATAGCTAAATTGTAGCAATAATGAATCTATATTTGAATTATTTTGAGGAATCCCTGACATAATGATACTACATAAAACTATTATTCAATTAAAATGAGTGTGAACAATACTGTTAAGATACATTAGCTGGTCTAACATATTTGACAAATTCTGCTATAAGTGGACACTCATCAAAATGCCAACATCTATCTTACTTGCTTACAGTATCACATACAGACAAATTTAGGTTATTCCAGGATTACTTCGAAGTCTTTCAATATCGAGTAAACAATCATAAAGTGGAAATCACACCATATTCACAGAAATCCAGGACAGAAAAGACATTTTCAAGAGTATACATACACTGAAGGAATCCACAGTCTGACTGTTTTATCACGAGACGCTGAAGCTACCAAATGACCAGATGGTGAAAAACATACACTCATCACTGCATCCTAAAATAATATAATAATGCATAATTTATGCAGGTCTAACAACTGCAAGATGTCTGGCAGAAACCATTTAGACAGGCATAAAAACATAATATTTTTATTAGGTTAATATACTTAACAAGAATATGAATTGGACAAAGTTGAAACTCAACAAAAAATTTGATAATCAAAGTGGAAGTAATTTCTAACACATATATAAGACCATGGCATGACACCATAAAAAAGAAATGAATAGACATTATGTACATACATACATAATTCAACAGGTGTATTTACCTTGTGTCCAACAAATCTGTAGGCTCTCATTTGAGGCTTGAAATTCCACACCATCAAACAAGAATCCATAGATCCAGATGCTGTAACAACAATCATAGTCATAGAATTAAGTCCAGGAATCTGTATTGTTGAATTGATTTATGCAAAGATAAGAACAAATAATCATACACACAGCAACTTGTCAAAACATTTATCTATAATTAAGCCTTGTTAGACCAAAATATTACATTTTCTAAATTTTTTGGTTAATGAATTCAACAAAATTATTTCAAACACATCCGACTAGATAATATGAATAAAAAATGAGGACATTGAAACATCTATCTGTTAAAAAAATGAATAAAAAGTATGAAAACACAAAAACAATACTTACCAAGCTGCTTCATATTAGGGTTAAAGTCTACACTTGTCACTGTGTCACGATGACCCTTAAAATGTCGCTCAAGCGACGGATCCTCCTGAAAATGAAAGAATTCCAGAATAATTTTCATTCTGACAGTTTACACATTTTTGATTGATTCTTTAGATATTGTAAGAATATGGGCCACTTTCAACAGCCTTGCAGTTGGGTTAACTCTTTAGCTCATGATTGAGCGTCTGCCTTCAGTGCTAGGCGTTCCGCGATTGATCCCCTGATAGGACCATGGGTTTTTCTCCCTCCCAATTTACTATAGTCATAGTGGTGACAGCAGTATTTGATGAACAAATGCAGAAACATGGAGTATTCAACTGAGGAGCTAGTCAGCTCTAATTAGCAAATGGGGAAGGAGTATAGTCATTTGTAGGAATATGGGCCACCTTCAACAGCCTTGCTGTTGGGTTAACTCTTTAGCTGCATGGTTGAGTGTCCGCCTACAGTGCTAGAGACCCATTTCGATCCCAATTTACTTGCTCCCATTTTACAATAATGTTATTTTTGCCATCTGGTAGCCAGCTAAATTTGTTTTAGACAGTATCTTTATACTGTACAGCACTTAGGGTCCTAGAAAATTTGAATCATTCACAACCCTAGACTTACTTATTCAGCTTTACAGTGGGCCAATTTCATAAATGAATTCAGAAGGGCCATCCTCTCAGCCTTACAGAGAACTGCATATTTATGTGCAGAAACACAAATTACATAAAAATGTATCAGTATAGCTTACTCAAATCAATAGAAAAAACGATAATCCTTAACAATGAGCCATATATTCTCAGTATCTAACACCAAAATTCAAATATTTAACTTAAAATTCCTCGAAGCGTGTTGCGTTCAAGCGGCCATGCCATACCATATATTTTACCATATTGTGATGTTTCCGAGCTTCCACTCTGTACAATCGCTGCGTTAGATGCGTGAACCACATACAAAATTTAAATTAGCTGTGTAAATACTACTTCCGGAATGTACCATAATGAGTTAAATACAGTGGATAGGAAGTATTTACCATGACACCGGTAGATATCTACCTCAACACCAGCAGTTGTCCGCCATTACACCCGTTTCATTTTCCATAGAGAAATAGTGGAGGGAAACAAAACGTTAGTGCACTTTTCAGAAAAGGTATGGTGGAATAATATCCGCTGGTATGAGTTTAGAAATGTGTTTCCTATCTGCCGAATGGTTCAAATTGTTCACAGATATTGTAGTTATCGTGCCAGATAGGTTATAATTGGGAATTTTCCGCACAAAAATATGCAGTTCTATGTTAGACTATGAGTTTCGGGGCCAAATAAAAAAAGTCTCCCCATCACAAACAGTCTCCCTCCCAGTTATATCAGTATCATGTACATGTAGATAGTCACATATAGCCAGTGTTTGAATTCAACATATATTTGTTAACTATGCATGCATAGTTAGCATCATGTAACTTGACCACATCAACAGAGAAGGACGCTACACCAAATTTCAAGAAACAATAATTGAAACTTGAAACATAATTTTCATATACAACTAGCAATACATTGAATAACTAACAAACATTCTTCATTGTTACTGCATTTGTCAGTTTGTAATTGCTAAGATCACCGACTCAAATGATTGTCAAGATTGTCATTAATGTTTTCGCGATTGCTCGCTAGTATGGACATGTACAACTATTTAACATTTAAGATTATTTCAATGAAAATGAATACATAAATTCTCATTTACCAATGCACTTGTCATTTTGATTTGGGAAATCTGAAGTAAAATCCACAAGATCAAGTCTGATCAAGTTTTGTTTTCAAATGATGGCGGTTGTGTTGACCGTTTGCGCATGTGCGAAAGAAGAACTGGTAATGAAGCGAAATAGTAATATATAATGACAATTTCTTTTAAAAGAAAGCGTAATGAAGTGACGAAAAGATGTGAAAAAGGTGCCATTTGCCATCAAACTGTAAACATCAAATAAATAATGATATGAAGCACTAACTTAACTTGTGTTACTAGTATTATTTATTAGTGTAGTATATGTCACAAAGGTAGTGTGACCCTACGTTGTCTATATATATATAGTTGTCTATATATATATATATATATATATATATATATATATATATATATATATATATATATATATATATATATATATATATATATATATATATATATATATATATATATATATATAGTTATAGTTATAACAAATTGTTCTACAATTAATACAGTTTATTCAGTGTCCAAGAATACATACGTAAAGTATCGGTTACAGTTAGAGCATGACAATCATGTTATGATATGTCTCTGTTTGAATAATCCTTGTAACAGTACCTATATATTAGCAGGGTGATATCTTATACATGTGAATACGATTCTGTGAATATGGATAGGTTAAAATCCAACTTTGGCATTCAGAAGAAAATTTATATCTCATAGAGACCAGGCAGGCGTTATTCAGTTTTAAATAAAATTTCAAAGCTGTCACAATTGATACATGTATGTATTACTGACGTGAATACATGTAGCATCCTTTTCGTGTTTTTAATCTACTAAACGAAGTACAGGACTAAACTGGTCCCCGTTGGGCATGTTCCAGTGCAACAAAGGGTCTCTGTACAATCAGAGTCAACGGGTAGCAGTTTAGTACAGGACCATCTCAGGATGACTGTATACATAAACAAAGCATTAACGTTATAAATTTCATAAATGCTATAAATGGGTAGGTAGGTAGGTAAGTAGGTAGGTAGATTTATTTCACTAAAAATGTTAAGACAAACATGGCAAGTACATTAAAAACATACAAACAACGAAACAGGTATGAGTTAAAGAAGCCATGTCAATCAGCATTGTATAGTAAGGATAACACAAAAAGGGTAAATCAATACCCTTATTTCCATTTTGGTCCTTAGATATTCAGTGCTAACAGACATAAACAAATACAAATAATGGTGAAATGCTTATACAAAAATTTAGATAATAAACATAAATCGATACGCTTAACTGATCCCAGCAGTGTATGGAAGTTAAAGACGATTTCGGTAGTTCGTAACGCGCAACATTTCTGCACATAAGGGAGACAATGAAGCTCTTCACGGAAGAAACACTTGCATAGTTTTCGGACAACAAACGTATCCGCGAGCGCGCTAAATACGCAACCTATAATGTGTGCTCTATTTTTTAATAGTGACTAATTTATGTGAATTTATATGACTTTAATGGATGTTCATCATTTATTGCAAATATTTGTTGATGATGTAGCTGATATTAGGACTCTGAGCTAATATTACCTCAAAGACTCAAATGTTTTTTTAAAGTGAAATGTGTGGTACAAAATTGTTCTAAGATATATATCAAAGCTAAAAAGTTTTATTGGATGATAAACAGAAAACTACACTTTATTAACTTCATATACACATTACAAAATTTAAAAGAAGTTGGCAAATATTTGTTGACAATGCAACAGAATTTAGAAATTGGAGGTAAAATTAGCTCAGTAACCCCATTTTTATCTCTGAAATGTGTTTATTAGACATTGTTCTACGATATATATCTAAATTAGAAAGTTTTATTGGAAAATAGGCAAAATCTTTATTAACTTGGTATGCATATTTTTGATGTTAATCATATTTGTCGACTACTTTTGACAATATAACTGAATTTCAGAGTTGAGACTGAAATTAGCTCGGTAACCTCATGTTTTTATTACTGAAATATGTTTATTAGACATTATTCTAAGATATATATCAAAATTAGAAAGTTTTGTTGGAAGAATATCGGAAAAGGGGGAATAAAAGATGAAAAATAATATTTTTTTGTCGAAATTGCAACCCATTTTTTCATGCATACAGTTGAAAATAAAAACATAGTATGACAGAATTAAATCATTTATGGTATAAATTGTGTTAAATTAACACAATATATGCCAAATGAATACTTACATGTAAAAACAGTATGTTTGAGCATGATTTTATCATGATATAACAGTAATAGTATGTGTTTAGCGATAAGCTCTTTGTACACAGCAAATCTTAAAAAACAGCTGCACACCTACACAAAGTATGAGCTGTTTTCTCGAAAACGAGTTCGGTAACCCCTGTTTTTCTTTCCATTTTTGGATTTGTTATACTTTTTCTATAAAATATGAAAAAAATGATCACTTTTCCTTGAATAAAACAAAATGCAGAAATCGTCTTTAAGACTGGTATGATGAAGTATGAACAAGAACTCAGACTGACTATTGTACTTCCAGTGCTTTGATTTTTTTGAGACGGGAACCAAGTGGCCATTTTTAACATAAATCGCAGAAGCATTCCGAATTACTGGCGCACATTTTTGGAAACCAAATTGTTGTAGCAACCGATTATTGCGCAGTCTTGAAAGAAGTTCTTCCATTTCCTGTTCTTATCTAATATAATGATTTCATTTTGATATACTATATTTCGCTATGATTTTGAGATAGAAATAGGTAACTTCTATTTGCCGTACCCCCTTTATATTAATTTTCCTAATACGAATGTGTAATTCTTTGCAAACAAATGTTTATTTTCTGTGAGACCTTACTTCCGGTGGATGTCCTTCGGTCACTAGAACTTTAATCAACAAACAACCGTGTCAAATCTTAGCGGATTTTAATGATCATGTAGTCACAAATAATTGTTTACCAGTACGTATTATGTATGTAAATGTATGTTTCATTGCTTTATTGTCATAGTAGTGTTTTCAAATGTCAAAGAAAATACTGTTCTACAAGAATATTTACATGATAGAACTGATGAGCGTTGAACTTTGTCGTCCCGTTGCAACGATTGTTATAGCATCTGTAAACTTGATATGAAATATGGCTGATAGCTTAAAATAATATTCAAATATTTTTATATTGACAATGCTCACTAAGCATGCTTGTTTATTTTACTTCTTGTTAAAGACAACTATCAATGATTCATGCAAAAAACGATGTTGTTATACACGCATGCCCAGAAACAGTGTCCTTATGTGGCAACATTACTCAGACAACTTACCACTAATTTGCAGATTCTAAAATGTGTTGCCCCTGATTTGCTGGTCATGCTGTTAAAGTATCAGAACTTTGTATATTTCCCTTTATCTGTGGGTTTGTTGTGGTCTCGAACTGTCCAAACTGAGTTTCATTTATTTAACATAACATATTACGGAGGTTTGATTTAGATGAACTTTTCTAACTGATCATGGCATACCTATTGAATACATATTACCTTAAAATTGAAGTACTTTAATGGCTTTACAAATCAGCATTTATCTAAACTTTAGTCAAACTTGGCAAAATAAAAAGTTTTTTGGGTAAGATTGTTTTTTTCTGAAGAATTACACAGTTTTTAATGTGTATAAACATGATGAAAGGGTGTTAAAACTAAGTTTTATTGAAAGATCTGAGTGTACAAGTATTGAATTCAAATATGGTGTTGTTTTTTTTAAACTTCAAGCATTTATTAATCATACATAACCCCTATATTTTTCAAGAGGTCTTGCTTATTATATTCTTATATTAATGTAATAGTAATCTGTCATTGTATTAAAGACTAGAAAATGTATAGACAAAAAAAGCATGGTGACGTGAGGGCTCATCACAATTTTGTGTAGCATATCAATTTTCTTTCATAGATTTTCAAGTGAGAGAAAGTTCAAAGACTGTCAGCATGTCAACTGAGAGTGTGAAGGGCAGTAATGATGAGGCTTTGACATCTAATTCTGATCCTCAAGATGGTGCTTCCACTGATGGAAGCAATCCTTCACCTGAAAATGGCAAGAAAATGAAAATATCTGTTGATTCAGATGGTGAAACCAAAATAAAAGCTGATGTGGAGGAGCATGAGAAAGTTGGCTCTCCAACCACAAGGTAAAGTTGAAAAGATAACTAACAGACATACTTATTACTTAGCATTTACATTATTCAAAATCCAATACTTTCTCAAAATATATTTTAAATCACTTGATTGTTAATAAAAATAGGTTGTTAATAAGCAAATAAGATAATGCACTCTGTTGATAAAAAATAAAAGACTGCTCATCGGATCTAAATATAAATCATTGCAGTGTCGATGTGTTCAGCTTTTAACTAGAAGACTATTCAGTTGTAAAATATGACACAATTCATGCAAGAATGTTGATTGAAATGTCAAGTTGTAATCCACTTATGAATAATTTCTTTTCTTTTATAGTATGTTTTATGATAATCCTTTTAATGAAACTTTTATATTTTATCAAGTGATGGAAGAAAATCACGGTCCCCTCAAAGATCTGCCAGATCCGAGAACAAATCCCCCGGTGGACGTCCTAAAAGTTCTGAAAGTCGACCTAAAAGTAGTGCAAGTCTGGATGACAAAGCTTTTGAGATCAAACCAAGAAAGAAAGTGAAGAAAGGTGACCTTGATCCTGATGGCCACGAAGTGACATTTACTCTGACCATTTCAGTAGCAGTTCCTACAGGTAGGTTGTGAAAATTTAACACTTAGAAATTATATAGACATGCCATCAATGAAATGTTTGTCTGAGTAATGATGTAACGTAGCCTTTTGAACTTTATATGATATTCTATTATGATAAGTTAACTATTGTTTAGTAGGGCATGTATTCAAAGTGCAGTATAAGTATGTTTTATCTTGTTTGCTTAGCACTGAATGTGTACAGTTAGATTTAAAGTGCCTGTGTAAGAGCTATGGAGGACTTGCTGTCATACTTGAATGGAATTCCACCTCCAGTTTCATTATCAAATGTGAATTTTCACATATTGATAGCCATTAAAACTGCTAATCTACCTTTATTTATGAATCCTATCAATGTCAAGTGACAGCCTCATTGGTATCAGTACATCCGCATAATGTTTAAACTCTACTCAGTCACTTTCTGTAATGTCGATAAAGATCTGATTTGTTTGTCCTTTAACATACTTGTACTTGTATACTTATTTTTTATTATCACTGTCCAGAGGATAGTAAGTAAATTATGTTGTAAAAAAGTTACAATTATAAACGATTACCTTACTCGTGTATGATTTTATAATGACTTGCACGGCAAGTTGTCGAATATTATCGAATGATCTTGTATGACAGTGCTCTTTTTTCCATTTTTTTATTTACATTGTTTGCTTAACTGTATTACTGGTTTTATTTCTCTTTAATTTTGTATTATTTGGACTTTTTTCTTGATTTTGTATGTGTACTATTTTACATCATGTCTTTATAAAATCCGACAAAGCATGTTATATGTTCCTCATAAATTCTTTGATTTTTATACAACTATAATTAGAAGCTATTGTTCTAAACTCAGATGCTATTTTACTCTGATCCTAATGCTTAGTATGTTAGTTACTCAGTTGATAAAATAAAAAACAACAAACTTTATTCATGCAGATTTTGTGCAGGAGCCTCTTATTCCAAAGAAAGATTTGGCTGACATGAAAGTCATCCAACTAATTGAAGGTTTCTTTTGAGAATTTTATAGTTTCATTATTGCATGAAAATATTTGTCTGAATGATTGTACTTAGTGAAATGCTTTTAATTTTGTCAACATTGTCTGGCATGATCGGGCATTTTGCATGATTTTTGTTTTGAAATGAATATCACCTTTCACCTTTACCTTCATTACAGCCATGATTTCACATGGGGTGATTATCTTTGAACACTTGCTAAATGTATACATGTTGGAGTGCTTATTATATTTTTTATAAAATTAAGTACATTTCTTAATTACCTTTTGAATATCTTTCAATAAAAGACAAATATATCTCTAAAGAATGTGCAGTGTAATTATTGTCAGAACATATACTGTCAATTTAGAGAGTGGAAATTTTCTTCATTCATGATAGTTTAAATTAATCTTACCCAAACTAGTTCATGAAACAGTGTGTTTTATAAGGTCTTTAAGTTGTACAAGAATATACATAACTATTCATATTGAGAAAGACTTTAAAATAAAGTAATAATAGCCATTTCATCTTGCATGAACATTTTCATGTATTGTAGCATGGAATGTCTGTGTACATGATAACTGTGTTATTTTTCTTTGTTGTTCTTTTATTCACAGTTGATGATCAGGAGACGCCTCCTAGTTAGTATTGTTCATGTATAAACATTGGCTTGCAAAGTAGTTATTGTCTTGCTGCATTATTTTTGTTGACAGAGCTTATTTTGTCATATAGCTGACACACTAACCTTATAATAAACAATATCGGTGTCTTTTTAATTTGAATGTTATACAATGCAGCAATATGCATGTACATTATGAATAAGATAGCTGTTCTTCACTAGCTGACAGACAGATACCTCACAAACAGTCACATGGAACTATATACTGTATAAATCTTCTATTTACCAGCACTTCACATTTCTACTTCAATAACCATCATTTCATGTTATTTACTTAGTATGCGTATTATCTTGAATGTGGTTCTATCATTTTAAATTCAATATAATTTAGCCTGTTTAGTATAAAATTGAAAAGTGAATCATGAATTCATTGAACCATCATACAAAGATTTGAACACAGTTTATTAGTAAAGTCGACACACCAATGTTTTAAAAACCTTCTCTTTAAAATTTTATTATATTTAATAAATTTACTTATATTTTCTGGTTGTTTATTGGTTAAAAGTAATTTGGATATTTTGTTTCTTTTTTCTAATTTAATACATCGGAGAAAATTTACTTTGCAAGTCATATTACTAACATTTTTCATATATATATATATATATGTATATAATGTTTGCCTATGTATTTGACCATGTACAATGTGCAGTTAGTAAAAAAATCCTAAAAATATTTCATATGGATTTTATTAATCACAAACTGAACATACCACATGTCCACTTTTTAAAATGACTGACTAGTAGATATTTTAATTAGGTGTTAACAAAATTTTAATATCTAAAGACATATATCCTAACCAGAGAAATAGTACATTTACTTTTTAACACTTCATACTTTATTTCAATTTCTAATTTCAAAGAAATGCAAACATTCAACTTACAGTATGCTTCTAAAAATAAGTCTCTTCTACATTTTTAATACAGTTAGCTTACTCATTAATTGTAATAATTAATCACGTAAATACACACCACACATCCTAGAACTGGAAAAATCTTAGTAATCAACTTCTCATATTTATTTTTTTCTATGTGACATAGAGCCATATTACTGTGTACAGAGTGTTTGTCTTCTGAAGGCACCTTCTATTGCTTGCTTATTGTACACAAGTAATGTGAAGGATTGAAGTGTGTTCTGTCTATGCTTTAATGTCTTATTATGTTTGTTTATACATGTATATAATGTATTGATTGAAGTGATATCCATGTAGTATGTGGGTCTGATTGATAAATACTTCCCTTGATTATGGGTTTTTAATACTTTGTTTCTTATACTCTTAATTTGTTTTATATTCTTTTCCCATGGAGTATTTTTCTGTTACTTGCTGACTTAACATTAGAATGTTACAGAAATATACCTGTTTAGAACAAATTGTGCCAAGAAATTTGAAGATCAAACATTTGTCATTTACATGTAAAAAATGTTATAGATAATGTAATGATTGTCATTACATTAATTACTTTGAAGTACAGACTATTAAATTGAGTATTTGTTTCTATCAAATTTAGTTTAATTTTTGAAACAAGTTTGACATTATAAGATGTCATACTGTCACTTTGTCATAAATTTTCATGTTTATTGACTGTATATATTTGCTGTATAAACATATATAATGCCTGTCTGACTGCAGGGCTAAAATTAAACCTTAGCAGCATCATATGACCAACTACAGAATAATTTATTGATCAATGGTATGGCTGCAAGCAGATGTCTTAATCCTTTGCCTCATAAGCATATTTTGGACTCTTCCAAATTCAAAGCAAATATACAATACATCAATTTATTTAAGAACATTGGGTTATTTCTCTCTGATAGAGTGGAAAACATAGTGGCAAAAGAAGCCATTACTCATTACAAGCAATGGCTTCTTTTGCCATAATGTTTTCTAAAGGCGTCTGGTTCAGACGCAGGAAAATGCAGTAGTATGTGGCAAAGGGTTAATAAAATTCCAAATGATTATAACTTATTTAGGGTATAAAGTATGTTACAAATGAGTGGAAAATTAAGTTGTTACAGTTTGATTCTGCATGTATGAATGTTGTATTATGTTGTAATGATATTGTGTGCATGTTAACATTGTATAAGTTATATTTATACAGAATAGAAAAAAATTGTAGTATGAAATGACAGTAAGACACCATGGAGAGACTAGATTACCTTGATCTGCTTATAGGTTTTCTTTTATGCATGACCATATCAGGGGTGTAGAAATGAGCTGGAAGCTGGAAAAACAACCAACTATTTGAGTATTCTTGCTGGCTACTTTTTCCCTACAGGGGGCTTGCCTCTTACTAGCGGGACCCTCCATCCCCTTCTACTTTAGTTAGCTTACCGGCTACATGGAAACATTTCTACACCCTTGCAATATTAGTACCCAGCTAGTTTTGCTGTCTTGCAGCATGGAATTGAATTGTCTCCCTTTACTACAGATAGTTGTCAAATTCTCATGAAAAATGGATATACTTTTACTGATAAATCAGTAACATGATTTTGTACAGAACAGTGTATTATCTTGTTGACATATTTTAACAATGTAAATTATAGGTTATACTTACAACTACATGGAAGAATATAGTATCACTTTAAACATTTATTCTTTGCTTCTCAATACTATAAATTTGCTAAATACTTAGTACTACAATTAACAGATGGAGATTTCTTACTTTTGCTCATCAAACCATATATTACTGAAATAAGATCTTCGTCTAATGATTTTGAAGTTTTTGTACAAATATGTCATAATAAATTGGTAAAGGATTTTCTTTTTATGTATCGGTAATTTTGAATTTCAAATTGTATACTTCTTAGAATATAGTATGAATTTTTTAATAATTAAGGACATTTTTTAAGTATTACTTATTTCATTTCTCATATTGGCATCTTTATGGTATACTTGGGTTTTTTATGTAGAATTTTTTATTTGTTTTCTGTTTATAATTAAAATACACACATTGCTCAGTTACTGACTATAGCAACACAAATGATGTATGAGCTACATCATGTGAGTACCAAATTAGATGAAATTTTAATACATTCAAACAGTTTAAAAATGTTTAGGTATGGTAATTGTCAACTTCTTAAAACTAGGGTCACAATGAAAGTCATTATTACTTTATTATTTTTGGAATTAATAAAACAATTAAATGAAACACTATTTATCTATCTAGGAATGACTTTTTCAATACTGATGTATGGATATTTTAACAGCTTAATAGATTTTTTCTAATTTTGGGAAAACAACATTATGTGGCTCATATATAGTTTGATATTTATGTAAGTAAACAAATTGTGAAACACTTATGTTATGTCTTAAACAGTGGATGATGATGACCAACCAGATATCAATGATTTATTGAAGAAGAAGAAACGAGTCTTTGAGGCACCAAAAGCTCAGAATTACTACCATCTGGAGTATTATCTCATCCCAGAAAGTGATGAACTCATGAAGACTGATGTCGTTACGTATGGTATGGGTGCTAAAATTTACATGGAACGTCAGGACGCTATGTTGAAGAAAACCTGGCATGATGGAGATGTTACGTGGATCGCATGGACACAGAAGTAAGGTTTTTTTATTTGTTATTTTATGGTTTATTGCAGTTATAATTAAAGCAATGTATTGTTTATCCAATGTCTCTCAACTAATTGACCAATATCTGCTGGCATGTTTTCTTGTTTTAACATGAAATGATCTCAGTTTTCACTAAAAATTAAAATCGACAAAATTAATCTACTCACATTGAATATTTTGGTTCAAGTACTCCAAAATACATTTTTTCTAGGATGGTGTAAAAGAATAATTCTGAGACACGGTTGATCAATTTTTTACAACATGGTGTGTGGTTGCGTTAGGGGGGGGGGGTAAAATAACTTATCTGTATTTTCAGCCAAATTAACGTTTTATTATTGTCAGAATTTTTTTTTATGTGTTGTTCAGTTATTTTACCTGTGGATAGGATGTCTCATGGCTTATGTTTTTATTACAGACACAAGTTATACGTAACAAAAGAACTTTTACTACAGATGTACAAACATACACTAGAATTAAGGATCTGGGACACCAAAGATAAAGTTGGAACTCGGGCAAAGTTTGATCGACCAAAGTTGTTCAAACTGCCCAGCTTAAAGTCAGGTAATTCAGTGAATCATCATTTCCCAAAAACTGTTCAATTATAACTATCAAAATGAATTTTTTTCTCAGGGGTTTAATGTCACACCAACAGCCAGGGTATTTAGCAACATTCCCAGAAAACCCAGTATCTCAAAACTAACCTATCAGAGATAAAAATTTTGGGACTGAGGTACCTTAAAGATGCATTACCTCCCACACAGAACTCAGAAAACATGTGTAATGTTGTAGTTTAGGAAAGTCTATCGCGTTCGATATTTTTGTCACTGCAAATTTACTTTTACCTTATTTATGCATAATACATTTCATTTTCATCAATGCATGCTAATTGACCAAAGCTACCATTGCCACATAAAACACATTAAATTATGCTATTGTGTTTGTAAAATGGTATATAACTATGCAACTAACTGATATTTTAGGTGAAGGACCAGAAGATCTTGGTGGTGTTAAAGGTATGGTAATGGAACAATCACGTAGTTTTACTGAACAACAACCAAAGAAAGGAAGAGAGGTGAGACCACTCCCGAAAGAGATTACATTCCAGAAACCAGATCCACCCGGTCATAAACGAAAAGGAGGTAAGTATATGATGCATGCTTAATTAATTCAGTAGTTTTTGTTTACAACTGTTTGCTTTAGTATTATTTTTAGCATGTTATGTTATGTTGAACCTTTTAGTAATCAATAGTGCCCCACTGCTGAGTGATCAAATCCCACTCAGAACTAGAAAAAATTCACTTGTTAGGAAGCTCTTCAGCTAACTTACGGAAGGTTGGTGGATCTACCAGGTGTATGTGCCTGGGGTCTACCTCCACCATTAAAGATTAGAAAAGTCACCAAATGACCTTGGTTCTTTGTTCGACATTAAACACTAGTGAAAAAATAAGCTGTCCTATTGATTTGTCAATAAAGCGAAATGTTGAATTTCTCTGATTGAAAGTTTTGTATTATGTCGATTAGTCAAAGTACATACTAATTATTGTGAGAATATGATTCTTCCATTATTCAACTATCAGTACTCCTATGTTGGTATATGTAGGCATCAAGCATTTCATGTAACTTACTTGTATGGCTTTGTACTTACCAAATTCATCAGTATATTATTAGTATTTAATATGTAGATATGGTAAATAAAATAGTTGATACATTCAGAAATCTTGCCTCTAAAGATTCTGACATACCTTTTTGGTGGTAGTAAAAGTTTCTATGAATGAAAGTCATAGTTTAAATTCAAAATTTGAATTATAATTTGTTCTTATGGTATTATTTTGTTAGATCAAACACCTGCAGCAGATAAGCCTGGTTCCCGAGCGAGTGGTGACAAGACTGCCGGTAACCAGGGAGCTTCATCACCAACACCGCACACGTTGGTTGCTGTTCCTAAACGTGATGATGAAATGGATGGAAGGTACAAGGATAAGTTAGAATTGATACTGTTAGCATGTTTTAGTGTTGTATGCAGGCAGTGATTGTATTTAATTTTGTTTTTTTATGTTATGGTTTTATTTACTGGGATTAAAATGGTCTTAATGTTGATGTTGTCTTATTACCATACTGAAATTCGGAAGAAATCCTAAGACGTGATTAGAAAAACGTGGTCATTATAATGAGGTGTTCTTAATATGGAGGTATGCTAAGTGAGGTTTTACTGTATTTTATGACTGTTTTAATGTTGTAGATCATCATTCAGTAGACTTGGTAGATTAGCAGATCATGATGACCACTCACCAGAGACAAGATACGACTCTAGGGCCAGTAAAGTCAGCTCGAAGAAATCTCGTACAGCGTCACAGGCCTCTAAATCTCGTACAGACCAAGGTAGTACTCCTACATCTAAAAGGCAAGCTGGCACTAAATCTGCAGGTTCATCAGGTAATGTCTGTTGTAAAATTTGATATTTCTATAAATGTATATTTTATGATGATTAAATCAGCTTTTTAACCAATATTACTTTAATCATTCTCATTTAGTTATCTTGGCTAATTCTCAGACTGTTAAAGCATGGTAAAATCTTGTCCCTGTCTCAAAGGTAATTTAAGAAATAGTAAATGTAATTATTTTTATGCTTGCCATGCGTAAAATCCATATTTCTGACAAGATGTTGATAATTCATCAATATGATTGATATTTAGTACTTGTGATATTTAATGTAAGTTAGCCACTCCAAAAACCCCGTAGGCTGTTCTGTTTATATGTGGAAAATAGATTTTAGTAATTATGAATATCCTTTCTTATTCTGAATGGATTCACTTGGAAACTTTTGTTATTCCAAATGTATGGCTTAATTTTATGAAATTTATAACATTAGTGTTCGTGATTATTGGCGTAATAATAAATAAGTTGGTTTGTTTCCTCAAATTGATTACAGGATCCAGTAAGGCTATTCAGGCATCCAATCAAGGATCATATCAGCCACGTCGAAGAAATCGTAAGGCGGAACTCGCTGCTCAAACTGCTGCTGAGAATATCAAGAAAAATGGAATATGTATGGTTCCTATAAGATTAGCTGTTTTGTTCTCTGGTGAGTTGATTTAATAATTAAATCATGGTAGAGTAATTACATTAATTATTTTTAAACACTTTTTTTCTGACCTTGTGTTGACAAAAGATTCCGGACTTTGACTGTGAAGTAAGATACGCCTGAGGTTTGGTATTTCAGACATGTTTTATTACGTCTGCTCAAGTTCTTAATGGTATTGTGGCATTTTACTTCCTTTCTAGTTTTTACATTGTCCTAAATTCTATTTCCATAATGTCACAAGAAATTACTTTTCATGTAAATTGATTTAAATTGTTTATTTTCCTCCTTATATAAGAATAGCTTGTTGACATTGGAATCTTTTGGCTCACTTTCATGACACATTCATGGCATGAGATGAACTTGGCTTATTTCAGGCACTGAAACAATCACCAATAGATTGGATTCTCCGGTTCCTGGCTTAGAGGATATGTTTGTTACATTACAATTAAACAAACCATTGTTGAATGAGAAGCAGAAACAAGAATTAAATCCTATGATCATCAAGATTCACTCGGCTACAAACATGCCACCTGCACCAATGAACTTTGAACAGTTAAAAGAAAAGTAAGTACATTTATCGCATTCCCGCGCCATTTTTTTTGACTCCATAAAAATGGTAGGGCACATCCATGTATATAGTATGCAAATGAGCCGTTTTACAAAATTGTATTCCAATGGTATTTTTCTGCGAAACAAAATGACTGACCTAAATTTTGAAGTAGGTCAATCGGTACTATTTTATTCATCTTGTTCAATAAATTCAATACAGAATTCACACTCATTTAATATCCTCTGTTTATTTACTTCATTTTAGGCTGTTCTTAAAATAATTATATTTGGTACTTCAGCTATCAAATTAGACTGGTTCACAATCCATTTTACCATTATGAATATATTGAGGCCTATGCTTTATAACAGAGTGGTATTCCGTGTTTTTGTGATGTTCTAGTCACCAGATAGTGCTGAATATGTTGTGCTCAGAAAAAGTCAAACAATTTGGACATCTTTTTTTTTCAACATCAAAAGGCCAGTCTTCCTAACAGTCAAACAATGGACCAAATATTGCAATCATTTAGGGTCAGACAGAATACTACTGTCAGTATGTGAATTAATCAAATCTGAGCTCCTTTATTTCTTTATTAAAGATGTAATATTTGCATTTCAGTCTAGATATACCTACATTCCTTTACTCTATATAGTTTAATCATGATTTTAACCATAAAATTTGTTATTTATATGCCGAAGTATTTGAACTTTTAATGAAATTTGATTATTTTCTTCTCTTAAGTGTGCATTTGTACTTTCTCAATCAAGTATTTCATAGATTTTAATCTGTCTGTCTGTTGTGTATTAGATGTTATTAACTAGATACATCCAGCATTCTGAGAATATTGAAATGTGTTTTATTTTACACTGAGAGAAGCTGGCTAAAGGATGTCAGTAAATATCCATTACTGAGGCAATATAAAGTGTACTTGCTAATTGAGCTCATGAATAATTTTGACATTTTACTGTTCTTTCAAAGAATTTAACAGAATTTTTCAACAAGTTTTGATTTCTGGAGTTCATTTGGTTTAGCCAGTGATTTTTATATAAAAATTTATTGTATAATTATTTATTTCTACGAGTTTAAACAAGAATAACTTTACTTTGTTTATTTGAATATCTACATGTATGCTTGAACATGAGACTCTGCATTTGGATATCATTGATTAAATCAGGCCTGGTTTGTAAGGAATTCTCTTTTTTATTCATTATTATTCATTATTAAGTTTTTTTTAAGATAGATAAATAATTGGTAAGAATCATTGTCGTTATATCACATATGTGTCATGCCTATGGCTGTCTTCACTTGA
Organism: Lutraria rhynchaena; assembly: GCA_008271625.1. Lineage (NCBI taxonomy): Eukaryota > Metazoa > Mollusca > Bivalvia > Venerida > Mactridae > Lutraria > Lutraria rhynchaena. The sequence continues at coordinate 2,705,245 of VIBL01000023.1, forward strand.
TATTGGTCAATATTTGTGCCTTAGATGCATTGGAATGAATGTATATGTTGTTTGTAGATGTGAAATAGTGCACACTGCATACATGCCTGGTGACAGGATCTTGTATTGAAATTGTCTACTCAGTATGGAATAAATTTGAGCGCAATATTTAATATTTGTCAAGTACCAAAAAGTCTTATATCATTTGTTAACCTTGATCTACACAATACTTAGTACTTACCAAATACCAGGATATTTTTTCAAGCTAAGTTGTTACAGAACATCATAGTATGAATTGATTAAGTGGTTCGATCATTTTTCAGTCTTCTACAGAAGCACTTTGAATTTTATTCAATATAGTATGACAGAAATATGAGAATGTTTTTCCTAGCTATTGATTGAATTTATATCGTAACAAAACAGAGATTGAAATCATGGACATGCTATCTTAGTTCTATAGTTTGTAATTACCATATAAAGCACAATATGTGTCTCATATTAAGTAATAAAAATTGATATAATGAGTGAAATCATGCATGAGAGATATTTGTTATTTTAATGTCGTTTTAATGGACAGCATGCCAATATTGGTCCATTTAAATTCAAGTACTAGTGTTGTATATCCATGTCACATATCAGTTATAATGTGGATTTTATATTATGAGGGTTTTAATTAACATTGTGGTCGGATGACTGTTTGTCGAATTGAATATTGAACATGTATCAGAAAGTTTTGTGGTTGTTTGTAAGTTAGCATGTGATGTGAACTGTTGGCAATTTTAAAACTTGTCACCCTCTTTCTCTCTGAATGAATCAACATAATTTTTTTGTTTTATTGTTGTGAGACATAATTGTGAGCAGCATTTATGCATGACTTTGACATAAATTTTGTGTATTTTTTATTTTTATAATAATTATTATTTTATTTTATATCGCTGACAAGAGTTACGTCATACAATAATTAGTTAAGACATTGGTAGCTCCTTCATTTAGCTCTGTTGGTAAAAAGCTGATTTAGAGCTTTGAGGTTAGTAAGGTCAAAAGTATAAAAAAGTATAAAGGAAAAAGTATAAAAAAAGTTTTGCTGCCTACCTACCTTATTCATTTTGGGCATGACCGTTTTTTGTCTAGCTTAATGAAGATATTACACAGAAGACTCTTATAAAGATAAACAGTTGCTGGAATATTATTAATACTGTCAGATTTCCACTCAATCTGAAAAAAAAAATTTAACAGTAAAATCCAAAGAACAAAAATATTTGTTACCTTCAAGGTATCAAAGGCATGTTTAGAAAAATCTTGAAAAGTTCTGTGTCCTACCAACACTAGTTTTAGGGGTCATGAAGTCATATACGTG